>JAWWLV010000158.1:18472510-18541153 GCA_035041135.1 Platyrinchus mystaceus | reverse complement strand
ATTCCAGAACCATCTGGACACAATCCTGTGCCATGTGCTCTGGGATGGCCCTGCTGGAGCAGGGAGGTGGCACCAGAGGAGCCACTGTGGGCCCTTCCAGCCTGACCCAGTCTGTGATTCTGTGAACTGGGGGCACTTTGCTCTTTGTCCTCATAACTGGAGCTGGGTCAAGTCTGTGGCTGGTGCCTTCTGCAGGCCTGGCCTGCTGCTGTGAGCCCTGTGGTTCTGCTCTAAGCTGGAAGTAAAGCAGCTCCTGGGAGAGGTGGCTGTGCTGTGTTGTGGTTGAATGTGGCTCATGGCCTTCGGTGGGATCCAGTCTCTTGCTCCTTGCTCTGAAGAAACCACACTGCAAACACAGAGACACTTGCGAACAGGCAAAGCACAAGAGGAGAAAGGCTTTAATTACAAATATTATTGACTGTTTTTACTGGGTTTCCTGAAAGCCAGTTCCATCAGCATTGCCAACCTGAAGCGTCAACAAATACAGTTCTGGCTTGGAAACTGGTGTGATCAAGAAATGCAAAGACACAAAAAAGGGTGGGGGTTATTTGCCTCTGTTTTTTGAGCCTTGAGGGAGGCTTTTCTCAAGCTTTTACATCTAGTCAAACAGAACAGAAATTTTTTCCAGCTTGTATTAAGAAAAAGAAAAAAAGAAGAATTATTCTCACAACAGCAGCGGGTCCAAGGCTGTTTCTCAGGCAAACCCCTCCTGCCACTCGGGGCTGTGGCTGCCATACCTTCCTGCCAAGGTTTTGGGTTTCTTTCCTCACTCCTGCTTTCTAGGATTCTCCCCTCATTGCAGTGTTGCACCGAGGGTGCTGCTGTGATGGGGAACCTGTGTATTTTTTCTGGGATGAGTCTTTCCAGCTACCAATTGTAAAGCCCACTGGGACTGCAGATGTGTCAGCTTGTGCTGGAACAGAATGTACAAAATGTATAGTCCTCAAGGACTTGGCTTTGTGTACTTCAGTGGCTGATGTCAGAGGATGGAAAAGGTCTTGTTTTCTCCGGAAATCTTTATTCTTAATGTGCATTCAAGACAGAGCAGCAAAAAAGTGTGTTCTGTTAAACCTAAGTTAAGAAGCTTGTTCAATTTTTAAACAGTTACATAAAGCCATCAAAGTCTGACAGGAGAAAGATGCAAGTTTGTGTAAAAGAAAATGGGAAAAAGAAGCTGAAATGGAGTGTTAAACTAATTCCCCCAGGCCTACACCTAAAACAGCCTTAACTCATCGATGAACCCACTCCTGCGCTCGCTCTTTTTCTTTTCCCTTTCTCATTTTTCCCCTTTCTTGACAAAGGTCTTCATGTTCCTGAACCCTGGTTAAGTGTGAATGCTTCTTAAGCCAACACTGCTGTTTTCACCCAGCCAGCTCAGGGTCCAGATGCACATCCCTGTGCTGCTCCTGGGGCAACAGACTTGTGGCCATAAGCGGTGGGAAGAGGGCTTGTCTGAAACACAGCAGGGATCCTGGACTCAGGGTGCTTTTGCTCCTCAGCAGCCAGGTCTGTGTGAGATTCCCTGTTTGCTACTGTACTCTTAGCATTTGGGTTCTCAGCAGTACCCAAACACAAGCCTTGGTGGGGAGCATGTGCTGAGCCTTCCCAAAAACATCTGCTGATTCCTGATGGAGGCTTTTTCTCAGAGAAAGAGGAAATTGGGAGCTTAGCAGAGTGAGCTTGATGCAGAGCTGCCAGAGATCACACTAACTGCTGTGAGAAGTGGATGCAGAAGGAATTTGGGGTGCATTCAGGGGAGTGACATTGTCCCTTCCCAAGGGAAGAAGTAGGAATAGTCTTCAGGGACAGCATTACAGTCACACTGTGCGTGTGAGTCCCACAATCAAAGCTATCTGTGAAGGAACACGAGGTACAGCAATCACACAAAGTTTTGATGCCGTTTCTGCCCTTCCTAGTTTTGATGCACCCTTTGGCCCATGCTGTCCATGGACCACCCAGCATTCCGAGGGGCCTAGCTCCAACCACAACAGCCTCTGTGGAAGATGCTGGAGGAGCTCAGTTCATGTCTTTGCTGGGCTGCTGGCTGTAGCAGGATGGGAGTGTGAATTCCTTAGGAGCTTAGGGTTGGGAATTCACCTGCTGTCTTGGAGGATTCTGAAGCACAGCCACGGAGATCAGACCTAGGTTTGACCTCACATCTGCTTTCCCTTTTTTTTGGCCAGTAGTTTGACTTGAGCACTGATGTTCCTCTCAGCTCAGAGGTTGGCAGGGCACTTTGCCTGCTGTCTTTGGATGCAGTTTCCTGATCTTTAAAGTTTACTGGGTTTCAGTTTTCACTGCCTTTACCAGAGCAGAAGAGATTGGCAAGTGGGCTCTGAGCAGCAACCCAGCACCCCTTGACCCTTCTCTTCCGCTTTCATAGAATCACAGAATGGTTTGGATTGGAAGAAACCTTAAAGATCCTCCAGTTCCAACCCCCTGCCACGGGCAAAGACACCTGCCTTCCACTAGACCAGGTTGCTCGGGGCTCCATCCAACCTGGTCTCTTTGTGATTCACTTTCTGTTAGCAGATATTTGGTAAAGGCTTGTGCTATAGGGTCACACCTCTCTGGATAATGCATAGAGATGTTCCAGGTCTTTGAGTAATATTAATCTATTTATATCTACTACCTGAATACTAGAAATCCATTATATCTCATCCTGTCTAGACATGATGAAGGACATACTTTCAACTCCCATTATTTTTTGATAGCATTAATATTCAAGCATGTCTTTGTCTTAAAATGTATTCTGAAAGCTGTGATTATTGAGGAAATTCATGGAGACTAAGAAGTCCTCTGACAGAAAGGATGTCACATCACAAAAGGAGGGTATGTGGCACGTCTGCCATCAGAGAGCTTTCCTCCCATCACCCCAGTGGCTCTGAGCCATCGTTCCTGGGAGGCTCAAGAGGCAAAGGAAACTCAGAAAAGCCTGATGATTTCCTCCAGGTCGTGGAGAGTGGCTGTGGAGAAATGAATCATCTCTCAACTCCCTGCCCTCTGTGTAGGTTACGAGCCTTTTTATTCAGCTGCTGAAGTTTCTGAGGTCACGTTCAATATCGAGAACCTGACTTTGGTTGACCTCAGCCATTCACCCTCTTCACACCTGCTGTAAAGGCTCCCGCACCTCTCACTGTTCCAGTCAAATCTTCAGGGAGTCACAGTTTCATGGTGCTTGGTTGGTAACTGGGAGCCCTGGCTCACCCCTCTTGGGAGAGTGGAGCAGAAGTAGGGGCCAAGAACCTCTTAGCGAGTTTTCCTTTCATAAAGAAGGTTTTGTCAGGAATGGATGTATCTTCTTTGTCAGGAACAACAAAGCTTTGTTCTAGGAGAAGGATTCCTAGAGAAAACAGCTAGGAGAGAAAATGCTCAAACTTCAGGTTTGCATAAGTTTGCCCTTCAAAAAATTTGAAGTGTTGGAGACCCTAAAGTGCACTCTGTAAATCACAGTGTTTCCTTCCAGGTTTGAGCAGAGCCTGCGCCTCCTCTGATGTCTCTTCAAGCTGCAGGACATCAGTGTTTACTTTATGGTCCCTGACTCAGTGGTATTTGTCTGTGTGTCTCTCAGCACTGTCTCCAGACTGAAGGCCTGACCAAACAGATCTGTTCTCAGCACACTCAGAGCACGAGAGCTTCTGTGCTCCGCGTGCCTCAGAAGAGTCGCCCCTGTGTCTGCATGGCAGTGTCCCAAAGGCACTGCCTGATGTGGGATGACTGTGCTAAAGGTCTCAGTGCTGAGAAACTCGCTGCGTAAGGTTGTTTTCTTTTGCCTTCTTGTCACAGGTTGGGGAAACTTTCCTCCTGTCACGCCCAGATCGGTGTGTGTGTTAAAGAGCTGCCACTTTGCATTGTTGAGGAAGTTACAGTTCAGGGATAAGTAAAGTGGTTTTCCCCCTTTCACAGGGCAGGGAGATTCCTTGGCATGACAGGCAGTAAATGGATAGATGTAATTGTCATTAGAAAAACTCAAAATATATTTTGGCTCATGCAGCCCCAGGTAAAGGACTGATAATGAAGATGTGCCACAAGGGAGTAAGTTCTGGCACAATTAAACCCACTGGTGTTTGTGTGAGACATAAAACAGAAATATTTGATCTGGTCAGTGGGGTATAGTCACTGCTTAGTCAAAAATCATGGAATCATAGAGTGGTTTGGGTTGGAAGGGACCTTAAAGCTCATTCAGTCCCACCCCTGCCATGGGCAGGGACACCTTCCACTAGCCCAGGTTGCTCCAACCCCATCCAACCTGGCCTTGGCCACTTCCAGGGATGGGGCAGCCACAGCTTCTCTGGGCAACCTGTGCCAGGGCCTCCCCACCCTCACAGCCCAGAATTCCTTCCCAATAGCTAATCTAAACCTGCCCTCCTTCAGTTTAAGGTCATTCCCCCAAAATCATGTGGCAGGAAGAGAAGGAACAGTTTGCAATTCTTGTGCCTAGTGCTGGCATGCCCAGTGGGTGAAAGGAGGGTGCAGTAGGAGCTGAGAGTGCTTCAGCCAGGGTTGGATGTGGAGCAGCAGGGGTGGAAGGCAGGAGGGCCGTGGGTCAGGTGGCCACTGTGATCACGGTGATGGGAGAGTGTTGGCTTAGAGAAAACAGGGGGATTGGCCTCCCATCTACACTCCGAATTTCCCAAGGATTGAAGAAGGCTTTTGCAGGTGAGCAACAGAGGAGTTTTCATGGCATGGCCATCATTCTTCTAAAGCATAACAAGCTGATGACGTAGCCGTGTGTGATGTCTCCTGGTGTTGTTCCTGACATGGGCTGCCCCCCCCTTTCCCGTGGGAATGGGGAAGTGCTGGTGTCCTCATTGTAGATGTGGATAATGGGGACACTCAGGATTGACCTTGAAGTTTTAAGCTGAGATTTGTAAGCTGGACTTCATGTGAACTTTGAAGAAGGGTGTGAGCCAGACATTTGTGGGAGTTGCCAGCAGGATGATGTTTGGGGGGTGCCTGCTTCCAACTCAGCATCCTTCCTGGGCAGTTCTCAGTGTTTCTATCTGCCTCTTTTAGTCTGAACCCAGTTCTGTGCTAGACCTGAGCTGGTCCCAGTCAGAAGTGCACTGAGGACACAGCAGCACTGCCAGGCTCTGACTTTGACCTGTGCAGATCCAACTTTCTGCTTTATCTGAACCTCCCAGTCCTACGACCGGACCCTGATTTCTGTTTAACTCACTTCAGTGGCAGCTTCTCAGGTGAGTTATCCTTGCTCTGGATGTGAGAAACCTGGCAGGGCTCCACTTCATTCCTGAGCTTTCAAAGTAGCTTGCCTAAAATAGAAACACCTTGCAGGAAGGTCTCCAGTAAAAATACTTCCAGTAGGCAACTCTTGTCTCAGATTATCCCCCTAAGGCTTTGGTAAGATGGTGTTGTTCTCCTTGGAGGTTATCCCTGCAGGTTGTCCTGAGCCTTGTCATGGTGCTGTGGGAAGGGACTCAAACACCCAGCTTACTGATGAGGGAGGTTTTCCCCTGGTAGGGAGCTCCCTGTTTCTCTGCTCCCACCTGGGAAGCAGGGAGGGAGTGCAGCCACGGATGAGCGTGCCAGCAATCCCGGCGGGCACACAGTCCCATGGGGCTGCTGCACATCACCATCATTGAGAGCAGTCCAAGGGATTTCTCCTGGGAATTAGACTGACTTACAGTGAGGGAAACCCCTTCCCTCCCCTTCAGGCCCTCCCAAGGATCTGAGTGGGCTCCAGGCTGCTCCAGGAGCAGGAGATTGCAGCATTTGTAACCTGCTGTGCTCAGCAATGGAATAACAAACTGGAGGTTCCAATGGGACCCATGTCCCACAATTCACCATCTTTTCAAGGTTTTTGTTGGCTGTGTCATGTATACAGCTCACATGGGCCTCTTGATGTTGTCCCTGTCGTTCTACTGCCATTGATCCTGTCCTGAAAGTCAAGCCTGAAAGACAGGCTTTTGAACCCCAGCCTTGGGGTTCCTGTTTTCCTACCAGAGCTGGATTTTTGTTTTAATTGAAGTATTTGTCCTTATGGAGACTAAGTAGTCACTAATCTGTGAATTGTCTAGAAAGAGAGCTCATCTTCAATCCTCTGGTATGTCCCCCCCGGCCACCAGGTCCTGGATAGTCCTGGTGATGTTCTGCCGCACAGATTCTCCTGCTTTCAAACACCACAGGGGGGCCAGACGCTGCTCTGGAATCTCCATTTTTCTCTTTCTTTCTGTTTTCTTGCTGTTAAAAGCAAAAAAGGAGGTGTGGGGGGAGCACTTTTGTGGCCCCAGTCTCTATTAATTGTTGAAGCATCAGCAATCATAAAGAAGAGAGGCTAAATGAAGTATCTTTCCTTCCTTTCCTAACAGGGCTCAGCTTATGCACTTTGTCACCTGAACTTACAAGTATCTATCAGTTAGAGGATGGAGATTTGCATAATTAGTGTTTTCGAGATACCTTCTGAAATGCAGAAGAACTCTTACGTGTGTCTCAGCTCTTATCTAATGCTGACAAAGAGGTATCCATGGAGACACCCATTATAAGACACTCTTCTGAAATTGGTTCTTTCCAATTCCTGTTAAAATGCCAAGGGGTTTTCTTGAGCATAATTTAAACCATTTCTTTGCTCCATTCATAAACAAAAATACTTATGCTTGAATATGATGAGAACCATAATTTTAAAAATGAGGTTTGTGAGCTCTTACTAAGAAATGGGTAAGGGTGAATTGGGAGGAAGGTACTGAGTTTAAGGTATCCTGTGGGATTTTTGAGCTCAGAAAACTGCTGCTGGGAGGCCAGGCCAGGAAGCTGAGGACACCCTCAGCATCTGCCAGCTCGTGGTGCCTTGTGGTGCTGGGGATGACCACTTTGCACCCCTCCACATGGCTCCACCCCCATTGGTCATGGAAAGGTTTTCCTGTGAGGAGGACACCTAAACATCCTCAAGGGACTGACTTCTGTGCCCTCTTTCCAGCGGGCTGGAGCGGTGTGGCTGTGCAGTGGCTGCAGTCACTGGCCCGTGGGGTTTGCCAGCCTGTTTGGAATGATGGGAAGAGTTCAGGTAGGGGAGTAATCCTCTACTTGTGCAGACGTGGCAAACATAGTGGGGTGCATAATTCTGGGGTTTTTGGAGACAGGGGATCACATCAGTGTCGCAGTGCTGGTTTTTCTTTTTAAATTTCCCCTCTTTGCTCCCCTCTCTGCCAATGCTCCAGTCACGGCCCTTTGCACTTTCACAGCCCTCTGCAAGTCCCGGAAAAGGTGGCTGGGGGAAATCAGGCCTTCCTAAAGCAAGAGAGGAGCTGGCAGGGTCATATTTCCTGTCACACAGCTCCAGGTGTGTTGTGGCTTTCCTGCTGCAAGCCTGGAGTTCCTGCTTCCTCTGTCCATGGCTGGGGCCTGGCAGAGATATCTTTCCAGGCTCAGCCTGAGTGGTGGTTTGTGATCCTGCAGCTCCTGCGTGTGTCACTTCAGCTCTGACAGCCTGCACAGCATTTGTACATAAGTGTTGTCTGTTGTTATAGCGGTATGCTGTTAAAAAAACCCGAAAAGGATCTAACTCCACCCATTCTCCTTGTCTTCCTGTTTTCTTGCTGGGTGAAAACAGGAATTTACAGAATCCTGCGTATCTGACTTGGTTATTTATAGCTTGAAGCTGTTGGGGTTTATTTTTTAGTTCAGCTAATGGGTTATTCTTTATCAGAGCTGTGAAAAGGATAAGAAAAATCTGCCAAATATTATAAACCAGATTGAAGTGATGGTTAATGTGTGCACACTCCTGCTCTGATCCGTTCCTGTATCCACATGAATACCTGTAGTCATGTGTTCATTAAAGAATCAATATCAGCCTCTAAAGCAGGAGGATTCTCCCAAAGGGAAATGGTTTAAATGGCAGTGCCTGCCAGGTACAACTCACACTGTGAGTCTTATAAATTTTCTTATAGGTTAGTCTTATAAATTTGTTAGTCTTATAAATTGTTATAGAGCACACTCCTGTGGCATGTCTGAAGGCTTTGACAGGAATTTGGGGGACTGGAGATGTGTTCTTGGCTACTTGGGCAGGGCATCACCTCTGCACCCTCTCCTCAGCACTGCTGCTGCCAGACATCCATCAAATCCACTGGGATGAGTGGCTGAAAGTGTCCTGCACAAGTCTGAAGAAAGTGGGACTGTTTTTTCACTGTGGAGTTGCAGCATCTCAGAATTTGCACATTCTGTGCTGGTTTTCACAGAAGGAAGAAGAGTTTTTTCATGTACACCTGCAATGAGCAGTTCGGAACATAACTGACCCGAGAGTTAGGGTGTCACCTCAAAGGGAGGTCAGAGCCTAAAACTTCATCCCTCTATCACCCAGGCATTCTCTCCCTCTCTTCTGAATTTGAGGACTGATGGGCAGCCCTCAAGCCATGGAAACTTGCAGAGCTCCAAGAACTGGTGCCTCAGATGTCTCAGTTAAAGCTGTGGTTCATGAGCTGTGCTCTGTGTGCTGCCTTGGAGGGATCTCTGAACAATAACCAAGAGAAGGGAGTCTACATAACAGACAGCTTAAATTCATCTCTGAGTGATCTACTGCCCTGTGCTTCTCTCCATGGAAATTTGTTAGTGCTCTACAAGCCAATTTGGCTGGATAGCATGAGGTTAGGCACCTGGAATTGAGCTGCCTGCTCAGGCATGGCCACTGTGGAGCAGTCTGTCAGCTGGAAAGATCTGGATAAAATTAAACTAACAGCTGCACTCCTCTGGCAGTGTGGAGCTTGGGGGATATTTTCACCAGGATCAGGAAAGAGACAACCTCAGCACCTTTTCAGGGAGTGCTGCATAAAATCCTTCAGTGACTGCAAGGGTTGTTCAGACTGCGTGGTGAAATGAGTATCCAAAGACCAATCCATTTTTTCTTTTTTGTAATTTTATCATAGAAATGGGGGAGGGGGGGGAGAAGGGACTTGGCTGTCCAGGAAGAGCAAAAAAGGTCTGAGCATCTCAGGGTATTTGAAAGAGCTTCTCTTTTCTGACAGTCCCCTTCCAGCACATACGGGAGGCATTGATTCCTGTTATTTGAGCCATCAGAACATTCAAGTCGCTGTGGATAATGCAGACTTAAGTGGAAAAACAAAACTGCAAAACCAATCGCTTTTGCCAGCAGATTTCAGGCTGACATCAGTCTCAGGCTGACACTTTGGATACTGAGCAGGGTTGCACAGGCAGGAGGAGGGTTGGTGAAGCCAGGTTTTGCTGAGCAGGAATTATTGAAGCTCAGAGGAACTGCAGCATCCCAGATCCTTGCATACACTGACAAAATTCTCAATGGGGAGCTCCCCCTATGCCAAAGCAGTCCCTGTGTCACCTCTGCTGTGCTTCTTCCCTCTCTGTCCCTGTGGATGCTGTGCCTGCGAGGGCTTTGATGTGCAGATACAGTGACGCACGTTTCAGTCCCTAATCACAGCCCGGATAGTTTTGGAATAGGGTGAAGATTCAGGGCTCCATGTTGTACACACTGCGGCAAAGACACCGGGAGCAGGGAGGGCAAGGGAATTGGGGCTTGTTTGTGCTGTGGGGAGCAGCAGAATGTCCCTGCAGACTCCTCTGGGTTGGTCCTTTGCTGCTCTTGCTGCCCTGCAATTCTCTGGTTGCAGGAATTTTCTCCAGGGTTGAGAAAAAGGACGTTTGATGGTGGTTTCCCCATCCTTGCAGCACTGCCAGCTCAAAGCATGCATGAGTCCTGAGTCAGTCCTCACCACCTACCTCCAAATTATAAGACTTAGGGGGGAAAATTGCATCTTTGTTTTGGGTAGAAATACAGGGAAAACGTTAGTTTGGGGTTCTTTATCCAAACTGGCCTTTGGCTGGGTTTGACTCATGTGCCTCTGTCCCATGCTTCTCTGCCTCTGGTCTCACTCTGACTGGGACATGAAGACTGCTGGCACTGGAGACAAAGGAATTAAAAATTAACATTTGATGGATATATGAGGTTTGGGATCTGTGACCTGAACCAGCCTTCAAAACCTGTCACACCTTGAGACCCACAGGCAGGATTCTGCTGGGAACACCTGGTGCTGATAAAAGGCTCGAGGAACCAGGCTGAGATCTTGATTGTGAAGCAAAGAATTACTAAGGATCTGTGGGTTTGCTTGAGGCCCCTTCATATCTTTTATATGGATTAGTCAGAAGAAAGTGTCAGGGCTAGATGCAGTATAAGGCAAGGTGCTGTATTCACACAGGAGTGATCCCACTGCCAGCTTTCAGCTGGAATCTGCACTTTCTTTTCTGACCCCGAGGAGCGTGACAGAAGTGCTTGTTTTGGTGTTAGGCTGAGGGATATCTTGCAGGGGAAGGAGAGCTCATTGTTTTCTTGCAGAACTGTCTATAAAGGCAGAAGTAGTCAGATTTTTTTGACCCTTAGCACTGTTTTTTTCTGAGCTTACTGCTCCACAGGGCTGTCATGGCAGGTACTGTGCAAATGCTTCTTGCCCACATCCCAAAGCGTGCTGGCTTAGCTCTGAGAGCCTCCAGTGGCACAGGAAAAGGGATCTTCCTTCACTGCTCAGTGCCCTTCTGCATGAACAGCTCATCTGTCTCTCACAGGCTTGGCACCACTGAGTTGGGTTTATGTTCCACTTATGCCTAATGTTCATTTATAACCTCCTTTCTCTCTCTGGCAGTGTGCTTCAGCTTCTGATTTGGAAATTAAGCTAATAGCATTTCAGGTAATTTAAAGACTCTGTATGTGAATGTATGCCTGGTGGGAATATGCAGCAGGTAGTTTCCCACATAAAGAAGGTTAAAGGCCTTTGTGAAAGCTGGAAATTTCCTTTGCTTTCAAAACATGCTTCTCATCCAAAAATAGCAGTGAGCTGGTGGCTTGGTTTCTCCTTGTTTATTAGCAGCAGATGCTGCTAGTAGATGCAGAGGGTTGTCAGGAGGAGCAGTGTGCACCAGGGCTCCAAGGTGCCTGGCTGATTGCTGATCCAAAACAGGCACTCATCACAGGATCAGATCCACATGTTCCTTGTGGGATTCCCAGGCATGTTCCCATTTCAGGGAAAATGCAGCAGTGACAAGTCTTTATTGGCTCTCAGCTGTCCAAAATGACAAGGAAAGAATCCAGCCAAAGAAGCTGTTTTGTGGTCTAATAGCCATTGTTATTTATATGTCTGCAGGAAGATGTTCCCTGTCTGCATGGGAGGGTTGTGCAGGAATGGGGACAGGAGCTGGCTTTTTGGGGCTCATCTGGGAAAATCTGTCTTTCCACTGCAGAACTGTACTGTTTGGAGGAATAAAAAAATCAACAGTGATGCCCTGGAAGCTGCTGCTGTGGTTGTTGGGGTTTTTTGGAAGGTGGTATCCACATTCTTTTCTGGGGTGTTGCCTGGGAGAACGAGGGACACAGTATTGAGGTGTCCCATGGAGTACCTTCAGAAATTCAGTCTGTGCTGTGGAGTGAGTGCACCTTGTTAACAGTGTTGTAGAACTTCCTCTCGTGGTTCCCTGTGGGAGCACAGATATGTGGGAGATGGCCATGGCTGGGCTCTGCACACATGGGGGATGGATCCTGCCGGGGGATCTAGGTGCACAGCAAGGAGCACACCTCCAAGCTGGGCTTTGCAGAGCAGTCTATGGAATGCTTCCAAAGGCAAAATTCCATCCAGCCTCTGCCTACCCAGCATGGATTTGGCTCCCAGAGCACTGGGATGGCGTTACTTGTTGGGAATCAAAGATGACTCTGAGGGGCGTTGAAAGTCATTGCCATAGGAGTGGTGGAGCCCAGGCCATGGGTGGTCCAGGGCTTTTTCTGAGAACTGTTGGTACCTTCCCTTCAGCTGAGAGCAAGTGACACCACTGGAGAGACCACAGGATACAACGTGATTCCCATGAATCTTCCTCATGGCCCTGTTGCCTGTCGGATGTTCTTTGGTTAATGACTGTTAACGTCATCCAGAATATGCCTTTTCACAAACATCAATTCCTCATACTCTCATGTGGTTCCTGGAAAACTTTTTGTGTCCAGTGCTCTTTTATTTTCTGTTTCCTCTGGCTGCCTGTTTCTTTAGCTTATAAAACAGAACAAAAGACCCTACCAAATTCCAGTAATTATAGTCATCCAAGCAGGTACACCCATGATTGGCTTAATAAAGCCCCAGTGTGTCAAGCGTTTCATAGAATCATTAAGGTTGAAAAAGTCCTCCAAGGTCATCAAGTCCAACCTTTGTTTCTGAGAAGGAGGAAGAAAAGTCCTGCAATACTTCAGTACAGTTTATGACTCTTTCTATGTGTAATTTGCAAACCATTAAAGCCAGGCATGCTGGTGGCCCGAAAAGGTAGAATGCAGTCACGAAAATGGAAACAAATTATGCAGTTCCCCACTGTTCCCCAGCTCCTTGAAAGTGAAATATCCAGAAGGAATTTTAGCTCGTGGCTTTTGATGCTGTAACCTAGTTGTAGCAGGGCTTTTGCAAGGCAGGAGTTAACCCACTTCATTTGTTGTGGAGTTGGGTCTTTCTCTGGAGTTGGGTCAGGCTGGACAAAGAGTGAACACTGAGCCATTGGGTGATTTGTCATTTAAAACTCAAGAGGTGGGGAATATTGGTGCACAGAAAGGGCAGCAGTGATCTGATCCCAGGTATTCTGTGTTCAGTACCGTGTGATGGGATCAGAAGTGAGGAGGAGGGGATGGCAGGAGCCTGGCTGTGTGACAACCCTGGTTGCATAGAGATGGCACAGGAGCTCAGGGTCACACTGCAGCTGGGTGTGGGCTGCTGGGATTTGAGTCAAACCCACCTCTGTCCCTGGGGAGCAGCTCCCCAGCAGACAATCTGCAAATCCACATTCAGTTCCCTGAAGGCTCTTGGGATTTTGCAGTGAGGGCTTCCAGGGGAATGCAAAGTGTTTCATCCTGCTGCTCCCACCCAGGCCTGCAGTGACGTCTGCTCTGTAATGAAGGGGATCAGGAAGAGCCACTTGAGCTGGCCAAAGGTTTTTCCTTCCTTATCAACAACAGATATTTGCAAAAGGCTCAAACCCACCAGTGTGATGGGTTTTGGCTGGTGTGCATTAATCCTGTGCCCCTCCTGCAGTGGGTGTTGCAGCTGACCCAAGGGCTTTATCGAGGTCTTCCATCAAGTGACAGCAAAAGGCAGAGGCTGTTGGGGGTAACAACAGACAGGCTGGAGGAATAAAACCTGCAGCTGCTGCAGACAGTCTGTTTTATCACCTTTGTTCTCTTTTTAGCCACCTGACTATTCCTGGAAGAGCTAATATTAGCTCGCCCATCTATTTCTTAGAAGCTGGGAAAACAAGGATCTGATTGAGTGTCCTGGTTTCCAGGTGAACTGATGACTGGTCGGTACAGTTGGCTCTGAAAAGTCTGATAAACTCTTGCATCACCAGCCCTCAGTATGGGAAGGCATTGAAATCTGTGGTTATGGAAGTGGCAGCATGAGAGGGATTAAAAATATTTAGCAGTGTATTTAATCTTGTTTGGGAGGCACTTCCAGTGCCATCCCAGTCAGGATACAGATAGTCATGGAATGTGTTTGCTTCGTTCTGCTGTAAAGAAGCAGGTCCTGAGATGCTTATGTAGAGGGTTGCTGCTAAAAGTCAGAATTTTGGCAGGATATTTGCCCAGGATTTGACAGTGTGTCTTGTCCTGACACTCCTATCCTATCCCATTGTATTCTGGATGGTAAAGGCCAGATTAAAGACAAGGAAGCGAGTGTAGAGAGGGACTGGAGAGGTTCGTGTTTGTTCCCTGAGTGACACCCACGGCAGAGCTGCTCAGATTATGGGGGAGGGATGATCCTTCTCAGTGCCACTCCGAGCTCCATGTGGGACCTGGCAGACAGTGCTCCTTCTGCACATTAACGTCACCAGGTAAAAACAGCTCCAGCTGGTGCTTTTGTCAGCGAGACACAGGGCAGAGTGACCTTTGCTGTGTTCTCCCAGAGCTGTGATGTCACTGGGGAGAGACAGGAGCAGTGCTTTGCCTCTGCCTTGCTCTGGCCATGGTGAGGGGGGACAGACACGTCAAACTCAGTGTGGGGGGACGGGTTGTCTTTGGGTTAAGGGAAGGAAAGTGAGGCGTGATCACAGACTCACAGAATTTCAGGATAATCTGAGCTGGAAGGGACCCATGAGGATCATCCAGTCCAACCCTCAGCCCTGCACAGGCCCAGCCCCAAGAGTCACCCCCTGTGCCCCAGAGGATCTTCCAAACCCTCCTGGAGCTCTGTCAGCCTTGGGGCTGTGCCCACTGCCCTGGGGAGCCTGTTCAGTGCCAACCACCCTCTGGGGGAAGAACCTTCTGCTGAGATCCAACCTGACCCTGCCCTGACACAGCTCCAGCCATTCCCTGGGGTTCTGTCACAAAGTTAGATTTGCCAGAGCTCTGGGGCTGCCCTTGGTTGCAGAGGGACTGGTGGGACGGGAGCACCAGACACTGGGAGGAAGACAGTCTCACCTCTGGGCTGGTGTGGGATCCATGAGGATCCTTCTGTGCTGGCAGCAGTGCTGGAATGCCCAGGTAACCCCCATCTGTTGGCAGAGAGTGTCAAACCCAAGCCAGGCTTGGAAGAGCCCTGTCCTTGAGACACCTGAAGAAGGGCTTGGTTTCTCCCAGAGTGTGTGAGATGAGGGGAAGATGCTTTTCCTCATGAATAAACCATGAGTGGCAGTCAGGACCAGGTTTTAATTAAAAAACTCATCAATAGCTGCCATCTTGAAAAACAACACACATGGCATCTCTTTGCTGAGCAGTTGGCATTGGAGCCACCTGAGGCACTGGGAGACGTTCTCAAAGATGCTGCAAAACCAGCTAAATAATTATAACTACTACTACTAATAATAATGAAAAAAACCAACAACCTCAGTGTTTAAAAATTAAATGTTTTGATGAAATATTAAATGCTAATTATTTCCTTGCACTTCGGCTGGCATCGCCCCCCCTTGATGTTGGCAATTTAACATCACATACCAGTAACTGAAGTGTATTGTCAGCATTCGTGTTCTGTTTCCCACCCCAGCCCCAAACCCAGCAGTTCTGAGGGCTGTGTTTGATTTGTAATGGTGAGCACTTTGAAGTCTGCTTTACTGCACTGGTCACACTGCTGTGCATACCAAAACCATCCACCTAAATGCCACAACATCTTGGCTAGTTAAAAACAGCCCCTGCTCTTGCTCTGAGGAGCCATCAGTCTAATTTCAGCAGTGAACTTGGTGAGATGGGCTCAGTCAATACACCAGAGGCTAAATGAAATGCAAAATGAGAAGGCAGAAGGATATTTGGAGAGCATTTTATGGCTTTCATGTTTTGTGTGTCGTTCTAACTTCTAGTCAGTGCTGTTGAATTAATTATTTGATATTTAAAAAACAGGAGCTGAACTTAGTCAGGGTGGGCAGATGAAAGATGTGACTGGCAGAGCAAGATGCTGCACATTCCTTTGTTTACTTTCTTTCCTCTCTGTGTAAGGATGTATCAGTGCCTTGTTTGTTTGGGAGGTGGCTGCTGATATTACACATGAAGGAAGTGTCAGTATGCTTCCCCTCCATGAGACTGATTCATAGAATCTCAGAGTGGTTTGGGTTGGAAGAGACCTAAAAAAAAAATCAACTTGTCCAACTCCCCTTCCACTATCCCAGATTGCTCAGAGCCCTATCCAGCCTGTCCCTGAACACTCCCAGGGATGGAAACCCTTCTTCTCTTGTGTTTCCCCCTGAATAATGAGGTATTTTACACGTTTGCAATCCTCTTGGGGTGGGAGGGGACGGGCTGCAAACACCTGAGAATTGGTTTTCACCTCTCACTGCAAATACTGGGACGTTGGCTTGTGTTTGCCAGCTGGAGGCTCCTTTCTCTGGCATGTGCCTGCTCTTGCCAAGGCACCTGTTGGTTGTGCTCAGCACTGCCAGGGGGTGCCTGTGCCCTCTCCTAGGGTGCCACGTGGAGAGGGCACAGTGTGTGGATAGAATCGTGGACTTACAGAATCGTTAAGGTTGGAAATCATCAGCCCAGAACCACCACCATGTTCACCACTAACCCATGTCTCCAAGTGCCAAATTCACACGTTTTTTAACACTCAAATTTCTTGAAACTGGAGACATTTTTGCATTTGGGGGTATTTGTCCTGCTGTTTCATTGTCTCAAAGAAGTTCAGGCAGCTTTTTTGAAAAAAGAAAGCTTTTTTCCCCTCTCACCTTATCAGTTCAGGACTCTTAAAAAATGTTCTGGTGTGCAGTTCCAAGTGGGATTTCCAAAGCAAGGCAGGAGATGTACATGAATGCACGTCTGGGAGTAAAAGCAGGAGCCTTGTGGATAGAAAAGTATTGGTTGGTTTGTTAGAATGTGCCTTGTTAAAGGGAACAGCGTCTCTTGTCTCTGAGAGAGCAGCTCAGCAAGACAGATAAGAGTGCGAGAAGCAGTGAGAGCCTAGGGGTGATCTGGGAGTCCCAAAGCTTGGCTCAGAGTCTGGAAGTGATATTGTGGGACATATTTTCAGCTTGAAAGTTGATATTAAATGTTGAGATTTTGCTGAATGGCTTTGGAGAGAGAGAGCAGGGGGTCTAGGCAAGGAATCCCAGCTGGGTTTTCCCACTGTACAGTGGAAGCAGCAGCTCCCAGGCTGGTGTCACAGCACTGCTGCACCTTGGGCAGGTGGGAATGGGGAGTGTTGGTCACACACCAAAGTGCTTCTGAAAGGGTAAAGAAACAGTGATTTATTTCTGGAAACGTAAGTGGGGTGGCACAGGTGGGGGCTTATGGCCATGGGGAAATGTGCCTATTTGGCAGCTCCTCTGGGATGGAGGGTGGTAGTGCCTCTCGTCCAGATGCCCCAATACCAGTATCTGCACACAGATGGGGACTGGGAGTGCTTTGAGGGCACAGCCTTGTCCATCTCCACATCCAGGGACACTGTGCATGGTGTCCTCAGTAAGGAGGTGGTTTGCTCTCAGGAGGAGCTGGATGGGGTCCTGCCTTGGGGCAGAGGTTGATCTTACTATGGCAGGATCACAGGGGTGAGGGATGGACGGGGCAATGCTTTCCTCTTTCTTGGGGTGGTCTCTCAAAGGCACGTTTAGTGAACAGTGCAGCAAGGCTTGTGTTGCTGGTGCTTGTCCAATACCTGTTTTGGAGGCTTGGGGTTATTAAATCAGCATCTATGGCCAACTCTAAATTCACTAATAACTTTTAAAAGCAGAGACAATTAGCAGACTCAGTGGGAGAAGAGCTTTCAGGGAGAAGCAATTTAATGTGCTGCCAGCATGTGCATCAATGTAGTGCACTGTATGAACATACCAGAGGTACTGTTCCAGCAGGCTTCACATACTCTGAGTTTTCAGGGTTTAATAGTCTTCCTAAACTCAAGAAAGCACTAATCTCCTTGAGGGAACAAATAAAGCAAGTGGACAAAAAGGAATTAGTAATTGCATCAGGGATAAATTGCCCTGTTGTCCCTGGCAATGTGCTCACAGGAGCTCCAGTCACAGAGCACCAGCTGGGTCTGAGGGAGCTTCTGCAGGTACCCAGGCAGGTCAGACCCACCATCCTCCTGTGGTCTCCAGGGAAAACATCTCCCCATTTTCTCCTCTTTATTCATCAAGACTAACACAGCAGTGACAGACCAGTAGGCACCCAGGCTTGTGCTGAATGGTTTCATGAAGGGCTGCTTGAATATTTTCCATTGAGGCCATGGGTTTTGGTCAAAAAATCTAGATTTACAATCGATTTTTGTGTTCATTCTGCTGCCTGGAAGTTTTCCCCTTCTTTTCGAGGGCAAAGACTCAAACAGAAAGATTAAAAAGTTTTACATCTCCAAACTGTAATCAAATCAACTTCACTTTCAGGTTTTAGCTGAAACTGAAAATTTTCTTCAGAGAGCTCATTAAAAAAAAACCCCCAACCAATACAAAATAAACCCTCCACAGCCAAAGCCAGCTTTAAAAACTGTGTTTTGTGCACAAGCCACAGTTTTGTGCTCAGCTCTGTGCTGGCTGGGCTGCAGCGTGTGTTTGAGTGTTCTTTACTTGGGGGCTTCATCTATTGTAGGGATTTCTGTGGGCTGCCAGAGAATGGCAGCCCAACAACTAGCTCTGTTTCAGTGAAAGACAAAGGGAATATTGTCTGTAATTCCTGTAAATGAGTGTGGAATGATTTGAGGTCTTACAGGATTGAGCATTAAGAATATTACAAAGCAGTGAATGCTCAAGAGTTCTAAGCTCAGCCCCATTGCTTGGGCTGGTTTGTGTGGGTGTGAAATAAATGGAAGCAGAGAACTCCTGGGGCATCACAGGGGGTGGCCCCATCAGGGAGGGGGACCAGAGCTGTTCACTGAAATACAAGAAAAATGAAGGAGCAAAGAAAAAGAAATTTAAAAAAAAAAAAAAAAAAAAAGAAGAAAAAATTCAGGTGGGGGGAGAGATCCTAATGAGCCATTTTCTCTCTCCATGCAGTTACTGCAGCCACCAAGTCCAGAATATTCTGGGAGGGTTATGTATCACCAGAAAATAGAGCCTGAGCATCAAGTAAGCAATGAAGGAGTGTGAGCTGTGAATGGAACAGCAACTGGCAGAGCAGAAGGGTTGGGCAGATAGGCTATGGTGCTTTGATATGTCAGATCCAGGCTTGCTATTCTGTGAGCATACAGGGCAGGAAGTGCCTATTCCACATTTTTGGTGGTGTTTTTTTGGTTTTTGGTGGCTGGGTTGGTTGGTTGGTGTTTATTTGAGGTTAATTGATTTTTGAAAGAGGTATTCCTATTTCAAAGTCGGGGGGTAAGTCTGGATCTTTGCTGGGTGCTTTGGAGAAAAGAGAACATTCCTGATGAATAGTCCTTCAGTGCTGGGTCCCAGCAAAATGGTTTTCTGGTTTCCAGCTGGAACTGTAGGTATCAAAGCAAAGGATTTAACAAAATATTCTCTAATAAGCAGCAATTCCAGGACTCTTTGCCAAAATCCACTTTTTCGTTGGTTTCTGTTGAAGTTTTACAAGCTCAAAGCACTGGGGGAGAGTAACCAAGTAATGCTGAGCATCACTTGGAGTTGCTGGTGGAACCAGCACATGCCTGGAGAACTGTCTCCGGCAGTTGAGTTGGAGAAGCTAATTCCCTCTTTCCTCTTTGGATTAAACAAAATTTCTTTCCTTGTAGAAAAAAACCTGTTTTGTTTCTAGTCTCTTGTTCATGAGAAATAGGATTAGAAGGACGCTATGACAGCATTCTGCCCTTGCTGGTCCCACTTGGGACAAATGTGTGTCATTTCCAGGAGGAAAATCAAAGTTATTCAGTATATTTCATCCAAGAAAGGATCCAACATCTCTTTGCCTCTCTTGACACTAAGTGTGCACACTGGGCTCTTGTGGCTTATCAGTATCTCTGTTAAATTCCCCACCTTTTGCAGTGTTTTCTCCAACATGAGAGATGGTTGTTTTACCACCAAGGAAAAATCATCAACCAATAACTAGTAATGTATATCACCCTGTAATGCCTTCAAGCTGACATGCATTTTATCTCCATGTAAAGAGTATATACAGATTTAGGTAAAACCACGTCGCAGCCCCAGCCTTTGGGTGAAGAGAAAACACCCAAAGAGACACAGGTTTTGCCATCCTGGGAGAACATGTTCCCTGGACTGCAGCATGTGCTCAGACTTGAAACCCCTGTGGTTGGTGGTGTTGAGCAGTTCCCACATGAAAATCCACTTGGCATCCGTGGACAGGCAGCGAAGAACCCGCTGATGCATCTCCACGTCCCCTTTGGAGAGTTTATGACTAGCCTGGGTATGCCACCGAGTGCTGTGAAGGCATCTTTTAAATACAGTTAGTCCCAAAGAAGACAGGAAGATCTTGCCAACCCTGTTTATCTTCTGGGTTCGTATATGATGTTGATCCCCTGGCCAGTGGTTTTGGGGCAGCTGGAAATGAGAGCAGTGAGCTGCCATCTAACAGGGGTGTTTGCCTTTGGAAGAAGAACTTGCTGGAGTAATTATGTAGTGCCTGGCATGGGAGACAGCTGCTGTTTGCCCATGGGATGCATCCCTCAGGTATCCTGGTAATTCCTGTGTTCCTGTCGCTTTTGTGCCAACTGGGAGCTGGGACATTCTGCCCAGGCTGCGATTCAAAGCTGGAGGAAATTCTGTATGGGGTTAATGTGTGTTTATGACAAAAAGGCCCATATATCAGTGAGGGATTAGAGTCATTTAGAGGCAGGGAGGAAGCCCATCCCTCCTTCCTATCCATGAATTGAGTGGGATCATCATGTTCTTAGAGTTTGCAGGAGACTTTATCAAATTCCCTTTCTGGCAGAGCTGACACCCAAGCATTCCTGCCTGCTGGAGGTACTGGCATTAAGGATTTGTGAGCCCAGAATTGTGCTTATCCAGACACATGTGGGATAACACAGAGCATGGGGTTTATTAATAGAACCCAGCAGCAACATATGGCTGTGTAGTGGAAGCAGAGTAAAGCATAAGCCACACGTTCCTTTTTAAGAACATATATTCACACCTTTCACTTCCCACAGGATATTTTTGTGAGGCTTCTACAGTTAGTCTGCTATCCCCAACAGGCTATTTTTATACCCTCGCAACATGGCTTAATTAAGAAAAGTTATGTTTTATAAACAACCCTGTGCATTTCAAACCCACTCCCTTCCAAAATAAACCCACCCCAGCAAGATCCAGGTGGTAAATGGCAGCAGAGTGCTTGGATCAGCACCCACCAGAGGAATTTTCTGGCTACATTTACAGCCTCGGGTGCAGCTTGGCTGAACCTTGTTGTGCATTTCATGTATTTCAAATGCCATTTCAGGGCCCATCTGGCAGAGCTGAGCAGGCAAGGTCTGCACCCCCAGCTTTTATCTCAGCCCCCTGTCTTTGTTCTGCCTTGTTTTTTTCACAGCGGAGGTTTCAAGCAGTCTCAGGGATTGTCTTCAGCCAGACGAACTGCTTGTGTTTCCAAAAGTTTTAGATTTGGGGCAAACTTTGAAAACGTGATCTTGCAGCCTCACCTGGCTTATGCAAGTAATCGTGATGATTTCTTCCTTGAGGAATGATGTCCACCTGTATTTAGTGAAAATTTAGGGTAAAGCACAAAACCTTCTATTCTTGTAGATGGAAGATTTTTCGATGGCTGCCTGTGTAATTACTTCTCATGCCATATTCTTAACATTGCTAAAATTGGCAGTTTACAGGAATTACAGTCTGGGAGGTGTTAGGACACTCATCCTGCCTGCCAACATCCCTTTCTAAGAACTTGGGAAGATTAGTTTGTAGCATAGATTTTCCCCATGTTGAAGTTCAGAAGGATGAAAAGCTCCATGTGGGATATAACTGTGCAACTTCAGTGACAAAAATTGCTAAGCACATTACATATAAATAGCAAACTGCCTTCTTTAGGGACTGATACAGACTGCTCCTGAGATAGCTTAGCAGACAAGTAAATAGTAAAATATGGGTATATTTAGCACTCCAGAAGGCGATGGATGGTGTTCAGACTTCACATCACACGGGCTCTTAAAGTCTTTACCTCTGTATAATCCCTTGTACTCAGCAGTGATGTGGTGGCACATTTGGGACCTAATTACAAGCTCCGCTGCCAATCCAAGTACCAAATGGAGAGGGATGGTTTTGGAAGGCAGAGGATGGACCTGACTTATGAATCACAAGTAGCAGGGAAGGAGGTGCAGGAAAAGGCCAATGCAGTTTAATGGGATTTGGATTAAAAATGGTTTAATGGGATTTGGGCATAATTGTGGGTTTAATGCCTGCCTGCCTCACTGGTTTGTGCAGGCGCTGCTCAGGTGATGGATTGTGGTTTGCATCCACATCTTCACAAATCCCACTTGACTGGCTGTGGTCACACAAGCAGGTTGATATTCAGAAGCCCCTGCAGGCTTGTCACAGCTCAGTCCTGTGGGGCAGTGGGAGAGAAGTGCCTGAGACCACGGCCAGAGAGCCAGAGGGGTTGTGGAAAACTCTTTTAACCTTTCCCAAGTGAGTTCAAAACAGCTTTTCCTTCTGGATGTTTTTTTTCCTTATGGATTTTTTTTCCTGGTTGGGTCAAGTTTGAGACCTTCCCACTTCAGACTCATCCTGTTTCCCCCAAGGCTGTAGAAAAGACTCAGGTGTGCCATGCAAGCCTGGAAAAACTGCAAAGAACTTTTGCAGGTGTGTCTTTGAAACAAACCCATCAACCCACCCGGTTAGCACCCCTCACCTCTTTCTTCCCTTTTTCGTAGCCTTTTGTAAGGACATTTCTGCTGTTATTGAGGATACTCATCCAGCATTCACACCCACACACAAATTTTGTGGTGATGTAATGATGCCTGTTACTGACAGTGAGTCTTGGGTTTTTTAGCTAAAATAAATGCAATGGTAGAGCTTTATTGCTGTTAGTGGAAGGGAGCTGTGTTGAACTGGTTTTACCGTGTTGTCTTCCTTCCAAGAATGCTGCCCTCCTGAAGAGTGTTCATCATTTAAAATGAACATCACATACCCTGCTGGTTGTCCTTAGAGGATGAGTGAGGCTTATGTGGAAACAAGCCCAGCACTCCTGTAACTGGAGACATCATGTCACCAAATCTGGGAACCTGAGGTTTGGTGCAGAGCTCAGTGTTTTATGATCTTTAAAATCCTTGAGCAATACCGACTAAGATCGGTATATTCAGAAAGAGTTTATTGAGGAGCTTTTCTATTGTGTCATCTCAAGTTACACAGTTTCTCTCACTAATGCTCTCTTGGTGAGGTCAGAGCACCGCAGGGTGATTTTTTTATGTCTTGTGCTTTACTACAACACACTCAGGTTGTAAGGTGTGAGCAGACCCGCTCATGGTGTCTTGTTCTACACCTGCTGATGGGGAGTGACGGGTGTTATCCCTTCTCTGGGCTCAGGACCTGCTTGGTCCTTGCTGTCTCCCTGGGGCTCTGGGGGGACAGGCACGCTGGGACAACTCCATTTGTTCCCAGAAACTGCAGGGTCATGTTCCATCCTCTCCATTTCCAAGCCTCCAGCCACTAGAGGGAGAGAATGCCACATATTTATGGCTCCGTTTGTGCGTGGGGATGTGTTCAATAAAGAAATTCCTTCCTGCAGCAAGGCTTGCCAGGCAGTCCAATAGCTGGGTTTAACCCCTTTATTTATCTGGCCACAGTTTCATAACTGCTCCTGAGATCTGACCCTTGCAGACCTTGGTTGGTTTATGACCTCAAATTCTAACAGCTCTGGAGCATGTTAGATGATCCTTGTCCGTGTTTTACACCCTGTATTTGCTGTCGAGCATCCCTGCTGTGAAATGGCTTCCATGGGGAAATGCTTGTGTCCTGCTGGGTGTGCCTGTCTGCTGGTGTTCCTGCAAGCCCAGAGCACTGCTGCAGTGGGAGCTACCGCGGGCACTGTGGGCATGGGCGGCCACGGGACACCAACCCCCTGCCCAACGCTTCCTTCCTGGAAGCCAGAGACTCCTGGAGCCCATGGCCTGTCTCCTCTGCAATAATAAAACAAGCCCAAGAGGGATCTCATTTCATTTGGAATTAAACCATTGAGTTAGTAATTATTGTGAGCAGATGAGTGTTAACGATTTCAAAGGACACCAGCAAGGAGTTATGGGTTCAAGGGAGGCAATTGGGGTGGGAGCTTTGAGAAGACAGTGTCAGAAAGGGAATTTGATAGACTTTTTAAAGTGAGACAAGATTCAAACTTGCCTTTGCAGATTGAGCTCAGTAGAGAAGACCCATGGAAGCCTGATGAGGGGAGTGTGGGACTTGGAGGGGTAGCTGGGGATGAAAGCAGCATGTTCAGTGGGTTTGGAGAGCTTCAGCCTTCAGTCTGCAGTGCTGTTGATCAGGAGAATTTACATCCCTCTGCAGCTGGTGGGTGGGGAAGAGACTTTCTGCCTTTCTTTGGGCTCCAGAGGGTGACTCGAGGCAGGGCTCTCAGAAGGGAAACCTCACGATGCTTTAGCAGCCCAAGTATTCTGGGTAATGTTCCTGACTCTGAAAGTCAGTAGTCCCACTTAATAGGGAGACTCAGCAAAGAGGTTTCCTTAGGCTGATGGGAGCTGCAGATGATGCTCCAGCTGAGGAAGTTCTGGTGAGGCTGGGGCTGGTCCCAACTGTTCCTTTCCCTGACTGTTTCTCTTTCCCAGATGTGCCCTGGCTGGCACAGCTGATGGCAAGCACGAGATAAGCAGGGAGGGAAATGTGCAGGAAGGCATTAGAGACCTTGGGATTAACCTTACCCAGGCACATTGGGAAAATATGCATGTAAGGACTAACCATACATCATCCTGGGGAAGGTGGTCAGAACATCCCTCGTTGTCTTGGGTGTCCATCACTGGACACCCCATGCTTGTAGAGCTGAGGTTGGGCTGCTCCGGTAGCCCTCCCTGCTCCAGTGTGTTGCTCCTCCCTGCACCCCTGGTTTGGCCAAGGCTATCCTAACATGTCCTGGTTAACTCAGACTAACTGAGGCTGTGAGAACAGGGCTGTGAGCTGAGCTGCTTAAGCTCAGCTTTCAGGGCCACAGGTCACAGCTTGAATTGAATAATAGAGCGAGGAGAGTGACGAGTGACTTTCAAAGGCTCCTCCACACCGCTCTGTGCATCCTGATGAACTGTGGCCATCACCTCCTAAACATGCCCTGCTCATTAAGCCTTCACCTCCTGATGGAGATGTGAGGTCTTGGGGGACCAACCCCCTTGCCTTCTGCTTATGGAGAGCCAAGTCGTGACATTGTTACTCAGGCAGGAATCCCTGGGATTTGGGTGGGAGCTGTGCCATGGGTGGATCACACGGTGCCATCACAGTGCTGTGCTCTCTGCAGCTGCAGGAATTTCCATGGCAGGGAAAGCACTTGTGTCCCAGGGTTTTGTGTGTATTTGTGGACCAGGTTGGGATGCCTCCTCCTAAGGCACCCAGCTCCAGTGGGATCCCTGCTGGGTTTGGGTGTGGAGAGGAGCCAGGCAGGAGCCCGGGTGTGAGTCTGGCTGTTGGTGTGATAGAGGAGGGCTGCAAGAGCCCCCAGGCCATGAGACACGGCCATGCTGTGGGCCCTGGAGGCTCCTGCCCCATATCTGGTATGGGAATATCCCTCCAGGCATGAGGGAGGATTGTGCCTGGAGGATGTACTGTTTTGTCAGTCCCTTCTGACCTCAAATCACACCACCCGGGGCAGCATTTATTTTTTCCCTGCAGATCTTCTCATGAATAGCAATACTAAGCTCTAGTCTTCTTTCAAAAAAAATTCTCTTTTTTGGCTGCAGATCTCTTAGTACACAAATGAAATGAATTTATATATGAGCATTGTGCTACTTGTAAAGCCCTTTCAGTTTCAAATTTAGTTTTATTCCTCCTTTTAATCTCCATAGGATTTTCCCTAAATAAGCAGAACTAGGGCAGTGCTAGTGACAGATGGACATAAAGCAGACTTGGATGCTGGAGAACCTTTACTGGGCTTGGGGATCTGAACTGGGGTGCTTTCCTCATCACCCTAAGAGTTTAATTTGCCTTTAGGTTTTTAATTTTCACCTCTAAAGCAGAGGTCTTGGCAACAGAGAGCATTCCTTGGCAACAGACTCCTTGGGTTCATTAAAGCAGGGGTGGGAGGCTTCAAAATGCTGCTGTTGGAAAAAGTTGAGAGATATTAGCAAATCAAATGGGCTGAGGCATGAGGAGTCTTGTCAGTCAGGTGGGGGTGGCAAGGAGAAGGAATAGTAAATAAGGTGCAAAAGATGGAGGGAACTTGAAGGAGCAGTTCTGGAAGGAGGCAGGTCCGGGATTTGCCTGTTTCCCTGCCTTCCCAAGGCCCCAGCTATCCCACTGCATGGCCTGGAGAGGAGCAGCAGCAACCTCTGTGTGTCTGGGGGACTGTGTGCTGGGAACAAAATAGTTTTTACTTAATAAAAAACCAGGTTTCCCAACTGTGGTTTCCTACTCAGGCTGCATAAAAATTACAATTTGTTTTGGTCCTCTCAAAATCTGAAGCCGTAATTTTGTTAGTAAAATCCAAAAAGCCCTTTGGGGAGAGTCTGTGAGAGTGTGGCCGTGGCCCTTTCCATCCCTTCCCTCCTTCAGCATGGAGCAGGCTGTGTGTGACACCTCTGCCTGCAGCCACTCTGGGATCTGTTTGCACTGTGACTGCTACATATAAATATACCAAATAATTAACAATGCCCCATGTACGTAATTGAATTAGAGTTGAATTACTCTGGTTTGTACCACCATACAGAGTGTACATAAAAGTAGCTGATGAGGATTGGAGAAGGGGTTTGGAGCAGAGGGAGACAGGTTTGGGCTCCCCTGTCTGTCCCTGCTAGTGTTTGATGTGTAACCTTGGGAAGTCAGGGGAAGCCTCCGTGCCCTGGTTTGCAGGTAATGATTTTTCTCCCTTCCTGTGGTAAACAGCCAGATCCCAGCCACATCCATCAGAGCAAGTGATTTTTATGCACTTGTTCCAGTCCTGTGGTTCTGTGATTCTATAATTTATGACTGAAACTATCTTTGTGTCAGAGTTAGTTCAGGAGGACACTCATATCTGGGGCTTCTGAATATGTCATCTCCTATTAAAGAACAAACAAACTCTCTTGTAATGTACCATAAATAATAATACTACTTTGCAAGAGCCCAGAGCGCTGTGTTATTGCTGTGCTAATCAGAGAGGCACTGGGCCATTATGAAAGTATTCCATGGGGTTTGGGGTTTTTTCCTGCAGGAAGGTACGTGTTTCATAGATGTGTAGCGTGGCTGATTGGTTTATAAAGCCAGGCTGCATAATTCCTGGCAGAGGTTAGACAAATTCCCCTCCTTTCTCATTAATTAACCTGTAGGATTTGGTGCCTGTTCTTTGCAGTTCAGTAGAGACGATGACTGCAGGAACATATTTGTGCTCTCTGATATGGAATGAAGAACATCTGCCTTCTGCAGCAGTGAAATACTGTCATGTGCCAGGGCTCTCCAAAGGGCACCGTCGGGCTCCTGCCTGGATGAGGCAATTCCAGGCTGGAAATCAATAGGGAGCTGTTGGCTGGGGGATGTTCTCCAACACTGCATTGTAGGGGAGGGAAGAGTGGGTGAAAAGCAGGGGAAGGGAAATCCCTGTGTGAAGGCAGCAGCAGCAGGGCAGGGAGAGGAGCCCCTTGGAAAAAGTTCGCACATCCAGAGAGAGGTTTATAGCAGTATTCTTATGGTGGGATTAAAGAAAGGAGGCCTTGGAGATCTAAAGGAGATTTCAGTGGTGATGTGGTAATATAGTAAAGAAAAGAGATGAGAGGCAAGTGAAGTCCTGCAGTGCTGCTGTGCTTCTCTGCTGCTCTCACAGGCTGCAGGAAAATGAACCATCATATTTGGGATCCCACTGCTGTGTTTTGGAGGTCTGAAGCAAGGGATCTGCACCCAAAAGCTGCCCTGCATTACCACAAATAGTAGCTGGGAGAGCAGGGTGGGTGTCTGTGTGTATTGGATTGGACAGCAGATTGCAGTGGAAATGTTGTTAAAGTCTTGTGTGTGTCACTTCCACAGCTCCAAATGTACTGGATGAGGTACAAGGATGAAGGTTACTTACTGCTGTTAAGAGTTAGGCTTACTTACTGAGTGTGATGTGATAGTGACTGTCCTGCTGATACCAAATTTCTTGGCTTCTGAGTCACTCTCCAGATGCAAGGAATTAAGAGAAAATAAATTTCACATGGAAAAGTGGCATAAATCTAATCATTATAGTCCCTTTATTAGTCACAACTGCTACTACAGAGCATTGTCCAGGTAAACCCTGTCCCTTCCTTCCCTTCCTTCACATCTCTGCTCACCAGTGAGGTTACTGACCATTATAAATATCACTTGGCAGTCAGAAGTAGACCCCAGACTGGACTGGACTTTAAAGGGAAGCAGCCATCTGAGGGTGAAGCACATCAGCTTGTTTTGGTCCTTGTTCTGGAGGGAAGGAGACTTCTGGTAAAATGTGACCAGAGCACAGCTCTGCTGAGAATTATTGGGATGTTGTGTTATGGATGAGCAATACACAAGTTCTTCCAGGGGGCTTTCTCTGGAGCAATCCCCCAGGCAAACCAGAGACTCTCTCTGTTCACCTGAGCAAAACCTTGTCCCTGCCTCCCCAGTGGGATGTGCTCAGGTAGCAGAAATGCCATTTCTTGTGCACTAAGCCCCAGGGGCAGGAGCCTGCAGTGCAAACTCTGTGCCCAAACACCCCACACTGAAAGTTGGCTCTGTTTCCCTGTGGGCACTGTGGGTTTTCCTACCAGTGCAGTGCCCTGGCACTGCTCCACAGTGCTCTGTGACTCACAGCTCGGGTGTGTGGTTTGAAACGCTCCATGGCTGGAGTGTGCTGGCTGAGCAACCCACTGTGCCTTCAGCTGTGTGGGTTGTAACATCCCCTCGGAATGCCTGGCAGAGGGGCCCAGACGTGGTGCCCTTTCCTGAAGGCTGGTGCTTTGCTCCAGCATGGGGAAGTGGAGAATCACAGAGCAGAAGCTTAGAATACCCTGAGCTGGAAGGGACCTACAAGGATCATCCTAGTCCAGCTCCTGGCCCTGCACAGGACCAAGCAGAAGCTCACAGGTGGCTCTTCCCTGCTCCCCCTGCTCTGGCAGGGATGCTGGGTTTGGTTCCCTGCCCGCTGGCTGCCTGCAGAATGCTTTGCATAGACAATGAGGCAGCAGAGGTGCATTTTCTTGGCAGGGAAAAGGCAACTGGGTTCTCTCTGTGGTTGCATGTGCCAGAGAGAATGGCTGCCCTACTGCTCTGGGTAGGATGGGATTTGTGTGCAGCCTGATGCCCATTCAGGGGTTTGGCTGATCTCTGGGCTTTCCTGCTTTTCCTCACCTTGCAGGGAGCAAGAATTAACCTGGCAACTCTTGCTTTGCTTCTCAGATCAGCTTAGTGTAAACAAGGGCTAGAATGTGAAACAGTGGAATATGAGCCTTATTGACAGGCCTGATCAACAGCTGACAGGAGGAGCAAAACAGGGATAATTTCTGCTCGTGTGTAACAAGCTTCCACAACAATTGTCCTCCTCCTTCTCCAGATCCTCGTTACCCATTAGAACAACAAGGTGGGATGTGCCAGACAAATACCCCCCCCATTTGCACTGGTTAGGATGGTTATAACTTGGACTGGAGTGAGTGGAGCTACTGGGATGATGCAGTATGTGGTTTAAAGATGATCTTGTGCTTAAGAGGGTCATTCTTGTATTAACTGTGTGCTGACAACAATGCAGATCTCATTCAGTATTTCCTGGTAGAAGAACATTTGCCTTCAATTACAGATATCCTGATCATTGCTCTCTTTTTAGTCCAGGTTTCTGAAGGAGCAATGCCCATGCATTCAGGATGTCCATCTGTCTCTCAGTTCTGCTGTCCTGGCTCTCCCCAACCCTTGCAGCTTTTAAATCAGTTGGTGAGGTTGTGCTGGATCTGTCTGATATCCCAAAGAGGTTTTGTACCTGGTGAGGGGCCGACCCTGATTGACAGCACCAGAATGGTTGCCAGAGGTGGGATTTTCCAACCAGAGTCCTCCTGTGGATGTAAATAACCTACCTGGAGTTTCTGTCACTTAACATAGGAAACTTGGGTAGAATTCCAGAGTTTGGACAGCTATAAGCATTTATCTCCTGACTCACTCTTTTGTCAGCCATCTCTGGCAATAATGCCAGTGCCTGTAGAAGAAGTGATGTAATATGGCTTGAAGTAACTGGAGCAGGTTAACATGGGGCCCAACAGTGCAGAGATGCTGGACAGCATCCCTTCACTCCTGCCTGCACTCCTGGTCTATCCCAGTTCAATAAATAAGTGAAGACACCTAGGCTCTGATCATGCTAAGTGGCACAGGACCAGCACAAAGTGGCAGTCACAAGGAGCTGCATGTTGTTTCCTGACTCAAAACCTCCAGCTGCAGGAAAAATGTTGACTCCTCTGGAGGCCGGGAGCAGGAGATCCAAGTGCTCTTCTGCTCTTGAGTGCGTGGATAAAACCCCTCAAACACAACCCTAAATCCTCTGCAGGTGGAACTGAGGAGATTGTAGCTTCTCCAGAGGTTTTGCAGTATATCCTGTGTGAGGATCCAGTATTGTCCTGTGTACCCCGTGCATGTATGTCCTGGCTGTTGGTGTCTGTGCCCATCTGAGCAGGATGTCAGCCACTTCCCACCTTGGCTCCACAATTTCTTCCTGCTCTCTTGGCTCTGAAACCAGCTGCAGACTTCAGCTGCCCGAGAGGACATTTGGGGAGTGCTGGGGGGGCATTTTGCCTGTACTCAGGGGTGTGTCAGTCCCTGCTCCGGGCTGCCCCTTCCTGTGGGCAGCGAGCCCTGGGATGGCGCAGCCGCCTCCGTGAATGGCCTTGGCCAACTCCTGCGATCTCCATGTCTTCTCCGAAAAATGGGGAGAACCATGTCAACATGCGTGTCCCAGCTGGAGGACTCGGGAGGATTCAGCCCTGTCTCCAGTTGGCTCTACACATCCCATATGCTGCCGCCGCCTCTCCTCTCCAGCGCCAGACAGAGCGATCTCCTCTCCCTCGGTGTGGTGGGTGGCCGTGGCGATGGGGAACGCTTAATGAGTGGATTTTTTTCTCAACTCTGCAGCGGGCTGTACTTTCCTTGCTGTGACCAGAAAGTCGGGATAAAGCTCCCTCACAAGGGGAGTGAGCAGGGGATTAAACCCCTGAGTGGGGAGCGGGGCATGGGTGCTGGGGGGAGGATAACCCCGGGCAGTGGGGGCAGCGTTTGACTGGGCTGGGAGGTTTGTTTGCAGTGGGAAGGGGACTTATCCTGCATGTGGAGAGCAGAGTGAGAAACTACTGCCCTTTGAACGTCAGCAAAATCCCCAGCCCCTTGCTGAGCATGGAGCCATGTGCTGGCTCTGCAGATCCGGAGTCCTGCAGCGCTGGGGGCGAGGGTGACCGGCCGGGGCAGGAGGGCAGGAAGTGCCAGGGGTGCTGGGCGCCTGCGGGGACCCTCCCCAAGTTTGCATAGGTCCCCCCTCCCTCCCCTCTGCTCTCCTCCCCTTCCCTCCTGCAGAGTTTCAAAGCACGGCAAGGGAAAAAAAAGGACATCCCCCTCCCCTCAAATTCCTCGGTCCGTGACTGAAATAAATAAGCACAATCCCAGGTAGTGAGGAGGCTGCTAATAACGTGCTCCTGACAGGCACGGGATTGCCGGGCTGAGGGATGGCTGACTGAAAGCTCTGGGCTAGGGTGGGGGTGGGGGGCTTCTTTTTTTTCCTGCCAGCTCTCGCCAGGCAGTAGGGATTTTTTTCCTTCCCCTCCCTGATAATAAGGACATCATCAGAAGCAAGATGCAGTGGCTAAGGGATGGAACAGGAATGGTGAGTTCAGGTAGCTATGTCTTTCTCTTTTCCTCTTATTGCAGTACTTTGACAGGGAAATGAACCTCCGTCCTATCTCCTGACTCCTCCTTTACTCGCTGTCCTTGAAACCATTGATCACTCTGTAGCCATTTTATGGACTCGGCATTCCCAAACTGCTGAGCAAAAGAAGAAATTAAAAGAAAGGAAGGAGGGTGGGCACCCGTTGGGGCGTGGGAGGGGGAGCGGCGCTCGGCGGGGCTGGGGAGGGGGTTTTGGTAGGGTGAACCGGGAGGTTTGTGGGGGGGAAGCAGAGGGGTTTCCCGGTTCCCGAATGTGGGGTGTGTGGTGTGCGAGCCGGGGGAGAGGACTGGGAGGAGAGGAGTGCCGGCACAGGGATGCTGGCTGGCGGCAGCCGCCGGGACCTGTCAGATCTGCCCCTCCGCTGGATGATGAGTTGCGGTGCGAGGGGAGCCGAATGTGCTGCTGAGCTGGAGAGTCCCTGCTTGCGCTTGCACCAGGCTGTCAGGCACTCCTCGGGAGTGGAGAGGCTTCAGGAAAGCCGGTTAAACATTGACAGCTCTGCTTAATGAGACAAAATCCTGCCGATTTGCAAATGCCCTCGCTGAGTCCGGAGTGCGGCTCGGAGGGGCTGTGTGTGTCGGGGGGGGGGGGAGGGGGAGAGCGGGGAAGTTCCCCCAGCTCAGCAGGGTCCCTCTGCCTCATTGAGAAACTTCCCTGTGAAGCGATGCGGTCGTTACCGAGATCCTCCTCCTCCCCACCTCTCCCTCCTTGCACAGCTTGGCTTTGCAACGGCAGTTTCCCTCTGTGCTTGGCTGGGCTTTGCCGGTGTTGTTGGGTTTTACCCTTCCCTGGGCATTTTCCCTCCTGCGGGGAGCCTCGGGGCATCGCTGTGGGCCGCTCCCGGTGTCTGGCTGGCTCAGGCCGAGCGGGCTCTGGCGTCACCTGGCTCAGCCCCCGCGTTCCGGCTCCGTGGGGGCACCGGCAGATGCTGCTGGCAGCGGAGAGGCTTTTGGAGCCAGCGCAGGGATCACTGCCCGCTCTCTCCTGGTGCCCAGCCACCATCTCCGTGCCGCCCTGTGCGGCTCCTCCTGCCCTCCAGCCCCTCTCGGATACTCGCACAAATTGGGGCTGAGTGGTTTCTGCATCTGGTGTGATGCGGGGTGTAGGCAGCACCCACGTTTGGTACCACGTTTGTTTAGGTCCTTTGTAAGGTTTGTTTACCACCCCGCAGCAGTTCGGGGGGTTTGCTGCCACTTCCCACCCTCTGAGCATCGGGAGGGGGTGGGATTCCTTCCCTGTGCCCCCTGGACCCGCTCGCAGCCCGAGGAGCACTTTGCCGCTCCGCCGGTGTCTAAGCAACACAGATCGCTGTTTGCCGGTTTGCATTGTCAGAGATAACTACGGCGCAGAAAAAAAGTGGTGCTGGGAAGCTGGATGTGGCTCTTGCATCCTTTTTCCTCTCCTCCCAGGTGGCTGCTGAGCTCGGGTGGGGAGGGGCTGGATGTGGTGGAGGACCGACTGCTTTTCTAATTGACAAAGCACAAGACTTGACACTTCCTCACCCTCTCACCTTCCCAGCTTCCTTCCTTGCTGCCGGCAGTCAGGGAGACTTTGTTATTTTGTTCTCATTAGTCTAATCTTTGCCTTCTCTTTGAGAGGAATTATAGGGGTTGATGGATAGCCTGTAATATATGATATTTTTGGGGGGAAAGTAAAACTCCAGTGATTGATTTTGAAGCAGGTTCTACCCAGGAATTTCCCAATATTGCTCTGTCTCAGAAGGGAAAAATGAAAGAGAGGACTGTGGTTGCTTTATTTTATACAGCGGTTCAACAGCCCCAGTAGTATTTGGAGATATTCCACATATCTCCAGGTATCTAGAAATAAAGAATTAATACAAACCAACAAAGCAGAACTGAACCAAATAGGATAAATCCAGCAGAGATCTTTGCATTTCCCTGTGAGTGAGGAGCCTGTTTCCCTGGGGATGGGTGGCTGTGGTCCGAGGCTTCAGTGGGCTCCTGCCCTTGGAACCCCAGGGATGCTGGGAGTGCTCTCTTGGCTGTCCTGTGGAGCCAAGGTCCTGCAAATTCTGCTCTTCTGGCAAGACAAGGCATGTTAGTCCAGATGTCCTGGCCAAGTGCCAATGCAGATAGTGATATTCCCTGTAATGCAGATTTTCCCTGCTGCCCCCATTGGTAAGTTACTTTAATTTTTAGCACTTCAGCTGTGGATCATATTGGTGTGCGCTGCTAAACAAACGAGGTGTTCCACACAGCAAGTAGCTGCATTTCAGCAAGTCAGTGGGAATATTATTATCTCCATCTGGTGATTAAACTGTGCTACAGAACTATCAAATGGCTCTGTTGACTCCTGAATGAAGGCTGGCTGCCTGCTCACACTGCCTTCCATGCCGTGGAGAACCTCAGCCTTTCACCCAGAGCGTCACTGGACCAATTTTCATGAACATGGAGCCCCTGATACAGCTTTTCAGCTGTCTTTTTGGTCTGATACTATTTTCTGTGCACCTTCTAAGGAACAGCAATATGCATTTATTTTGACTGTCATCTCTGGACTTGGCTCTGCTCAAGCATGTTTGTCAAAACCTGTATTTTAGACTGATTTTGCCCAAGTTCTGCACAGTACTGATTTACTGAAAGTGCTGTTTTCTGTTCTCAGCTTGGGTTAAGGACTCAGACCCACTCCCCTTTAGAGTTACTCATCTTTAGGAAGCCTGTCACTAATGCTTTCCAAGTGATAGTACCTTTTGTTCTCATGGCAGGTGGCTCTTTATTTCTAAATCAGCCCCTTAAACCTTGCTATTATTTCATAATATTAAGCTGTCGGGGCTTGTTTTTTTCCTCCATTGCATGTGCTGCTTCCCATTTTTCAAACAATTAATCTTTTGCCAATTATGCTGGCATCCCATGGGGATGCTTTACATGCTTCATTGGTGCCAAGTTGCTAAACTCTTTGGTATCTGTTTCTAACCCAGAAAGATGAAACTAATTGTCATTGGTAGTGATGAGGATCAATCTGCACCTCTGACTGGCGTGTGAGGATAATGATTATTTGGTTTGGGATTCTTCAGAGAGTATTGGTCCAGCATGGTAATCAAATGTTGGATTAAATTGGGCCTTTTCTGGGATAGTTTTTTTATCTGCCAAGGGCACAGTTTTTTCCCAGGCCTTTGACTGTATTACAAGTGTATATCTTCTTTGGCATTTCCTCACATGGAGTCTCCTTCTGGGCTTGATGTTGTGCCTGTGCCAGTCCAAGTGAGTGCAGCCATTACCTTCAATAGGTACAGTCCCAGTGTTTTCTCTTTTTCAGGCATATACAGTCATGTTTTTCCCTAGGCTGCTGTGCCTCTTGTTCAAGTACTTAAAATCAAGCTGCTCTCCTAAACAAAAAGTAGGCTCTTGTAAATCATTACAACTTAAAAGTGTGTTGATAAGGAATTCAGTGAATCAAAGGGCCAAACACTGCAAGTGGGGATATGTCCATGAACAGGGCAGGTCAGCAGCCAGGAACTTGCTTACATTTTTCCTTACTGATGCTTCTTCACTTGTCAGTCTGCAGATCACAGAATACTGAAAGTACAAAGACTCTCTGCGCTCTGTAGTCCTGAAAAGCTCAATGTGAAGTGAGGAAAAGAGAAGAGGAAAAAAAAGCAGTTTTGGTTTGACTTCCATTTTTGAAAGTTTGGATAAGCAAATGCAGTTGGTGGAGAGAAGCCAGGCCGGGATGGGATGGAAAAAGGGTCTTGCAGTATCCAGGCATTAGGGAAGATGGGACTGAAGAGGCCCAGAGCTCTCCGAGTCCTGCAGAAATCAAAGGGAACAGGGAGAACTCAGCTCCAGCGAAGCTCCTGGGAAGTCCAGTGACATGCTGAGCAGTTTGGGTGCCCTGCAGAGGATGCTGTCTGGTCCTTCAGCTCCACACCCTGTGGCCTCAGCAGGGAGGGCTTTTTCCACAGGAGAGTGGCTTACTGGAAGTTTTTTCCTGTTCACTCTGGAATCTGCTGTCACTGGAGGTTGATACTTGGGTTGACTGAGCTCTGCAGGTGCTGGAGAGTTCCATGTGTGCTGCAGTGCCACAGAGCGCCCAAAGCCTGAAGCCCATCCTACCAAATGCATGTCTTTGTGGGATTTTTCTTACTCACAAAGCACCTGTTCAGTTTTTCATTTCACTCTCAGTTTGGAGCTCCTTTAATCCTCCATTTACAGCCTCTGACTAGTGTTACCGTAGGAGTATATGATAAATGTCGTGGTTAAGAAGGAGCTGATGTTGTGGTAAAAAAAAAAAATTTGGATAAACCCCTGAAATATGCTGAGGATTGCTCTGGTGTCAGTCCCACATGTGGCTGTGGGGAGGCCTGGCTCTAGTCCCATAGCTCTGTGTCCCCATTCCTACCTGCTGGATATTGGACATGCCAATACCTTCTCTGTCTCCTGAGACATGTCTTCGTGATGCATCAGGAATGTCTGGAAAACCCTGTGAGAGCAGTGCTGGGAGGGTGCCATGTGCAGCATCGAGCAGGCTGTGCTCGCTGGGAAACCACACACACCACGTGGTCACCACATCCATCTGTCCCTCCTGCTCAGGCTTTCAGTGTTTGAGCACCACAGGCTTTGTAAACCACAGTTCTAACTGCTGAGAATCTGATTTCCTTGTATTTGGTCAAAGGGTTTTTCTTTTTTTAAACACTTCATGAAAAATCTCTGAAATGCTTCAAGCTGACATCTTAATGTATTTATGACATTAGCTGCTTCTGCTCCAGAATGGTTGCTCTGAATTTCTTTGAGCCTGGCTGTTATTCTGAACATGACTAATTCCCTGAGTGACTAAGCTCTTAGATAATAGGAAAAATTCATCAAGTTATCTTGTTCTCCAATAGTTTCTATTGTTATGAAAAGACAACTTAGGAAAAAAAGAATAAATAAGGATGCTTATTATGTAATGTGGGCAGGGAGGGGAGAGACAAGGACTGTTAGGGAATGGCTGGAGTGTCATATCTCAGAGTGTCATATCTGGGAGCCAGTTTCAGGCTGTGAGATCTCCAGCTTAATCTGGTAGGAGGTGATGGATGAGAAGTAAAGAGCTCCTTGTCCGGAGTTCTGGTGACTCCCACTGAGCCCAGGGAGTTGTGTCAGTGTACAGAAGTGCCTGTTCCGTGGGGATCCCAGCCTGTCTCCCTGTGCTGCAGAATCCCCTAGAGGTAACCCAAGATAATGCTGGGCTTGCAGTAAATTGCACCACACCTTCTGTGCTATAGTTGTTTCCAGGCAGCAGCCGAAGCCCTCAGAACTCCTGCAGTGCTGTGTTTTGGGACACACAGCAAACCTCAGCTCTATCCCACTGGATTTACATGTTGGCCTTGCTGATGAACGATGCAGAAGCGCAGCTTGTGCTTCTGGGAGAAGCCAGTTCCACCCCAGGCTCCTTCCTGTGGAGTTGTGTGTGGCTGTGTCCCGCAGCAGGGGGCTTTATCTGTGTGATCCCACACAGCCGGGATCCCCTTGGCTCTCTGCACTTCACACAGTGTCAGGAGCAGTGGGGAGGGCAGAGCTGCCTATTCCTGGAAGGCAGCAGCCTCTGCTCCCTCTCACTGTGAGCAATCCTGCTGGGCCAGGGTGGGACAGGGAATGAAACCCTACTTGCCTCATTTGGAGAAAGCAAAAAAAAAAAGAAAGAAAAGAGCTAAAAACTTCTTTTTCCTTTTTAATGCTGATATTGCTGATAAAAACGGGTGTTCTATGTTCTATTTATACACCTACTGCTATCCATCTGGAATTCCTACTTCATTAGCTTGGCTTGCATCGCTTCCTTCATTAAAAGAATGCCAGATTCAATAGGCTCTTCCTTCTTCTTTTTTTGGGAGGCAGAGAGAGGGGGAGAAAATGATTTATATGAAGCAGATCTAATTCTCTGGGTTAATTTGTGTGAAGAACACGAGACCCTGGGTCAGCTTCTTAATGAGATGGTTTTTTCTTTACTCAGTGTCTTGACAAGGAGAAACCCAGGGAAGCTGGGGCTAAGTGTCACAGGAGGGGTGTGGGGAGGGCTCTTTTCATCCTCATTCCCGTATTCCAAGCAGGGCTGTCGCTCCTGCTCCTGTGTCATGGCTCTCACCAAGTCAGGGGCTGTGCCTGGCTCAGCTGCCTGGTATGTACATGGTGGGGGATTCCAGCTTCCCCCAGAGTGAGCTCAGGATGGCAGGGCAGCACTGAAGAGGTGAATAGTGAGTCCCAAGGAGTGCACAACATCAGGACTCTGAAATCCAAGAGCCTTTGTCTTTCCCTGGGGCCCTGGGGCAGGGCCTGACTCAGCCTTGCCCACAAGCAGAGATGATGGTGGCCTGTTCAGGGCCTGTTGCAGGAGAGCTGTTCCTTAACCCACACCTTCTGCAGAGGCAGGTAGTAAAAGCACAAAGCAGAATCAAAACTTCTCCTCTGGTTTCCCTCTGGTTCCTGACGTTGCTGTTTGGTGTGTGCATCACGGAACACACTGTTCCCGTTCTGCCCAGCACCTTGCACTGCTATTGCCAGACCTCCACCAGCTTGGGCAGAGGGAAATACTCTGTTAGATTGGCTTTTTTGCTGCATAGGAATTGTGATGCCTTGGATTTCAAAGGACCTTCCTGTGTTGTGGCAAAGCTGAAATGCACCCTATGATTGTCATGACAAAGAGTTTCTCTCTGCCCGTGCAGCTGAATTTCGCAGGGACCCCACTGGGGACACTGACCCTGGATTTAGTAGGGTTTTGTTGTAGTTTCTAGAGGATGACAATTTTTTTTTCCATTTACCGCTTTGTCCAGCCATGTTGATGTGAAGATTCTGCTATTTAATGTCAGAAGTGAGAGCAGGAGCACTGGAGCTCCTGTCAGTGCCTGGAGGGAGCACTTATATTCGCCCAAGGAAGGGATTTGGCTTGAATTTTTCTGCAGTTTGGGCTTTGCCTTTTTTGCCTTGTTTCCAGGCTCAACTGTGAGCCCAGAAGCCTGAGAAGTAAAATTAATGAGTAAAGTTCTGTATGTTCTTTTATGCCGGTGGGATTTTTTTTTCCAGACAGGGAGATCTTACGTGAGGCTGAAATGAGCATCTGAATTGGATGGGACGTTTTAAACAGAACTTTCTCAGCCCCTCAAGTCTTTCTCTGTGACCAGGGTAATTGGTGTTACCACATCAGATTTCTGCTGGATTTGAGGTGTTTTTCTCCTTTTTCAGCATTGGGAATCTGAGGATGTTTCTAGAGTACAGGCTGAGGTGTGGAGCAGATGCAAGGAGGAGAGAAAGCACTTGCAACAGGATTGTCTTAATGCTTTAAGTTCAAATAAACTTAAAAATAGACGATGTGTTGTTCTCACTGCAATCCAGAGAAGCACGATGGACTCAACCCCCACCAGAGAGGCTCTCAGTGCTGTTTCAGCATGGTTTAAATAGTGTTACAAGAGCTCTGAGCACTGATTCCATCGGGACATCACTCCCTGTAGCACAGGCCAGGCTGGTGCAGCCCTGCAGGTGAGGGCGGGACTTTGGCAGGGACACAGCGAGCCGTCCTATGATGCAGGTGACAGCTGGCCAGGGTGCTCTGGAAGAAGCATCTGGGCACCTCAGAGAGTGAAAACAGTGACAAGGCTTTGGGTGTATCTCCCCCCTCACTGCATCACACAAGTGCTTTAGTTCTTCACCAGAAGGAAGAGCAGCATCTGCTCAGGTGCTGACTCTGTTTGGAGGAGGAACCAGGATGAACTGACATAGTCAGATGTGGCTGTAACCAGCCTTGGTTAGTATCTGACATTGCCCCATCCCTGAAAGTGTCCAAGGCCAGGTTGGATGGCCTTGGAGCCAGCAACCTGGTCTAGTGGAAGGTGTCCTTGCCTATGGACCAAGATGAGCTTTAAGGTCCTTTCTAACCCAAACCATTCTGGGATTCTGTCATGATTCTGTGTCACTACTGCCCTACACTCAAAGGGTTAAGACCTGTTCATCTGGCACATGGTTACTTCTCAAGAGGGTTGTTAACCAGGGCTGGTGCACCAGTACAGCACAACCCCCCTGGCTTGGTTGCTGTCTGGCTGTTAGTATGAAATGAAACTGTTATAAATAAATCAATCTCTATGCTGGGGACATAATTCTGTTGTGGATCACTTCTTGTTTTCTGAGATAAAATTAGAACTGGTGAAGAATGGGAAAGGGTTCACCTATGACAACTTGCTTGAGCTCTGTGTGTCTCTAAATGGTGTGTTTGCCAAGGGTCAAGCTGTGGAGGTCAGTGTGATGCTTCCCATCTTTTGGTGAAATCCTTGTTTTTCTTTTTTATGGAATACTTAGGGCAGTGACCTGGAGATGCTCAGGTCTGTCCCCATGGCCTCTGAGCTCTTGGCCAGGTGGTCATGCAGGTTAAGCCATGTGGCAAACTCAACCTCTGGCAGTGCCCTGTGTTCCCCAAACAGAAGTGGGCTTAAAAAATTAACTTATTCTCTTTGCCAGCCCTCCCAGCCTTGCCACTCCCAACTTGCTTAAGGGGTCTTGCTCTGCTCTCTCCCCCATCCACCTTCTCTCCCATTTCACTGCTTTGCTGGCTTTCAACTCAGCCTTTTCTTAGGCAGTTTAGAAGGCAGAAGTTATTGGAAAAAGTTCCGAGTTCATGGACAGTGAGGAAGCTTTCCATTTGAGGGATGGAGTGGACAGGCAAGGAACTGTGGGTGACTGGAAAGGTAATTTTTAACCACCAAAATCAGCCTCCTGAGCCCGAGTCTGTACAGATATTCCTCCCATTTTGCAGTTTGGGTAAGGAATTTTAGGCATTTGGAAATTTTTAAAGCTTCCCGAGAAGCCATTCTATAAACGTACAAGATTATGGAGATTCTGGCAAAGGATGGAGAAGGTGGCTCTGTCAGACTCACTGAGAGAGTGAAGAGAAAGGAAAAAGAGGCAGCTCCCAGCTTAAGGAAATCCTCCTTTTTGGAAGCAGCAAATCATAATCTCACTGGCCTTTAATCTCTGAACCCCTCCAGCTTAATTCCTGTCTAGATTTAGAAAAAAAAACCAACTTAATTTAATGGTCTTCTCATAATCTCTAATGGAGCCCAGCACTCACCCCCCCATCGGTGCCTGGTGTTGTGGCTGTGGTCCATGAGCACCCAGCACAGGAGACTGGGAATGGAGGAGCCTGTCTCCTGCCCACACATCCCTAGGTACTGTTGCTGTCTGTTCCTTTTTGGGGGCAGTTGATTCAAATTAAAAGTTTGAACTTCCCTCATGATGCCATATAGGTCTGGAATGGGGCTTTTGCTCCAAGAGGGAATACAAACAAGCCGATCCAGTTCTGGACTGATGGTCGCTGGCAGCTGTTTTCCCCATGGCCGTGGGTTTCATCCATCCAGACCAGTTTTATTCCCACTCAGAATCATGAGCCACCCTGTGATTTGTTTGAAATTCTCCCAAATTCACCAAGAGACTTGGCCAAGTGATGAGCAGAGCTGAGGTCCTCATGCCGAATCCAAGAGCTCGGCCACACTGCTTCCTACAGCGGCATGCTTGGAATACTCTGGATCTGCATTGAGTGGCTCATTTTTGCAGTTAATGGAAGATGGAGCTGATGTGTTGGGAAAACATAGATGCCTCTGCATGTCCAAAACTGGAGGTTGTTAATCTGCCCAGGGATCTAGGGCAGAACAGGGAGCTGAAGCCCTGTACTGCCACACGCCTACGAACTGCCCTGCCAGATCATGTGGGGACCGTGTAGCTGTCACTGGGAGTGGGATACAGGACCTGTGAGCATTCCAGTTGCAAATCCTGGCTGCTGAGTTGGAGCTGTATGTGTTGAGCTGGAAAGAGTGGGATGTGCTAATTGCCGGAGACATCCATTGGAGGGAGACGTGGTCACAAGGCTGAGCCCGATGTGTTACGCATGGAAGGTTTTCACATCATCTGCTTCAGAGGCTTGCCCCAAAATTACCATATTGTAATTAATGTTAGTGGAGGGCCCCTCTGATCTGTCTGTTATTTGGGTGTTCAGAATGCGCTATCCCTCTATATTGTCAATCAGATTTATGATTTATGCTTACGTAGAGAGATATGCGGGTGTGATATGTGAGTGGGAGCCGTGCCTCCTCCCCGATCGCTATCCCGCCGGAGAGGTGCTGAAGTTCCAATCTCCTTTCTCCCACAGCAGAGCCCTCGCTCATCTTGCATTACAAATTGTGCTCCCCAAATCTCCTGTGGTGTCAGAGTATGTGCTGTACTGTGAGGGACGTGGTGTTTTATATAACTAGTACAAATCTTACCTTCTTGTTCCTCGGTTTTGCTCTGTGCGGGAGGTTAGACTAAACTTCCCAGAAAGCATTACACGAAGTTAAACTATGGTGGTTTTATATAAACCCCTGCTGTGTAGGTGTTCTTTTTTCAGAGAGGCTGCTAAGAGAAGGTATAATCCATTTTTGTAGTAAAATTAACATTTAGTGCACGCAGGAGGCATGGGAAATTATATAAAGCAGCAAGTACTATTGGGAATACTGTGAATATAATTTAAATAGAAGCTTCTCTGCAGTAAATCTGTTCGTGCTGCTCACTCTCAGTGGTTGTAACACACGCAGCTTCCACTGGAGCCCAATAACTGTACCTGTGTGAGGTGAGGCACCTGGTGCTTTCCTGCCTGATCTGCGGGGGTGTTTGCTCTGGAGTGTGACCTGGGGAGCAGGGATGCTGTGGTTCGAGCAGCCCCCAGCCCCTCCAGGCAGGAGCCCAGCACTGGGGTCCCCACAGTCTCACCCCTCGCCTGCAGCTGCTCGTGGTGCTCGGGTTGTACTGGGGTGGGGGTTTTGGGGACCCCCTGCTCGCAGCTGGCAGACGGCCCCAGGAGGGGCTGGCTTTGTAAAGCCTGTCTTTAGCATCTGTGCCCTCCCCTGCGCTGTGAATGGCTCAGCTCGTAAGGAGGGACTGCCCCAGCCCTGCCAGGCAGTGCTCGCAATGAAACCCTCCCTTTCAGCTACGGAAGTAGCTTGTGAGCATGTGTGATCACTGCACCTTTGTTCTGGATATTTCTTAGGCCTCTCTGCTTGTACTGCCCCGATTCTGCTCCCCTGGCTGTGTGCAAAGGCTCAGAGGAGTCTGCCTTGGAACCTCACCGGTCGCTTCCTGTGCTGGGCAATGAGAGGACACACAGAGCAAAGGATGGGCTGTGTCTACAGAGGGTCTGCAAGCCCTCAGGGCTGTGTGGATCAGTAGAACATCTCCACTGGGCTTCCTCTAACACTAAGGCTGAGCCTGAGCTCGGTTCCAGACCCAGGCTCCCTCTGCTCTCATCGCAGTTTAGAGGAAAACATTAACTGGCCATAAAGATGCCTCTAAATTTAGGCTGGTTGTATGTTTTGGAGAGGTCACTGTTATTTCTGAGACTGAAACTGGAATTTTCTGGATGTTGGGATGAGTTCAGGTTTGGGTTTTGGAAAATTGCATGTACTGCTTTGGGACAGGATGGTAGCAATAGTAAATATTCCACATCTATTACGTGTTGTAACTAAATGATCTCCGGAGTCCCTTCCATCCCAAACCATTCTATGATTCTCTGTTTGCTATTCTGATTAGTCTAAAATTGTGTCAGGCAGAGTGACTGTCCTAAAACTGGATACTGGGAATACAGGTCTGGAAGCTGGTCACCTGGATATAGCCTGGCACATGTGCTAACGGGGCAGCTTTAAAGAAGCTTCTTTGTAAATATGCAGGTGAAAAATGACCTTTCGCTGTCCTCCTGAATAAGAAACTCCTTGCTTGAACAGAGCAGGGTGCTCAGGTGCTCGAGACAACCTCTGACTGGTACTTCTCCCACAAAATGAACAAGAGAGGAGAAGAAACCATCTGATGGACCCAAAGTGTTCTTATTTCCAGTGCCGCTCAACACACCCCACCTTCAGTGTCTGTGAACACACCACAGCCCACATGTGCTGCAGAGCTGGTCAGAGAAGAGGAGGATGGTGTTGAGGAGTGTAGGTCTTGCACAGAGCAGTGGGTCTGAGTGGAGGCCAAGGAGGGAGGCTCCATGGAGGCCCAGTCCTCACCCACCTGACATGATGGTGTTTGGGGTGGATAGAGGAGCCTCCTCCTTTTGAGCAAGCCCTCCGGCAACCCAGCTAGCAAAGGAAATAAAATAAAACTAAGCCTTGCAGTGACCAGCTGGGTTTAGTGTTGGTTTGAGGGGTGAGGTGGGGTAGGAGCATAACCCCCCTGTCCCTTCTCCAGATGCTGGTGCCCTGGAAGGACAGGCTGCCTCTCATTGGAGCTGACCCCATTCCCTGTCCACGTTTAAACATTAAAGTCCTGCCAGACTTTATCTTGCTGCTGGAGAACAAGTTCAGAGGCTGTTTGGTGCGCATTGGCCCCGTGTCTGTGTATGAAGTGCCAGGGAGTTGGGAGGCGCAGGTTTCCTGGAAGGTGCTGTGCTCAGCCCCCAGCTGCGCATTTTAGTGCTTTATGCATATGCATTGGCAGCATTTCTATATTTGTCTTTGTCTGGGAAATCATTTGCTTTTTCCAGCTGAGTGTATCTGTTTTGTGTGTATTGTGATGCCTCTCCAAGGTAACTGCTGGTGCTGGGATCTAAGACTGAGGTTTGGGATAACACCTGGCACCTGGACCATAAACCCTGAGTGTGTATGTGATTTTAATGTAGGAATGAGCTTTTCTGGCTGCTGTAGAAGGAATAAAGATCCTCCATCTGTCCTCCCCCCCTTTTATAGATCTCTGTCTGTAGACTCAGAATTCAGTTTCACTCTTAGCATGGAGACAGCCAATGCAGTGCTGAGGGGAGAGACCGTATGGATTTGTGATGGGGTGATGTGCACAGTACCATCCTGGAGCACAAGCCCTGTGAGGAGAGGCTGAGGGAGCTGGGGGGCTCAGCCTGGAGAAGAGGAGGCTCAGGGGAGACCTCATCACTCTCTACAACTCCCTGACAGGAGGTTGTAGCCAGGTGGGGGTTGGTCTCTTCTCCCAGCAACCAGCAGTAGGACAAGAGGGCACAGACTTAAGCTCTGCCAGGGGAGGTTTAGGTTGGATATTAGGAAGAAATCCTTTACAGAGAGAGTGCTCTGGATGGGCTGCCCAGGGAGGGGGTGGAGGCACCATCCCTGGAGGTGTTTAAGGTGAGACTGGATGTGGTATCGGTGCCATGGTCTGGGTGACAGGGTGGGGTTGGGTCAGAGGTTGGACTCGATGATCTCAGAGGTCTTTTGCAGCCTGGTTGATTCTGAAATACTGTAATTCTGTACAGAGCTAAAAAGTGATTCCCCCTAGCAAATCCCCACATTTCAGGCTGACAGTGAATTTCCAGGTTACCAAGGGTTGCCTTTTCGTTACACTCGCTGCTCTGCTCCCCGCTCCCCTCCCCGCCCTGAGCAGGCTCCCAGTAGCTCGGGTGTTCAGTTTTCCCATCGGAAGCTCGGCGCAGGCGGTGCTCCGCCGCGGCCCCGCCGTACAGAGGCGGCGAGGAGCGGCACGGAAAGCTGGGAGACGCCTTCCCGGAGCTCCGCACCGGCCCCGCTCGGCGCTCCCCGCCCGCCGCGGAGGGCAGAGACATGTCTGCGTGGCACTCGCTGGCACGGCGGGCGGAAGCCTCGCGTATTTATGGAGCCAGCGCTTCCTTCTGCGTTTGAGTGACAGCCAGAATCCCTTCGCTTCCTGGTCACTGGAGCTGATTAGTATGCGCCAGGGTCCGCCTCGCTCCGAGGGATGCAGCCGCAGCCGCTCGCAGAGCTGTCACACTCACACGGGCGCCGTATCTGCACTGGCTTGAATTAAAAAACGAGCCAGCCAGCGAGAGAGAGACCGGGAGAGACAGGGGGGACGAGACAGACAGAGAAGCTTGCAGACAGCGCTCGCTCTTTTCCTAAAGGAAGGATTTTTGCATCCCAAGTGCTCACTGGTTGTGATGATGCTTCACTTAGCGGGCTCAGAATGAGCTAAAGACAGCAGATAGGGGAGAAACTAAAGGCAGAGCACAAAGCATTACGAGCCAACCCAAAACCAGGAACAGTTTTCTCCTCTATTCTAGCATGGTGGATGTATGGACAGTCTTACAGAGCAGAGGTTGACTTCTCCAAATCTGCCAGCCCCACACCTCGAACACTACAGTGTTCTGCATTGCACCATGACCTTGGATGTTCAAACGGTGGTCGTTTTTGCAGTGATTGTGGTGCTATTGCTTGTGAATGTCATACTCATGTTCTTCCTGGGCACTCGTTAAATGGATTTTTTCTCCTGAGCTGTTGGGGGCTACTACTACCACTAGCAATTCAACAAGAGAGCACGAGCAGGAGAGAGAGAGAGAGAAAGGCGAGAGAGAGAGAAAGAGAGAGAGAGATTTCTTACTGAGGGGGGAAACGCGTTGAGCTACAACATGGCCTCGCTGTGATATGTATGACGTTGGTATATTATCTCTCCCTAAATCTTTTGTCATGTCTTGTCTTTTAAGTATGCCTGTAAGTGTAGCTGCTTTTGCCTGGGTTTTAAATGTGATAAATAATAACAGTGATCCATTCTGCTCTGGTGCTGTGCTGGCGAGATAGAGCTCTACTTATTTAGGTAGAAGCAGAGTGGAAATATCTGTCTGTGAGCACTGGCTGTGTTGTTTTGCTTCCTTTGAAATAGAGGCTCAAGTTAATGATAAGTCTTTTTGTGTGCAATTTTTAGCAAGCAGTTAATGTGCAATGTCTGTGAGAGTAACCATGTAGGTGCCAGGTGAGAGATGGTGGTGTGTGCAATGGAATTGAGCTCTGGATATTTTTAAGGGGGGGGAGAAATCCTATTAAAGGATTAAATCTTTGCTAAAATAACATTCAGCCACAAAAAAAAAAAAATTCTTTTTACTGTATTTATCTGCGTTGTCTTGATGATCTGACTCGATTTCTCAGTATTCAGCCCCAAAGCCTCCAAATTCTATGTCCACACTGATGTAACCCAGCTCCTTTCTTTAAAGATGTGAGAGGGACCAAAACATAACCTGCTGGGTTTTTATTCTGGTTGTATGTGGTTTCTGTCTCTGCAAATTGGGAAGGAGGGATCAAAGGGAAAAAGGGGAATGCAAGCTGTGTTATTCTTTGCTAAAGCAACAGATACGGAGGGGTTGGGTTTTGCTTTGATTTTCTAGAAATATGATTTTGGCTTTCTTTTCTTTCATGTGTGTCTGTGTATATACATATATATATATATAATTTTTGGGAATGTACATAAGAAAAATCTTTGGCCACCTCCAGGATAACAAGCTTTTGAGATGGGTTGTGCATGACTTTATTTACATTGATTTTTCTTGAAAATGAAGTGTTAAGTTGTATATTATAGGCTTGCTGGAAAGGTGTCCACTAGTTAGAGGTGCTTCCAGACCAAAATTGAAATGTTTACAGCTTGGAAGCAGGGCTGGCTGGGGGCTCCAGTGTCAGCATATGAAGTTTGGAGAGAATATGAAAGGAATGTCTGAAAAGAGTAATGTCTTTTCCTCTTGAAAATATGTCTTTGTACCATGCTTCTGTTAGAAGTGTTAAGGATTTTTTCTATATATTACTTTCCCCTCCAGAAAAACCAGAATTTCTCAAAACAAACAAAAAAAATCAGTTTGAAAATGTTTTCTTCTCTTACTGATGACCACTGAAATTTTACTGCCTTGATAATTTAACTAGTTCGTGCTAATTCCAACTGTCTGATGTCCTCTACTAATTGGGAGGAAAAAATAATCATGCAACTGATCCATAAGGACAAAGCTGGAGCTTGCAGATGAAGATGTGGAGTTATTTCCCTGTGAGGGTCTGTCTGCTGTGAGTTAAATGCTGAGCTGGGCTCGGGAGCCGATTGCTTTTTGGCTGACTGGAAGATTGAGTTAAATCCTTCAAATTTGGCAATTTTGAAGTGGTTGTAGTTGTAAATAAAAGAGAAAAAAAATTTTCTCTGAGTCCTGGGGGGGTAACAGTCAGCCCTCAAAGCTGACCAGAAGTGTCCGGGGCAGTAGCCCATTTTAATGGGGAGAAAAGCCAGGATCCAGGGATACAAGCCCAGGAAGATGCTCTGGTGCCTGCTGGCTCCGTTTCCCCCTCTTCACTTGTAGCTGTCTGCAAGATGTACTGGCTTCAAGCACTTCATAGGAGACTGAGCCAGTCTTCTTTAAAAAAAACCCAAACACATAAAATTGATGCTGAGGATGGTTTGGGTCATTAAACAGCTCAAATTTGCTTTATTTGCCTGTTAGCCATCCTCTGTCATTAGTTTTACAGGTTGCAGAATCTCCTAGAAATGTAATAAATGAGCTGAGATCACCATGGAGAGGGAATCAATCGAATAGCAGCCAAAAACATCCTTTCAGGGAAACAGCTTTAAGTGACATAGGGATTTGGAGGAGTAAGTTTGGAAAAATGAGAGAAACAAACCAACCCCAAAACTAACCAGCAATTTCCGATGGGCTGTGGCTGTGCCTGAATGTTTATTTGCTCAGGGCTGTCTCTCTGGCACGAAGGTTTACCTTTCAATACGATTTCTACAAGGAATGCTCGGTACCTGGCACGGTTTCCTGGTGCACAGTGCATTCCTTGATTCAGAGCTTGTACTTGTGGGGAGATCTTTGGGAAGCGTGCTGGCTGGGGCTGCCGTGTCCAATGGCTTGTCCCTGCCAGCCCCTCTGGTTCCATCATGGAGTTGTGTGGATCTGGGCTCGTGGGGTGCATGGGGAGGACGAGGGGCCGTGCACACTCAGCTGCTGGGGAGGGATCGCTGCGAGCCGAGTTTTGCCCATCGCAGAACGTGCTTGAGAGAATTAATTTATTACAACTTATTAATTTTATTACAACTTTTTGCCTTTTATTCTCTCAAAGGCTGGTGGAGTTAAAGGAGGAAAGTTAATGCAGAGCAATGTCAAAGTTGGGCGCAGCAAAACTTTGCTCTTGTAGCAGCACTGTTCCTGTCATTTCAGGCTTCCTGTTGGAATTCTGGGGGAAAGAGAGGAAATTAAAGAGCGAGCAAGGGCTGGGCTTGCTGCTTGTTTGGTTTGATCTCCGTTTTCCCCCCCAGGCCTCAGTGACCACCTCCTCAAGTGGGCCTTGAGCCACGTGCCCCAGCCCCACTGTGTGGTGTTGCCCCTGCAGCCTGGCGTTTCCCGAGGCTGCGGCGGAAGCCTGGGAGCTCCGGCTCTGCGGGAGAGGAGCCACTGAAACAACTCCGTCTTGCCGTGCTTTTCAGGAGCGGCTCCGTCTCTGACATCCCGCATTAGGAGCTTTTTGGGGTGACAGCGGTCCCAGTGGCTTGTGGTAGATCCCCCGTGCTCGTAAGTGACTGTGCTTGCAAAATTCGGGGTGTCATTTGCACGCTGTGAAACATCTCCATGTAGTGGAGCTTCCCTTCTCCCTGAGTGCCGTGGGATGATCTGGGTCACGCCTGTGGCTGGTCACAGTCGGGTTTCTGGGGGTAGTTTACCCCTGTAACTCCCCCTGGGTTTGTGAACACTGAGTTCTTCACATCTGTGAGGATGCTCAAGCCCAGGGATGAGGAAGAGTGATCGATCATTCCTTTTAAGGAACCAAAGCACTGACCCTCTGGAAAATGCCGCCCCAAAGAAAAAAGTATTCATTTGTCGGCAAATAGCATATTTATAATGCATAAAATCTCTTTCAGTGCTTGCTGCTGTGTGTTTGCTGAGGCTGGGTGAGGGGAGACCTGCCTTGCTGTTTGTCTGCTTAAGCAGGATTCAATGTTATTTGCCACAGGATTCATGAAAATGCCTCTGCCTGTATCATAGCAACCCTGTTTCCCCCAGTCCATAAAAAGTCCATTCCTCCTGAACGACAATCCACCGTCTTAAAGGTTCAGGCACCCCCCTCACCACTGGGGAAGGGTGATGCGAGTGATGTTCCCCTCTTTGGGTGCTTCCCAGAAAGCTGACGTGTCGGGATGATCCCAGCTCGTCCTGCCTGCACGGTGATTTTAATGCTCTTTCTTTAAGGCTGATAAAAGGCTTTCTTTTGGGTTTCTAAAGGCTTCCTCCCCCACCCTGGATATTTCCCACCTCTGTTTTAAAGCTCACATGACAAGTTAAAGGGGACGGGACCGCTCAGAGGTCTCTGACGCGATGGCTCTGTGCTGTCCTGCCATTTGGATTTTCCCCCGGGATGGCAGCAGCACAGCACTTGCTTTTGCTTTGTAGTGAATGAAGATCTGCCCCGATCCGAGCCCTTCTGTGGGAATGCAGAGGTGCTTTCTCAGCCCGTAGATGAGTGTTGTTAAGAGCTGCATGTTCACCTGATTCCTGTCCCCATCTGTTTGCATAATGTGGTTATATTTCTTTTCGGATCAGGTATTCAGTACACAGCCCAGCTGCTGTGTATAATGTCTGAAGGAAAATTGCCAAAAATCCATGTAAGTTTGTTGGTCTGTTTGTTTTGGGTTTTTTTTGGTTGGTTTTGTTTTAATTTGTGACTAGAACCCCTCTCTGTATTGTCATTTCATTTTGTTGTGGTCCTTGGTTTGTGTGTTCAGGGAATGCTCCGTTGTGCCTGGTGCATGTGTGTGATGCCGTGTTGTGTCCGTGTGCTCTGTGCTGGGATGATGCATCTCTGTCTGTCGGGAAGGGGGGTCCTGGATTTGCATTTGCAATGTGTATTTTCTCAGCTGGGCGTGATAATTGTGTTCAATCCGTATCTCCTAGTGAAATGCTGGGAGAGCTGTTTTGGTAGAACGCAGCGATTTGTCTCTTAGCTGCGGAGTCTCCAATGACCAGAAGTTGGGAAGCTTAAGGAAAACTCCCACATGTTAATAGTTGTGTAAGAATTGGCCTGTTTGAAGAGGGTGCTTGTTCAGGGGTTACAGAGGATAATTCTGCCGGGTCCTGGCTTTGCTGTGTGGCCCTGGGCATGTTCCTGTGTTGCCTTGTGCCTCCTCTTTCCCTGCTGGGGAGAAGGAACCTCATCCAGTACCGTGGAGCAGCCAAGACCTATGGACTCCTGTTTCTTCCCTTTCTGTGGTGGTGTTCTGGCTGGTTGGTGAGGGAGTGGCAGGACAGGTGGGCAATGTGTGTGTGCCCATGTTGGCCCAGCGTAGCTGGATTTTGCGTGTTGGGGCTGTTGTAGACAGCAAACTGTAGTGATTGATGCTTCTCACTAAAAATAGATGCTTCTGGAGGAAGAGCTGCTGGAGGAACTGTGATTTATTTTCTTTATTTCATTAGTTGTGGTTGGATTTCTTTCCTGAGTGGAAATGAGTCTTAGTCTGCAAGTGCCCACAGAGGGGCAGGTTGGCTGGGCCTGCTGGCCTCCTCACCAGCAAAGGGCCATGCAGCCTTCACTCTTTATTCCCAGTTTTTGTAGAGTATTACTCCCTTATTTTCAGATGGTCTGTTCACAAGGGCATCTGAGCTCAGGGCAGGAAGCCCCCAGAGCTCTGCTGTTGGTGAACACACTGGGCAGGCCTAAAAGCTTCACCACTCAAACTAAAGAATTTTAGGGGGTGAAGGGAGCATGTGCACGAAGGTATTTAAAGAAATAGGTCTGGATTTCAACCGACTCTGGTTTATCCCTACAGAAAATTTCATAGGAATGTGCTACTTTGGGAGCTACCCCTGCTGCCATCACAGTGCCGGGGAAGCTGAGGCATGTGGGGGTTGGAGTGCGGTGTGTGGTGAGATGGGGTTCGTGGGGCTGTGGGTGAGGCAGGGCAGGCACGCCATGGTGTCTGGATTCTGGCTTGTACAGTTTTACCCAAACCTTGTCGTGTGGCAGTGTCAGAGGGACAGGCTGGCGCTGGGGGCTGTGGGGTGAGCTGCTCCAGCGCTGTGGGGGATCTCCCCTGGAGGATTTGGGAGCCCCCAGCATAGCAGGTGCCGGGAGCAGCACAGCATGCCGGCGCCCATGTGAAAGGCCCATGTGGTTCAGCGCCTTCCTTTGCATCAGCTGAGACGTATATAACACAGCGTATGGGCTGCTGGCAGCGAGCGTGGGGCTATTTTCGGCAGCAGCCGCGGCTGAGCGGGGCTGGGGCCGTGCTGCAAAGCGCTCTGCTCGGCCAGCCGGGTCCGGCTCCAGGAGGAGCTGTCCCCCTCCGGCATTGCCCAGGGCCGGCAGGACACACAGCTCCCGGTGCTGGGGACAGCCGGCAGGCCACGGAAAGGAGGCAGAGCAGTCTCAGTAGGCAGCATCACCCCATGGCCACGGCACGGGGTGAGGCAGCCTGGTCCTTTGTTTTCCCTTTTAATTTTTTTTTGGCTAAAGTCCAGAGTTGATTTCTGGACTGCTCACTGTTGTTAGATTACCTCCCTGCCCCAGCACAGCCCTGTGCTCTGGCGTCCTGTCCTCCAGCAAAGCTCCTGTGCTGTCACCGCCCTGCCCCAGTGTGCCCGGGGGGTCTGTGCTTTTGCCAGGGGGAACTGAAGCTGGAGTGTCTTCCCACTGCTTCTAGTGGGAAGGCAGCGTGCCTGGCTGTCCCATTGCCTCCCAAGGCCGTGGCCCCTGTCCCCACCCTGTCCCCACCCCTGCTCCCCCACCTGCCTCCTCTGGTGACCTGCCTGGAGCGATGGGGAGCTTTCACCTGTTTGTAGGTGAGCATGCAGGCTGTGCCCTGTGCCACAAAACCCACAGCCTCACAGGCAGCCCCTAAAAATCCCTGGATGTTGCTGGCTGGGTTTGTGCACATCTCCATAGTCTCCAAAGTGTCTGTTTTCCAAGGGCTAACTGCTCTTGGTGCCAATTTTTGGATTTTTAAGCCCCTGCAAGGGAACTCAGAGTGGTGAGAGCGGCTGCAGCTCACCCTGAAGGATTCCAGGAGAGGAATTGGCCAAACTCCGAGGGCTTTCAAAGCAGCAAAGATACAAACTGCATTCGGAACTGTTTTCTTGTTACCAACAAAATGCAATAATGGACTGAGCTACACAAGTAGAAATTGAGAGCAAACTCCTAAGGATCAGTCTTTTACCCCAATAAGCAGTGGGTTAATTTGCTGGGCATATCTGTAGAAAAGTTTAGTCAAGTAAAATTGTTCCGTTTGACAAAAGCATCAGGCTCTTGCTGGCATTATCAGAAAACAGCTTTTTTCAAAGGATTTCTATGGACCACATTCCCCTGCTATTTCTGCTGCTCCACTCCCCTTCATTGTATTCAGCATATCTGACAAGGTTTGCTCAGTACGTCGTGCGCTGAAGTTTCTGTTCTGATACCAAATTTAGGGAAGGCTTGTTATCTGCAGTTCTTTCTTCCTGGCTTGATAAGGTGCTGATTAATTTAATGCAACTCTCTCTCCTTATCTAGTTGAGCTTCAGTCAGTTTTAGTACAATCTTGGAAAAGCACGATCAATCTTTATGGTTTGTTTTTAAGGTTTATTCCAAAGCCTTTTAGGCAGGCTGGATGTTATTTGGTCTTTTGTGAAGTTCTAGGAGAATTAGTTAAAAAGTAGCAATTACAGAGGACAGGTTTTGAATCCAGATGAAACGTTTTAAAGTTGTTGTAAAACAAGAAAGAGCATCCTTTAACTGGCAGTTGGCTCTGATGAAGTTTTAGGTGTTTGAATTGTCTTACCCTGGTGCTGTACGTATGGAAAGCTGGATGAATAAACCAGGGAGTGTTAATAGTGCCCGTGTATTGGGATGTGTATGTATGTGTACTGGATTAAAGGGCTCAGTTCAGCGCAGGCTGTGTCTCACCTAAAAAATCCATTGCAGAGGCTTGAAAGGTAAAAGACCTTTCCCAAATCTTCGTTCGCGAAGACTGGCCACGTACTGATGCAGGGCTGAAGGAGTGGCCTGTCCCTCTCCATAGGTATGTGTAGGGAGGGTAAGGACGGGCTGTCCCTGCTGTGGGGCACAAGGAGCTGCACTGGGGAATTGGGGGAATTGTGTCCTGCTTCTGCCCAAACACACAGGCACAAGGAGGAGACAGTGCAGGGAAACTCAGCTGTCATCGGTGGAGAGGGTCTGCCTTGATTTCATGATCAGGAGTTGACATCTGGATAAATTTTCAGTCTCCTCTGGTCCAGGGGAGATGGATCTCTCATCTGATGCCCAGCAGCAGATGGATCCCATCTCCTGAATACTGAGGGTTTTGCAGAAGTGTCAAAAAGTCTCCTAAAGAATTAAAAGTGCACACATGCACAGAGTGAAGAAACTAAACCTCGCAAACCTGCAGGCTGGGAACAAATATGGCTGCCTTAGAATTATGCATCTTCAATCTGGAGAAACCTGGCTTCTTCGGTGCACACTTGGAGTGTGTTCACAGGCATTCACAGGAGCGAGACCGTGGATTTATGGAGTTCCGGAAGCGCTGGCCCCGCTGCCCCAGCACCCCTCTGCAGGGGTGGGTGCTGCTGAGCTGGGTGCTGGGCCACCCCCCATGGTGCTCTCAGACCACTGCCATTTGCAGATTGCCACAGTGGCCCTAAGTGCCACAATCCCCATTCTCCCAGCTGGATTTGAAGCTCAGGATGAGACTGTGTTTCATCCCCAGAGCCCAGGTTTAGCTGGAGGTTGTTGGCAGCGTGTGCTAGGTGCTTCTTACTTTGCCATCTCCCCCCGTAGCTTCCCAGTTCCTTGTTCTCCTCCTATACTGTGTTACAGAGTTGCTGTGCTTCGACCCAGAAAACAGTGCTGGTTTAATCTCGGTGTTTTTTGAGCAGATTCCCAGCTGTCCCCCTCTCTCATCCCCGCACACGGCAATGTGCACATGCGTGTGCAGGGCTGCACCTGCCTCTCTGCTTCTTTTTACATGGGCAGGGAAACCTATGCATTAAAACACATATGATTTCCTTCCCAGATACATTTTGGAAAATATGAGTCAGCAGCAGGCAAGAACATATTACATAATCTCTGGGAGTGAAGAAAACCTTGCAGTTTATTAGGAAGGAGGTTTTCTGCAAGCAGCAGCTTTTACCATCATTTTGGTTCCCCTTGGTTGAGTGGCCTCATTTCCCATCCTACACTGTTGTGTCCAGTGCAGGAAAGTAGTCCCAGTAGCCTCGGATTCTGTTATATTTTTAAACCCCTCTGTTTCAGTAGCAGAATCTCAGGGCTGTGATGATGGTAACGACTTTTCTCCTGTTCCTTAATGTGTTTTTCCTGCAAAGACTCTGTGATTTTCCTTTTTGGTTCCCCCCACTCCCCACCTCCTGCTGTTTTCTATAAAATCTCAGCACGGAGAGAAATGGCACATGAGTGCAGCTGGAAATAGCTGCTGCCCCCTCCGCCTCTCCGCTGCTCACGGCCACCCACCTCCCCCACCTACACCCAACTGGGAGAGTGAAGTCAACAGCCACTTTTAGCCCTGAGCTCCTGCTCCTCTGTCGCCCCCTCCCTCGCTGTGCCAGCTGTACCCACACAGGGGGACATTTGGAGGGGATTCAACACCATTTTAAGGCTCCTGCAGCTGGATGAGCCCTTGTCTGGTCCCAGCGGTGCCCGGGCTATCATGTGCCTTCACATCAGGGGTGAGGGCGGACATGCTCCGTGTGCACAGAGCAGGGAGGGGGGAGCAGCATGAATTATGGAGACCCAGAGGAGCACAAACAAGAAGCCAAGGAAGATGGATCTGGAAGTCAGACAGCAGTAACATCAGGGGGTTGAATCCTCCCAGCTGGGCTCCATCCCACATCCATGTGGGGCTGGGGAGCAGTGGGCACGGAGCCCTGTGAAGCGCTGGATGCTCCCATCCTCTGCACAGTGCTCTCTGTGTCTCCATCTCCAATGCCAGGCTGAATTCCAGGCTGTTCTGAATCCCTGTATTTCAGCAGGATGCCTCAAAAGCCTAGGAGGGGAATGGGCATTAGCAGAATGAAAGGAAAGAAAGAAAAAGACCTGTTTGTTTTTAATTTGCCCAATAAAAGTGAAAGGTTCTGAACCGCTTTCATCTCCCAGGGCACTGCAAACACTTCTGCTGTGCCTGAGCCCGTGGGTGCCTTTCAAGCAAAGAGAAAGCTCTGTTGTGGTTTTCCAATATCAAAGCCTTCCCAAGGAGGCAGTAAATTGCCAGGCTGGCTGAAAGCAGGAGTCCAGGCAGCTCCGTGCCCTGTCTGGGATGGTGTCTGAGGCACACGCTGGAGAGCAAATGGAGAGAGACGCAATAATTGATGGTGACAGAATAACCTGTTTATCCAGAGCACTCTCTCTTCACCCCCATTAGCTCTCGAGTTTCTGAAGTTTGGAGACAAGAGAATTTAAATCCTCTATATTTTTAAAACCACAGAAATCTCTGTTGTAACCAGAAATTCTCATGAGCTCATCACAGGGGGTGTGTTCTTCCATCCACCATCCATCAGGGCTCTCCATGTTTTATTCAAAAGCCTGGTTTGAGCTGTGCATCTGCCCAGAGTTTGGAGCAGTTGGGGAAAGATGGGATGCTCCCAGGACTGGAATTCGGGGGAACTGCCCCCCATTCCCACCTCTCAGGAGCCCCATGGGTGATGCTGCAGAGGCTGTTTCATCTTCCTACACCATTGTTTCTCTTTCTGTAAAAAACATGGAAGGAAATTGCCCTTTTGTATTCAAGGATTTGACAGCTGAGGATGGAAAGAGCTGTACTGAAGGCAGGTGGGATTGTAGCAGATTCTGGATTGCTGGACAATGCCTCTCCCCCTCTGTGGCAAAGGGGAGGGGGGACAGGGGCTCTGCAGGAGTCCCTGGCAGAGCTGAGCTCCCACCCAGGCTGCTCCCTCCTTCAGTATAAAACAACATCTTGAATTCCACCCGAGATCCCAACAGTGATGTTAGCAGGGCTCCACCAAAGATTAATTTGGCCTCAAATATTTTGCATGTGCAGCACCAGATCACAGCCTTATTTTTCCTGTTTTTCCAGCATTCAGCTAGAGAAGGGCTCTGCACCTCGTTAGAGCCTTCAATTGTTACTCATTAATAATGAGCTTGCTCTGCGTTATTAATTGATCCAAATGAGTCTTTTTTGTTTCTCTAAGCCTTTTGTGGTATTTCTGTGCTGTTAAGAAATTAATCTGCATTAAGTAGAAATACCTAAGTAAAAATAGTAGCTTTGGAGTAGTATCTGTTCAGCCTTTCATGGCACAAACTCCAGGGCAGAACCTTTCCAGGTACCCATAATCCTGGTCTCTGAGCCAGCAGGGAGGGCCAGGAGAGGCTCAGGGTGCACAAAGGAAGGGCACAAAAGCCATGCAAGGCAGCTCAGCCCTGCTTTGGATGCTGGGATTGCCTGGAAGTGCTGTCTCCTAGAGACGTGCTGTCTCTGGCTGAGTGACACCAGCTCACATCTTACTTCCCAGTTCATTCCTTTCAGAGCTCCTGTGTTTGTCCATCCTTTCCCAAAAGGGAGGTTGTTGCCTCGGGCATGTTCCCTCCTGTTTTGTCAAACCTAGTGGGAGGTGTCTGTAGTGGTTATTCTCAGCTGGCCATGGAAGACTTCCCTCTTTCCTTTGAACAGGTCTCCCACAGCTGAAAACATCTCTCCATCACTCCAGTGGGTTTAGGTTTTACTGCCCTTTCTGCCTTTCTGTTTCTACAGTTTTAACTTTTCAAGGTTTTTCCAACTCAGGTTGAAATTCAAGCAATAATACTTGACATTTTTCATTCTGGCATCTTAAAAATCTTTTCTGAAGTTTTAAAGCCTTTAAAGCCTTTGTGCTATATAAATACTTGAGTACTTTTTCTATTTTAAAATGAAAACGGTGCCTGAAAACCCTCAAAAGTCAAATGAAGATCAAAGGCTTGGGAATACTAGCAGTTTTCTGTATTACCCACAGCAGCTCAAGACTGAGGTTGTATTGGGTGAGTGCAAAGGGACTGCTCTGCTCATAATCTTGGAATCCCAGAATCGTGGAATGGTTTGGGAGGGAAGGGACCTTAAAGCCCATCCAGTCCCACTCCCTGCCATGGGCAGGGACACCTCCCACTAGCCCAGATTGTTCCAACCTGGCCTTGGATCCTTCCAGGGCTAGGGCAGCCACAGCTGCTCTGGGCAACCTGTGCCAGGGCCCCCCCACCCTCCCAGGGAAGAATTTCTCCCCAGTATCCCATCCAAACCTCCTGTCTCCCATGGGGCTCTTGTAAGAGCCCAGTTCATCTGTAAAACTCAACCCTGATGCTCTGGAGGGCTGGGCTTGGTGTCTGACATTCCTACTGCTGGCCTGGCTGGAAATTCCATGTTTTATCATGTTTTCATGTGCATCCTGGTGCAGCAAAGGGCTGGAATGGGGCTAATGGCAGCAGTGCCCTTTTCAGTGGTAGCTGGACCTGCTTTACAAGGTTTTCAGAAAAATAAATCTCTTTCCTGTAGTCCAGCCTTCCATACTGTTTTCCTCCCTCCCTGTGGCTTCTGAGGAAGAATCAGGACAATAGCTGGAAATTGATGTCCTAGAGGCATGTGACAAGGGTATCCTGGGGGTTCAGGGCAGCTCACAAAAGAATTAACTCTGATAAATGTTCAGAGGTTTCTGGGGCTTTCTCAGCAGCTGCAGTCAGAGCTCACAGTGGGGATTTTCACCACTGACCATCCCTTCCCAGGGCACTGTTTCAAGGCTGTGTCAGCCACCACCAGCATCATCCTTGGAGTAAGGAAAGGTAAAAACAGATGCAGAGCAGTTCAGCCAGAAGAAAAGTGGAAATAAAAAGACAGTTAAGATCCAAGGGGTGGCTGTTGAAATGCAAAAGGATCTAGAAAGCAAAGATGCAAAAATAAAATCTGAAACAGAAATGAGTACCGTTTTTACAGCATTGTGTAACTCACTTTAATTGCAATCCATCTAGAAATCTATTTGAGGCAAGAAATCAATGCGGAATTGTAGAGCAAAGCATTGGTCTTGCAGATGTTTGAGCTCTCTGGACTGTTATTTTGAGCTTCCTCCCACAGTTTGTTTGAATCCCTCCTTCCTTGCAGTGGCCATGGAAAGGTTCCCCCCTGGATGTGTGGCAGGTGGGCAGTAAGTGGAGTGTCCTGGGGTATTCTGCTCTGGATTTCCCTCTTGTTGTGTCTAGAGGAACAGCATGAGGTGGCTGAGGTGGTGAGCACAGGGCACTGGAAGGTGGAAGCCTCAGAGTTTCTGTAGGATCACCCCTCTTTGGAGAGGACCACGCTCCATCTCCCAGACTGGGCTGAGATGGTCAGGCTGGGCTGTTGTCCACACACAGGGAAGTCTCCTTAGGCAGTAATCCCATGTGAGTGGCAGAGCTGTGTTATTTACTCTGATCTTTTTAATCCACGAGATCAGGTCGTGCAGCACAGGCATTAGAGCTGCCCGATCACCTGGAAGTTCCTTCTCCCCGGACGTGTTCTCAGCCTGCTTAAGAGACTGGGGGAAGTCCATCAGTGTTCAAGGCTTCTGGTATTTTGACTTGGTAGAATTAAGTCATGAGTCTAACAGATGTCATCAGTGTCATTCCCAGCAGTCTCCTGAAAGGCCAGTGTGACATTTCTCTTGTATTTGGTGGCATTTGTGAAGGAGGTTTCCTGTTCCTTGTCCATCCTCAGCGTTCAGGGCTGCTGATGGTGCCTTGCATTGAATCCCGTTCTTGGCAAGTGCTGGGCAGAGGATGTGCATGGGCAGAGCTGAGTGCTGGATGAGCATCCCTCTGCTCCTGGGAGTGGGGGGAGGCTCTGCTGCCATGGCCTTCCAGAAGCTGTTGCTTTCCCAGCACATGGTTTGGCTCTGGGTTGTGTGGCTGCTGACTGAGTGTCTCTGCTGTGGGCACGGGGGCTCGAGGAACTGCCCCCTCACTGCTTCCAGAGTGTCCCTTGGTCTCCTCCTGCCCTTTGTCCTGCCTGGCTGCAGTCCTGGGAGCTGGACTGAAGCAGTGAGGCAAGAAGGAGGTAACCCAGGAGGCCAGGCAGGCTCCTCAAAGACCAGACATCACGTTTCCAGGCAGGTGAGGGTTTGAGACAGGAATCCAAGGAAATGGCTGCCTTTGCTGACAGCCAGACACTGAGATTCCCAGCAGAATGGCCCACAACATGAGCAGTCAGCTCCAAGTTTGCAATATCTCCTCTGACCTCCTTACTCTCTTCCAAGTCTGGCCCCCTCCCCATGTTTCAGACTGTCACTGCAGGGTGTTAAATGCATTCGCATTTAGATAATTGGCTTAAAGCAACAGAGAGAAATGGCAAGAGAGCTTACAGTAGGTTAGGATGAGATTCATCCTTCAATTTGGGATTAATCTGGAGAGGTGGCATGGCAGAGGAATCATCTGTGGTCTGGGAGGGAGGCAAGGAAAGGTGAGATGCAGGCTTTTCCAAATTCAGAGAGTGAAGGTGAAAGAGGGAGAAGGATACGATGCAGAAGGTAAAACTAAGAATAGAGGAGTGTGTTATAAAGGGAAATCTGGGACTGGAGATCAGGACAAAGTAGAAATTGCAGAAAATGTGTTCCACTAGGCCATGGATTTGTATTTCTGGAAAACAGCTGATGTACCTTCACGTGGGGCAGTTCTCCTGGGATTAGAGAAAATACCAGAATGGGTTCTCAGGGGGACAGTCTTCCTTTGGCTTTGGGCAGAACACGTGGTTAAAATCTGGTTTTTGGAACCCTGAGCCCCCTGAATTACAAGGAGCATGGTGTTTCCTCACATGCAGGCACCTCTGGGCACAGCTAAATGGAGGGGCAGCACCAGCAGGATGTGCAAAAAATAGAGTTTATTGTGATGGTAAGTGCAGAGAGGAGCAGCAGAGCTCCCCAGGACAGATGGATTCAGGAGTAGGAGGGCTCTGGAAATGGGCAGTTGGTAAAGCTGAAGCAGAGGAAGGGAGTGTTTTACTGTTATTACCTGGAGTGGATTCAAGCCTTTAACAGGGGGAGGATTTGCCAGTTTGCCTGTGCTGGAAAGCTGGGAGGTGGAGATGTGTGAGCCAGTCAGCCCATCCACCAGAGCTTTGGGAACCTGAAAGGACTGGTGGACGGAAAGGTCCAGGTTTGATTAGGTGGTGATTTGGTATAGACTGTGCTTACAGGTGCCAGGAGCTGCAAGTAAGTCTTGGTTTTGGCACTGGTCCTAAAGAAGAAGCAGCAGCAGCAAGTAAGTGAGATATTGCAAATGCTGGAATCAGTGTTTTGATTACTGCTTTTGGAAGATTGATAGAGGTGGAGTTGGCTGCAAGAACAGGATTTATCTTGGCAGTTCAATAGCCTATTCCAAACCTTCCTGATCTCTATAGCCAGAAGTCCTCTGGATTTATGGATGACCTTAGAAAGCACAGGCAGTGTTTGGTGAGCTGGGGTGCTGCAGAGACAAAGCCGTGGAGTCTTATCTGTGTCCAGCAGCTTCGATGTCTTATTTTTAAAAAAGCTCCTGTATTCATTACCAAGAGCATTGGGTTCTTCTAACACACAAAAAAACCTTAATTCTTAAATAATTCTGTTCCATCCTCTTCTACTTACTCAGAAACTCTCCCCACTTTACACTGATGCATAAATATAGAACAGACGTTTACCCCATTTTCTTCTCCTGCAGTAGCTCCAGCCATTTTAAAACTGTGGGCTGGAACTCCAGGGATCTTGCTCATCCTGTTGGACCTAATGAGGAGAACACTGGGGTGGGATTCTGAGAGTTTCGACATGAGGCCAAGACCTCCACAACAATGAACCACATTCCTGGTCAGCTAAAGCTTCAGAGCTTTCCAATTTGATAGGAAGTCACAAAATTTTTGTAGCTATCAGGCTTTAATTTTTTTTTGTCCTAGACTGTCATGCATTGACATAATATGTCAATAATTCAAACCTGTCCACTCCACTTCCAGGAGAATAATTTTGAAATAATAGTAAATATGCAACCAGTTTCTGGAGAGAAGCGTAGTCTCTTTGGAGTCTGTATTAATGAATATGGCCAGGCATTTGTAAGGTGCTTTCTGCAAACTCACTGCCCATCCAACCCCAAGTAAAGACTGTTTTTTAATACCTGATGTATTTATAAGCACAGAATATAAAAAGTCTATAGGCTGTTGCACCCTCAAACACACCCATTGAGCAGCAAGACATTGATTTGCAGCTCCACACATCAGGAATTACCAGCAGAGGTGGTGTGACTGTGGAATCCCAGAGCAGTGGAAAGGTGACCCTCTGTGCTTGCAAGGAATATTGAGTTGTGTGGAGCTTCAGAGACCCAAATAAGTGTCTGTTCCTGCATGTGAATTTGGACATATGGGGCTTTTCTGGGTTATTTTTTTTATTTATTTGTTTTACTGCATGTGCAGACAGAGCTCTGCTGCTCCTGGACTCACACAGAGGTGCTGCCCACTGTGACTCACAGCCATGGCATTTTATTGTTGTGCTGAAGACTGTCTAAAAATTCCCTGGCATTTCTCCAAAGAGAGTGCCAGCAGCCCTTAAACTCAACTCATTTCCTTTACATCAAGCCACGGAGCTCATCAATAGCAATCTCAGACTCCAACAGGGAACACGGAGGCGGTTGGGATTTGACACCCTCCACAGCCTTGTGGTAAATAGGTCATTACCAGTGCAAGAGCAGTAACAAACCACGAAATGGGAGTTCAGGGTGTGAGAAACAGTGGTGTTTGTGGTCCTTTCCCTTTGGTAGCTGATATTATTAGCCAGCATAATTATTTAGGTGGTATTTGCTTGTTACTTTATGGAATCAATGAACAGCATCTTCTTATAGGTTTTCTGTCTGGGGATTGATAAATGCTCAGGTGCTTTTGCACCTCTGTGGTTGTTTTATTAGCTAAGGTGAGCTTAAAAGACAAGGTGAAGCCCAGGAGATAGCTGCAGACTGGAGCTCTAACCACTCATTGGGAGCCTTTTCCCAGCAAGTTGCTCTCAGAGCCCTTGTTTTTTTCTGGCAGGAATGTCACATATGATAGAGGGACTCAGAGGGGCCAGTTTTACCTTTAAAGTCTAGGTTTAGTTTTTTTCTGTTAAAAAAAATGTGTTTCGACAGTTTGTCACATCGGCTCAGCCTGGCACGTCGTGGGCAGTGAAGTGTTAGGAAGGAAAAGCAAAAAGTATTTTGATGAAGGATCAAGTCAACTCACTAATGTTTTTTGAACATCTCCTGTGTTGACCTTGGTCCACGCAGACACCCGCCCGCTCCTCCGGCTCCCTTGTCTCCAGGAGAGCTTCTGGAGGTGCCAAGGGAATTGCCAGGCAGGGGCTGGGGAGGTTGCTTTGAAAGTTCTTGCTGGAGGTCTGTGCTTTGCAGCAGAGACGTTTGCCAGCTTCTCCCAAAGTCTCCATCATGTGTTTATTTTTGAGCTGAGGAGAAGGGAAGGAGGGAGGGAGGAATCATCATCGTTTTGGTAGCTGTGGAGAGTGGGGAGGGCGAAGTCTGTGCAGCACAAGAACCCCCAAATCTCCACGCTCGGGTTCCAGAAAAGCCCAACCCAGTCTCTCTCGTGGGCTTGTTTTTTCACTAGACAAACATTTAATTGTTTTACCTTCGTGCCGCCGTTGAATCAACTGAGGAAACTACAAAAGATAATGTATTTCTATTTTTACATCCTATACTAATGAAGCTCAGGCCGGAATTTTCCCCTGCATGTTTGGCTGAAACAAGGGAGGAAAAATTCTGAGGGAGAGGAGGAGGAGGGAGCGAGACGCTCAGCATTTAGCAGCGTGCATGGATGTGCTGGGGAGCAAACACGCAGTGCCCCAGTGAAACAGTGCTTGGGGAGCAGGAGAGGAGCACTTGATCCATGTAGAATGATCACTGGAGGATCTGAGGATCACTGCATGGAGGTAGCGGCGCTGCCAGGATGGTGCTGCCAGCTCTGGGTTCTTGGCACGGCTGTGAGTGCAGGGCCAGGCACCAGGCCTGGGCTGCAGCCCCCAGCCCCCGGCGTGGGCTCACTTGCTCGCTGTGAAACATCCTCTGGGGCTTGGCAGGAGTGGAGCACTCCATCAAAAGTTCATGAATATGCTCAGTTGGAGACACAGGGCAGAGTGCAGCCTTCTGGGAACACCGGGGAGAGGAGCAGGGTGGGCCAGGCTGGATCAGAGAGAGCAAAACATGTAGGGAGACTAATATCAGTGGAGAGGCAGGTGCTTAGGGCTGCCCTGTTAATCTGAGCTGCAGGATGGGGCACCAGGGCCGGCAGTGACCGATACCCCCTGACTGCCTGAGCTGGATGGATGGCTCTGAATAACGGCCCCGTGCTCAGCTTAGCCAGGCTGGTGTTTGCAGCTCAGCATCAAGATGAAAATCCAGCCTAAAGTCTTCTTATCTGATAGCAATTCCAGTCTCAGGCAGTGGAGATTCAGCCTCGCTGCTGGAAACTGGGAGTCCGACTGGCAGGATTTAGATTGCAGGGATGAGATCAGAAATCAGATCTGGGGCTGTGTGTGGAGCAGCCCCTGTGAGCCAGTTCTTTCAGAGGTGAGGAACTACTGATCAACTGCTCAAATGCTCCTGAAAGACTCAAATTAAAGGATTTGACATTTTCCTTCATAATAAAAGAGAGGGAATAATCAACGCACAGAGCCGTGAATGGGTTTATTAATTTGCTGAACTGCAGTGCTGTCATTCAGTGGGAAATAAGATGTTGGTTTTTATTTGTGAAACATGAGTGTGGAAAGTAAAGGATAAATCCCAAAAAAGCAGCAATTAGCTTATGTTTCCCAGCAGCTGATTTGAGCTGGCCCAAGGGACCTGAAGGGTCCTCAGTGTCCTCACTTGTGTTTTGGGAGGAATAATGTGCAATATATGCCCCCCAGAGAAACCAGCTGCCATATTTCAGTACTCGACTAGTTGTGTTATTGGTTTGACCTCCTCTGAAGGGGATAAAGAGGATGTGAGTCCAGTGAGAAAAACAAGGGAACAAGGAACGTGCTTCAGGAGTTGCCCTCAGATACCAGATGGTCTGTATAGAAATCCGTCTTCTTAAATGGGGCCCAAATGTGGAACGGTGGTTTATAGTGCCGATAAAAAGAGCTGTTAGTAAAATTAATCTGGAAGGGAAGGGCAGCATGGAAAGAAAGATGAAATTTTACAACCCCAACATACAGTAAATGAAAAGTGTAAATCCAGCCCCAGCTGGCAGTGCCTGGAAAGCCACTGTGACCCCAAGGAAAGTGGCAGCTTCAGTGCAGCTGGACAGACCCCACCAGCACCACCACTGCCATAATTCATGTCCCTGCTTGAAGACACAGTTGCCAAGGCCACAGACTGAGCTGCCTTGAGCCCCGGGAATGCTGTGGTATCCATCAGTAAATTGGAGTGGCACAGCCTTGGGCAGGGCTTCAGTCCTGTCAGCAGAACAACAGTGTGCCTGTGAGGGCAGGAGGAGGGAGAAAAAGGCAAGATAAACCACTTTGGCCCATTCAGACCACGCTTCATGGGAAATAGGGACCTACATGTAGGAGATTTATGGAAAATGTACAGCCAGGGAAGTTGGCAGCATGATCCCACAGGATGCTGAGGTTTATCCTCTGATGCTGCTTAGCCTGAAGTGTCCCATGACAGGTTATTTCAGCTTTTCAGGAGAAGTTTTATCTCGAGAATACAAAAAAGAGCTTAGAACACTGGAGCTTAGAGCAGTGTTACCCTGAGAAGCTGTGGCTGCCACAGCCCTGGAAGTGTCCAAGGCTTGGAGCAACCTGGGCTAGTGGAAGGTGTCCCTGCCCATGGCAGGGGTGGGACTGGATGGGCTTTAAGGTTGCTCCCAACCCAAACCATTCTGGGATTCTGTGATTAGGAAAGCTGAAAAAAGTTGATGGCACCAGGTTAATATGGGAACAGATGAACCCTTGTGCACTGGGAGCAAAGACCCTGGGAGCCGGGAAGGACGGCTGGGTCTCTGATAGGAGCTGATGGCTGAGGCTTCCCTGGCTCACAGGAACAGTCTGTGCCTCTGGCCTTTTAAAAATTGAACCTTGAAAATCTGGAAGAAATAGACTTTTTATTTGGTTAGTGGCTTGGACCTATAAAGCTGAAAATCGTAATACCCTGTAAAACATTTGAGGCAATTTGGGGGAATATAACATTCCTTATTAAACTCCATGGGTTTTAGAGACTTCTTAGGTTTCCACAGCGGCACAGGGTATGACCTCTATAATGTTCAACAGGATCCTTGAAAAATTGAGACCGATTTAACAAGAATAGCTGCTGCCTTGGTGCTCCAGCTCTTCCATTTCTTTCCTGGCTGGAGTTAAGTTCATAATGGTTTAGCAGAACCTTTTAGTTGCTAAAAAGGGTTGTTGTAGTCTGGGCATAAGGGACTAGTTTGTGACAGATATTTTAGCAGAACCATTTGTCCATGCTGGAATAACAAAGTGAAATGTCATAACTACATTATTTTGAAGGTCAGAAATCGTCAGTCTTTGCATATTTTCAAGGTTATTTTTGACCATTATAGCTAGATATACTGTTATTTGGGAGTTTCAGGGAGTACAAACCCCAGTGGATAAAAAGGAGACGTATCCGTTGTTGGCAGCTGATGTTCCCTGACGTCTCGGGGTGGCAGTGTGTTTGCACCAGGCCCAAAGTGAAGACCCAAGCCCATGCCAGCTCCAGGCCTGAAACCCATCAGCACAGATGTTCTTCTGTAGCTGGAGTTTTGAATCCTGTATGTTTGAAAATCTGAAGCACCTGTTCAAGCTAAGAGGTGGTGCACATCAGAATTCTGTGGCACTGTGATTTTTCCTCCTCTGGGATGCCAGGTCTGTCTTTTATCTTGTTTTCTTTTTATGTCTAAATTAACTTTGCCTAGTTTGCTGCACCAGGCAGAGGATGCAGGTACTGTGGCTCCATTTCCTGCACTCTTTCTTGTGAGTTTTGGTGGCAAAACTCTGTGTGTTTGCAGGGTGAGCACCAGCCCTTTTTCGTACCGTGGCAGTGGCACTTTGGACGAGCAGGCAGAATAAATACTGCTGCATTTCCTTGATACAGAGTATTCCCTAGGTGGAATAAGGCTGTGGCTGCCCTCCTGCAGGAGGCTCAAGTGAGCTTTCAGAGGCTGGAGGACAGTGTGCCACAGGAGCTTTCCTTGTGCCACGGTCTTTAACCTTTCTCTAATTGATGAAAAATTCTTTGCTGTTCGATGCAGAGAGTTCCTTTAGGGATCCCATGGCACCCCTCTCTTTTCAGTGTTTCCTGACTGATGAGTAGAGTCTGAGCTGAGAATTCATTACTATAATACTTTCCTCCTCCAAACCCTCTGCCCCCGAGGCTGGTCCCTTGCAAAGCCACAGAGTGGCTTCAACCTCTAATAGTGACTGCTCAGGACTGGTGAGCATTTAAACCAAAGGAATTCAAGAGGTATCTTGATACATGTAAGAAGGGAGAGTGATTTCCACCTCAGGTCAGGTATGTGATTATCTGAAAGCTGCTTGGCCAGGTACTGGTATTCCCAGGAATGCCATGGGGCTGCCCACAGAACGACACGGGTAGGAGATGCAGTGTCACTGCTCACCTTACCCATCAAAGATGGTGCTGACATCCATGATCCTGGGTGTCAAGGTTTGGCAGGTAGTGGCAAAGGAAGTGGCTTGGTCTGAAGCTTGTTAGGGCAGGAATGCTTTCCTGAGAGGAAGGGATCTGCCAGGCTGGGAGGGGGTGGATGCTGGTGCTCTTGCAAACCTCAGTGTCTTCCTTGGACTCATCTGTGCAGGCCATGGGATTTATCCATGTGCTCTAGAGTCAGCAACACAATCCCACGAAGCTGTGCTTTGGTTTGGAAACAGGGATTAAATGACATTTTTTATAAACCCAACCAATCAAGCAGAACCTACTGGCCAGGTTGTTTGGGGGCAGAGGGGACTGACTGAGGTGAGTTGCTCTTCCCATCAGTTTTGTAACCATACTGAGATGCTGCGGGTGATGGAGGCTGGGAAGGATCAATGTGAGATTGCAGTGAGCCCTGGCCAGGCCCTGTGCTGTTCCTCTGATGGAGGATGTGTCTCTCAGGCTGGCCTGGTCCTCACCACAACCACCACAGCACCAACATTTCTGACAGGCAAGGAGACCAGCCATCCACCCTGACTGTCTGCTTGTCCTTCCTCCTCCCAGGTTTGAGCTTGGTGTGCTCTGAGTTCATTAATACGTTAGTCCTCTGGGAGGCTGCTCTAGTCCCCTCACCAGGCTTATGGCTGTTGTCTGCGGCTGCTGCAGAAAGAAGGTGATTCCTTTCTTTGTCATCAACGCAGCACAAGATAGCTCTGAGGTGGTAGATGTGGGTGGGAGAGAGATTTTGGAGGTGTGTGCACTGTTTCTTTGGGCCCTTCTGTGTAAAACTCCTGAACAGTGGGTGCAGGAGGGCTGTGGAATTGCTGTCATGGTACCTTCATCCCACTCGTGGTCGTTCAGAACCAAGGCACGCACATACAGGCAAAAAACCATCTTATATCAGTGTTTGCAAATTAATGCAGACAGAAGCTTAAAAGCTCAGAGCAAAGCTCTGTTGCTAATTTTCCAGAATCACCACTGAAAGAGAGAGAATTTCATGCAGGACACTAAAAAAACCCCTCAAAAAAGCAAAAATGAAGGGAAGTCCCTCCAGGTTTCAGTTCCAGAATTACCCCAATGTCTCAGCTGCCCACGGTTTCCTCTGCAAAATATCCCTTGGGTCCCTCTCAGTCTGGAATTATTTCCAGCACTGAGGATGGGAAGTAGAGCTGCAGCAAATAAAGCACCTTTTCATCTGGAGCTGCCGAGTTCTGCCGCAGGAGGCCCAGCATCCTGATGGTTCCGGGCACGGCTCCAGTGCCTTCCCACGGCCACCACCCTGTTGGTGGGGAGCTGAGGGGCTGCCAGCTGCTCTGCCAAGGTTGTCATCTGTAAGGTACCGGGCAGCAGAGTTTAAAAAGAACAGGAAGAAACCTCCCTTCTACAAGGCGCAAATAAAAAGAGGATGGCTGAGATAACAGTGATTTAAAAACTCCTGGTCCTGCCTCGGGTGCTGCAGGGAGGGAATTGCATGGGCATGGAAGCTTTCCCCATGGACAGCAGGTGCTTTCCTTGGTGTCCAGCTGGGGGAACCCAGTTTTCAGGTTCATTTTGCTTTAGTGTGAATTCAGTTTCTTGATTTTTCGTTAACATCCTTTGGCTTATCTTGTGTTCATAAGCCCTTCTTGCACTGGGTTTGTAGTGTGAAAAAGGCAAGTTTAAGGGGTTATATTGTGTTGAGCATAATTTCTGTTAAAAATCCAAGCTGCTAGAAGAAAGGAGTTTCTGTCCTGGAAGCAAGGAATTTGGGAGGAGAGGCTGTAAAGTGCCCAGAAGCTGAAAATGCAGGGTCGGTAGCAGTTCTTACATGTGCAGCCTGGTGAGCTGTGCACCCACCCCTGCAGCACTTGGGAGAAATTTGGGGGGAACCATAGACCAGTGATACTGAGTGATGCTTTGCAGCCTGGGGGAGGCCAGAAACAGCCTCATGTCTGGGACATTCACTGTGAGCCTGTAAGATCTGAGAGATGGGTGGGTGGATGGACGGACGGACGGACGGACGGACGGA
>JAWWLV010000158.1:18406056-18465849 GCA_035041135.1 Platyrinchus mystaceus | reverse complement strand
GTCTGGGTGACAGGGTGGGGTTGGGTCAGAGGTTGGACTCGATGATCTCAGAGGTCTTTTGCAGCCTGGTTGATTCTATGATTTCCCTTGGGAAGTGAGGGTGCCATGCTGGGAGCTGGGTCTGCAGAACTGCCAGTGAGTGCCCTGTGAACCTGCTGTACCCCAGACAGAGCCTGCCAACTGGCAGAGTCTGGATCCCCTCTCCCGGGGTCCTGCAGGGCTGAAGGAGCACTGAAATGCTGCTGTCATGGCTGTGTTGATGCAGAAGGGAGCAGAGAGGTGGGAGGTTGCACAGTCTGCTGCTCTTGGTCCCTCTGTCCTCTTGGGAGCAGTGGTGGATGGAGGCAGGTGTGATGTCCAGAGGGTTTGGCTGCTGTGAGGCACTGCTGGGCTGGGGTCTCTGTCTGCTGCCGCTTGGAGGGCTAAACCACTTAGTGCTGGGGAACGAGAGGTGTCCCCCAGAACTGTGCAGAGCACACGGCTCCAGGACGGAGCGGTTGTGGCCCTGGAACTGGGGCTGTCACAGGAGCACTTGGGGTGCAATCAGAAGGATCAGGTTTTTTGGAGTGTTTATGGTTTTGGCTTCTGTGGTGCATGCCCCTGGCTGGAGAGCAGGGACTGAGTGGGAAGAGTGGCTGGGGAGCCCTGGGATCCTGCCATCCCAAGGCATCCGCCTTTCCCTTCACTTGCCAAAGGGCAGATGGGGTGAGAGACTGGAGGAGATTCTCCCGTGAGATTTCAGCTTCTCCTGGTCTCTGGCAGCAGCTGGGCACTACAAGCTTGTGCCTTTCCTTGTGACAAATCTGTGCTCCCCTGGGAAAACTGGCCTTAGGTACCTTTGCCAGGTGACAGCACAGATCTGCCTTTGGTCCCGTGCTGAGACAGCAGCTTTGGATGGACACGTGAACGTCTTGAAAACGTGTCTCCAGAGTCCAGAGCTCGCAGAATAGTTACTGTGATTGTTTTGCCTTACGTGATTGCCCTGTGAAGCAGGCATGCTCCATCCAGGAACACCTTCCTTTCCCCTGGATAGCTGCTGCTACCTGAAAACACCTGTGCAAAACCTAGTGCCAGCACCTGATCTGGAGTTCAATTCCCCCAGCTCAGTTAAAGTGCAGAAAAAATATCCCCAGTTTCCCCTCTAGCACTGAGTGACCCCAGGAGGAAGGGTCTGGGGGGCTTTGTACAGTGCAAACAACACTGTAAGTTGCAACTAGTGATAGTTCAGACACCTTTATGGAGATGTTCTGTGGTATTTATATATATTCTTACTTAATTAAGGCTGTTTTGGGCACTGAAATTACCTGCTTTGGAATACCCACAAATCTCCTCTCAACTTTACTGGCTGCTGACTAGTTAATCTCCAGGCAATGTGCCACAAGAATTCCCTTCAATTCTTCCACCTCGCTGTGCCAAAGGGCCTGTGGATGTTTGAGGAGCTGCATTTCCAAGGAGTCTAAATAATAACAGAGATAGGATTATTATTTTTGACTTTTTAAGGAGAGAAAGAGGATGTGTCCAAGTATTTATAGACCTTCTAGGACAAGTAAGTCCTCAGAATGGTGGCAAAGGTGAGGCTGCATACCCAAACATCCACAGGCCCTTTGGCACAGTGAGGTGGAAGAATTGAAGGGAATTCTTGTGGCACATTGCCTGGAGATTTTGGCAGGCCTGTGTTACTTGCAGCAAGGAGGCTGGGGTTGCTGAGGGCAGGTGTGGGGCTCCAGGACCATGGCATCTCCTCTGCCACCTTGCACTGGGAACAGAGACCCCCCTGCCCCATTCCCTGTGCTGTAGTTTAGAAGGGAGGAACATTTGAGTTCTCCAAAAAGAGATGAGTTTAAGAGCAGGTCTGGAGAAGGAGGCACTGTCAGAGTGTTTTCTTGTTTGAAATCTGTGAGCAGACATCAGTGCCCTGACAGCACTGCTGCTGTGCTGCAGTGACATGATCCTCTTACTGTCCCAGCCCAGCCCATGGCAGTGCCTGTGCAGTGGACATGCTCTCAAGTGTTCCTTAGTGTCAGAGTGTTCTTTAGGCCATTGGGGCACCCACTGCAAACACCATGGGTGGGTTGGTCCTTGCCTTGCATCACCAAGGAGACTTTCACTGGTGTGTCCTTGGACTGCAGAGCCATCAGTGAGCCTGTTAATGTGCTCAGCCCATCTCATCTGGGTGTAGCTGCATCAGGCTACAACCACAGTCTGCTCCTGCCCATCTGGCCATGGAGAAATGTTTTCCAGATGTTAGACATCCACCCCCAAGCTGGTCATGGTTTGAGAGGTTCAGGGCTGGTTCCTGCTGCAGAGGGGAAGCTCTGTGCCATCTCCCAGGCTCTTGGCCACAGCTTCCTGTGTGAGGGCTGTGCTGGTGCCTGGTCTCTGCTCCCTGCTGCCTTCCTGGGCTGCCTTGGGAAAATTGCTTAGTTTAGTTTTTGTTCCTCACCTTGTAGATCCTCTGTTTTAAATCCTTTGACAGTGTTTTCCTTTTAGATAGGTAAAATGGAGCCTCTCTCCATTTCAGACTCCCAGCTCTCCCCATTATACAAAACTAATACCTCTCTGAAACTATTTAAACTGCGTTAGCAGGCTCTGAAATGGTAGTTTTGCTGAGCTTTTAACAGGTTTAATCTCTTTCTGGGTATTAATCCTTCCAGAACCTCTGATAAAATTTGTTGCTTTTCTCTGAATTCCTCCCACGCTGTCGATATCTGTCTGGAATGAGTTGCTTGGTGCAGAACAAGCCATGGAGGAGGGACTGTTACAGCCTCTCCTGGATCTTGCTTTCGTTTCAGTGCATTTCTGATTCCCTGCCACCGTTGCTCCTGCCATTCCTTGCCCTGTGACATCTCTCCCGTTGAACATGGGTTTGGAATGAGTTTGCTTACTGTTCATCAGCTCTATTTCTCAGCTCTTTGTTATATTCCCGAGGTTTTCCTGTTTGATAACATCAGAGAACGTTAGTGAATGACATCACCTCTTCCATGTTGCAGTGGAGATGCAAAGTGTCAAAGACCACAAGAAATGCTGGGGCTGCTTTGCTGCCCTTGTTTTTCCTTGCTTTGTGCTACATCATGGGATCCCAAAAGCTGTGTGACAGCAGACTCAGTCTGTGATCCAGGTGATAACTGATCAAAGACTGCAGCTGAACTGGAGGGGAAATGGTCCTTTTTTCCATCATGTTAGTGTGGAAATGACACCATCTCCTGTGAGGCAGCAGCAGACTTGGGACAGACTCTTCTATCAATGTTAGCTCTGGAAAAAACAGGACTTGAGCTGTGAAACCACCCCAGCACACTTTGTCCAAACAAACCCAGGGAAAAATCTCTCCATGGTGTTGAGGTGTCCAGGTTCTCCCTGATTCCTTTCACAGATGAAATAACAAGGAGAAGGGTTGTTTTCCCATTGTACCTGATCACAGTGCCAGTTGCAGTGTTGCTCATCTCACCCCTTGGCTGTGTCTTCTGCCACTGTGATCAGATTTCTCCACAGTGTCAGCTCTTTCCATGCTCCTTCCCTTTGGATACGCTTCCTGGCTGCTCCAGCTGGACAGTTTTGAAGGAAGGCAGCTCCTTCTTGAGCAACTCTGGCTATAAAAATTATTGTGAAAATTTGTGAGAGTAGGATGATTTATTGTTTTCATGGCACTGCTGTAGGAGGGAAAAGCACTGAGGAGTGAGGTTTGGAGTAACAAGGGAAACCTGGGAGAGACAGATCACATTACATCCTTCCTGGTTCTTTTTCTTCTGAGTGGGTCATAAAACAAAAGTGAATGAGACAATTGGAGCTCCTATCCATTTTCTTAGGGCTTGTTTAAATGAGGATTTACTTCAACTAAAAGCTTCTTAGAACCACTTAATTCTTCCAGGTGAAGTAAATACCTAGGCCAGTAGTAAAAATTCCTTACAGATGTCTTCAGGAGGGTACTTACCAAGTACCTTCCTAAGAGAACATCTTGGATGCTTTCAAAAAACAGTATCAATTCTTAATGATGGTAGATTAGATGGTGGGGCAGGGCTTGGCACAGCATTCTTAAAGCCTTGGGAATATTTGGAAGTTGCTCCTGTGATGGAAAGAGAGATGGAAGAGGTGCAGAGCAGCTAGGGTATGTGCTCTGGTTTTCAGCAATTAGTCAAAACAGCTCTAGCTGAAGTTTTATTTCAGAAATTTGGGCATATTTCACTATCAATTAATGTAATCTCTTGTGGCACCATTCATTGCAAAATCCCTGTGAATTCCCTGGGTGGATCTTGCCATGCTTGTCCAATCCACAATGGATTGGACATGTGGTACATCCGAGGGAAGGCCACACACTCAGCTTCTGCTTTTCAGCTGAAAACAAACCACTGTGAGAAGAGTTGGAGATTTCCCTTTAGGTCAGAATCTCCCACCTTCATTACATGGTCTCTTTTCTGAAAATTCCTGTTCTAGAAGTACCAATCCCTTAAGGCATCCTTTAAATGTTATGAGTAGGGAAACCCTATTTCCAAAATGAGCAATAATTATTTACTGGATATACCTGAGTGTGAACTGCCTGGCAGGCAAACAATATATAGTATGGCTGAAGCTGAGCCCGAGTAGGTCCTTGGATGAGAATTCCTCTGGGCTGATGGACTCAGCCACAACAGCTCTATCTGGGAAAGATTCAATCAGTTCAAGTTGGGCTGTCACTGTGGGCTCTCAGTCTGGGTGTACCAACCTCCCCAGACTGTCATGCAGATTTTACACTGCTTTTGCTCTGCAAATGGAAAGCAGCGTTGAAATCTGGTGAGACATCAGCCACTAGGGTTCTGTATTCCTTGAAGGAAGAACCCAAGGTATTTGGTGAACACAGTCCTGTAGGTGTTCCCATGGACTTTGGTGTCACTGGTCACTAAGGACAGGGCCCCACACTGGCTGTGCTCAGGTAGGGGGAATAGGATTGCAGGGAAATCCCAGCCTCTCCCAGTCCTGGCCAGACAGGGAGCAGCAAGAACCTCTTGCAGTTCTGGCAGTCCTGGGAATGGATCAGATCCATGCTGCTTCCACCCTAAAATGTGTCATTTCCATCCAAGAGCTACAACTGCCCATCCCAGCGCTGTTCCTGGATGCATATTCCCACTAGAGGAAGAGTTCAGATGTTTTGGAGATCTGACTGAGAGGGAAGTTGTTTGCTGTTTTTCAGAGTACGAGTCCAGGTGTCCATGAGCCTCTTGAGGACCATTTCCAAACTGAAGCCAGAGCATTTAACCTGCTCCTTCCTGGCACTTTGTGATAAGGGTTACTGGGAATGGTGGTGTTCAGTCAAAGGTTAGACTTGATGATATTGGAGGTCTTTGCCATCCTTAATGATCTGCTCAGCACAAGGGTTGAGGGTTATTCCACTGCTATAGCGGACTGGGTTGCCAATGCTTGTCCCAAACACACAGGGAAGAGAGAGCCCAAGAGCTGAGTGTGGGGAGCCAGGGAGGACAAGTCCAGTTATTTTCATGGAAATCAGGTAGTGCTCCCTCCAGGGACATGGGACAGGCCAGGGAAAGGAAAGGTCTCCTAAACCAGTGAGCTCTGCTGCTGCTAGTTCTCCTGGGGTGAATCAGTCCCAGTAGGAGCTGGCTGTTTTTCACCCAGAGGCTGGTTGCACGCTCCGTTTGCCTTTCCCCTCAGATTGGAGAGCTGAGTTTTTCCTGGTTGGTTTTGTTTGGGTTTTTTTAAGTGTAGGTGTTTTTAAAGTAACATTTTGGTTCACCTTTAGAGTCGCCGTTTGACTTCCTTGTCGTAGCACGTCCTGATTAGTGATTAATTGCAAAGGACATGTTGTGACTCCAGCCTGTGTCCTGGGGTGCTTGTCGCAGCAATGATGCACTAGGTGATTACTCACCACCCTTAACCTGACAGCTGTATTTCTTCCCTTGACTGGTTGATGACCTTGGCCAGGTACGTGCGTGGTGGAGCTTTGTGTTGTTGTAGGACGTTGGGGATGTGCAAATTTCTTTTTCCCTTGCGTGACCTTCACTCCACCTAAGGAAGAGAAGGGAAATGTTCCATGAACAGATGGAGCGTTATTTCTAGAGGTAGGTGAACAACGCAGAAAATTATTCATTCAAAACCCCTTCAGACAACTCAGATGTTTGCCCTGGGATAGTGTTGCAAATCCTCGTGCAAATATCTGCTCACACAAAGGTTCAACCCAGCTATCTTAAAATTCTGTGTGGATGTGACAGTCACCCAGTCCTGGAGCAGAACAGTGCCAGGGGACTTAATTGACCCATTAAGGAAATTAGGAATAAACACTATTTTGAGCAGTAGTTACAGAACAGATAGTTTGTAAGCCATGTGTAGGCAAGTCAGACTAAAAAAGCTTGTGAAGTTCATAGCAGGTAAAAAATCATAATGTGCAAACCAGTCTGCTGATGGAGAATTCACCGAGGAGGAAAGGCTGCTAAAATCAGCAAGGTTTGCTGCAAGTGGTTTGCTTGGCTCTTGGTGTTTCTTAATGAATCGAATCTATTAGCCAGGGAAAACATCACGTTGTCTTGAAAAACAATTCATGTTTGGATGCCTCTTTCCATGCATTTGGACCCATTTTAACAGAACACACTAATTATGCTGTGGGGATGATTTGGTTATGGCAGGAATGAAGCTGAGTTTGCAACTGTAACTGTTGAGCTCTGGAGTGTTGGAATAGGTATATGGGGAGAGAGGCCTTTTAATTCTGTTGCCTTTGTCTGTAATATTTGTATCCCTTTCCTTCCTGTGCAGCTTCAGGAAGTGTTCTTGATCCCTTGGGTGCAGAGGCAAAGGCCCTGACTTTTGGGACTCAGCAGCCTCCAAACTGCCATTGATGTGAGAGGAACTTGCCATGGACCAGCTTGAGGAATCGTGTCCACGGCCAAATTTGTACACAGATGGCAGCGGGCTCACAAATTCCCAGTCTTCTTGACATGTTTTCTGATGCACAGGGAGCTGTATGAGTCATATTGCCCCAGCTACGGTCCTTTTGGATGTAAATTATGCTTTTAAATATATCCTGTGATTACATACAGCGGCATGGGCTCATTTGAAGGAGCTGCAATGCCAGGCACTAAGTTGGTTGGCTGCCATTATGTCCCGCGTTTGCCAACAGATAATAGACAAGATACTTCATCTGTGGCAGCTTTGCCCTCTAGACTTCGCATAGAATTATCTTGGTATGTAACTGTTTTCTCCAGCACCATCCAGGTAACAATTTCCTCATACCAGGCAGCCAGTGTGGCCCCATGAGCAGGTGAAGTGGGACAGAAGGACCGTGCTTGCATGTGTCCTGTGCAGCATGACCTGGACAGAGGGGAAGGGGACAGTTACAGAGTGGATGAGGTGACAGTGGTGGAGCCCCTGCTCATCCCACTCTGCCCTTGGGCAGCAGCAGTTTGCTCAAACTGAGGTGAGAAACAACACAGCAGTGGCTTGGCTCACTCTTAGCAGGTGCTTGGAGCTGGAGCTGGTGTTACCTGCTCCGGGCTTTTGGGGCTCCTGCCAGGTCTCTGAGCTCTCATGGTGTGGGGGCAGTGCAGCAGCTGAGGGGATGGAGATGGAAGCAGGACCACATGGATGCTCGTGGCTGCTCTCTCTGTGCTGCTGGGGTAACTCCTGTTTTACAACGACTGGTGATGGCTTGAAAAAAGACCTGATATTGCAGCCTTTCCACTCTGTTTAACTGGAGATGAAGGGTGTTGGCCCAAGCTGTGGTCCAGCTGAGGGAGAAGGTTGTAGCAAGTGTCTGCCTTGAATTACTCCTGTTAAAGGAGACATTTTGGCTGTGGCAATTTTCCATGAAATCTGAGAAGCCATCAGACAGTGACTCTCAGTCATTCCTGGCCTGAATTGAGAAAAGCAGCTTAGCGCTGGAAGGCTGCATATCCCTTTACTGATCTGGCCAATCCCTGTAATAGGCTTACAGGGTCTGATGGCAATCTGGGGAGAGTTCCGTGCGTTTAACGAGCATCCATTCATTACCTTCCTGACGAGACAGCCTGTACATCCAGCCTGTCCACTGGGCTTTGAGCAGGGAAGAGCCATGGTAACACAAATCAATTGGATGGGAATAAGAGCAGCAATCCAGATACCACCTGGTATCTCAGTGGTGAAACCCAGGGGGCAAAGGTGGGTGCTGTGGTGAGGCCTCTGCGGTGCCACCTCTGTGCCTTCCACTGCCCGTGCCCTGCTACCCCCAGCGCAGCGAGCAGCAGGCTTTGCACCAGCAGTGAGCAGTGCTTGCCACGTTTGTGAGTGATGCAGTGCAGAAGACAAGATGATCCTGGGCCAAGCCAGGGCTCTGAGCACCATGAGCAGCGAGCTCAGAGAGCCAGGGGATACCACAGGCTTTGGCTCAACAAGCATCTCAAGGGGAGAAGCTGCTTTACTCTTAATCTTGGTTTTATCTCCTCTAAGTGCTGCCTGTTTGCCCTGTCAGGAGTTGACGTGGATGGAGGGTGAGATGTGAGTGTGAGACATGGCTGCTGAGTTACTTTGAGAAATCAGGAGATCAGAACAGCAAATAAGGAGCCTGAGTGGTGAATTTATCAGTGTAATACATTAATCTGGACATTAATCCAGCCTGGGCATTGATTTGCAATAATAACAGCCACCAATTTTGAAATTCCAAGTTCTCAGCGCTAAAAATATCTTCTTTTTAAACACAATTTTGGCCTCTTACTACATTACCAATAAATGGGAGTTACGCATTATTGAGTCTGTTCCTGAGGATGTGTTTAACAGGTTGTGGTCTAACATGACTCAGTCCACGGTTCTGCCTCATTTTTAAAAGGTGTTTCAGATCACATTGCAGTGCCTCAGTCGCGAAGGGTTCCTTGTACTTGGCCATCCAGGATTAATGTTTCTGGTTTGTATTAAAAACCTAATTTCCTTTCAAGGTTTTTAGACCTTGGCCAACTGTGTCAGCTTTTGTAGGACAGAGTATCTACACAGACTGTTGTGGGTTCTGGGCCTGTCAATTTATTAATTTCCCTGTGAATTCCTGGCTTTGGGTGAGGGAAGTCACTGCATTGGGTGGTCCTGGTGGGTGTGCCTGGGTGCAGCTGTGTGTCCATGTGCCTTCATCTGTGTGTCACTGCCTTTGGGTTGGCTGGTGGCAGTTCTGCAGCTTCAGGGATGCACACCCCACGTCTGGGATGAGCAGATCCATGTGCTGTTCCCTTTGTGAGGAGCTGTGTTGTGTTAAATAACGCAATCCACTGCGAGTCATTTGTGTGATTTTATCCTTAATTCCATTTTGCTTTGGAAACTCCCATGCCCCAGAGTAACAGGTGATGTACATTTTAAAATAAATACCCTCTAAAGCGTCGAGCACTCTTGCCTTCCTCAGAGCAAGGACAATTTTGTCTCCTCTCCCTGCAAAAACCATTCAGTTGCTCAGATGAACTCACTTTGCCTACAGTGTGCTCTGTGAGAGACCAGTCTTTTGCTTTCCACTTTCAGTAAGGACAGGCTTTTTGGGTAAAATGAGTCTAGATGTGGCATTGCTGACATTTCCAGTCAAGTCTTGCTTATCCATGATGAAAATCCATGATGTTGTGAATTGGCTACACCACAGGCATGGGGATGCTCTAGATGATCTCTGTGCTGTGCCTCTGAACTGGGTCCCTTAGTCCAGGGCTCAGGGCTCCCCAGCAGCCTCTTGCCCCTCACTGGGGGCCCCAAAGCCTAATTGATACACATTTTGTAGTATCTGGTTTGCTTATCTGCATTTCTCTGCTCCTTGGGTAACTGAGAGACAGCTGTGTCCCCTCTGCCCCGTGGGCTGGACATGATGCCCCGATGTTATAGGGCCCAGTGTTTGCCGAGCAACAGACTGGACTGGGGCTTTATGGGCCCTGGGAACACAGCTTAGGAAGCCTGACTGCTTCCCCACCCCCACGGCACACTGCAGGCTCAGCCAGGGGGACTGAACTGGGCATAAAGCAAAGCCCAGCTCTGGCCCTCTGCTCAGGAAGGATTTCAGCAGAACTCCAGGTCTTTGAGGCACGTACACAATGTGAGGAGTCCCTTCCGGGGGCAGGAGACTGGGATTTGCATGGGTATTTCAGTTTTGGAACTTGAGGAGTGTTCAGGCATTTGTGTGCTGTGCTGTAATGAGGCACTGTGCTGTTGGCCCTGAGTCCAAGGCACCAGCAGCTGATCTGGCTCTGCTGGACAAAGGTGCTGTTTTCCCCTGAGCATTTTAAACTTTGAGCTTCAGACCCAGTCTTATTATTTATCTGAGCTAAAGGATTATGGCCAGTGGTTATTTGTAATTACTCTACATGGCACATATGCCATGAGGCAAGAGGAGGCTTCGTGTGCCCTGCACACAGGAGGGATTGGGGACATATGTGCCATCAGAGCCAGGGCTCGCTGGTGCAGAGCCAACTCAAACCTGCCTGGCCAATGCTTTACTGGGGTGACTCTGCCTTGGTACCAGTCCTTCTCCTCAATGCTGCCATGGCTTTATAGGCACTCTCAGCTCTCCAGTGGATCTCCATTCCAGCTGTTTTTATGACATGGGCAATAACCATAATAAGGTGGAAAATCAGACTAATCCCGTCCCCTGGGGTCTGCTGCTTTGCCCTATCTGAGGCCAGGTGATTTCCTGCCTGCCAGATGATATCTCTTCATCAAAATGTGAACCAATGAAAAACAGAACAACCCAGTCCTAATGAACCTTTACATCTGTACTGACTCTCCATCTTTAGAGTTCTATATAAAGCTTCCGACTGAGTGTGACAGCCTTCCCAGAGTATGGGACTGTCGCAGGCTCTTGCTCCAATCAGCCTCTTTCAGCTGAAATCCAGCCACTGGTTAAATTCATCAAAGGGCTTGAAAGCAGAAAGGGAAATTCTTTGACTTCTGCTTAACCTTTGGGTGATTGTACCTCTTCAGAGAATAAGCAAATCAAGTGGAACTGCCCTCCCATTTGTTTGGTGAATGAGCCATGCAGAGACCCACTAAGATTTGGCATTATTCACTTTGTATAATTTCTGAGGAGAGGTTTAAAAATAAATCCACAATCAGAGAGACTGTTGGGAGATTATACAAGAGCGAAGAACAGCGTGATGGGGTGGGGTGACGTTTTCTTGTACACTTCCTTTTATCTGCTCCTTCCACTGAGTGACCGTGTGGGGAAAACCACAGTGAGATGCTGTACTGAAACACAAGGTGCAGAATCCAGCACCCTGCTCCCCTCCTTGCTCCCTGTCCTGCTGGGGTTCCTCTGAGCGCTGATTTCCTTACACACCAGCTCTCTGTATGTCCTCATTTGAAGATGTTTTGGTTCTGGAAGGGCCTGGTGAATACAGTGGGAAATTCTATTGTTATGTTACAGTGCTTTGATGTTGGCTGAATAAAGGGCATGTCTGTACAAGAACAGTTGGAACAAAGGGCATCGACTCACCATGTTTCTCCATCTCCCCTCACAGCCTGCTCCTGTTCCTGCATCCCTCTCCTGTGGAGGAGTACACAGTTTTATATAAAAATGTTGATTTGAAACTGAACTACCCAGAGCTTTTATTTTTTGCTGTTAGAACTCTATTGATGCAGAAATAAGTGATGTAATAGAGAGATATTTCTCAGCCTTAAGATTGCTCATATATTCACATATTGCTATAGTCCTGAAAACTTTGAGGTACCTGAAATTTCCTAAGGAGATGATGACCTATGGTAGATATCTTTGGGGTTTTTTTGGGAAGGTGGCTCTTCATTAAATGCATTTTGGACTAGTGGGAAACTCTGTGCTGGACACTCAGTGCAGAATGTTGTGGGCTAATGATGATCATTTATCCCTGAAAGAGGTATGGACAGGTAAGAGTGGTTTGAGTGGCCAGTCTGTGCCCCTTTCAGTCTCCAGGGACCACTAAGTCCTTGATTCCTTTTTCAAGGTGGCCCATAAGAAGCCAGTAAGTGCTGATTAGTTGAAAACATTTAGCACAGTTTTGCAGTAGTGGCTGTTTTCACTCAAACATGTTTAATCCTCAGCTACCCCACTGCAGGCAGAGGCTGAGGGGGAGCAGATGTTCTCCTCCAACAGTGTGTCCTGGCTTGGGAAGTGGGCAAAGTCAGGGAAAATGCACCAGATGCATCAGAGGCAGAGGCTCAACCATCCCCCCAAAATAGTCTTCCAGACCCTTTGCAGGGTCACATCTGGTTCGTGGGTCACAGATTTAAACCCTACCTGGGAGTTGTAACCCTTAGTGCAGAGGTCACTTTGTAAATGTGCTTTAGGAAACCATCCTGGGTGGGGATCCTGGGCTGTTTTGATCAGGATGTGCTATGGATATGGACTGTGAAATAGGAGGGATGTGGTGTGGGGGATATGCTGCTGCAGGAGGGTCTTTCCTGGCATCCCCCTTCCCCTCCTCTCCTTTGGCTCCAGACCTGCTCTAGTAACAGGGTTAGGCAGAGTGATTTCACCAGGTCCTGTAACAGGGAGTTGTTCCAATTATTCCTTCTAGTTTTTATTTTCCTGCTTACTTCAATAGGGAGAGTAATTTTGTCTTGATAGCAGTGCCACCAAGGCATGGCCAGAAGAGAAAATTGCAAAATCCTGAGTCAAACTACCGCTTTTGACCTCCTTCCTTATATTCCTTGGACACTCCCCTTGTGGCATTAATGCCAGTCCTTCTCCTTTGGCTTTGGAAAGCACAAGGGAAGAAGGCAACAGTTGGGATCCTCGGCCAGATGGGCCTTTCTGAGCTTTCCCAGTGCTGGTGGGGACCCTCTTCAGCATCCCTGCCCTGCTGGGCTGGGCTGGCACTGGTTGGGACTTGCAGAGTCCTCTGAGACCCTTTATTTACTGTTTGTTGTTGTTGTCATTTTGTTTTGGCAGCACCTCTTAATGTAATTCAGTATTTCCAGTGGCCACGTTCCATCCTGGAAATGACACAGGACTAGAAGAGAAAGCAAAATCCTCATGGACTTAATGAGTAATTCCTTCCCCCTGACTTTGCTCACTGTTGTAAAGCACTCACCTGTTGTAAATGAATGTTGAGAGTGCCTTAAATAAGCCTCTGCAGAGGGAGGGCTTGTGACTGAATTGTTGGAGGTTTGCAGGGAGCTTTGGGAACCTGTGGGGAAATTCCCTGGGAAGGCTGAAGTGTGTGTGATCCTGGTGATATGGGGATAACACCCCCTGTTTTTAGTGTGTTCCAGAAATGTGCCAGCTGTGCATATAATTAGAGGGAGCATTGTCACTTTTCCCTTTTTTCTTTTCCTCATTAAGTCAATTCTTTTTTGATGCTGGGACATGGAAGTGACCCCTCACCTGTGTGTCCTGGAATTTACCTTTGCCCATTCCCAGGTGTGTTCTGGGAGGTGAGGGAGGGCCCAAGGTAAGCAGTGACTCTTCCAGTAGTTAATCTGGTCTTCTGCCACCTGAGAAAGTTTTTGTCCACCCCAGAAAGTACTCTAGTGTCTCCTGTAAAACTGGCAACATTGTTCTCAGGTCTGTTGCTCCAAAATCCTCCTGGCCATTTCTGCACTGATGTTAAGTGGTGAAAGTGCCAAGGAATTTTCTCCTTGGGCTCCTTAGTTTGAACAACCGACAAGAATAATTGATTTTAATAGGAACTAGGACTTTCACCTGGAAGACAAACCGTGATCAGGGTATGTCAGACCGAATGTACTTGTCACATACTGCATTTCTTCTCTGTGTTTCCCTCTTCTCATGGGTAGGACACTTTGCCCAAAGTGTCTGTGTCCTCACTGTTGTAAATTTACAAGGCTGAGATTTTGTGAATTCTCCTGGTGGCCACAGGGAACATAACTCTATTTCCAGCAACCTTCCCCATACAGAAAACTGCTGTGTCCAGAAGACTGCTGTTTAATATTTGACTATTCCTACTGAGATTATTATGGTTAAATGCAGGTCTTTGTTACCCCGTTTTAGCGATGGCCAAATTGTAGCTGGGATGAATGTAAGATGCTGGAAGTGCAAACTTCTGCATCAGCCAGTTAAACACAGAGAATCGTAATCTCTAGGGCACAGTTCACCTGACTGGAAGGTGGGTGGCTGAAATAGCCCAGATGAATCCCACTCCAGCTGCTGTGGTAGCATTGTGGGAGAAAAGTTCCTTTCAAGGTCTTTGGCTCTGACCACAGCGCTAAGAGCCAGTTTTGAAACCGAGAGACGTGAACTTTCTGTAGTGAAGAGCTCCTGTGTTGAATTCTCTCAGAAAATAATATTTCATGCTGACCTTTCTCCAGTTCATCATCTCCTGCTGCTGCAGATGTCAGGTCTTGTCTCCATATCCCTGCCCTGAGAGAGCTGGATGGCTCCATGGATGCAGCAAGATGTCTGGCAAGATAAATTAAACTGGATCTTTTAATTTTAGGCTCTGACATTCTCTCAATGGACTCAGCGCATGTGATGGCTGGAACTCCAGTTCTGCCATCCCACTGCCATCCATTTTTAACAGGCTGAGCTGTGTTTGCATTCTGAAAGGCCAAGTCTGGCTTCCAGGATTCCTGGCACATGGATCCCTTCCTTTGGCCAACAATAAGGACCAGGGGCTGGGAGGGACCAGCCAGAGGGGCCTTTCTTCTGTGGCTGGCACGAGAACCAAGGCCTTAGAGCCTTTCTCCTTGAGATCAAGAAGCACCTTGCAAAGCCTCCCCAGCTCCTGACATCCCCTGAAAGCACCTTCCAGAGCTCTGTGTTAACAGCAGAAAAAGGCTGAGGTGTCACCGCCCTGTCCCTCTCTGTCCCTTTGCAGTCCCTGCCAGCCCTCGGAGCTGGGATTTTGTGCCTCAGGCTCGGAAATGCATTTTTGCAAAGTAGGCGAGGAGGATTTAAGACACAGTCCCTCTGAAGTTTGGTTTCAGTGACGTTTCTGTGGCAGTTTGTGCCCAGAACTGCCTGTGTGTGAAGTGACAGCAAAGTCTATGTCAGCTGAAGCAGAAGCAGCAGAAACAGGGCTCCTGTGTAACAGCTCCATTCCTGGTTCCTCATCACTGGAAAACAGACTAAAATACCCAATGGCATTAACAAAAGGAACAAGTGTCAGGCCAACCCGAGTAATTTTTTGACAAGAAAACTGATTTTCCAGCCAAAGAGAACGTACCCAACTGCATTTACTTAGATAAGCTGAATGCAAGATCCCAGTGAGCCACGGGTGGGAGGTGGCCAAGGGCAGAGGGGGGCATGTGAGATATTACTGCAAGATTTCTGTGACACTGGAATAAATTTTTCACGCTGTTTCACAGATCTCTGGTAAGGTCTCTTTGGGAATAGTATTTGCAGATCTGGTCATCCATGTTCAGGGAAGATGCAGGGAAAGTACCTGGATGCCTAAACGGGCTCGAGAAATGCCTGGGGGAAGGAGGAGCTGGGGGCCAGGACAGGGCTGGAAGGGCAGAACTTGCTTAACCTGGGAAACCACACTTGGACAGGAGCCATAAATACAGCAGAGGGGAAGCACTGCTCAGTCCTGGCAGAAGAGCAGATGACTGTTAATTGGTCTTGAGTGGGGGTTTCTTCAGCTGTGGAGTTTCATCCCCTCCAGATCTGCCTTTATCATTTAAACCGGTCCCTATTTATGAAAACATCCAGGACCCTCCATTTAGAGCAGAGCAAGGGGTGATGAGGAAGCACTGGAACATGTCACTACCTTGGCTGAGCACTCAGATGTTGCCCTGGAATCAGAAATCAGGCTCTATAACTGTTGTTTCTCCAGATGTAGTTACCCTGATTTGCTGAGCCAGGGCCCAGCACTGGGGTGAACTGGGGGTCCATCACCATCTGACTCCAGGTGCCACTCATTTGGATGGGACCCTCTGGTGCCCAGCTGCTTCCAGCTCTGTATCCAAAGCCCAGGCATGGGATAACCCCACACTAAAGCAGGAGATGAGCCTCTGCCGTGAGTTCAACTCATTGCTTGACTCTTCAGTGAGAGGTTAGCACTAACCTGGGTGTTTGCTGTCTGATGTCAGGGGATCTTGTGAGGCTTGTGTGTACAAGTCCCCTGTGTGGTACAGCTGTGTTTCTTTTACAGCTGATTTTGAATTAGAAAGGATGATTTGTCGAAATGGAAGTAGGAGGAATATTGTTTTACTTCGCTGCAGGAACAAGAGAGGCCCACTGCCTAGATCTGTCTGGGATTTGAGGATGAAAGTTAAGCCTGGTAGATCTTGTTGCTTTATGTACAACTGACTAATAACTGAAGAGCTGGAACTGCAGCTCTGATTGTCCCAAACCCAAGGAGCTTGATTTCTTAAAGGAAAGCCAGTTCAAGGCAAATGGTAGATCAGGTCCTTTAATCTGTTGACTGGATTACCCGTAGGACATGAATGTCCTTCTCTTTTTATGCCAAGAACCCTGAAGCAGTGCTACAAGGTTCCCTGCAAGTTCTCTGTGTGCAGGTAGTGATGAGCAGGCATTTTGGAAAGCCAGACTTAGGAAAGAGCCATTAAGAGCTCTGTAACCATTGCTTCTACACTTGGATAACCACTGTGATGGGTCTGTGTGCTTTGTGTTCCCCGTCTGAGCTGAGAGGACACTGTGGCTGGAAGAGCCTCGCCATGTGGAAGATCTGTAATGGTCTGTAGTAGTCACAGTGCTGAGCTCTGTCCTTGTGAGCTTGAAACTGTGACTTGGAGGCAAGCCCAAGTCCGTATCCAGGGTGTCTCAGTGGTAGAATTAATGAGCGAGGTTCAGGATGGCCCTGACAGGCTAATAAGCATGTGGGTGAAGGGTGTGTTTGCTGGGGCAGCCTCACTGCTCAGTTCAGAGTTCCTGCAGTGGGCAAAACACAAACACAATTTACTATTCTGTTAAAAAACACATGACTGTCATTCAGAGGAGCAGTGGATGTCCTGGGCATGGATGGTTGGTTTGTCTGTGGAAGCACAGGCAGCAGTGTTTGGATCAGCCCTTCCTGCCAGCATTTAAGCAGGAGTTTCATATCTATCTCAGCACCAAGGCTGACAGAGCTCGAGAAGGGTTTGGATGATCCTCTGGGGCACAGGGTGTGACTCTTGGGGATGGGCCTGTGCAGGGCTGAGGGTTGGACCAGATGATCCTCGTGGGTCCCTTCCAGCTCAGCATGTTCTGTGGTTGTGTGTGATTCTGTGAAACTTGGTGGCTCTCAGTGAAAAGATCAGGTCTGTGCCATGGTGCTGGCCCAGCTCTGAGGATCCACTTGAGTGGTGTTCTTTAGGTTCTGTCAGACACCGGTGTGGGCTCAGTCCAGTTTCCAGTGGGCAGGTCTCTGCTCTGTCAGCACAGCCGGTGCCAGCAGGTTTCCCTGAGCTGGGCTGTGCCCCAGGTCAGGTCTGGAGCAGGTCACCAGAGTGCCACCGTGCCCTTCTGAGCTGCTGGGGAGCTGGAGGATGTCAAAAGCAAGGGATGTCAGTACATCACCAGCACTAAAATGGGGGACTTCCACTTAAAAAAAAAAGAAATGTTCTTCTAGTTACATGTGCTGCCTTTGCTTGGATTTCCATGGAAAACCTCCTGAGTCTCTGACATTCCGACCAAGCAAACTTGCTCTGAAGTGAGAATTCCTTTGCAGGACACCATCGCTTGGTTTTGTTCCATTTCTGGGAACTGTGCATTCTGCTGGTGGAATTGTCCCTGGAAGCCGTGTCCCTGCCAGATGTGCATGCTCCTAACACAACGTGGTGGTGGGAAGGAGGTGGTGCTGCTGTCCCAGGAGCTGGGACATTGCATGGTGGGGAGCAGGATGGTGGGCTGTGGAGCACACCCTGGGGTGTGAGGGTGGAATTGCCATGGACTGGGAAGGAGGGCAGTTGTTGGCTTTTGGCTGAGCGCTTTGCTGTGTCTGCTGCTGTGCACGTGCGGGTGTTGGGGATCAGGACATGCATTGACTGTGGTTTTCTGTCTCCCAAGCTGATCAGTGGTGGTTCCATTGTAAGTGCTGAGGCAGTATGGGATCACGTCACCATGGCCAACCGGGAGTTGGCGTTTAAAGCAGGAGACGTTATCAAGGTCCTGGATGCTTCCAACAAGGACTGGTGGTGGGGTCAGATCGATGATGAAGAAGGATGGTTTCCAGCCAGCTTCGTGAGGGTGAGTGACTTTCATCTTTTTCCTGCTATAAAGAATCACTGCGGATCAGAGCATCAAGGAACTGAGCTGTTGCTGTGTTTGTTCTGCTTAACTCCACTGTTTCTGTTTTCTGTCAAAAAATGGGGAGCAAGGAAGGTTTCAAAAGAAATCAGTGGGGTAGAGGGAGGCTCTGGTTTTCTGTGCTCTTGGGATATGGAGTTGGCCTTTGCTATGTGTCTGTTGTAGTCTCCCTCCTTAAGCAGTTCTTTGTAAAACCAGTTCAGTTTTGTGGGGCCTGCAAGCAGATGGTTTGTGGGGGGGCTTAGAAGTTCACCAGGTACAGAGGACATGTTCAGGGCCAGGCTGGACGGGACTTGGAGCAACCTGGTCTAGTGAAAGGTGTCCCTGCCCGTGGCAGGGGAGTGGAACAAGGTGAGCTTTAAAGTCCCTTTAAACCAAAACCATTCCATGATTCTGTGATCTGGATGAGCTTTGTGTGGCAAAGGGAGGTGTCAGCCCTCCCCTTTTCCAAACCACTGCTGCATTTTGACTCTTCAGCAGTTTTGGATGTAAAATTACTTCACCACTTAGTCTGTGACCAGCTCTGGTTGTTTTTTTTAAGGAGACAAAGAACCATTTTGTCTCTGTTTTTCTGCTGTAGCAGGTTTTCTGTCCCGGCCATCTCCAGTGACGATCCAGCCTTTTACAAATAAGGAGGATTTGAGCATTTAATGGGGTTTTTTTGCCCACTATGTGACAAAAGTGCAAAGGGATAAGAAAATGCCCTGTCTGCTATAGTCAGCTCCTGCCACATTCTTTGGGTGCTCCTGAGCCTTTCTCAGGGAGTCAAGATGCCACCTTTGACCTTCTGCACTTCCCTGTCCTCTCTTCTGCCAAGGGTTCAAGAGGCAGGATCAGAGATTGAATTCCTTTAGCAGCTTAGGAGATACAGTTCAAAAACTGAAGATTTCTTTTGCCTTGTAAGACTGTGTGAGATGTGACTCTTGCCCCACCCTTCCAGGCCCTTTCACAAGCTCAGCAGTGGCCAGGGGAGGACTATTCTCCCTGAAACATGCACTGAAGACATTCTGCATCCCAAGGAGATTCCATGTTTGCTTTGGTTCTCTCTCTGTCTCACCTTCTTCTCTGAACCCTCCTTCTTCTGGGCATCCCTGAATCATCAGCATCTCTGTGTGATTGATCACTTCACCTGGGAAATAGCCATGTGGATTAGAAAAACAGGGTGAAAATGTATGATCTGGTGTTTCCTCTGGTGTTACAGTGACCACCAATGAGGAACCCAGACCTTTGCTTGCTGCTGCCTCCCCAGCACACAATTTTGTCCCCTCTGATATTCAGGGTGTAGCTTTTGGGTCTCCCCCAAGACTGGCCAGTGCCAAGAGCAAGTGATCAGTGGCTGGAACTGGAGCCTGCACTCCCTGAAAAAGTTTATGCTGTTATTCTTTCTCAGAATAATAACAATTTTGTGAGTCTGACCCTGCAGCCAGTGGAGGCAACAAGGCTGGAAAATGGATTTGTATCAGGTGTGATGGAGGTGAAAACCTTCCTGCAGAAACACTCCCGCCTATGTCACTAACACATCTCCTCTGCTGCAGCTGGAAGGGCTGAACAAGAACAATCTGTCTCATTATTTTTGCTTGATTTAGAGACTAAATGTTCTGGGCCAGTTTACCTTCTCAGTGCATGGACCAGTGCTGTTTTCTTTCTGATTCTGGGGAGAAGATTTATCCCCCCTTTTTGTGTGATGTCATAAACATCCTGTTCATGGGAGGTTTGAGAACAGTCTGCTTTTGCACTGCCCTGTTTTCTGAAAACACCACACCAAACAGTTGAATGAGCAAGTTCCAAAGTCACGGATCATTCAGCTTGGCTGAACTCTCCATCTTTCCCCACACTTTTCAAAGGCTGGGACGGTGGGTTTAGAAACTGGGAAAAACAAAGGAGAGGAATAAGTGAATCTCAGACTCTTGTCTCTACAACTGTCTGATCGACGTCCTGGAACAAACCTTGGTGCTGAGCGTCACGGTGGCTTTGCCAGGCAGCTTTCCTGCCCCTTCTGTCCGAAGTCACAACCCTGTGGCTTCACTTTTCTCCAGTGAGATCAATCCTTCCATTAACTCTGCCAGAGGCTGGCTTGGCTGTTCCACCTGGGAGACACTGCACCTGCCCTGGCACAGACTGATGCACTCCTAAAGGGGAGCACTGCCTGGCTCTGCTGCCCTGAGTGAGAATTAATATTTAAAAATAAGAACTCTGGCCCATTTTGTCCACAGGTCTTCAAGGGAGGCTGGAGGGGAAGATTTGCCCCCCGGGTTTCCAAAGCAGCTGAATAAGAACTAAAAGAACTGAGAGAAGAGCAGCTGATGGCTCTTTCATCATGAGGAGGCTGGGTTTTTCTCTGTTTAATTTTGAGCCATGGTGCCAGAAAACTGCCTGATTTAGCCTTGGTGGTTCTAGTTTTACTTGCAAAATAATTGCTTTTCTTTATATTTCTCTTACGCAAGTACCAGGAGGAAAAGAGAACAACAGCATGTTGAATAGCAGAGTAGGAATAGCATTCAAGTGAGGGATGTCAGACAGACCAGACAGGTATAAAAACAAATAGGATTAATTTCGTGATATTTTAGACTTCAGGGCTCTTGTAAGTATTAACAGTGGCTGCAGCAGAAGATCAGTGCACAGTTGGGTTCCTCTGAAAGTCCTTTGGATCACTTCTGAGGACAAAACTGGGCTGCAAACCCAGTTTGCAATGACATGTCTCACGCTTCTTGCTCTCCAGCCAGATCATCTGAAAACTTTTGGCAAAGCACTTGGCAGTCACGAAATCTCGTAGCAGGAAACTTCACATTTGCAAGTGGAGAGGAAAACAGGAACCTGCTGATTCCCTTGGCCTCCTTTACACACAGAGGCAGGGGGTGGCAAACAAAAATTCCCTGCGCATGCAGCAGTTGTTGTCTCCATGCTCACACCTGCAGTAATCCTCTCAGTAGCCTGGGACTTGGCTGGAAGAAGCGGGGAGAGGGGAAAGCCATAGAGTTTTGGGAGCACAACAACTCTCAAGGAGAAACTGGATGATAAAGCAGTGCTTTTTGGCGGAGAGAAAAAGCACAACATAGGAGAAGCAAAATTTGGTGTTATTAAGGAATGGTCATTGGTTTCTGCAGGGAGCTGCTGCACTCAGGGAGAAGGTTAAGAAAACCCATGAGTCAGAAAGGAGGATAAGAACTAAATTTAAGGCTCAGTAATGAGCTGAGTTTAGGACAGGTGAAGGTACCTGTGTTGTATTTTAGTGCATGTCATCCAGTGATCCTGGGCACCCACAGGGTGCAGCCATCAACCCCGTGATCAGTGCATGGTGTCTTTGAGTGTCCTGTGAACTTCCAGTGGTCTGGCAGGTTGGGAGGTGCAACTGGACAAACCAGCAGGAATTTTAAACAGGAATTTTAACTTTTGAGTTTAAAATTGTAGAAGACAAAAAACCCCATATCGTAAGTTTTAGAGCTGAATTTACTGGTCTGTACCCTCTGAAAAGATTAGAAATAAAGTTAAACTTGATTCATCAGTAATTCATTAAGATAACTAACTGGATTGATATCACTTACATACAGTATGCCAACTAAAACTCCCCTTTCTGGAAAGCACAGGATTCTTAAAATTGTTAATGCAAGTATTATATATATGAGTTTTTGCATAGCAGCACATCCAGCATCGACACGTGCTCAAAAAATGAGGTTTAGTGTTGGTAGGGAGGGATTTTCAGCACAGAGTAATCGTCAGTGCTGCACATGGATCGATTGTTGTACTTTGAGGTCTCCTTTAGAAAACACAATAAGTCTCAAACCAAAATTTTGCTTGCAGAGCCCCCCATCATCATCATCCCAAAAGGCCCAGGTGAGACACTCCAATCACAGGAAGTCAAATGGCTTTGTGTTTGGGCTCTGATATATTTCCACTGAAAAAGAGATAAAAAAGGTGAAGCTCATGGATGTTTAGTGCAGTGGAACTCCCACAGAGACATGTCAAAGTGCCCCTGTCCTGGGCAGAGGGGGGATTTATTCCTATGGAAAGCTGTCCGTAGTCTCTTTCTCTCAAGAGGCAGACTGAGTTTCCAGAATGTGTTTCTTCTCAGCTCATCAGCAGTGACTCTCCTTCCTTATGTTACAAAGCCAAGGTAGAGAGCAAAGCTGGGGCAGAGGAGGTTTTACTGCAGCTGCTTGCAGTGCCTGAGTTGTTGTGCAGGAGTGAAAGGTCCTCCCAAGACCTGAGCAAGGAGGGTGTCTGAATTCTTTGTGTGCTGTACCTCTTCCAGGAGAAGATGCAGGGGTGGAGGAGTGCAGCAGCATGTTCTCTCTCACCATTGCCTTGGGTCCCCCAAGTGTTGTAATTTTAGATTGATTTTCCTGCTGAAAAACTGCCTTTGACCCACTTCATTTTCTGCTCCTAAAGGAGAAGTGTTGGATAAATTGGAATGAGCTTTTAAGGTGCAGTGGAGGAGGAGTGTCTAAACTCAGAGCCTCGTCCCAGGGCCTGGCAGCTTGTACCTTTATTGGGTAGGTGGGTTTAGCTTTTACTGTAGGAGTTGTGACTGCTCTGTACTGCAGATGTAATTCCAAGAGCCAGCCACATATGCTGCTTCTAGCCTTTAAAATCTGATTATATCTTGATACAACAGCTCATCACTTACCTGCTCTTCCCTCTGCTGCAGTCCCTTAGCATTCCCTTAGCACAGGTGGCAGTGGCAGCAAGGTGAGATTTCCAGAGGAAAGAGGGTGGTGCTGAGGTGGCATCACCTGTTGGATGTGCAGAGCGGGATGTGCTGCAGTGCCTGCTGCAGTCACTGCCTTGTAAAGGAGATTTTATTTTCCCGTGGCAAATTCAGCATAAAAATAGCTTTGGTGGAGGTCTGGGCGCAGCACAGAGACAGGATGAGCTGCAGAAGTTTAGGGTTTTTTAAAGTCAAGCAGCATTTGAGCCCCGAGTGCTGCCTGTGCTCTGCAGCCGCCAGCACCGTCACAGCTCGTGCCACCCAGACAGGTCACATCCCTTGGGTCCCTACAGGGGCAGGCACTGGCACTTTGCCCTGTACAAGCTGCCTTGCAGGTGCAAACCCAGAGTTTTGAGGCCATTCTTTGAGTCAGGCAAGCCAGGCACAAATCTTCACAACCCCTCCCCTGTCCCCTGCCAAGGGGGTCGTGAGGGAAGAGCCTTCCCCTTCCCAGGGGTCTGCAGTGAGCTCTGAGCTTTCACTCCTCCCCCTTGTGCATCCCATGTGCCATCACACAGCAGGGGCTTTTGGTTTTTAGAAAATGGGGAGGGCTGAGCCCTAATTCCTAGTATTTTGATGGATAAAGCAAAGCACTTCCACTTTTTTTCAGTGTCCAAGACATTTTTGCTACATGGTAGAGCTCCAGCCCCCAGGAATCTGCATTTGGACTGCAGGAAGCAGAGTAAGGACAGGGCCAGTTCCTTGGAGCTGTTTTTGTTCACCTTTCATGGATACAGAAACTGAAGCTGGCCCTATAGAATCCCCTGCTCTTTCCTTTTCCAGAAATAAGGGTATTTTGCACCTTGGGCAAAGGGAATTTCTGAGTCTGGGAACGGAGAGTTTTAGAGGGGAGAGCAAGAACTGGAAGTGGGTTTGCAGGAGGGAAAGAGAGGGTATCCAGGAGCTTGTGAACTGGAGGAAAGTGAAGGATGGTGAGGCTGGAGGCAGATTACAGAGGGAAAAATTCAGGCTGCAGAAGAAAATAGCTGTGGGACCATGGGAGGACAAAGAGTTCCTTGTCCTGGAAGAGGATACAGGGAGGTGGGCTACTTTCCCAGCAACCACCCACAGCTGGCTGTGCCTGCAGGAGGGCAGGGGGCTGGGCCCCCAGGGGAGCACACTCAGGTCCTCACCCCTCTCTGAGGGCAGGGAAGGGGAGACAGCTCTGCAGAGCCCAGGCCAGGCTGTGCTCCCTCCTGAGGGCAGGGAGAGGCTGTTCCTGGATCGCTGGAGTGACACCAGGAGACTGATGATGCTTTACTTATGCAAAGCTCTGCACCACGAGCCCTCCTTGATTGCAAATAAGCAAGTGATCTCCTTAATCCAGTGTCTGTCTAACGGAGTGGGAATGTCACACAGGGCACGTGGCTGCAAACAAGGGCACAGCACCAGCAAAAACCAGCTCAGGGAGGGAGGGAAAGGGGCAAATCCTGCTGAGCAGGGCAGCATGGCCAGGTGGGAAATAGTCCTGTGGTGCAGTGGATTTCTGGAGGGTGTTGGAGCCTCTGACACTCCTGAGCAGTTGTAGGGCCAGTAATACTGTAATCCACTGTCTGTCCCAGGTGTTGGTGAAGCCTGGGCTGCTCACACTGGTGCTGGTTATAAAATCACTGGTGAGCATATTTCCTGGAATGGCAACAGCTCTCTGGAAAGATCTCCATGTGTCATTAATCTGCCACATTATTTAATTGTGAGCTAGGATCCAGAATGGCACATTATCTGCTAGTTTTCTCCTTGTGAATATCCACTGGAAGGAGATTAATAATCCAGATGGCTGGTAAAATGTTTGTTTTACCATGGTTTCTGATTAGCACGAGATGATCAGTCCTCAGTGCCTATTCAAGTAAAATGTCCTCTACATACAGTGCATGCACTCAGCAGGTTAAATATGCAGTAATTGCAGGTCAGCTCATGATGGACCAGTGCCATTGGATGATTTTATGCACCATTTGGGTATAGCTGCAAATTGATGAATCAGATTTACAGAATTTTATACCATAGATTCACAGCCTGGTTTGGGTTGGAAGGGACCTTAAAGCCCATCCAGTCCCACTCCCACTATCCCAGGTTGCTCCAACCCGGCCTTGGACACTTCCAGGGATGGGCAGACACAGCTTCTCTGGGCAACCTGTGCCAGTGTCTCCCCACCCTCACAGGGAAAAAACCCTTCCCACTGTCCTATCTCACCCTACCCTCTGGCAGTGGGAAGCCATTCCCCCTTGGCCTGTCCCTCCAGGCCCTTGTCCCAAATCCCTCTCCAGCTCTCCTGGAGCACCTTTAGGGTGGAAGCGGCTCTCAGATCTGTAATCACCCTGTCAAAGGTCACTAAATTTGCCAGGCACAGTTTTCCCTCAGTGCAGCCACGTTGACTCTCATGAGTCACCTCATTGTTTTCCATGTGCCTTAGCTTTTTTTCCAGGAGGATCTGCTCCATGATTGTGCTGGGCACTGAGGTGAGCCTGACTGGCCTGTAGCTCCCTGGGTCTTCCTTTTTTCCCTTTTTAGAAGGATATCAATCACACAGAGCAAAAACTAGCACAATGCAATGATCATCTCTCCCTGGCTCCCAGAACTAGTCCTTAGGGAAAAGCATCTTTTTATTTGACTGTTTTCCTTTTATCTGCCTCTGCAAGTTATTCCACTACGCAGGGAGTCATGACTTCCCAATTAGGGTTGAATTTTGAAATAGGACTGGGAACCTCACGATAAGCCTGTTCCTCTCCACGTGTACTGTGGCCTTTCAATGGGAAACATCACGTAGGATGAGCGTTATGCAACTTGAATTTTTTTTCCCTCTGTAGATTTTGTTGGTTTCTTTTAATTAATTTTTGACACAAAGAGTTTGAAGTGGCTCTCGGGGCAGCCTTGGTTGTTTTGATACTGGGCCTTTTTCATGGCATGGGGGAACCCACACAGTGCTGTATTATTTCACAGCCCAGGATGTCTTGCATTGCAGAGGTGTTTAAAGGGACACTGAAGGCTGATTTACTGTTGTAGGGTTGTTGATAGTTGGTGAACAGCTGTTGTTATTTATCCTTAAAAAAACAGTGGCAGTGGATGCAGTAATTTAGTCTGGTGTCCCAACCCACTGTCTGTGCCAAGCCACAGCCCTGGAGTGCTGAGGAGGACAGGACGGGAGCCTGGAGAGGCTGCTTGGAATCCAAGTGAGCAGCAGAGCTGATGAGCTGCCAGGGAACTGACATCCCATCTCTGCTCTGTGGAAAGCCCCACAGGAGCTTCCCACGAGTGGCAGCCACCCATCCTGAGCTGGGAAGGCTGGGGAGATGAGGTGAAACTGGGAGAAAAGTAGTGTTATGAAGTTGCTTTTATAAAAAATAGAGGTATTTGCACTGGGAAGAGGGTACATCTGTGCGTTTGTGTCTGGTGCACATTGGAAAGATGCGGAAGAGATGAACCTTTTCCCATCAGTGGGATCTCAGCTGTTCTCCACAGGAAGGAGGTCAGGCATTTCAAGCAGGAGAAGTCACATGTGTCTGAAACATAGTGAACACCCTCCTTACAGGTGACTGGGCTAAAATAGAAGTGTTGCAGTGTTTTCAAAATCAACTAAATATGACATTTAATAAGTTTCTGGGCAAAGCCAGTGTCACCCCTGTTTGCTGTTCCACCCGGCTGTCGCCTGCAGTACCGGTGCTGCAGTTGGAGCAAGCGGGTCACTGAAGCAGAGAGGATCCAGCTTGGGGTGCTGGCACTGGACACAGGACACAGTTAACTCTTTAAGTGCCACCTCCCCATGTCCCAGATGCTCCCCAGCCACAGGCACAAGAGGATTTGAGGGCTGGAGGTGCGAAACCAGCGTCAGACCCCACAGGTCTGTCTCTCCAGGTTGGTGCTCAGGGATGAGTACAAGAGCTTGGGGAGCCCACAGTGACGCATTGAAGTCCATATTCGAACGTGTGCCCGAGTTTGTCTGTGATTAGCCCTGGTTTTAGGTGGGGAAAGCCTCCTCCAGTTTCAGTGACTGGCCCAAGGTCAGTGGCAGAGTTGCCAGTGTGCCTCAGCTTTTGTGAGTCATGGTCCAAACTTCAAAAGATGCCCTGGAAGAATGACCCAGGCTGGAATTTCAGAGAGCTTTAGAGGCTAAGACAGAAAGCAGGAGTGTTTGAACAGCACAGTGGGATTCATCCTTCCAGAAGCTAAGGCTGGAGAACGAGGGGAGGGAGGCACCTTCAGCTTCCTCTGGGCCCGATAAAACTGTTGCATTTGTTTTTAATCTAAGGTAGAAGTCATCTAGATGAGAGCTGTGTTTTCTGTCCTTTTGGGAACATGAATCCTGGCAGGAAGGAGCAAAAATTTCATTAAGGAAAATATCCAGACTCCTGAGATCCCCAGATGAGGAAGGAGGGAGTGTTCCTGCTGTTCACAAAAGGCAGATGGAATTTGAGAAATCATGGAAGTTCGCAAGCTTGCTGTTTGCCTTGGAGTTTCAAAGCCTTTAGGATTCATGATTCAAGCTTACACACACAGTTGTTATGATTAGATCTTTCCTCCTTTATGTTTTAAATAAAAATGATCATCTGACTCAAGGTGGTAGAGCTTTAAAAGTGTGCTCTGTTGCCAGACTGGCAGGAGTGTCATAAAACTTGGTAACAAGCTGGGTTTGGGAAAGCTGCAAAATCCCTTTTCATAGGAGCAGGAGGGTGGGGTGGGAGTTATTTTAAACTTCAGCCAACAGGAATTAATACCCACATTAGTCCTGCTTGATTTTCAACATTGGTTTGGAATGCCAGTGAAGCGCCATGAGGACATACCACTCATGGCAACCTGTGGCATTCTGTCCTTCCCAGGTCCCATTTTCCCTTCTGAGGGTGCCCCCATGTTTTCTCAGCAGAGCAGTGGATGTCACTGATACCAGTGGATTGTCCCCTGAGGTCACTTAGACATCAGCATGGCCAGAGCTCAGCAGCAGCACTTGGGCATTTCTTTTTCAGCATAACCCACACGTGGAGTGTTGCTCTGCCTCAGTGTTCCCAAAACTTCTTCCAGAGCAGAGAGGGGTTGCTGGGAAGAGCCATGTTTCCTAACCAGCTTTTGGGTTGTTTCTCTGAACAAGAGACATACTTCTGACATTTGTTTCAGTGTGCCACGAGAGGTTTTCCATGCTGGATCCTGCTATGTTGGACTGGGATTAGATCCCTGCCTTCCCTTGAAGTGGCTCAGCCAGGCCTCCCAGTACTGATGAAAGTCCTACAAAACCCCTTTCAGAGATCCATATGTAGCCCCATAACTGGGAGACAGCAGGAGCTAGTCTATCTTTGCAGCAGATGGCACGATGGAGAAGCCCATCCTGAGGGAAGGAACTGGGGAAGGGCCTGCAGAGCTGCTCCCAGGGGTGCTGCAGCTCCCAGGGTTCCCATGTCTCCAAATTGGCATAGTGGGGCCTGGCTGGGGTCACTGACCTGCCCTCTCCCTCAGCTCCAGCCCTGGTTTGGCCTCTGTGAAGGCTTTGGCACATCCTTCTGGTCTCCTGATGTGCAAAAGGAGGTTCCACATGTCAGTGTGGGGGGGGGGACAGGCAGGGCACCGTGTGGGCAGAGCAGGCAGGATGCTGGATCCATCCTGGCTCTGCCACTGGCTCACTCGGGCAGATGGGCTGCCCTGGCATGTACCTGGCACTGCTTGAGCACAGCCCAGGGGCAGCAGCTCAAGGCAGGGCTGGTGGCCCAGGGAAGAGACATCTTGGTATTTAAATGGGCACTGCTGCCCTACACCCTCATGTCCAGCCCCTGACACCTCCAGACACTGGGCATACTTGGGAACGGGGCGAAAAGTTTGGCTTTTTATTGCTTTGGGGTTCTTTTATCTCCCAAGTTTGCAGCAACATTAACATTCTAGAGAAGAGATGGGTTTGGGGGCTTATGGCCTTTAGAACTGTAGGATGGCAAAACGTGGGAGCTGCAGGAGGGGTTTAGCAGAACACGATGTTGGTTGGGAAAGCAGGGAAGGAGCATGAGCAGGTTTGGGGGTTTTACTTCACTAATTTACAAGAACACTGCCCTTTACCATCTGTTTAAAGCCTAATATAAGCTGAATAATAGGAATGTATGAAAAGCTATTAACACTGAAGGGAAGCCTGAAGATCAGGTTAATGGTGCTGTTAGTTCCCCATGTGCTGTGTGTGTGGACAGTTCCACTGCTCACAGGTACATGAGTTTTTAGGTTTGAAAGTCCCCAGTATTTGGGCTTTAAATGCTGAGAAGTTACTTGATTTCCATCATAGCTGAGGTGATCTGTGTAAGACAGGGATGTTTTTGTCAGCTTTATTTAATGTTTGTTTACAAACTACCCTGAGCCAAATTTGAGTCAATCAGAGTTATTTTAGGCAGGTTTTATTTGGGGGAAAAGGTAACAGGAGGCCCTTGCTCCGTACGTTGTATGCAGAACACAGACTTGTTCAGAGACACAGACTAGAGAGAGTGTTAACTTTTAGTTTGCAATTTCAGTGTAGGTTTTTTATTTGATGATGGAAAGAAACTTCAGTGTGCTGAAAACAGAGTGGTACTTTTTCATTGCTTTTTGTAATTATTCCAGTGTAGAGTATTCAGTGCTTGGCACTCCATCCCAAGCTGCCCTCAGCCCCCAGGTTTTAGGAGACTTACTCGGTGCTGTCCCTGTGGGTTGGGGATCCCAATCTTGGGATGCTGAGAGGGGGGATTTGCCTAAGTCAGAAAGGTTGTTCATGTGAACTGATGAGGAAATCTGCTGTGAAATGAAATCAATGCTCACTCACAAACCCTGGCCTGGGCTGTTACAGAAACCCCAGGAACACAGCCTGGTGGTGATGTGCACGTTCATTCACATCTCTGAACGAGACGCATCTTGACCTTAAATCAGTCACCTGGAAAGGGCTTATCCCTCCTTCCAGAGTATTCTTCTGTTCAAACAGACCTCAGCTGGAGGTGGGCAGGAACTGGCACAGCAGTGCCTTACACCAGTACCTGCAGTTCTCCTTAGACTGGTCTTGGTTCAGAGCACTTAGCAGCATCCAGGACTCAGTCACCCTTTCACATGATTGTTTTGTATTTGGGGTCAAAACAGCCAACTATTGCAACCCCTCGCCTGTGGGCAGAGCTGGGCAGTGTGTGGGCAGCCTTTGGGGAACCACAGAAATGGACTGTGTGGGCTGTGAGCCGTGTGGACACCCCGCTGACCCCCGTGGGTGTGAAGAGGGAGTGGACCTCCCAAAAACCAGGCAATCCTGACTCGTTGGCTCCTGATGCTGCTGTGAATAAGCCCTTTGCTCTCCCCTCTGCTCCTCACAGCTATGGGTAAACCAGGAAGATGGGGTGGAGGAGGGGACCAGCGATGTGCAGAACGGCCACTTGGATCCCAGCGCCGACTGCCTGTGCTTGGGCAGGACCGTGCAGAACCGCGACCAGATGAGAGCCAACGTCATCAACGAGATCATGAGCACCGAGCGCCACTACATCAAACACCTCAAGGACATCTGCGAGGTACGGGGGACCCTGGGGGCTGTCCAGAGTGAGGGTTTGCCCATGGGCTGAGGGTTTGTTCATGGGCTGTGACCCTGGGGCTCAGCAGGACATGGTGGGCTGTCAGGAGAGGTTTGTCCATGAGTTATTTGAGAAAAAGCCACAGTGTGTTTGAGTCTATAGAGGAGCAGTCTCTGTCAATAAGTATTGATAGTTCTGAGAATTTTCTGCTGGATCTTATAATTCCTTCAGTTTGTATTAACTAAAAGTACAATTTCCTGCCCTTTATTCCATACCTCTTTGACTGAAACATGATGAGGTTGAGAACCTTCAAGCAGTCCTCTTAATTAAAACCCAATGCCATCTACTTTTGAACTTGTGATTGAGGAAATGAGGTTGTAATTAAACCAATCAGTTACCCATGTCATCTGTGCCTCTCATATCAGGTTCACAATTTCCCCTGGCTCAGGATGGCCCCCAGTTGCATTTGCTTAGGGTGAGACTGATGGAAAAATGTTTGCACCATGAGAAATGAAGTACATTAGATTTATCCAGTGGAAGGAAACCAGCAAACAAATGGACTTTAGTGACTGACCCCACTCATCCCCAATTTGATTCTTCTTCATGATGTTACAATCAACCTCTACAACCCCTTACACACAGGATTAGTGCCCTGAGCTGAGCCCAGCGTGCAGAGCGTGTGGTGCTGGGTGTGTAGGAAGGGGAGTGCACAGTTGCCCTGGAGAGGGCAGCAGGACAGCTTGGGCATTCTGCGGAGAGCATGTACTTATCTCTTAGAGGCAGAAGTTTGCTAGGACCGAAATCAAAGCCCATGGATGCCTTTCAGCTCATCCCTTGGAATGTTTAGGATTTAGTGAGCCTGTGCCCAGTCAATGTGGTGAAGCCCCTTGTGGATTCTGCTTAGAAGAATGTCTTCCTCCCTTCCTACTTGCTGCTTGTCTCTTGACGAGGCAGAGCAGCCATCCAAAAAGCATCTATGATGCTTTTCAAATATGGAAGAGTCTTGGGATTTCAATTTGGAAACAAATGAGCTTAATTTCACTGTGCTATTTCAGTCAGAGAGCTTTGCATTTGAGAGGGGAAGAACTGCAGGCACTTTTCCACATACTGTTTCTTTTTCTACATTTGCACTTTTCTGTCAAAAAACTAAATAAACCTTAACTTGCATCTCCAGCCATGTCACTGTGTTTCTGCCAAGTGGCATTCTCAGGGGGTCCAGCCAGGTACAGCTGCAGTACCCCCACATCCGTGGGGTGACACTGATTTACTGCACCTAATGGTGTGTCCCAGTTAGGAGAAAGATCTGGAAAGCTCTTGCTTTGCTCTGTGTGATACAAAACGGTATTGAGGGGATAAATCTTACCTTCAGGTAGAGCACCAGGAAATGATTCAGCTGCCTCTGCTAAGGAAGGAGGAGGACTGAGATGGGCATTCTCATCTGTGAAATGATGGGCTGTGCCTTGCTGGAAAGAGCCTCATTGTGCTCAGTTTAATCATAGCGATCCCTTTGCCTGGAAAAGGCTCGGAGACAGCTCTGTCATCCCGGGCATTTGGACACAGCGTGACTGGAGATGGAGATGGAGAGAGTGACTGGATGGAGCTTCCAGTGCCCCTGATGGATAACAGAGGTGTGATTTGTGCCTCAGGATGAGCAGACACCACACAACGCCCGATGAGCTGCAGGAGTGCTCTGACAGTGGCAAATTCTCTGCTTCCCTTGGCTCTTTATTTTAGAGTGTCAGGTGGAACAGCAGCAATGTGAGGCATTGGAGGGGGTGGCAGAGAGGCCCTGGCTGGGTGGCAAAGCTTGAGCCTGATTTAGTGCTGAGTTTAGCAGTGTGTAGTCATACTCCTGTTGCTGAGCTGTAATGAATAACAAATCCTAATACCAGAGAGGCACTTTAGGATATGTGGCTGTTACCGAGGACAGTGATTAAGACCCCTCCCATTTCTCTCTTCTGCTTCAGAATGTATTTCCAATACCTGCTACTGTATTATTATACACCATGTTATTACTCATAACACCCCTGGCACTAGTCTGGCCAAGCCAGGAGCTCAGGAGCTGGCAAACACCAGGGTGGAAATCACCTGTGCAAGCCAAGGCCTGTGGGAAGCAGCTGCTGGGAGGGAGTTCCCCCCTCAGCAAAGCCCCACTGTCCCCATGGATGGTGCTGTGCCCTCACTTAGGGCATGAAGGACTGAACTGCTGCTGGGTGAAACACTTCTGTGGAGATTTGTACTGGGGGTAAAATGTGGAGTTTTGCTTGAATTGAGTTATCAGGAGTGGATGGATCATCTGAAATATCACCGAAGGGAAAAATTTGTTCAGCCTGGAGAAGAGAAGCTTTGTGGTGACCTAACTGGGGCCTTCCAGGACCTGGAGGGAGCCTGCAAGGAAGATGGAGAAAGACTATTTACAAGGGCCTGGAGTGACAGGACAAGGGGGAATGGTTTCAAACTGACAGGGGCAGGGTTAGATGGGATATTGGGAAGAAATCCTTCCCTGTGAGGGTGGGGAGGCCCTGGCACAGGTTGCCCAGAGCAGCTCTGGCTGCCCCATCCCTGGAAGTGTCCAAGGCCAGGTTGGACAGGGCTTGGAGCAACCTGGGCTAGTGGGAGGTGTCCCTGCCCATGGCAGGGGTGGGACTGGATGGGCTTTAAGGTCCATTCCAACCCAAACCCTTCTGTGGTTCTATGATGGTTCTATGAAAAGAAAGAATAAAGAATTGAGCCTTAAGGAAATACTCAGCAATAGGAATGTCAGGGTTAGCACTTAATGCTTAGAAAAGTAATAAACTACTGAAATCGAGGTTTTTAGGAGGGGTAGCAGTAACCAGCCTTACAGTGCTGCTCAGCCCTGTACTTTAAAGCACCACATCCTCCTCCCAGGTAACAGGTGACAGGACAAGAGGAAATGGCCTCAAGTTGTGCCAGGGGAGGGTTAGGTTGGATATTAGGAAAAATTTCTTCATGGAAAGAGTTGTAAAGGATTGGAACAGGCCGGCCAGGGCAGTGGTGGAGTCACCATCCCTGGAAATGTTAAACAAATGTGTGGATGTGGCACTTAAGGACATGTTTTAGTGGTGAACAAGGTGGTGGTGCTGGACTTGATGTTCCTAGAGGGCTTTTCCAACCTTAGTGATTCTGTGATTCCCTGGATGTGTGGCCATCTCTGGTCTTGGAAAGAAACCTCTGCCCCTGGGGTTTGATCCTGGGAGGGCAAAGGGTCTGTCCAGGGTGAGTGCTCAGGCAGGACAGGAGCATCAGGGGGAGCAGAGGGGCAGGGAGGGGGTTTGGTTTGGAGAGTGCAGATGAAAGAACCAGAGGCAGAAGAAAGAGGAGGGTGCCAGACTTTGAGAAATGAGCAGGATTTGGACCAGCAGAGGGATTAGGAAGACACAGCTCAATTTAAGGAGGTGTTAGAGGCAGAAGTGACAGGCCTTGGATGGGAACAGCGAGGCAATTGGGAGATCAAAGGAATCCTCCGTGTTACAAGCCATTGGGAGGTGGGAGGTGGGAAAGGGCAGCCAACTTCCAGTGCTGCATTCTGCTCTTTTCCAAGTAATTTCGCTTTGAATTTATTTTTTACTAATGTCAACTGGATTCCACCTAAGCCTTGCCTTGGTGCCAGGACAGCTCTGAGTGCCGCATGGAAAACATCCTGGTTGCAGCTCAGCGTGTCAGGCCGGGGCCGCTGTGCAGGGCTGACGAGACAAGTCCCCACGTGGTCTGGATCCTTTAGCCTGACTCATCCTGAGTTTCATCCAGAGATGGATGAAAAGCATTTTCTTGTGCTGCCTCAGAGCGAAGCAGCATAAAACCTGCTTGGCAGCAGTGGTGCCTTCCTTCAGAGGCCCAGGGCTGAGGAGCTGCTGCTTCCTTGGGGTGCCCAGTCTGTCCTCCATGGATACCAGACTGGAGGGTGACTGCAGAGAGCTCTTTGGATCTGTGCTGCATATCTGTGCAGCCTGTAGCTGTCTTTCACATCCTGCTTGTGCACAGCTTGTTTTTCTGCTTTGGAGCTGGCTGATTGTTGCCCTGTTGAGGAACAAGCTTGTGTTCCTCCAGGACTTTGTTCTATGTTCTAGTGCAATCATAGTGCCTGACATTTAGTGGTGGCTGTAACAGGTATTTGAGTAAGTGCTGTAGAATCCTGGCACCAGAAATGGCTCTGGTTTGCCTCTTCAGTTCAAACAGTCTCAGCTTTGCTCTTGTGCTTATTCTGGGTATGTGCATATCAGTACCACTCACCTGCGTGCTCTGAGCCCTGCACAGTGTTTTATAGCCAAAATGGTGCTATAAAAGCTGAGGGATGGTTACAGGGCAGTGTAGACAACCTCAAAACAGCTCAGAGAGGAAAGAAACTGGAATATCATCACAACTGCTTTTGAAGTTACAGCCTGCAGTGGCTGTTACCTCCTCATTCTCTCCTTCACCCTACTCTCGGACAGGCAGCAAGGATGGAGGGATGGATGGATGAATGGTTGGTCCAGCTCTCTTGACTGTCTCTAAAACCACTCTGGGGTGAAGAAAACTTAGCACTTAACCTCCTGCAAATACGTTCCAACTTTGGCCTATACTTCAGGGACTACATGGAAAAGTACTTTAAGGAGAGACAGTTTGGAAGCTATTTTTAGGTATTCATTGAGCAAAACACTCTCCAACATCTGCTCATCAGTCAGCTATCCCTTCTCTGAGCAAACCTGACAGGATGAGCAGAAGAAAGATGACATTGTTTTATGTAACAGAAGTAAATTTAGTGGAAAAACTCTGCAGCAGCCTTCTAGCTGCCTCTTGCTGCGTGTTATATATAAAATCTTCAGTCTCCCTTTTCCTGCTTGTGCTGGAAACCACCCATCCAAAGGCACTGGCTGGACAGAGAGAATAAGGCTCGGGAACTCCACACATTCCTGTATTTTCCCTGTGCTTTTGTAGATGCCTATGCAGAAATGTGCTGCCTCAGCTGCTGCAAACACGTGACTCCGGTGAAGTGATGAACCAGCACAGGGAGAATGGGAATAGGGGAGGATGGGAATAGTCAGGGAAGGATGGGAATAGTCAGGGCAGGAGTCACATCCAGTGGAAACCCCAGGGCTGAGAGATGTTCACGGGAATCAAGCAGGGAGGGATGTCACCGAGCAGAGTGGGAGGGGAGGCTGCTGCCTGCAGGCAGCCCAGGGCGGGCACAAGTCCCGGCACAGGCGGCTCGTGGGCATCGCTGGCACCGCCGGCACCGGAGCCCTGCCAGGGACAGCCTGGGCTCGTGGCAGGGCCCAGCTTTTTCTGTGAGTGTTTGCAAAGCTCTTCTGAGATAAGCAGGTAAACATGAGCAGCAGCATGGAGAGATGCTCTGCATCCTTTCTCCCGAGTTTGAGTTCTGGTTTGCCCCGTGACCATCCAGCCGCGTGGGAACCAGACTGCTCCCGTTCCTCCTGGCTGGAAAAATGAGAGAGGGAAACCCAGGGAAATGAGTCATCAAGGATCTCCTGCAGGAAGAGAGACCTGGATTAGGAAATGCAGAAGGTATTCTGTAACCCAAGCTGAAAAAGCCGGGTAACGACATCCTCCGAGCTAAGCTGGACATCACAGAGGTTGGGTCCTGGCCAGGTCGGCCAAAGTTGCATTTCTTGTTCATGTGTTTGAAGTTCTCCCCCACAGGAACCACATGGTGAGGCTGAGGGACAGTTTATTACAGTGTTCCAATGGTTCATTGTGGCCCAGCAGCTGCGTGTCACCAGCTGGCAGTGTGGATGTGTGACTAAGCATCCTGACTTCCCAAATATAGCCATTCCACTGGAGCTGCTGGCATTTTCTTCCCTTCTAATTTTTTTCTCTTCCTATGTAATAAAGGCAAGCAAAGTAAGCAAAGTCATTTCCTGATGATCCCCATGTTACTTCTTTTCAGTTAAGAGGCTTCAGAACGGACCAGGCCAGTTATAGCACATGAGGCTTGGCCTTGCAAAGTTTCTGGTCTAAATCATTATGGTGGGACTCCATCGTCTTAGAAGCCATTTCCAACCTTAACAATTCTGTGATTCCATGTTGGTCATCCACACAGGTGAAGCACAGGAGGATGAAGTGTTTTGCTCAGTGTCTATAGAACCTTCCCACCCTCCAGCACATCAGCTCTCCTGCCCAACATGGTGTTCCCTGCAGACTTACTGAGGGTACACTCAATCCCCTCGTCCAGATCATTGGAAAGATATTAAACAGAACTTGATAAAGATATTAAACAGCTTCCTTGCCCTGATTACTGTGGCTAAAAGGAGAAATCAGAGTTGGGTAGGTGCTCAAACAGCCCCTTGCAGCGTTTTCTGTAACCACCATGTGCCACTGAAGAGGACATGGAAGCAGCAATGTTTGTAGGAGCTGCCCTGGATGTCAGGTGTTGGAAGGCAGTGGGTTTGGAAGGGGCAGGCCTACAACACTGGAACCCCCTCTTTGGAGCTGTCAGCCAGATTTGCTGTTCTCTGCAAATTGTTCTTTCTTGCTCCTTGCAGGGTTACTTAAAACAGTGCCGGAAGAGGAGGGACATGTTCAGTGATGAACAGCTAAAAATCATCTTTGGGAACATTGAAGACATCTACAGATTTCAGATGGGCTTTGTCCGTGACCTGGAGAAGCAGTACAACAACGAGGACCCCCATCTCAGTGAGATTGGGCCATGTTTCCTGGAACACGTGAGTGCTTTTGGCATTTTTGTTTGGGACTTTTGGAGTTGGTTTGGGAATGGGGGGCTGTGGGTGGGGGCGGGAGGAGAAAAAGTCAGGAGGCAGGAACCACTCAGGGTAACTTTTGTGCATCACAGCGTTCTAGTAACATATCAGGGACTACTCCATGGTTCTCCATCTACCTTGTGAGATACAGAGGAGGGAGAACTTGGAGCATACAGTTGGATAGCCCCCAGTACATCTGAATCCCAGCACCTTTTCACATCCACCCTTAATCATGTTATGTAGGTGTGATGTCTCACCTACTTCCCACCTTCAGAATGTGTCTTAAACCCACTCATAGGCCTCCTAGTCATGTCATGGGTGAGCGGAAGGTTGGAGGAGGTAAGAAGGTTCAGAGAGGTGAAAAGAGGCCTTAATTGTGTATTACACAAGAAAAGTAGAGGAGAGCAGATGCCTGGGCTGTTTCCTGGGGCCCTGAGATGGACTTGCAAGGGATGAAACACCCACCCATCTTCAGTTGCCCAGCCCATCACCCATCATCCTGTTCCATAGCCATGTACTACAGAAGCTGATAAATTGGCCAGTGTTGGGAACATGTCAGGAAATGTCAAGAAAATTACAGCCCTGCCATTCAAGGCTTTCCTTGAGGGAGAATGAAGGGTGGTATCAGAGCTCACAGGTGCTCCTGGGCTGCAGGTCCTGTGCTGGGTCAGGGCTGAGCTGGCAGCAGTTCATTTCCTACTGGAGAAATTCATGACAGACATTCCTGAAACTTCAGCAGGGCATCCCTAGAGGTTCACAGCCTCTCTGAGGCATCACTGGTTCTCTCCTCTAAGGCAGGATTCCTTCTGAGCCAGGTGCATGAGGTGTTAACAGGCTTTCATCAGAGCCTACAATCTCTGCTGCTCCTTCCAAAGCAGCATCACATTCCACCTCTGTGGCCAGAAGATGTACGAAATCAGTAGCTAAAATGTCATGACTTGAGGCCGTGCTGTCAAGTCACTGATAGTGACAATAGTAAGAATTGCTGCTGTTATTCGGAGAAAGATCTGACACTTGCCTGTCACCAGACAGGGACTGAAAGCTGGCTGATAAACTCCTGATAAATTATCCCTGTTTAGCCATTCGGGGAAACTGAGGGATGAGGATGGTAAGATCCTGTCCATGGATCTGCAAAGCATTTTATTCCTCATTTGCTTCAGGAAGGGAGAGCTGTCAGTGGGACTGGGAAGGACACCAGACTTCCCTTGTTCCCAGAAGGGCAGGTTATTTGGGCCCTCAGGTACTGATAAATAAGAATTGCTGGGCAAGTGTGTTTTTACAAAATAAAGTCTGTCCTTCTGTAGTTTGTAAGGCGTTGGCCACAACCCAGTGGAGCATCTCAGGCTGGCCTGCAACACCTGGGCTTTGGCTGGGCTGTCTCAACTGCACTTTAATTTGGGATGCTGGGCAGTCAGGTTGTGTCCATCTCTCTTCCAGTGAAATCTTTCTTTGAACTTTCATTGCCTTGTCTGTGTGGCCTGGATGAATCAAGCCTGAGTTAAGGATGAGGGCAGATCTGTGGTCACTGATGGCAGAAAAACGAAATTCCAACAAAATTGGCACCAAAACACTTGTTAGACCAGTGCAAAAGGTGCAGGGGGGCACATGCATGACTGGGTTTTTCCTTTGTTTTACCATTCTTTGGTGTTTTCTGGCTCTCTGGCCCTGGGGAAATCCCCACAGTGGTTGGTGCCTCGGGGTCCCTGTTGGTAAAGAGAATTTCAGGCATACCCTGAAGCTCCTAAACACTTGCCAGATGTTTCATGATCTTTCAGGAGAAGAGCTCTAGAAAGGTTGTTGTCTTAGCAAAATCTAGAGATCTTTACCTTTTCTAATGAAAACCCCACAGCACAATTTGAAACTGAGAACAGCCACAGGGTTCAAAATAACACACCTGCACCAGCAGGATCTCAGCCATTTGTCAGTGTGCAGGGCCCTCTCTGCCTCCCTTTTCCTCCAGAGCAATCAGCACCCCCTCCAAGCAGGAAAAGTACTCTGGGATCTGTCCTTTCTCCTGTGTGGGGTGTGCTTTCTTAGAATCCCAGACTGGTTTGTGTTGGAAGGGACCTTAAAGCCCATCCAGTCTCACCCCCTGCCATGGGCAGGGACACCTTCCACTAGCCCAGGTTGCTCCAACCTGGCCTCGGACACCTCCAGGAATCCAGGAGCAGCCAGAGCTTCTCTGGGCTCTGTGCCAGGGCCTCCCCACCCTCACAGGGAAGGATTACTCCCCAGTCTCCATCTCACCCTGCCCTTCTCTAGCTGGGATGTGTTGTTGGCCAGCTGGGTCACCTGCCTGACATGTCCCTGTTCCTCCACAGCAAGATGGATTCTGGATCTATTCCGAGTACTGTAACAACCACCTGGATGCGTGCATGGAGCTCTCCAAGCTGATGAAGGACAGCAGGTACCAGCACTTCTTCGAGGCCTGTCGCCTGCTGCAGCAGATGATCGACATCGCCATAGACGGCTTCCTGCTCACGCCGGTGCAGAAGATCTGCAAGTACCCCCTGCAGCTGGCAGAGCTGCTCAAGTACACGGCCCAGGAGCACAGGTAACACCAGCCCAGGGCACGGGGAGGGTGCCAGTGCTCCTTTCCACACACAGGGCTTGGGGTTTGCTGCCCAGCTCCTCTCTCAGTGACATCTTTTATAAATGGAAGCAGGGCAAAGGTTCAGCAGACAGTTAAAGCTTCTCCAAGCACCAATTCTCGATGGAGCGAGACTCATCTCTGTTATAATCAGACATCTGAACTAATTACCCTTGGATGTACTTTTCTGATGCTACCAGTTACACTAGAAAAATTACCTAATTAGCATTCAGTGGTCCGAAAGGCTCATTCCCTTCTCCCGAGGAGGACCTTGGCACACAGCAAGTGGAGGGCCAGGATCTGCAACTCCAGCCTGAACATGCTCAGATTTGGGCAGAACTCAAAACCTGCTCTGCTTTTCAGCCTGATCCCATCTCTCATTTTGCTCTGGGGCTTGGGCTCAGAGGAGCACCCACAGTTTGATTACTTCCCAAAATTTCCAGGATCTCTTTTGCTGCTGCTGAGGGCAATCAGCTTGACTCCCTGACAGTGTAAATCAGGAATAGTAGCTGTGATATCATTTGTGGCTTACTGCTGTAAAAATAAGGTGAAATAAGAATCAGGCCCTCTAAGAGTAGATTTGCTCCCACCTTGCCAATTTTCTTTCTTTTTCCAAAACCCATTTAAAAGTAGGTGCTTCTGAGAACAAAAAAGATCACAGGTGTTTCAGAAACACTTCTTTGTTTTTCCCCAAACCCATCTCTAGAAGAGCAGAGATGAGATATGAGCAGAGATGTATTGATTTGCATCCATGAGTTTGAGTGATTCAGGCTCGCTGAATGCCCAAAGTCACCAATTTGGTCATGCCTTTGTCTCCAAATACAATTCCTGGTTTTCCCTTTGTAACAAGAGCAAAACAAACTTGAGTGGAGTCGTGGGAACCTTAGGGTATCAGAAAGCAGCTCTGGGATCCCAGAGGTTGTGGGTTTTTTCCTCAGCAGCCATGTGATGACCCCACAGCACTGATGGGAGCTCAGAAGTGGCTTCACAACAGGAGGGCAGGAGCAGCCTCAGAGAGGGGAGCTCTGTGTTTCAGTTATTTGGTGGCCATACCAAAGGGGATGTGGACAGTGTGATTACACAAGGGTTGGATTATTTTGGGAGTGCATTCCTGTTCCCTTTGGGACGTTTTAAATTCACCATGTTGTTAAGTAATCACATGCATTCTGAGTAGACTTGGGGCTCCCCTGTGGTTAAGCAGCAGTCAGTTGATTCAGACTGAGAGCTCTGTTTCATTGGATTGTGTCCATGACAGGCCACAGCCATGGACATTTCATTCCTTGTTTCTCCGTGTTCTGACAAGGGAAAGCAGGGTGATGTTTGCTCACCTTGGTTAGAAGGAGTAACCCCCCCACCCCCAAAAAAAAGCTGTAACACAGCACGGGTATGAAACACAGGCTGCACAGAGCCCTGTGCTATATCCCTGCCCTGGAACACAGCAAAACTCAGAGAGGCCCAGGATTCCCAGGGAGCTTCATCTAACAGAGGGACATGCAGTCTCTTTCTTTTTTTTCTTCCTTCTCACTGACACTGTGCCTGCAGAGCTGTGGATCTTCCCTGTACCAGCTCAGGACAGTAGCACCTAAACCTGACCGCTCTTCCCCGAGTTTGCACATGGTATCTGGCAAGGATCTAGACTTGCATTCGGATTGAGCACTGGAAAGTGGTCACTGCAGCCCCAATAGTATTGACAAACCACTTATTTACCTTCATTTCATAGTTAATGGTATCCTATTATTACTTCACTGGCCAAATGCTTTGCTTCTATTGTTTTTTCTTTTAAGTTTTTGCCAGCTCTGCCACAGACATAGGCTGGGAGCCCAAAAAGTTCAGTCCTGACTCTTTCTTCATTACAGCATGAAAGAAAAACGTGCATGGGATTTTCTCATCAGAATTAGGGAATTAGCATTCCCAAGATAAACCCAGCTTGGCTGGCACTGGCCCTCTCCATGTGGAGGCAGGATGGGGTGCTCAGAGCCTGGCTCCCTTCAATTGCTTCTTGTTTTGAGACTGGTTCATTTGAATTTTTCACAAAGCCACATCTGTTCACCTCTTAAAGATTTACTCCAGCTTAATATGAATTAAATATATGAAGGTCCTAAGTGCAGCTTACTGGTGTCCTGAGCATTCCCACTGCAGAACTGAGCTGGAGTTAAAGAGTGTAGGAAGACGTTCTGTGAGGAGACTCTGCTAAGGAGTGCACTGTCATTACCCTCCCTTCCTTGCAGGGGCATAATTGCTAGGAGATTATGAGTGTCTGTAAACCCTTCACCTCTGCCTGCCTCTACACATCCTTTGTGGCCATAGTGACTTTCCTGTTGCCCTGCAAGAGCTCGTGGATGTTTTGCAGATCACCCTGGCCCAGCTTCATTCCTCCTGTTCACAGCCAGCACTCCCTGCACACAGACGGCCCCACAAAGGGAGGCACAAGAAGTTCATTGTGTGTCATGACCACTTCAAGCCCTGGAATTGTCCAAGGCCAGGTTGGACAGGGCTTGGAGCAATCTGGTCTACTGGAAGGTGTCCCTACCCAGGGCAGGGCATGGAATAAGATGGGCTTTAAGGTCCCTTCCAACCCAAACCATCCTGGGATTCTGTGATGGATATGTCAGGCAGCCCATCCTCTCTTCTCCTTTGCTGAAGGACCAGTCCTGCTGTTCTGGAATTTGTGGGATTTTTTTTTAACCTCATCTAGAATTTTGACATAAGGAAAATTAAAAACTCATCCCAAGTTTTCATCCAAGCAAAATAGCAAGTAATCTTATTTTGTATATCACTGTGCGATTGTTTCTTAATTTTTATCCGGTGGGGATCACATGGAGAAGGCATCTAATTCCCAGAATTCACCCCCATTTTAGCTGTCACCAGTGCAATCCTTAGCAACAATCAGTAAAGCCATTCCCCCTGCAGCTGCCCAAGATGGCAGTTTTTCTCATTAGTCAGCAATCAATAGCAGCCCTTAAGTTAATAATACATTATGGTGGCATTGTGGCAGCTGGCCTTGCCTGTCTTCCCAATTGAAATGAACATTACAGCTCTTGGAATGGAAAAGGAGGCACAGGGCAGAAATCAATAGCATTGATTTCAGCGTCACTTTTTTAAAAGACTGATCATCGTCCTCGCTGGCCCTGGCAGGAGCCTGTTTTCACTCTGTGTTGCTGCAATCGCAGGCCCATCTGGGGATAAAGAAAGATTTTGCCTTGATTTGCTGACCTGAAATCTGCAGTAAGAGTGAATTCCATGGGATAAATGCTCTGGGGCACTCTTGGAGCCACCTTATGGCCTGGGAGGTGCTTCGTTCATTGTCCAAATGAAAAATATTTTCTGATGTTCATTTTAAAAATGGAAAAATCCAGGCCTGAAGGCCCAGGCTGTAGAAATGTTCAGACTGTCTTTTAGGATGCCTTTTAGCTGAGCTGTTGGGTTGGTAGAGGCCAGGCTGTGCTCACTGCACCCATGGAACCAGCTGAGGAGCTGGGCTGGCTCCCAGTTCCAGTGAAGCTGCTCCCTTGTGATGCTCTAGACATCGCCGATGGAAAAATACAGCATTGTAGCGCTTCCCGTGTTTCCTTGTGGGGGTCAGTGGGATTGTGCTGCTGCTGGGGGTTGATGGACTCCCGTGCATGTGTCATGGCCTCTCCGTGTGTGTCCTCCACAGTGACTACAGGTATGTGGCCGCTGCCCTCGCCGTCATGAGGAACGTGACTCTGCAGATCAACGAGCGGAAGCGGAGGCTGGAGAACATCGACAAGATAGCTCAGTGGCAGGCCTCTGTCCTGGACTGGGAGGTACAGTAATGTGGTGCTGGGAACCTGGGAAAAGCCAATTCCAGGCAGTTGTTGCATTACCTAACACCCTATGGTTCATATCACACAGCCTGGTCTTGAGATTTCCGGGACAGGGAAGACACGTCCACAAACTTCTGAGTGGGACTTAAACATTAATGGCACCCTAAAGAAAATCTAGGGTCTGGTTCCAGTTTCATCAGTAGAAACCTGGAGTGACTGTTGTGATTGCAGTGGTGGTAGTAGGTGAGATTTGGATCAAACTCTGTGTGCATTTTGGCTCTGTGCTGTGTCACAGGGGAGGAAGTCGGGAAAGAGGTGGCAAAGAGCCCTGAAAATTGTGATAGGTTAAGAAAATGGAGAAAATCCTTCTAGTGATTGCCTTGTGATTGGAAGCCAAACTGTTAAGCTGGAGTTAGAAATGGTATTTGCATTTTATAAATGACTTCGCACTTAAAGATATTTCTGAAGCAGCCCTGTGTGTAGTGATGGTGTAATTAGGGAGCTGAGGCACAGGGAAAGCAGAGTCACCAGAAGGATTCCTCACCAGCAGGCCTTCAGTCCCTACATTTGTGCCATGTGGTTTTGGGTTTTTTTTTTAAAAATACTAATATTATGTTCTCCTTTTCCTTTTGTCCCTGGGTTCTTTTTAAGTCATTGTGTACAAGTAATCTGTAAATAGGGTTTGGAGGCAGACGGAGGGCAAATGTTGCTGTAAATCCTCCCGGTGTTGTCAGTGGTCCATATGTTCAGTGAGTTGATAGAGTGATGGAGCAGCCTTTCTTCTTCCTCGCAGTTGGGAAGATCTGAAATAACTCCACATTCCAGTCACTGGGATCATGCTATGTAAATTAGTGTATGGGAAGAGGCATTAATCCTTTAATTTAATTTTTTTTCTGGAAAAGATCTGTGAAGGCTGGGGAGAGAGGGAGAGAAATACAGGTGCTTCACCTTCTGACTGCGTGTCCTCCCTGACTGACTTAGTTTCATTGCTGTAATGAAGGTTGGGTTCAACCCTGGATCTCGTGATAAAACACATAAATGCAGCAGTCAGAGCTGGGTATGGAATTATGGTGGCTGGGAGAGCAGAGAGCACAGATGATGTGTTTGGTTTACTATTGTTTACTGCGGAGCAACATCTCTCACAGCTCTCACTGACACACATGCTCATTTTGAGAATGAGGAAAACTGCTCTCAAGGAGGCACAGGACCATCAGCTCCATCTTCAGCCTTCAGAGTGTGCCATGGGATGAGCTGATGGGGGTCATTTGTAGGAAATGTGGAGCCCCTCACTGCAAATAAATCTCGATTAAGGGCAGATGAATTCCAAGTCAGTGAATATTCATGTGTGAGTGGAAAGCCAAGGTGACCCCCACATAGGATCTATGGAATAGCAGTTTCTTTTTGTCTTCCATTAGCTCAGTTGATAATTCATTTTTATTTAGCCCTATCCTTGATAATTCATTCCTGCTTAGCAGTACCCATTCTTTATCCCCATCCTATCCCCAGGAACTTGCCAACTCATTCTTCCAGGTTTTTTTCAACTAGCCCAAATTTTGAACACGTTATTTGAGCATATTATTGCACAACATCTTCCGGCTTCTCATAATATAGCCAAGCCTGCAGTTGGTACTGCTGAGAGATCCTGTGGGAATACAGTGCTGGCCCAGGTCGAAGGAAAACACCCTTCCCGCCTCTTTCATTCTGTCTTTTGGATTAAGAGGAGGCACAGAGTTTTGATGAGAACACAAGAGGATGAGAGCTGGACCCAACAGAGGATTTCATGGCTTGGTTCTTCCCTCTCAAGTAATTGTGAATCATCGGATCCAGCCACCACTTCTCAGCTGTCCATGGAATAGCCAGAAGGATGCACAGAAACCCAAAATACCCAGAAGTAAACCATTGTGCAATGCAGGAAGAGAGTGGGAGAAATCAAAAGTGGTACCAGAAGCTTGGATCCCCCCCTAGATCTGTGCAGATGCTCTCCTTGGGCACTGCAGACCCCACTGCAAACCCAAACCCCACTCAGCTGTGGGGCATGCCCCCCAGGACTCAGGACATTGGGGCTGGTTCCTTACCCAGTCCATGAGGGTTCACTCATCCTCTGTGCTTGGCCACTTCAGGGCCCTCCTGGTGTGTGTCCCCAGCCTCTGCCAGGCTGTGGGCAATGGGCATTTCCAGTCTGGGGAGTCCACAACTCCCAGTTGGTCTTTGCTGGAGGACCCTCAGCAAGGGAGGGCCCCCCTGTCAGTGCTGTACTCCCACTTACCCACTGTGTGAAGTCCTCCCTGAAGCAGGGAGGGGAACCCACAGGAAACTCCCCAGGTTGCTGTGGCCCCGTTCCTGCTCTGATTAGTGTTTGTACCCCAAACCAAGCTTTCTGTACTCTTTCTGTCCCTCGTGCTGTCACACAGAGCAGGCAGTGGAGCATCACCCGGGGTGAACAGCTCAGTCTTCCTGAGACACCTGAAAACAGCACTCAAAGCAGGAAAACAAAAAAGCAATCAGCAGAAAAAATTATCAGTTAAGACTTTTTTCCCCAAAAATCCAGCCAAGGCACAAGACAGAGCTATTCCCAAATTCCCACTGCATGTGGCACTTGGTGATTTATTTCAGTGGCTTAAATGTCTCAGCACATTGAAATCTTTCATTTGGAGAAATGTCTGTTTTTCCTCAATATCTTGAGACTAATGAGGTTGATTATCTGATTTGAAATTGCTTTTTCTTGTCTGAATTTACCCATGTTTTGTGATGACATGGAAAAAAGTTTTTTTTTTAAAGAAGAAAAATCCAACCCAAACAACAAATATTTAGTGAGTGAATATTTGAAATGTTCTTGTGTACAAAGGGTGTGTACGTGTTTTCTTGCAAGGAGAGGATGTGTTTGGGATTGCATACATATTGTTGATCCTAAAACAAATGGCAAGAGCAGGGGCATGTCCAAGGTGATTTAAGCAGAGGGATTTTACTGAATCCCATGGAGTTGTGCCAGTGTGTTTCAGGAATCACTTTTATCCCTCGAGACTTTTTGCATGTTCCTGGGAAAGGGAATTTCAGGATGAGCATTTGGAAACTGCAGATATCCTTGAGTTAACCAAGGGCAGAGGTTTTCCCCAGGAAATCATGCAAGCAGGATCTGATGGTTTAAATTGCCATTGGGATGAGGAAAGGGTGGCCTGATGTGAGGGGCAGCCGATAAGCTTTGGCAGCCAAGGCCTGAAGTCTTAAGGAATTATTGGTAGCTTTGGCAGCTTTAGACAAGTAATGACTGAGCAAAATCTTAAGGGAAGATTCTGATCTCACTGACTGCTGTAAATTAGAAATAATCCCAATCACTTTGTAATGTGTTCCTGTAAAATTTGTGGGAACGTGGGCTTGACCGAAAAGCCCGACTTGGTCTGTTGCCACATATGACTCAATTCTTTATTTTGTAACCTGAATTTCCAGTATATAAACAGACCCAGAGTGGTGCTGCCCCTGCCTACACCAATCCTGCCATGCCTTTCGTGCTTTGAGCTGTTAGTGGTGCAGAATGTGGGGCTTCCACCACCTCCTGCCGAGCCCTTTTGCTGCCTGAGAGCTCTCGGTGTTATGAAGTGTTTCCTGATGCTCAGCCTCTATTTCCCTGCACTCAGCGTCATCCCCTCGCTCGTAGTTCAGTACCCTCACATCAAAACAGGGACATTGAAAGGCAATGAGGCAAACCAGCATGCAGAGGTGCTGGAGCAGGTTCAGAGCAGACTTCAAACAGGGCCCATCCTGGGCAGCCTTTGCTTCTCGGTCCCTTCTGCTGCTCCTGCCCTGAGAGCTGCTCATCTCCAGGGTTAGTGGGCAGTAGCTGAAGAGTTACACACACAGCAGTGTTCTTAGAAGAACATTTCCACAAAGCTCAGCATCATGTCCAAGTCCTTGCCAGTCCCAGTTTGGGCAGGGCCGTATTTACACCTCACAGCTGAGGCAGTGGTACATCCCTGCCTTGCTTCCTCTCTTCTCCTGTGCCGTGGCAGGAGCATGTTCACCTCTCTCCTGCCCTCCCTGTGGATCTTGTGAGCCTGTGGAGCCATGGGGACCCGTGTGCCACTGTGCCCAACTCCCTCTGGCTCTGCTGCTGGGCAGGATTTGCCGTTTCCATTGGCATGGCCCCCGTGCCTACCACAGCCTCAGGAGCAACTGCACCCTCACCGAGTGCCTTGTGATGATGATGTTGAGGTGGAAAGTAGGTCTGTGCTTCAGTACGCCTCAGAATTGCTCAATTTCCTGCCTTTTCACACAGCTCTTGAACCACATCAAAACAAAATGAAGCGGCAGTCCTGCAGCAGTCCCTGCCCTCATGGCAGCTTCCAGCAACCCTGTCCTCCCTTTCAGCCCAGGTTTTTCTCAGAGTAGGGATATGATGTGGCTCCCATTCCCTGGGAGGGGATCTGTGGAGGTCCCTGAGCCACTGGCAGGATGTTTGGCACAAGACAGAGCCTTGCTGATCAGCCTGGATTGGTTTAAACTTGCTATTTAAACAGATTACTTGATGTAGCTATCTGGATATTTCTACCAAAGGTTCCCATGGGTTGCCACCATGGCAGGTTTCAACAGTATCAAATTTACATGAAGGGAAAAATATATATAATTGAGACATATAATGAGCGCTGTCCTTTTAAATGTCTTCCCATTCTTGTTATTTACGGGTCCTTTAAATCAAGCGTTGCTGCCCTTAATTATGTAATCCATAATCGTTGGCCTCAGCCTAATATTATGTTAGTGAATCCAAGAGTGACATGAAAGAAAGCTGCATGTAACCAACGTGCTGCTTGGAAAGCAGGGACAGCCTGATGAGAAATCCTCCTGGGAGAAAAATCATGTCAGGGACTGAAATAACAGCCTTCTTTTTTCTTCTTTTCCCCCCCCCCAGCAACAGAAGGTATCAAAACTGAGCCTGTTGAAAAGGACAACATCTCGCTCATGTTCCTTTTTCTGATCTCTGTGTAGCCCCGGGTGCTAATCAGCCTGTCAGTCTCTAATTGCAGAACAGCAGTGTCAGGCAGAAGAGAGCCCTGCTCACCAACTGGGAGCTGGGCAAGGGCACAGAATCTCCTCACAGTGCCCAGCAGTGACAGCACAAGCACCATGGCAGGGTGGGCTTAGGTGCTGGGGAGTGGATCTGGTGGGCTCATGAGCACTCCTGAGCGTTCCCAAGCCCAGGGAAGTGTCTACTCAGGGCTGGCTCGTGAGAGGTGGAACAGCTCCCAGTGCCCTGCCCTTCCTCGATGTGTGGGTGCTCCCAACACCCTTTGTTCCATGACACTGGTCAAACCCCTTTGGTCCCTGCCAGTTGCTCCTTGCAGAGCGTGGTGGTCGCTCCAGCACAACTGGGGGGCTGGGGATCCACGTCTCTCTGAGGCAGCAGCAGCAGAGCTGACCCTGTGCTGTCACAGTCAGGAGTAGCCCTGGGACTATGTGTGTCGCTGCAGGCTCGAGGGAGCATGAAACACTCATCCAACCCAGATCTGGGTGACCTTCTGCTCCCATTACTGCTCACGAAGGAGCTCTGCTGTGACTGCACAGGGAAGAGAGGAGTCAGCTTTCTGTTGGCTGCCCTTTGGATGCAGCAGGATGTGCAGGGAGGATGTGTCAGGATGTGCACTGAAAACCCTTGGTGCAGCTGGGGAGGGCTGAGGGTTTTGTTAGAGGCTTATGGGACATAACTCAGGTTGAACAAGGCCTCAGGAGGTCAGCCAGTCTCCTCTTGGCCATTCTGCTGCTGTACTCTGCTGAAATCAGTAGAAATCTACCTGTTCAGTGGAACTACAAGTTCAGCCTCTTCCTTTTTTTAGCAGGGTTTCTCTTAATTTACATAAGGATATAGATGATCCAGCCTCTCTAGAAGTTGGAAAAAAATTGAAAAGAAAATTTTTTCGTAGTTCTGTACAGGATTAGAGGGATCCAGGCCTGGGACTGGGAGAGGCATTTGGAAAAGCCTGCCTGGAGTCAGGCCCATGGATCAAGACATGCTGGGGGAGCCACGGTGGCAGTGGAGCTGAAAAACCAACATGCCCCTTCTTGCTCCCATCCTGCAGCTGATGAGCTCCCAGATGGGACACCCCACTTGCAGGAGACAGTTGGTGCTGTTCTGAGGTGTACGACTGTCAGGAAAAGAACAGCCTTTCAAGGTTCACTGGTTCTGCTGGAGGCTCTGGCTGGTGAACTGGCACGGCAGCCGAGGCTAGAGGAGCAGGCAGGGCTCTGGACATGCTGCTCATGGCCAGCCATGTGCTAGTCCCACAGTATTTGCAGTATGTGTTTTCCAATTTGCTAACCCAGCATGGGAAAACAGCTATTTTTAGCCTATAAACTGTATATATGAATTGTTTTTCCAACATAAGAAATGCAATACAAATCCCATCATTTCAGATCTGAATGTTTTTGGGTTATGTTGCTTGCAGGGACTACACAGTTTGGATTCAACTAATCAAGTAGAAGTGCTTACAGAGTCCTCTGTGTGTCCTCAGGCTTCAGATGCTGCCACAGGAGTAAAAGACAAAACTGGCTTTCTATTTTTAGCAGCCAGCCTCTCCTGAGCTCGCCCCCTCTCCTAAAGCTCCCATCCATAGGCCTGTGGGAATCTTCTTCATAGAAGCTCATGTTTAGCCATGAAAGCCCATAATTTCTGCAGCCAGTGTGTTTTCTTCAGAGGTTTCTTGTTCGAGGGCTTGTGCCCACCTGAGCTGTGGCAGCAGCACACGGGTCCCTGGGTTCTGGGCAGGAGGTGCCGCAGCCAGACCCTGTCACCACCCTGCTGAGACATGGTGTGATGCACGGCCCATCCCTTGGGGGAGTGACCCTCTGTGTCCCTGGGAAGTTATCCCTCGTTAGCCTTGGGATACCACAGCCAGCGAAGTGAGGCTGAGAGAAGGATAAACCCCTGGCTAGGTCTGTGCTGCAGGATGGTGATGCAGCAACTTAATGAAGTTGCTGTTGTCACAGGGCCCAGGGACACAGGCGGTCGCTTCCAATCAGTGCTGAGAGGTTAATTACACATTTACCTGAACAGCAGTCTGAAATCTTCACCAAGAAGGAGGAGTGGGGGTGACTCTTGGCTGCTTTGGCACCTGCGGCTGTGAGCAGCACCAGAAGCGTGTGTCTATCTAGATCCCCCCCCAGCTGGCTGAACCTTTACAAGCTGTTTGCTGAGATCTTGGGATGGTCTTGTCCCAGAAATCGGTTCCAGTTTGGCATCAAAGCCAGAACTGCAGTAGTTTAAGAGCCAAAAAAAAAAAAAAAAGCTCTTTGACTTGCTCCTGAATCCTGCTCCTTACCTTTCAGCTGGAGTCATCCCGCGCTTCCTTCCGCGGTGTTCTACTGAGATGCCCTCAGGGCAGGTGATGGTGAATTCACCCATTTTTAATAAATAGATTTTAATTAACTTTTTAAAAAGTCCAGCTCATTCCAGTTAGTGGAGGGTGACTGCATTTGTTCTCTTGGAGAGTGGGAGAGAGAGCTCTGTGTTTTCAAGACCATCTGCTCATGAATCCTTAAAAAAAAAACGGAGAGGAAAACAAGCATTAGCTGGAGGCAGGGAAGGGTGAGGGCATTCCAGCAGCCAGCCAGGGCAGCCTGGCCAGGCAGGAGGGCCTGAGGCTGCCAGAGGAGCTGGGGTGGTCCTGACAGGTTTTTGGAGATGGGGAGCTCTAATGAGCTATGGGAGAAAGGACTGTCATTGCCTGGATGAGTGGGAAGAGAAACAACACTCCAGAGGGGTGAGTTCTGGCAGCCTCATGGGTGGGGGAACTGATATCCCAGTTTGACGGCTTTGAGATTTGAGAAGCCTGGCCTGATATTTCAGGAAAAAAGGCTTTGGGATGCTTGTTTTAAAGGGAGACGGTGCAGGGGATTGGTTACCCTGAATACAAAGTGCTATGCTGGGCAGCAGGAAGGGGCTTTGCTTGCCAGATGCCACCAGCACCTGCAACAAGATCAGGGTCTGGGGGTATCTGGAGAGGGGAGTGGGGACAGTGTCTGGAATCAGCTCTTTCCCCATTGGAATGTGAACTGCAGTGACTGTGCTTTGAGTGTCCACACTTACTTCATTTATTCTCCTTCCTTCAGAGTTATCCCCTACCCCAGTTTCTGGTCCAAAGTCAGATGGGGTGGCTTTGGGAGCTGCAGGAGGGCCAAAACCTTACTTAATTATTACTTCTCCCCATCCTGCAAAGAGAGACATGTCCACTACCCTGTCTGGGAGCAGTGGCTCACTCGGCCTCGTTCTCTGTGCCCTCCAGGGAGACGATATCTTGGATCGCAGCTCAGAGCTGATCTACACGGGGGAGATGTCCTGGATTTACCAGCCTTATGGACGGAACCAGCAGCGAGTTTTCTTTCTCTTTGATCACCAGATGGTTCTCTGCAAGAAGGTAAGGACATGGCTAAGGGCATGCTGCAGACAGGCTTGCCAGTCCAAAGTAGTTTTTAGGGCAAGGTGGCTCTTTGCTGCACGTGCAGAAGAGGATGTGGATGGCACTGAGGAGGGGCAATCCATGTGCTCGGAATACTGATTTATGGGATCGTGAGCATACTGGGATAGAGGGATTTTTATGCTCATAGCAAATCCAGCCTCCACTTGTTCACTTCATGCCTTTTTCTCATGTGCCCCTTGTTTGGCTCATTGCCTCACTTCTCCTTAATTTAGGTTTTGGCTGCAGCATATGATCTGGGATTAGATAGCCCTGGAATTCCTGTATGAACTACAGAGCCTGGCACTTGGGCCGACAGCTCAATTGCTGCATTGAGACGATGATCAGCAGCTCAGTCTGTGCAGGGTGTCTGTGCTGGCACTTGGGCAGAGGCATTTTAAGCCTCATCCTCGTGTCTCTGCTATGCTGGGTTTTACAGGGCACCTCTCTTCCACGAAGCCCATCAAGAAGGTAGGAAAGCAGTGGAGGATGCTGGTGCTGATGTGCTGCAGTGTTAACAGCAACAGGTGAACTGTGTTTCAGAGCAGCTCTGTTCAGCAGCAGCTGTGTTGCTGTATCCAGCTAAGGTGATACCAGCTCATTGCCATCCCAACTGTGCCACGTGAAGGGACAGAGCGCATCAGTCCTGCGTGTGACAACCTGGGATTCAGTGACATTCAGTGCAGCCACACAGAACTGTGCATGGGGAGTCCCCAGGTCTGGCTTCAGTGGGAAGTGCAACAGGGAGCTGTGGTCCTGTCACAGCCTCAGGGCTCAGGACAGGCTGAGCCAGCCCCACTCCGTGTGCCAGCCCTCCAAGGAGGGCCCTGGCAACTGCAGGAAGCAGTGAGGGAGGAGGCGTGGGAGGCTCCTGACTCACCACGGCGTCACTGTCCGCTCGGCGGCCTGTGCAGTGCAGTGGGTGGCACTTTCTTCTCCTGAGTCATGGTTGACTGAAATTTTGCCTTCTGGAATGCATGTGCTTGTTTTTCCCCTTCTTGTTGCTGTGCCTTTTACTCCTAGCCTGGCTCTGCACAAAAATAACACAGAGCAACAATAACCGGGTCCGACGGTCAGAGCTGGCACAGTGAGTCTGGAGGTGCACAGCTGGTTTCAGTTTTAATCTTGACCTCCCACACTTTGATTGTGACTCGAATTTCCAATTCACAAGGCAGCATCCAGCTTGGCTTGCACTGGGTCTGGTCCAGAGAGGTATTGAGCGCTCCTGTAACTCCAGGAAAACCGTGGTTGGGATTTCCGTGGTCATCAGCATGAGTGGAGAGTGTTCAGCAATTCACAGTGGGCTGTGGGGGCCTTGCAGGCTCCATCAGTATGAAAACAGCACTAGTGGGACACTGTCCTCCCTCTTTCTGCATGCAGAAGGCTCTTTGGGGGGGTGGTGCTGCATGAGGTGCTGCACAGGAAAACACCCAGCAGATAGGAACGTGGGGCCTGGGCCTTCCTGGCAGAGAGACCATGCCAGGATCTGGCAGCCCTGCTGCCCCAGCTGAGGTCTCTGGGACAGTGCATGCATCCTGAGCTTTGGGGTGACAGGGCAGAGGGTGGGAACTCCTGTGGTGACCTCAATGTCATGGGTATGAGGCTCAGACCTTGCTGTAGGTTCTTCTGCATCCAGCGTCAAACTGCAGTTGTTACTTTTCAGTGTTGGGGCAGGAGGGGAGATGAGGTTACAGCTGGACTCTCCCATGATAATGCTTTTCTTTATTGAGAATGATTGTCCCAGTATGGAATTCAGAGGAGTGTTAGCTCACATTTTGGGATCATGAATCCCATATAGAATAAATCTGAATGATTTGTAGTCTATGCTGCCTTGACCCTTATGTCAAGCTGTGCTGCACAGATCCCAACAGGCAGGACCACCTCTGCTTTAGAGCCAGAGCATCGTGTCTTGGGGCTTTCTTAGTGAGGCACCATTTACCTCATGGTGTGGGAAGTTGGAGCCAGCCTGTTTCAAACCCCCTGATTTGAAATTATCCTCTGAGGGATATGAAATATGACCCACATCCCCCAGAGCAGTGTTGGTACCACTTATGACGGCACATCTCAGTGAATCTTCTTCAGAAGATTTTCTGCATTTGTGGGTTTTCTTCAGATATAATAAATCAGTAGGTATGATACATCCTTCATCATGACACAATCTATATGAGAATACTTTTTTTTTAAATTATAGTGGTTGAATTTTATCTCTTTATCAGTCAAAAGAGATTTTTAATAGAAACAGGGAACTAAAACTAATTCCTTATTTAAATATGCCACAGATGCTTCAGTTTGATGAAGGCTTGCTAGATATCCTGAGAGGCTCTAGAAGACAAGCACATATTTCAAACAGGATCCCCCACTCCTCCAGATCTTCACTGCAGTTACCTGCACATCATCCTCACCTTCATTACCTGTGGTCTCCTTGGCAGGTGTTTGCAGCTGCAACAGCTTTGTGCTCTTGCATCCCCTGGGAATGCATATGGATCCTATGGTTGCAAAGAGGGTGATTCATGAGTTCCTGATGGAACACAGTTCTGTATCCTAAGCTCTGTGATGGTTTTGGATGTTGGTATTCTCTGTCATTCCCTTTGAACTCCATTGTCTCCAAACCTCGTTGCACAGTGGGCTCACAGTGCACAGGCTGGCAGGTTCCTGCTCACGGTTTGTGCAGTGGAAAATGAGGAAATTTTATGTGGCAAACCTGGCTGGAATCAGTGTCCCTCCTGTAGGCCAGGGTGAAGTGTTGGTGTTTGCTGATATACCAGTAGTCTAGGAAGATGGAATATGAATTCCTGCACTATCTGGAAGAGAGCCAGTGAAAGTCAGTTTTTCTTTTACTGCAGAAATTTGAGCAGCATTCTGGTCCCAGCCCTCCAGAGTGCTGGCTGTCAGTCCCAGGAGAACCCACTGTGACCCTTGTTGTGTTTGTACTGCTGCTGGTCCCCTGGGTTTGTACTGCTGTGCTGCTGGATCACTGCTGCACCCAGGCAGAGTGATAAAAAATTCTCTCTGTAGCCAAGGTAACAACTCCTTCTGTGCCCCTTATTTCAGGTGGATGTTCTCTGCAAAGTGACATGTCCCCCACCCCCACGGAAGTTTGGGTTTCTTCTCAGCAGTTTTGCTGTCAGTGAACAGCAAAGATTGCTCTGGTTCAACCTCTTGGTGTCCTCTGTGTGGCTCCATGGACAAGGCACAGTACACACTCTCAAAAAACATCTTGTTTCTACCATTGTCCTTCTGCCTTGGGTTTGGTCCATCAGCTCTAGCAGCAGCTGGCCCGGGAAGATTTAATCTCCTGTTGTGTGCTACCAGGATTTACCATGTTTCTTTTTCCCACTGATCTATCCAGTGTTGCCTGTGTCTAAGGCACATGGTCTGTTGGATGAGGAGGTATTTCTAGTGTCCAGCTACCTGCTTTCAGCAGCAGGTAACGTATTTCCAAATAACCCCATCTGCTTTGCTCATGTCTTGCTTTCCAGAGGCTTTGCCATCCCTTTCTGCTGTTTTTTGAGAATGTTTCAAGGTTATGGGGCCTTTTTTTTTTTTGTTGGACACCTGGCCAAGACATTTCTGTGAGGGAGTATAACTCTCATGTGATTCTTCCTGACATGATCACCTGGTTGTTCCCTGCCTGATACACCTGCAAGCCCATCGGTAGTGCCAGCTCAGCCCTCTGACAGCCAGGAGCTCGCTGATCAGCATTCACTCTGTTTATTGGTTGTTCCCAGATATTTCAAGCAAGGCTTCAGCACCTGCCTGGCCTTTGGGAATCATGGGTGTCCATAGATCCCTGCAGGTTGGGACCACCCCTTGTATCCCAGTGCTCTCTGGTCTCATACAGGTGGATGGGTTGGGCTGAGAGCTGCTGGTGGGAGCAGCTCATTGAACCTGAACGTCCTTGTTGTCTTCCCACTGGCTGTGTGTCCTAGGATTGTCCCAGGGGCTTTTGCAGTGTGAGCTGATCCAAGGGTTTGTCCTTTCAGAGCAGTTGGTGATGGTTTGTTTGCACGTGAAAATCCAGGTATTGACGTGACTGTGTTGAACTCTCTGACTGTGTCAATGTGACTGTCAGAAACTGGTCATTAATATAGTTCAGCTGTCAGGAGAGGAGTAGTGGCACTGGTGGGATCCAGTAGCCAAGCTCAGCCCCTTCCCTGGCTGCCTGTGTAAGATCCACTGCCTCAGGCAGAATTCCCAGATTCATTTCCATGAGCACCACATCTTCAGAGACCTGGGTTGGGAAGATGTGTAATTACTGAGAGCCACATTCAACTGTGCTTGGCAGGTGTTATTTCCCCCAGTGGGGGTATCTTTAAGTCTTTCTTCCAAGCAGCAAACCTGGACTAAGATTTCCAAGGGCTGTATGCAGCTTGCACCGTGGCAGGCAGCTCTCACTGCTGGCAAACATCTTGCAAAGAGACTTGTGTGGGATGATTTTCACAAAAACTGTTTATGAGCTTTACAGATAAATCTCTTTGGTTTAGATTTGGCCATCAGAGACAGCACTGGTCACTTCCTGACATCACCACTGGATTACTTCCTGGTACCAGGAAGTGAGGAGTTTAATTAGATGAAATGGCCATGCCAACTATTTCAGGCTTCAATAAACTGAATGCTGAAATACCAGTTTGGATGCCACAGTTCCTGACCCAGAGCCCCTGGGAGAGCTCAGGATTCAGGTTTGCTTTGCTAAGCCGGGTAACTTCTAGCTGTTGGATTAATGTCAGTCTCCCAGTGAATTTTCTGTCTGTGTCTCCTGAACCAGAGGGTGGGACATTGCCGTGTGCCTGAGGACAAAGCGGTGGCTTCTCCAAAGAGACTGTTGATTGGATGCCCTAATGCAGAGCTGCCTTTTGGGAAGGCAGAAGGGAATGGACGGGGCAGGAAGCAAGCTCTGGCCTCAGTGTGCCTTGCCATGTATGTATCATAGGAGAGGAATGCATATTCCAGCATGCTGACCATAATTACCAAGAAATGAAGGCAATCCTTGATGATGGCAACATTAAAAGATGTTGCCTTAAAGGCACAAGGTCCACTTTCCTCCTCACCCTGAAGTTAAGAGAGTTTGACACAGAGATGCTTTAGATTTGCAAATCATGGTACTTAACATCCAGGCCTGTGACACACAGCATTAATTATGATCATAGCCTGTTATGCTGGGGATGCTCGAGGTGCTCAGCAGAGGAGGATCTCCTTTTTTCTGTTCTGGATAATAGTTTGGATTCCCCCAACAGGCTCCAGAGCGCTGTGGCATCGGGCTGGGACTGACAGCATGGAGTGTGAAGGGTTAACAGAGTTTCTGCACCAAATTCTGCTTTTCCTTCCCCAATAGCCGAGCAGTCCTTGATGGGGCTCTATGTTTGGTGTTTTCTGACAGTGCAGAAAGATCAGTGACTGCATGAAACACATTTAGTTTTCATTTGTGCTTTTTATGTGTCTCTTGTAATCAAGAGGGAATGCAGGCTCCAGCTTGTGGTTTATTGCTATTGCTGTCTTCCCTTGAGCTCCCTGAGCAAAGCAGGTTGGATGAGAAGCAAAATGAGACCAGTTTTAATAGCAGTAGCCAGACAGCCATCTAGAAATAGCTACGCTACAGGAGATGGAGTAAATAAAATAATCCTGTCAGCCTCCATTGCAGTTCAGGTTTCCAAGTGGTAAGATAAAAGAGACATTTCTGAGCCCTTTTAGTGTAAGAAGGTCTACTTCCCGTATCACTTCTGCTGGAAACACTGAAATAATCTCTGCACCAAAACAATGGCCCTGCTTTTATTACAGGCTAAGAAGGTCTCACAGGACCAACCCAAAATCTTGTTTGCAAACACAGAGCAGCCCTGGGACAATTCTTACTACTCTTAAGTGGTTTTTTGACCCACAAGGAGCACTCTTTGACTTCTGCAGCACCTCCCACCCCTTCTCTTTTTCTCCCAGTAACACAGATCTCCACGAAATGCCGTGTTTTGGGTCAAGCCTGGGCCCAGCCTGCAGCAGGGTGAGCAAATGGGTCAGGCTCAGGAGAGCTGCTGGTTTCTGCAGCTCAGGAGAGACTCAGTGCTGCCCTAGCAGTCAGGGCCTGCTGCTGCTGGACCTGGTGAGGTTGCTGGTGATTCTTGGGGCTGTCCTAGGGAGGGCCAGGAGCTGGACCTTGATGATCTTGTGGGTCCCTTCCAACTCAGGATATTTTATGATTCTATGAGATGGGCACGGAGGCGACCAAAGAGAACACACTGCCTTGGTCACAGCCCTAGAGCAAAGTGTGAAATGAAGTTTTTAGAGACCAGTGTTTCTACAGCCCCACTTCCAGACCCCTGTGCTCATGGCCAGATGATCAGTCAGTGCTGTCTACAGACAAGAGGTTTTTGTGGGTCCTTAGATCACAGCTGGGAAGTTGGATCCTCCTGTCCCTTGGCCAGCAGAGAGCTGAAGGCTGAAGGACATGAAGGCAAGTCTAGCAGTTGATGGGATATAGGTTAAAACCAGTTATGAAACAGTCCTTCAGCTTTCAGACAGATGTGCTCAGGAGAAGAAAATGTTCCTTGTGACAGCCCAAGAGCCTGGAGTGCTTGGTGGCCCTTGGGCTGGGCTGTGCAGGTGCCAGCCACGTGCCCTCAGCATGACTTCACAGGAGGGTTCGTGCTGATGGGCTGCACTTACCTGAACCAGCACCTGCCACACCTGTTGGTGCTCCAGTGGCTCAGAGGGAGCAGAGAGGGAGGAGTGGGAGCCGGAGGGACCCAGAGGAGACAGCTGGAGTAGGGCAGGGGAAGGCTTTAAGTTGTTAGTTGGTAATTCAGTGTTTAAATCCAAAAAGGGCTGAATTTAGAGTCCTTCACAGTTTGTGTTGGATGGCTGGACAGGGATCAGGTGTCCCTTCTCCCGTGGTCATACAGATTTGCAGGATGCTCTGCAATATACTCTCTGCCTAATTTATCGCTCCCATAATTGCAGTGGGTGTAAATTTGGTCCACAGACAAAACCTCTAGAGCTGAAAATCTACCCCTCCTCCTGCTGTGGCTTTTCATCAGCACAATTTGAAGCCCCTGGGAGCGAGTTGGAAAGACCAGAAGAGCCGAGTGATGTGGGTGCAGAAGGGTTTCCCATCTCTTCCTGCTATTAGTTCTTTGGAAAGGCACTCGCCCTCGCCTCGCTGCTTCGCAGCCAAAGTGATTGGGCTCAGGGTGGAACAAGGCATCAAAATGCCACTGATGTTCCACTAAATACATGGAACCAAAATAGCATTTCCACATAAATGCTTTCAGCTCCAGTCCTCCCCCTCTCGGATCCCACACTGCAGCTCCATGGAGCTGGTGAGGATGAATCAAACGTCTCTTCCCAAACTCAGGAGACAGACAGTGCTGAATAATTTGGCAGGAATCTGCCGACCTCCCCAGCACAGCTGTCCTTGTGCAGGAGGAGTTATGTAAACTGAGAGAGGTTTCAGCTCTCCTGGGAGGCTCCTTGGCCCGTCCCAGGAGGTCTGTTGGGGGTGGTGTTTGGGAGGTGGTGTTACATCCCCCTGTTCCTAATACAGTCCATCCCTCCCCACATTTCAGGCTGTGCTGTGCAGGCCCCATCTCTCTGCTCCTAAAGGCTGGCTCAGCCCCAGCTGCTGTGTCCAACAAGCTGATAACAGGGCTCACAGTCTCTGGCCTCCAAATATTTACCAGGGCTTAGATTTGTTTTCTGATATCAAGAATATTTAGGACAAAACCATTCACAAGGGTTCATTGAGTCTTAGGGTCTCATTTGGACCGAGGAGGGGCCTGGTTGGTTGATGCCCTCACAGCTCTGGGCCGATCAATAAGGTCTGTGTGTCACTGTCCCATCTCAAACTCAGCCCACAGGAGAGTTAAGTTACATCAGGGGCCCCCAAACTTTTTTAACAGGAGGCCGGTTCACTGTCCCTTAGACACTGCTGGGGGCCGGACTATAGTTTGGAAAAAAATGAATTTTATTCCTTGAACACAGACACTGAATTCTGGCATATCAGACA
>JAWWLV010000158.1:18230089-18404529 GCA_035041135.1 Platyrinchus mystaceus | reverse complement strand
AGCTGGAGGGAGGGAGGGAGAGACAGGGGAGCCGCCCACCTCGCTGATGCCGCCGCCCCCCTCCTCAGCCCGGCCACCCAGTCTGGAGGGGGGGCCAGAGGGGACTGAAGGGACTTTGCCACAGGGGCTCTGGAGATTTGCCCGAGTTGGCGGGGGGAGGGGGGGGTGGGAGGGTTCTGTAAATACTGGCGGGCCAGATTGAGGACCCTGGGGGGCCGTATCCGGCCTGTGGGCTGTAGTTTGAGGACCCCTGAGTTACATGAACAAATGCTACAGAAAGCTCCCCCCTTGGTATTCATGAAGAGCAGGCTGGGCTGCTTTCGTCAAAGGGTCTCTTTAAGGTAAATTAGACTTTAAAAATGTAGGCTCCAAATCTTTTTTTAAAAAGCCAAAGGACGTTGAAAGCACTTATGACTAAAGATACCCAAAGACATGGCAAAGTGGCAGCGTGCCATGCTCTCATTGCTCACGGCAGGCTGGGCAGAGTGAAGATAGAGAGCAAGCAGGCAGGAAAATCAGGACAAATTTCAGGAGTACATTGAAAAACCCTGCTTACTCCCTCTGCTCTGCAGGCACTGCCCAGGCCAGCGAGAAATCATCAGACAGGGGTCTGAGCTCCACACCCCAGTGCAAAAGGCAACTCGGCCTTTTCCAAACTTCTGCCTTTCCCAAATCATGGGTTTGTGTTTGGGTGCAGTTATTATGGACCCTGGCTTAGTCTTTGCCCGGTTTCAGCATCAGCCATTCACTGTTCATCAGCTCTTTCAGTGTCAGCTGTTCACCAAGGGGTAGCTCTTGCCCGTAGGTGGGTGTCTCTCCAGCCTCATCCTCAGATGCCCCATCTCCCATGGTCTGTTTGCCTTGCTGGGCTCTGCCAGCTCTGATCCCGAGGCATGGATAAGGCTGAGCTGTTCTTACATGGCTCTGAGCTGTTAGAGATCCACCATCAGAGGCTGCCAGTGTGTCTCTCACCAATTACTTACAGCTCCCTGTTGCTCTGTACAATAAGCAAATGTCATTATCCCCTGGTAGAGCTGGGGAAGGGCTGAGGGAGAAATGTCACTTCCCCCCGAGGCCCCCAGCCAGCCCCTGCCAGCGCCAGGGGCTGCACTCACACAGCCTGGCTGATCCCTGCACTCACAGCTCATCATCTCTCCCCAGGTCAGTCTGAACCTCCTTTCCATTGGAATATGCAGGGGGTTGGTAACCAGGAGGACCAATAACCTACATATGCAATGAGAACCTTGTCATGGATTATTCTGTGGTTGGCATCTCCTCTCCTGTCAGCTCATAAGAGGGATCGCGGCTGGAAATGGCTCTTCCTCCATTTGTGTTTCACGCATGATTTGTTTTACACATGAGAAGTCGAGTGTGACCCAGCACAGAGTAAACCACAGCCCTTGAAAAAAGGCACCATCCTAAAATCATAGCCCTTGCTTAAGGCCTCCCCGTCCACCCTTGCAGGGCACACACCAAGCAATTAATAGGAGGAATGGGAAATGCCTGGAGATGCTGGACACAGAGCTCATGGGAACGAGTGACTGGGACCAGGTCAGGGCTCACCTGTGCCCTCTGACGGGGAAATTTCCTCCTTATGTGCTGCTTAAGCCCTTGAACAACTTTCAGTTCTGATGTCACATTGCACTAGTGACTGCAGGTTGCTCTCCTTGTGATTAATGTTCTTTCTCCTGCAGAGGTTTGACTCGTACGGGGTCTTGCACACCCACAGTGTGCAAAGGCAGTACCTGGCACAGGCAGCTCTGGGCTGGGGACTTGTGGCACGAAAAAGTGATGGACTAAAGCTAGAGAGTAGGAGGAAGCAGTACTGAAGACAAGTAGAAGTCAATGCCATAGTAAGAGCTACTGAACACTCTGATTTACAGATACAGTCCTTTCTGCAGGTATCCCTATCCACTTCAATAGGTGTGTAATTCATTGTGGAAGCCACGTCTCAGATTCAGATCTCCAGGTTTTCCAGTAGAGCTCAGCCTTGGTTTCCTTATGATGGTCACAAAGGAGATTTTTTTCTTCTGAAGGGACCTTCCCCCCTTCAGAGAGGGGGCAGGGTGTGGGAGCAGGAGGGAATGGCCCAGGCAGGTCCCACAGGCAGGTCCAGCCCCCAGCTCTGCACAAGCTGCTCGAGCTGCAAACACCGACTCAGCCCTTTGGAGAGCAGAACTGGGGAGGGGGGGAGGCCTTACATAATGTGTCAGAACTTTGTTTTGTGCTCCCATCAAACACCACTTTTTTTGGCTTCATCTTTTCCTTGTGAATCCTTAGTACAGATTACGTGAACAGACTGCAGAGCATTATTCAGCAGAGCTTAATTAACCTCAGTGAGGGAAAGAAAAGGAAATCATAGAAGCTGTAGGGTATAAAAAGATCATATTTAGACAAATAAGTGCAAATGACCCAGATGCATCAATTTCCTTTAGAGCCAGGCAAGGCAATCTGGATGCTCTGCAGAGACTGCAGGTCTGTGTCGCTGCGGCTCCTGCTGCCTTGGGGCTCTCCCACACTGCCCCTCCAGTCCGTGCTAATCCCACCTGCTCTCACCCATCCCTCCTCCATCTGCCACCTTCCTCTCAGACACCATCAAAATGCAGAGCTGGGAAGGACCCCAGGAGATCAGCTATTCCCCTTGCAGGATTAAGATCATCTCTGATGGATGTTTGTCTAACCTTCTTTTGAAAATCCCCCAGGAATGCCATCCCAAGACTTCCCTATTTTGTCTGTTCTAGAGTTTAACTACTCTTACAGATAGAAAGATTTTTTTTTCCCTGGTGGTAAATTGAGCCAAACCACAAAGTGGAGAATAATTGATCACCAGATTCCATAGAAGAGCAGCAGCTTTCACCTACTGGAATACCAACTGCACATTCCTTTTTAGTTATTAATTATTATCTTTCTAGATTAAACAACTCCATTCCTTTGGCCTTTCCCCACTGATGAGGTTCTGAGAGTCCTTTTTTTGGTCTTTTTTTGTCTTTTTATGTTTTCTTGCTCTTGCCTGATTTAACTACAAGAAATAATATTGTGTGACATTCAGAACTGGGCAGTGTAAACCAGCCAGTCATCACCCTGACTGAACTGTGGGCAGGATAACAGGCAATACCATACTAATACAGCCAGCATGTACATGAAGGTACATTTTAGATGTTAATCATTTCTTCTTAATACGTTATCCCTGGGATAGTCAGGAGCAGCAGCCTGCCCAGCTGCCATTTCTACACCCCACAAAGCCAGAGCTTCTTTCCACAGTGTGGCTGCTTCTGTAGCAGGTGGATCTCCATTTTGTATGTACTGTCTGCTCTGTCCTTCTGCCGTGCAGCTCCTACTCCGGGCTGGTTCAACCATCCTTTTTGCTCCTCAGCTACACAGCTACTTTCCTTTATTTTCTGTTTGCTTGTTTGTCTCCACTGACATGCTGGGAGAAGGGACAGTCCTGTGCTGGACTAAACAGTGTGGGGAGCACCAGGATCAGCATTGCTCAGGTTCCTGGCTGCACACAGCAGAGAGCACACAAGCAGCATCACTTTCATGGCCTGTGTGTTCCCTCAGTTTCTATTCTCTTGTCTACATGCATAAAAAGCTCCTTAAAACAAGTCTTTGGCCTTGCTTGCTGTCTCTCATGTAGCCCAGATGAATACCTAAATTTTATTGAACTCAATTACAGTGTAAGCCATTTGAAGAGGCTCATGGTTCACTAAGGAGCTGAGTAATATCTGTTATTCTTTAAGAGCTGCAGGAACATAAGTGATAAAATATCCATGGATCAAATAATTATTATACATCCCGTACTATGGGTATTAAAATTTAGTCAGTTGGGAAATAATATCTGTTTAGTGAGTGTTGGCAAGAAGGGAGGAGTGATAATAGGAAATGCCCAGATATTAAAAATGACATTATCCAGTTACGGTTGTTAATCTGCTCTGTGGACTGAACTTTCTGGAACCAGGTATGTACAAAGTGTCTTCCATGGGCAGGCACGTGCTATTCACTGAAATGTTTATGTGCTCTACCACTCTGGGAGAAGTAAAGAGTCTCTTATAAATTCAGGGTACCACTGCTGGGGTTCGTGGTCAGTGAGTGAGGAATGTCCTTCTTTTGTGGAAGTAGGAAGGAAATGCACTGTGGGGTATTGGGAGAGTGATGGGAGAAGAGATGATCCATTTCTCCTCGAGTCATTATTGAACCTTCTCCTCCTAATGACAGTGAAGTGGCAGACAGGAGCTTTGTGCCCGTTGTCTCTCCCTCTTTTCCCCTGTGCTTGCTCAGCGCTCAAGGACAAACTGCGGCATCTCTTCCTCCTATTCTCTGCAGCCTCAGGAGCCGAACCATTGCATTTCTTCAACAACAATATTCTGTGGGGCCATTTTATTTCCAGAAGCCCTTGCAGGATTCCGCTATCTCCGTGTTGCTCCTTCAGTAACTCCCAGGCAGCACCGTTATCTTCACACCCGATACTCAGCAGCACCTGCAGAGCTCAGGAGCCTTTGAGATGCTCTGCAAGAGCCTCAGCCTGGGAGAGGAAACGGATGGAGCAGCTCAGGCAGACACCTCCAAACCCAGGGACTGTCCTCTGCACAAAGCTGTTAAAGCATTCACTTGGCATTAGCTGTTAAAAATAGCTCATAATGTTTTCTGAGTCAAAATCAGAGAGATAAGAGGGGAAAAATGTATTGAGTGTGTGTAGGGAAAAGGCCAACACACAGAGCCTGGTCCTCTGCATCAGTGGGAAGGAGAATGGCTGTTGTACAGCTAATTTAAGGAGCACATCTTGGTTCCTGTGAGATTTGGGATCAGGTTTTTTTGAGAGTGTGGTGGAGAAAAATATTATTTCTCCAAAAGAGCCCCAGACTCACATTATACACGGTGTGTGGTATTGATTGCATTGACCAGGTCCTGTGTGACACTTACAGCCTTTCCCAGGCACAGAGGGAAAAAAGCAATTTCCCAAGTTAGGACAAAACAGAAATGATATTCTGTTGCCTATTCAGCCTTTTTTTATGTATTGGACAACATCACTGCTCACAGCCTGCACTAGAGGAAGGTGTTTGTACCAGAGATTTGTTAATGAAATTTCCCCCCAGCATTCCAGGGGAAGGAGTCAGGATTTAAAGCTTCTGGCCAGTGCCCTGTCTCATGAGAATTAATACTGTCTGGCAGATCCATGAGCAAGTTTGTTAAATAAATTATGGTGTAGAGTTTATTTTCCAAGATTAATTTTTTTTAAATTATACCTACTACTTATCTTCAGAAAACCTCACTGCTAAATATTATTTGAGTAAATAAATGCTGTACATTGATTTTATTTTTCTTCTTAAATGAATCCTTTCCTTTGACATAGATTTATCTTTAGATTTATCTTTATCTCAAAAATCCAAAGGTACTTAGGTTAAAGTGATTTAATATACCTAAATATTGGCTTTTGAGAGTGGTTAGAGGAAGGAAATCTTGACTGTGTGTTGCTGAGTTTGGTGTTCTAAATATGTGTGCCTTGAAACTTGAATCACTCTGTGTGGTCATGACTACAGAATTAACATTTTTTTCCGAGGATCGTCTTTTGTTTTCTACTCCTGTAAAGACATGGAGATGTGGGGCCAGTGCTTCTCTTAAATCAGTATAACTCAAGAGTAGTTCCAGTAAAGGCAGTGCAAAATTTACTTTTCCCTTCCCAACATAGAGAAATAAGCTGCTGCTCAACAACAAGGAGTAACCAACTGAGGAAGGAGAGGAACATGAACAGGTTTGGTTGAAAAGGTTATAAATAACAGGGAGGGGAAAAGAAAATACTAAGCTGCATCAAGAGGTTAAATCCTGGGTGTAATGAGACAGAGATAGGTTAGGAGTGCTTTGGCCTGAGAATTGGGCTGATTTCTCACCACTGAACTGTGTGTGAATGGGAAATGGGTTCCAAGGAGAAGGGCACCTGTCTCCCCTGGCTCTGGGAAATGTGCCAAACATGCCTGCATTGTGTTTGTACCCCTGGCTGGCAGCACAGGAATCCCGTCAGGCCAGTGGCCTGAGTCTTACGGTTCTCGTCCCGTGGAACAGAACTCCCATCATGGGAAATGATAGAAGGGTGTTTCCTGCTCAGAGGCATTTCTTCATGCCCACATGCAGCACAAGGATGTGTATTTTGTTCTTCTCTGCCCCTGACCTACCCTGTTTGCAGGAAATGTGCTCACAACAGGTGAAACTTGAAGAACCTGGCCAGGTTGCACCATTATTTCTCTTTTTTCTTCAGCTCTCCCAGGAATTTCCTGCTGAGCTCAGGCTCTGTAAGCATCCCACAATCAACCCTTTCTCCTTTTGTCTCTGTAGGATCTGATAAGAAGAGATATTCTGTATTACAAAGGGCGCATAGACATGGATAAATACGAAGTGGTGGATATAGACGATGGGAGAGATGATGACTTCAATGTCAGCATGAAGAATGCCTTCAAACTTCATAACAAGGAGACTGAGGAAATGCACTTATTCTTTGCCAAGAAACTGGAGGAGAAGTTACGGTGGCTTAGAGCTTTCAGAGAAGAAAGGAAGATGGTAAAAGAAGATGAAAAGATAGGTGAGCAATACGGAAATGAATCTGAAAGGAGATTGTTGGTAATGTTTAATTTAGACCCAATGGGTGGAGAAGCCGACATTTTTTTGTAGTAGAATTACAGTTCAATCTTACTGAAATGTCCTTGGTTGTTCTCACAGTCATAAACAGGTCTCTTTCCAATTCAGTTAGTGTTATTTTGGCCCTCAATAAACAAATTCTGTCCATAGCTTCAAGCCTGGACCTCCATGGGTGTATGGGAGAAGGAAGTCTTTGGCCATCTGACTTCAGTGTCTCCTGGCTGCACCACTCTGCTCTGGTTATGCCTCATGCAGCATGGCAGGGCAGCAAAGTCAGTGACTTCCCAGTCATGCCCTCCCCTTGCATCAGCCCCTAAATTGACTGTAACCAGTGTCAGTTCAGGCTCAGTTTGTTGCTCAGCTGTAAAGCACTGGGCATATATATGCAACTGTATAAATAATAATGAGTTTAATCTTACTTTTCACACAGCCCCTGCACAAGTGAGATTATAAAGTGGCCTGTCCTTCCAAGGAAGAGCTGCTTCTCAGTAGAACACACCTGTACACTCAGCTCACCGGGCCATCCTTGCCTACCTGGGGCTTTCTGTGTTTGCCCAGCAGTGCAGGGCATCCCCCCCACCCCCAAAAAAACCCCAAGGCTTTGTAAGCAACCTTCTGAATTGTGTTTGCCGTGTTCCCTTTTCCAGGCTTTGAAATTTCTGAAAATCAAAAGCGGCAAGCGGCAATGACAGTAAAGAAAGTCAGTAAGCAAAAAGGTAACCGGCAACATGCTCTGTGCCTGGTGATGTGAGGGTGGAGTGGGCTGGGCTGAATCCTGCTGGGTTAGGATCCAGCATCCCCTTGAACTTCCCCCTCCCCTGCTCTTTTTTTATAAAATACCGTTTGTGCTTTGTATCCTTTCTTAATGTATCTGTGGGCCAAATTAATCTCTGGTCGAATGTGCTTGAAGCCAGTGGAATGGCACCAGAGATGAATTTGATCTCGTGTCTCCAGTCTGATGTCCAGAAGCTGTCCCTGGGGGCAGAAATCTATCTCAGTTGTTTATCTCAGGCTGAAACAGGAGTGAGTGCGGAGGTGTATAGGGGTTCTGCTAATTCCCAAAGTCTCCCATTAGCAAAAAAAGAAGGATGACTAAAATGCTGGAATTGGGGAGGGAGCTACCCCTTTCCTGCTTCTGGAAAGGGTACACTCTTGTTTCTTGGGGCTACCTGTAACTTATTAAGGACAGTACAGTAGCACCAGCTCTAGGAAATAAAGTGTTTTAGTAAAGACATTATATTTCTTGAATGTCAGATTCATTTCCCCACCCAGGCAAGGTACAGCCAACTAATCAATGCTATGCCAGGTATTAGGCAGAGTCTCAACTGGCAAAGGCCAGCGTTTATTATCTCTGGCAATAACTTGCAGCTACAGGTTTGGAAATACTCAACACGGAGGGAAAGTCAGAAAGGTCATCTTTCAAGTTCTCCAAAGCTTCACTATGTCATAGGCATGTTGATTCAGTACCAAAGTTCCATGGCACAACTAGGCCTATAAATGGGTTTTGAGAGAACTCGTCACTGCTTGGGCTTGGGTCAGTCCCAGGCAGGTTTGTCCCTGCTGTGTGCAGGCAGTGGGTTTTTTTTCAAAAGTTGAAGGAGCTCTTTGCTTTGTGCCTCACCTGTTGTTGTCTACTGGCTTTGCTGGTCCAGTAGTGGTTTGCCAGGCCAACTGTAAACTCCTTGGTTTGCTGTGTCTCTCCATTGTCATTAGTCTTCTCCTCTCTACTGACTTCCTATGTCGTCTTCTAAGATGTTCTCTAAAAACTCTCCTGGCCAGATTTTCTGAGCTCAGAGTGTGCACACCCCAAAACCAGGCCCAGGTACCTCACATGGGTACCTGTGCTTCAGGCAGGAGTGGCCACTAAAACCCCCCAGCTCAGGGTCTCAGGCTCCCCCTCACCACCTGCATGTTTGTCCCCCAGCACAGAACCAATCACAGGGGTTACAGCAACTGGAAAATCGGAGAATCAGACTTGCATGGTTGCCATGACAAACCAGTTTAAATTATTACTGCTGTTCAGTTAATTATATTATTAATTAATTAAGGTATTAATTAATAATTGTACTGTTCAGCCATTAAGGGACACAGTTCAGAGGTGCCTGAGCATGCCTACTAGTATTCCCAAGTAAATCACTGGACTTGCATCCTGACAAATACAATGTGCCCGACAGGACTTATGTCTTACACAGCAGTTGCTCTCTGTCTTCTCTCTTTGTCTTTCTCTCTCTTTCTCTCTGAGATGAAAAAAGAGGGGTTGTTATCTTAGGCTTCTTGGACTATAAAACTCATGAGTTCCTAAAACACCAGTCAGCATTTCTGTAGTGAAGAATGAGCTTAGGCTGTAGCACTGGCAGTTCTTTTTATGAGATTAAGTCCTCGAGTCAGACAGAAGTTCAGTCACAACCCAGCACCAAGTTAAGCACAGCCTGGTTGTTTTTAAGACATGGAATCTGAAAAACAACAAATAGGGTCGTTAAAACAGTAGCTCTGTTTGCTTTGTCCTGCACTGTGGTGATCGTAGCCCAGTCTCACTCAGATTGATTAAGTATTGACACTTGAAGGTTTTGCTTAAAACTCTTTAGTTTTGTTACTCTGTGGTTTGTCTTGTGCCCAAGCCTAGAGGCTGCTGGAGCAGGGAGCTGCTGGCACTGCTCAGAAGGGGGTGGTAGGAGGAAATTCCTGAGAGCTGGCTTTTAGTGACTGATTTTTTGAATCTTGCCATATGCATTTTACAGATATTGACAACATTTTTTTTTGCCAAGATCTTGGCAGGCACTTAGGGCTCGGGCTTGGGAGCAGGCAGAGAGGTGTGCCCATGCCACTGCCTCTGCCCTCCCACGGCACGACAGGAGCACCAGAAAGGGTTTTAGGTTGGGTTTGGAGCATCAGTTATACCTGGAAAGCAGTGAAGCCCTTCAGGAGTGGGAATACTTCGATGGAACTGTTAATTCACTTAAATGCAGGCTTTGCAGGATGGTCTCAGTGGCTACAGCAGGGTCTGACAGCTCCACAACCCAGCCTGATGTGTCGCGAGCTCTGCTCCCATGTCAGCGGGTGCCTATTACAGACTTGTTCCTGGATTATCTCAGCTGTTCCCTCCACCTCTTAAATGGGAAACCATGGTAATTCCCCTGTCACAGAACACTTAAGGAAGAGAGAAAAGCCGTGAAGGAGGTGAAATGGAAAATGCAATCAACTTTGTTAGAGGTGAAGCAGAAAAACATTTTTCAAATAGTATAAACTGCTGCTTATTTCATGCACTGTTGTACCACACCTCCCAGAAGTATTGCTCTCGAGCTGGCTGGCATGTGTTTGAAGAGGAGGCATTTAAACCACTGCTGGCTGCAGCAGGCAAGGGAGAGGCACTGGGAGCAGCTGAGAGCAGCAGAAGGAGCCTTGAAACTCTGCTTTTTGAACTAATGGAACCTTTATCCAGGTGACTAAGTGGGAACAACTCTTTGAGAAGTTTCTAATCCCCACCTGAGGGTCCTCTGTGGGGCCCCCTAGAAGCAGCCCCCTCCTGACACTCTTGTCTGCACAGGATGTGTGCAGGGCCAGACTCCCTGCCAGTTAACAGGCAGTTGAGGGCAGATTTCAGCAGCATCCCAGGATTTGCACTACTTACTGGATTGGGCAAAAGGTGCCTTAAGACAGCATTAAACCAATTTTTGGCCTTCTTTAAGTCCATTAGATATACAGTAAATGGGTACCATTGGCTCTGCACCTCACAGACAGAAAAGGGCTGGTTGCTGTTGTTTTCCTTTTGCATTGATTGTTCAAGATTTTGCCTCTTGGTTGCCCTTTAGCTTCCTTCAGTGTCAGTGTGGGAAGTGGGAATAGAATTCAGTGTGGTGTCTCCTAGAAATAGTAAAGTAACAAGAGAATTTTATTTGTCTTGACTTAACAAAAACAACAAAAACCCCCACAGCCCTTTGCAGGCCACAGGCAGCCAAGTGTGCAGGATCTTTGCAGATAGTCCAGGTCCCACTGAGAACTTCCACTGCCTGTGCTGACACAGCAGAGGGATGATGGCATTGGGTTGTGCTTCCAGCACTGTGCTTGTTATTGACTAGACCAGTGGAAACAGCTCCAAAGTTCCCTTGGAAACAGGTCCCTTGTGGATCTCCAGTCCATCCTTACCCACAGGTTAATCCAGGGTACTTTTTCCATTTCTAAGCATCTAGAAACAGAAGGCTCCTGGAGTGCTTCTCTCCATCAGTGACCTCTGTTCCTCAGTCACTTGTCATCTCCCCCCAAGGGTCAGTGTTTGCAGCCTGCAGGAACATTCAGTTCCCTTCCTGATACCTTCCTGATCCCCAGCTCTGTCCACATCTGGTCCCATGCAGGACAGGGATGTTTGCTTGTACTCCTAGAAGCTGCCAGCCATGGGTGTCAGGGAATTAGAGGTTTTCCCAGGAAGGAGACTCCATTCTTAAAGCACCATTTCCCACTAATGTTTCCACTTTAAAAAATGAAATATCTGCTCAGATTTAGAGAAATGACCTTAGTGTGAGCTGGGAGGATTTCCCACCACAGGAGAGCTCTTCAGCCCCACACTGTGAGCCAGCTCCTTCATGCCCTTCTCCCTGCTCTATGTATTCCCCTCTGCACTGTGCACAGCTTCCCCAAAGCAGATGCCTTCAGCCCATACAAGCCTTTAGAAGGACGGAAGCACAGATTCAGTCAGGATCACCCCACCCCTGAGCTGAGAAGGATGCTGTCACTAAACATGCCACACACTTAGCTGTGCACTCCCAGCAGGGGTTAAATCATCAGCCAGCATGAGCTGCTTTGGCCTGTCATAAAACACCCTCTGAATCACTGGATTTTCCTGCTAATTTATTCCTGCCTGATCACTTGAGCTCACAGCAAACTATGTCATGAAAACCCCGACCCAGACATGCAACAGCTTCTCTTTGACTTCTCACACTTCAGCACCTGAAGCTCTCCCAGCACGTGTGCAGAGCAGAGCAGGTGACTGCCCCTTAGTGCTCCTGTGCCACTGGCAAGGGCAGGGCTGACCAGGTAACAGGGACTGTCGCCGTGGTTCTGAGGAGCGTTGAAACCTGTTTTACTGCATCTTGCTGACAAGATTAAAGTGGCCCTGCCATGTTTCCCCATCCTGTTCACGCAGGTAGGCACACCCTCGGGGGATTGCAAGAGCCTGAGCAAGCCCGGACCAACCCTAGAAAACAAAGAGGGACATTTGCATTCTCAGATAATCAGGGTCACTTCCTGTTTCTACAGCACAGTAGGTGAAAGAACGGAGCTAATCATGTTCTCAGGGGGATTTCCCCACAGATTTGGGGAGATCTCAGAGCTTACCCCATTTCTTGTAATACCCAGACCCTGCCCACTGCAGTGCTTGTGCTGTGGGTCCACAAGCACCATCCCGTGGCAGTCCAGAGAGTGTGTTGCTTGCTCCAGGTGTCAGGAACCCAGCTGGAGGAAGTAATGTCCTCTGAGAACCTCAGATCTACAAGCTAAGGCAAATCAGGAATGAATTCTAGGCTGGGAGACCTCTGAGGGTGGTACAGTGACTCTGTTGAGCACATGCTGCAGGGCAGATTTTTGGAGAGCTGTTAATGGTACGGGCTTGGAGAGCCCACGTGTCAACATCAGTGTCAGGTTGAGGTTCCAACTGAAATAAGTTTGTCAGCCCAGGTACTCCTGCACTTCAGTTTGGTGAGGGTTTCAGGTGAGGGGCTGTGCTGCTTCCCAGAAGAGGCAGCTTTTCAGGGTTTTCATGGCTGAACTGATTTCTTTGTCAGTGAAACCCACAGAGTGATCTTTGTGATCAGCCTGCAGAGCGCTGGAGGAGAGGGAGGCTGTATAAACACAGGATGGGATAAATTAGTTTTCACCTGGCTTTGATTGATAAAGCCCCCATATCATTGTTGTCTTGCCTCGATTAGCTTTTCTTATCACATGAGGAATCATTATCTTACTGTCTGCTCTAATGACATCAGGCTGCAGTAACAGACTGGATAAATAGACTCAGGAAGGTCAAGTTACCTCAGTGTATGTAGGTAGATACTGTGGTTGGCTGGGAAACATCCAGGACATGAGATGACTGTTTCCTCTGTTGGATTTCTCAAGCTGCAATCAGCCCTTTTCCCTCCCTCTTCCTTTTCAACAGAGAAGTGAGGTCAGTGGTTAGAAGAGGGAGCTGAGGCACGTTCTCCTCACTGGTACCATCCCATTAATACCTGCCTGGGCCAGACTGTTGAGTAAAATCCCCAGCTGTGTGAAGAGCCATGGCTAAGACACCACCCAGATTCCTCTCGAGATGAGCAAATATGTCAAAAAGTGAGTTGGGTGGTTCAGCAGGAGGCGTAAACCAGTCCACAGCTGCTCAGGATAGATCCTGTTCACAGCTGCCACCTACCCTGCCCTCTGTAGGGCTGCAGTCAGGGAGAACTAATACCAGACACATCACAGTTTGCCAACCCTAAACCTAACAGGGACCTGGTGAATCGTGCTTTGAGATCCTCTGTTGAAATGTGCTGCAGAAGGGCAAAGGGCTGTATCCGCTTGGCCAGTACTTCTTGTTTCTTTACCTTAAGCTTGTTGCTATTGCAGGAGTAATTAACACAACAATTAGTGCTCTTGAGGCATGTCTCTGGCTTCCCCATGTTACAGTATTCAGGAGAAAACAGAATTTATGGGATTTTTGAGCATGGCTTCTGAAAGATGCAAGGTAGCTGAGCTGCCCTTGAGCTCAGAGGGAGCTGGAAGGTTCCTCAGTGCAGCACTGCTCCCTTTCCTGCCAGCAGCCCCCCCTCAGCCAGTGCAGAACCCAAGTGTGGATAATGGCATTGTCCCCCATTCTGGCCAATGAACAGCTGGGTAGAGAAAAGTGAAATAGCTCCTTTTATCAAAGGGTAAGCTAAAATCTTACAGGTTGAGGATGGAATAAGCAGCTTGTAAGACTGTTTCCATGGTTGTGTGGAGGAGATCTGTGTGCACTCTGTGTGTTGTGTGAGCTCTGGGAGGGTGCAGTGTTGTGTCTTGCTGTATGATCCGTCTGCACGTGTCCGTGGATTGCCTGGGAGTTAACAGCATGCCCCTCAATCTTCAAGTGCTACTGAAATCATGTTGTAACCTCAAGTAAAAGAGACACTTGGGGAAAAAAAACAGCAGCAACAAAACCAGAAGGGAAAAAAGAGACAGTTTTAAGTCTTTTTAATTGTTTTCTTCTGAGCTGAGAAATTCGAAAGACTCCAAGTGACGCTGGCTAGTGCTAAAAAAAGACATGATTTCAACTGACAGAGCAGCATCTCTCTTACCAGTTTTGTCTAGCCAAATTATAAATCTGTGAGTTTTCTTCTCATTCTGAGCAGCTCCCCACAACCCTGCTGTGCAGCTGCAGCCACCATGCAGAATTATGCATGAGCCAGCAGAAGGAGCTCCAGGTCTGGTCATGGGGGTAGAGCTGCGTTCTGACACAGCTGTGCCTAGAAATCATTACTTAAATATCGATTCTTTCCCTTTGTGCTTTGAATTCTGTCTGCCACACAGCCCAAAATTGCCTTGGAAAAGAGCTTTGCTCATTTATTTCTGTTCAATTGCAGTGGAGTTATAGCTTTGAATATTAAAAAGATATCCCTCAAGAGACAATTTTGCACAACAGCCCCAAGTTCTGATGAGGGAACAAACTACTTCAGAGCAGAAGAGAAAAATACCTGCCTGCCTGCCATTTCTCAGAATTGCTCTTTCTCAGGAGTTGAAGCTGTGCAGTTTAGGTGAATCTTCCTCCCCCACCCCCCCCCAGCCCCCAATTTCTGTGTTCCACATTGTCAAGAACATGGGTTTGTTCAAAAAAATATTTAAAAGCCATTCTTGGAGCACCTCAAGCTATTGCAAAGTGCTGTCTCACAGTTTCACAAGAAAGTGCATTCTGGAATTATCAGCCTGACGTGCCAGAGCACAGTGGTTTTACCTGCATGCCTCCACACGGAGTGTTGATGCATGTCATTGAGATCCACAGGTTTGATCGTTTAGGCCACTTGATAAATATGATAAATATGCAAACCTTCCGCTGCTTATGCAAGTAGAACCATCCAGGAGCTTTTGGCATTCATCCAGCCCAGATGTTAATGCCAGTAGCCCAGATACTCACGCAGGGCCACACATACGACTGTGAGGAGAGGGGTCTGAGCTGCTTTACTGAGGGAAGTGGCAGTGTGTGCATGGGTGTGTTTCAAGCAAAGATAGACATTTTTCAGGAGTTTTGACCAAAAAAGCTGTTTTGGGAAAGAACTGAATGGGGTTTGCTAGTGATCTGGCCAGGGGAGTCTGTCTTTTTTCTCTTAGAGAAGACGGACTATGGATTCCATTCTTTGCAGTGTAACTCCATCAATGTCAGTGGACGTCATCCAGACTGTCCTTTCTCTTCTTCTTCAGCCTTCCAAGTGCATAACATTCTGCTGATCCAGGAAATTTTGTAGCATTTCTGTATGGTCATTAAAATACATTAGTTCACCCTCCACAAATCGGTTTAGGGGACAGTAAAGAGCTCAGCCCAGCTCAACTGCAGCTCAGGGCCAATTGCTACTCGGCAGCCACAGGATGCCAAAGCCATTGGGCATGTCTTAATGTGGGGTTAAGGTCTTCCAAAGCTAAAACCAACTGCTGTGTCCTCCTTAGTAGCTCTTTTCTGTTGCAGAACATTAATTTTGGTGGCACAAGGACAATTTGCCTTTGCAGTAAATCCTGGTCCACTGGGTTGACCAAACCAGAAGATTTATTTCCCAGCTCTAGTCATGTAAGGGACCTGTAGCAGATCCTAACCTTCCCACAGATCCTAAAATCCCACACCAGTCTCTGCTGGGAAAATTGGCCAAGGCACCAAGGGCTGGTGGCCTCCAGGAGAATGTCGACACTCCTATGTGGGTTCGGGGTTAGAGTTTGTCCTCCAGAGCAGACTCTGCAGTTGGTCTCACTGTCCCCACATTGACCTGCCTGGAGCAAGGCAGCTCTGAGCAAGACAGTGACAGAAGAAGGGGTGAAAGGGATGGGCAGAAATGAGCTCAGGCTCATGCTCTGCCCCTTGAGACATCATCTGCTTCAGTCACACGGTGTGATAAATTCAAACTGCTGTTTGGGACCTGCCAACCAACATGGAACAGAAGTTGTGTCAGGTATCCCAGAACTGCCCCTGCCCAGCTGTGACCCCAGGACAGCAAGGGCTCTGGGGCTGCCCTCTGCTCTGCAGGCCTTCTGTGGGAGACAGGAGCTTGGGAAGACTCCCTGATGAGTAACTATTCCATCATGCAGATACAAACACAGAACATCTCCAGGTTGATTTTTTAAATAAGTTTGAAATACTAACTGTGATGAATTAGTTAAAGGTTCATAAGGATGAATCACGGAGCAAGGATAGATCTTGGTTATTCCCTGCAGTGGACAGAGATAGTAAAGAAGAAATGAGTTAAACATAGTCAAGGTGATATCTCCCTTCGGTCTGAGCCTTTTGAGGATTTTAACCCTTGATTCCTAAATTCTATAGCAAGGGGAAACAAATTGATCCTCTTTCCTAAAGCCTTAGCTTGTACCCAAAAGAGGTTCTGAAGGCCAGTGCAGCACCATGTCAAAGTTTTGTGGTGAGCTCTGTGAGTGCCCCTTGTGAGGCTTTTCCCCTGTGTGTAAGTGCCACCCGTGTGCAGCCGTCCTGTGCCCGGCCAGCCTGGCCCCGGTGTGTCTGTCTGTGGGTAGGACTGCGAACCGCATTTCTTGTGCACACCTTGCTGTGGTACCTGGGTGCTAATCACCGTATTTTGCCTTCTCTAGCACCTTCCCAGCTGAGGATCTCAAAGTGTTTTACAAACATTAATTAATTTAGCTTCACAACCCTCCTGTGAGGTAGGTGGGTGCTACCATCCCGCTTTTCCAGATGAGGACCCTGAGCTGCTTGGGCAGAGTCGCCTTCGCTCCTGCGGTTAAAGCCGGGGCGGGCGGCGGCCTCGGGATGGCCCTCGCGACGCCTGCACCCCGCAGAAGGAAGAGCAGTTCTGCATGCAGCAGAGGGGATCCAGAGAAGGCCAGAGCTTACAGCAGCCTGCTCCAGAGCCCTGCTCCTCTCTCCTTCCTGCCCTTCTCTGGAGTTGTGGTTTCCAGCCGGTCATGCTGCCCTGAGGCTGAAGGAAGGGTTATCCCCTCATCAGCAGTGTTGTGTGGAAGGACATGCAGACTGTGTCACTGTGCCCTGTAGTCTGTGCTACACACATCCCTTCTGTTTCACTTCCAGTTGCCCAGAGCCACCCTTTCCACACCATCCTTTACAACAGGTTGCACAGGCTCCAGCTTGCTGAAGCCCCTCCCCTTTCCACGGGAAAGCTGTAAGGGCAGCATCCCCTCTCCCCATTCCTGCACAGGAGCTGTGGCTCACCTGTGTGGGAATCAGACATCCAAGACCCCCAGAGCGTAGCCTTGCCAGTCCATCCATTGCTACCAGTTTGGCTTGCGCAGAGTCAGCCTTCTCTGCATTGCGTGCAGCCGTTTTGGGCTGAAACCAGACTGGTGAATTCAAAAAGAACCCTATGGAAAAGTCCTAAAACATTCCTAGAGAAGATAACGAGCTCCCTTTGTGTAGGCAGATGAGCATAGCCATCCTGCAGAGCAGCTCTGCTCTGCCCTGGCGCGGGAGCCGGTGCCAGGCGGTCCCCGGGGTCGCGTCGCTCGGGGCTGGTCAGCGGGATGTGTTGGGCACAGCTGTGTTCCAGGTCCAGCAGGGAGGGAGGGGAAAAATGAGCGTGGAAGCAGCAGGGTTTAAAGTGGAGTGGGTTGAACGCCGCGGTCGCTGGGCTCCATCTGAGCAGGGCAGTGCGCGTGGCCACACTCCTTTGGGTCACACAGGACTTTTCCATGAGGGCGGGCAGAACTCTGCCCATACAAAAGTAATGGATCTTTCCCAAATCTTCAGGCCTTGGTGTAGCACAGGCAGCCTCGGAGCTGAGAGGTCAGGCGGTGTGGTTGCTCCGTAGATTTGCCGTCTCTCGCACGTCTCCCTGGTGTTTGGGACCCTGGTTATGAGTGATAAGAGGCAATAGCGTGACGAAGAAAGACTACTGACCCAATTGCTCTTTGACTGATCTGTTTCTTTTTCCCCCCAATCATCGATGCAGGTGTGAGCTACTCCAAGTCGGTTCCTCCAGCCTACCCACCACCCCAGGATCCATTAAATCAGGGACAATACATGGTGACAGATGGCATATCCCAGTCCCAGGTCTTCGAGTTCACCGAACCCAGACGCAGCCAGGCACCATTCTGGCAAAACTTCAGCAGGTTAACACCATTCAAAAAATAATACCTAGAGAGATGGAGAATTTTAACTTAAAAGAACTAAAATTTAAAAATAAAAATAAATAAAATTATATTTATAGATGGACCTTTTTTCGGAGAAGCACTGTTGCAACTAAATATATATACATATATATATGTATACATACATTTTAAAAATAATAATATATACATATATGTATATATATAGAAGGACCAAAAACTTTTTTTTGTTGTTTTTGGGAAGTAATCTGCTACTAGATACTAGGAAGCACCAATGATTTCTAACCATGTGACCTATTTTATTTTATTCCATTGGTCGGACATCTGTTGGTTTTTTTTCCCCTGTTTTTCTTCATTTTCATCCTGGTCGTCATTGGCATCCCAGAATGCTTTCTCGCTTGTGTGACTCCGTCATGGAAGTTCCTCATGGACTACATTGGTGTATATTTTCTTTGATTTTATTTATGGGGGTTGTTTGTTTTTTGGAGTGCTGGGAGGTCTCTGCTCCCTCTTCCTCCCTCTCCGTCCCTCCCTTGGCTGTCCCCGCAGTCCCCATTCCAGTGAAGACATGGCCCCTTTCCCTGTCCTGCATTCCCTGGTCTGACTCGTGCCTGTCTGGATGTGTTCCCTGTGCTCCCGCTCTGCTGCGCAGTATTTCTCTGGCTTTAACTGTTCTGTTGTGGGCAGGTGAAACCCAGCAGACGGGGAAGCAGCTACTTAGGAAGTGAGAGATGAGTTTTCCTCAGTTAATTTTTTTGCATTCTTTTTAAGCACTGTCTTTTTCTCAATTCAGTGTGATTTGTTCACACTCAGAGTAAGACTGAGAAAAGAATATCAGGGGCTTTTCTTTCTTTTGTGTTGAGCTTTGTGTTTGTGGGGTTATCTTTGATTTATTTTCTTTTCAAGCCGAGACACGACTCTGAAAAGCCCTCTCCTATCTTTGTTTTCCATGCAAAGATAAAAGCTTAAAAACTGATGGCTTCATGCCTCCATTGCAGCTGGAGGAAAATTGGCTACGAGGCTCTGACAAATGGCCAGTTTTCTGTCTTCAGGAACTAAGGTCCTATCCTTGGCCACACTCAGCCTGCACAGTCCTGGTTAATGAACCACTAATTGCCATTTGCAGGAGCAGTGGTCCCAAAAGTGGGGACTCACTGCCCTCAGTGCCTGCTCCACTCCAGGCATCCCAGATCTCTGGCTCCCCAACAGGTGTGAGCTGCCGGTAGTAACCCATTAGCGGAAGGATCCCTGGAAGGGTTCAGCTGCTGGTAAAGCCCCCGAGCTGCAGAGGAGCTGAGAGCTGCCCTCCAGGGAAGATTTGGATGTGACCTGAGAGGTGTAGCTGTGGTTATGTGTCCTGATCAGAGCAGTGCTCAGGTCAGCCCCCAGGCTGTCCGTGGCTGGCAGAGGTGTATCGGTGTCAGTGGGCTCTGGAGTCAGTCAGCCAAACTCCAGGTCTGTTTCTCTCTCTTTTTCTCCCTCTGGAGATTCACAGCTGTTTTTAAAGACACCTCCTACAATTTCAGCCTTAAGTACATTTGTTTGCAAGTGCAAAAGCTTATGTTTAAGCTTGTAAAACAAACCATTGTGCACGAGGATGATTTTTTTTTCCTAGGGCAAATGAGACTGTTTAACCAGATTTAGAAGACGAATTTAAAACCTTTGCAGAGCTATTCTGCAAACTCCTTTGAAAATGTGGGATAAAGTGATTGATGATGGTATTTGTCATTTTCCTTTGAATCTGATACACCACATAAACACCCTGGGCCAGCGAGTGTGGAGATACTTTTTTTTTTTTTTTCCCCTAAGAAATACAATGGGAAGAGCAGAGAGTGTGATTTCATTATTTCCATGGAGCCTGCTTTATTTCAGGGCATATTGCAAGGGTGGCATTATTTTTATCTAAGTCAAAAAGTAATCTCTCGTATACTTTTGACTAATCTAGAAACTATCAATAACCAGCAAAACCAGATTAGTGTTTTGGAGTGGAAAACTGGCCCCTCTGTGACAGGCAGCAGCCAAACACCACGAATTTCAAATAGGAAGCAACCCAATTTTGTATCAGAAATTATTTTTATGCTCTTTTGTATATTTGCATTTTTATGGTCAGATTTGAATATGGGATACGTAGCAAATATTATTTTGTTTCTTTACCAGAATGGGTATTTAACAAAGTGGATGACATGGGTTCTTGGCAGTTAACTGGAATGTTTTACTCTTTCTGAATGGCTGGAGAGATGCAGAGAGAGAGAGAGAGAGAGAAAGAGAGAGAGATTCCAAAACTTTGTCAATATGATGAAAATTTCACTTATTCCTTTGCCTTTTTAATTGCTTAGGGGGAAAAAAAAGTAACAAGCACATTAGTTAAGCCTGTTCATTTACTGTTTTGTGCCTCAGAGAGTGAGAATGAGACATCCATAATTTTTATGAGAAGATGCTTCCTAAATATTCAGCACTAGGAAAAAAGAAACACCATCGCCACACCATTATTTGCATCATAAGTCAAGACTCGCTTGATCTGACAAGGCCACTTGTTGGACTCGCAGCTTCTTTCTTAAGTGGGAAGCCCACCCGAGCCAGCACTGCCGAGCAGAGCAGCTGCAGGCGCGTGTTCCAGAGGGAAGAGGGGCTTGGCTCTCAGGCAATGGCATCCAGGAAAGCTCTTCCCCTCCATAAATTGCCAAAGGTGCTGCAGGACATGGAGCATTGGCACAAAGAAGAACCAGCACTGGGTCCCACTTTCCCACCTCCTGTGGCTTTCCCAGTAGGGAGCAGGGCTGGGCTGCCGCGTGTCGGGAGCGGCGTGGATGCAGATTGGGGTGATTTGACTGAGCATCTGATAACAGACTTTCATTTCAATGCCAGACAGGAGGAACCCACTTACCATTCCATATGCAGAAACAAGAGAGTTGTAACAAACTAAAATGTTTACGGTTTTCTCTGGCTGAATCTATATATATATATATATAAAAAATAAAGATACCCTCTTCCCTAGGTAAATGACATGCATTACCCCTTGACCTAGACACTAGAACAGAGGATCTAAATTCAAGACTTTCGCCTCCCCACCCTCTCCAAAAAGTCAAACAAGAACCAACCTAGGTGCATCTAACAGTTGTAAATAGAAAACAATACATAGAGAAATATATTTGAAATCTGTTTCAGTTTCTGGATGGGCACCAGCCATCCATTGCAATGTTATTGATAGTACACTGTGGTGCTTTGGGTTTCTGGTTTTGTTCTCTTTATGCTCTGTCATCTTTTCATTGCAGCTACATTTCAGGGAACATGTATATTTAGTAGCTATTGTAAGTTCTGCATGGCATCACCAAGCTTATTTTTCCTTAAGAAGAAAAGAAGAGTCTGTAGGAGTTTAAAGGCACTATGACGACAGGGACTTGTAGCAGAGAATTTAAAAAAAAAAAAAAAAAAGGTTTTTAAAATTCTAGTTTGAAGCCAAATACTGATATTTTAGTGCTTTGGGGGTTTTAAAAGTAAGAGAAAAAAAAAAAAAAAAAAAAGAAAAAAAGGATTTTGGTAACCCAGCTGATCCGCACTTGCCAGTTTTATTATTTTGTTTATATTGGACTGTTTGACCCTGTCAAACAAGTGTCAAAGTTGTGTGTATAAAACAAAAAAAAGTGTTTAAAAAAGTGTTGTAAAGACACTGAGCCTTATGAAAATATTTATGGAATTAAATAAAAAGAAGTGAAAAGGCATCTGAAGGCATTTTAACTCATTTTAACTCATTTTCCTCAGAGCGGTCTCACCTTCCCCCAAGGCTGAGCACAAGTCGCTGGGGTGGGCCCCAGCCTGGCAGCAGAGTGGACACTGAGACAGTCGTGTGCCACCAAAAAGTAGGATTGTTCTGGAAATATCCCACCTCCCCTTGCTCTGTGTCCTCCCCGTGAACTGAGCGAAGTGATTAATGAGTAGCTGGAGGTTCAGCACTGACAGAATCCTGCCCTGCCAGCACTGGCAGGGGTTGCTCTCAGTGGAGCTGGGATTGAGACATGGGTTTAAAATGCTTTTTGTTCCTGCATTTTGCTCAGCTCCAGCCCAGACGTGAAGACAGCCAAGCTCTCCGGACAGACATCAGCAAAATATGCTGTGAGCAACCCAAGAACCATTGGAAGGGTGGAAGTAGAGCAGGGGGTGGGTTTTCCAGGGGAAGGAGCCTGGCCATGCACTGCCCTGCTGCAGAGGGCTGGACACGGGGAATGAGCAGGTTCCTGCCCTGGGAGAAGGAACTTTGTCCCTGAAAGGCCAAGGGCTCTCTCCAGACACCCAGTGGCATTTTGCAGGTAAGACAGTTGAGTAATGTATGTCTAGATAGATAGTCTAAAAATACAGTTCTAACCAAGCAAACCAGGGTTATCACAGCGTGGCCCAGCCATGGTTGGGAGTGGTGTCCATTGTCACGTGGAGAAACAGGCACAAAGGACCTCGGTACTGTAAAGAATTGCAGCCCACTTGCTGCGTTTGCAGTCAGATTGCACTGATTTTCTGCTCTTTTCTCTCTGCCCTGTCAGGGTGAGGGATGGTCAAGGTCCTGGCACACAGACTGACCACATCTCAGTCCAGACAGGTGAGGAAACCAGTCAGACAAGGTTCCCAAAATGCAAAACCCAAGGAGCTCAGAGAGGAAGAGGGAGGCAGAGCTGCGGGGCCAGTGTTTGAGCAGGTTCAGGAGCAGACTCACCCAGACCTCAAACATCACAGCTTCACATCTGCCTCCTGCTTCAGCAATACCCCCAGCCAAGCTTTTTTTCTCTTGCTTCCATTATTGCTTGCAATGAAGAGGCCGTTGGTGTCGTGCTGGTGTTCAGCTCTGCAGATGATCCCGTTTCCCTCGTAGCTGGAGCCCTTCCGGAGCAGAGGCACAGCGTTGTTCCCAAGGCGTTCTGCAAGGGAGAGCAGACCCAATATCAAACCTCCCCTTGGAGAACTCCTCTCCTGGCCTCACCACTGCCTTTGCCGGCCAAAAGAGTTGTTTGCCAGGGTTTTGTGCTGCCCTCCCAGTTTGCAGGTGGGAGCTGTGGGGAAGGGGGGTGCTCAGGGAGAGCACGAGCCAGGTGCATTGCTCAAGGTCTGTAACGTACCCAAAAAAAAACCCTGACAAAGAGGGAGTGGGGAGGAAACCCAGTCACCCAGCTTGTGCACTGGGAGCAAGAGCACCACCAGAGCTTACCCAGAACTCTAAACAAACAGCCTCTGTGCCCTGCAGCCTGCTCCCACCCCAGCTTGCTTTCCTGGCACTGGGAAGAGCACTCCATGGCTAGGAATGATACTGCAGCCTGTAGCTGGTAGTCAACGAATTTCATTTGGTGATGGGATTTGTTTGTTTTTAGCTCTTTCCAGCCACCCAGCATCCAGCCAGCTGCTGTGAACTCTGCTTGCATGAAACAAAAACAAAAACCAAAGAAACCCGTTTGAAAGCCCTTTCTCTTGCTGGGGGTTGAGGGGGTTGGGCTGTGTTCCTGTGACACCCCCTGGTCTGTTGTGCTGCCCCACCTGAAGGCACAGGGACATTGTGTAGAGCTGGCAACCTCCATGGGCTCTGCTTGGGAATGGAATGGAATGGGTAAAGCTCTTAGGCTGATACGTTTGTGACATGACAGGAATGTTGTATGAACAACTTTGCATGTCAAAGCCCTCTCTGGTTTATCCGTGTGTGTATATCCATGGAATTACAGAAGAGCTTTTGCTTTTTAAGGAATCAGACATCCAGTCTGAATGATGGTGCAGGGATTGCACATCCCAATCCACCCCAAACAATACACTGTCTTGTTATTCTGTACCTAAGAAGCAGCACTGGGTTCTGCACTAAGTCCAGTGGCAGGTCTGCATCCTCTGAGGCATGTAATGCTCCATCTGTGCAGGTTCATAAAGAACAACTGGAATTGCATGCTGCTGGGGATGCAGCAGGAATAACTGGCATTTTGAGAGTGTTGGTAAGCTCTGTCCACTGAGGGTTTCTCGGCTAAGGAAGGACAGGAGCTGTTAAACTGCAAGTGTAATCCCCAAAACCACAGGAACAAATTGTAAAACTGTCTTTATTTGTCTACACCTCTTACCTTTGCTATGGAAAAGAGATACAAGGTATTTCTTAAATGCTTTTAATGTTCACATCCTTTTTTCTTACAGCTCTGTCTCCTGGTGAAGACTTGCATGTAGTCATTTCAGAGCCACAGTAGTTTGTCACCTCCGTCAGGTCAGACAGGGTCTCTGTGCTCAGCCTCGTCCGCAGGCTGGGCCGTGCAGCAGCGGTGGCTCCAAAGTGTTTCCCTGTTCCAGCACCTCTCTGACCACTCCCTAGCCAAAGACAGTGGTGGCCAGTGCATTGTCTGGGAGACATGGAGCACTTCCCTCTTCTTTCAGTTTGGCCACAGCAGCAACAAAACCTCTGCAAGATGGGAACAGTGTGAGGGCTTATTTTTCATTTAGGAGAGTGTGTTAAAAAGTTCAACCCTTGCAGAAACACTTGTCTCATGAAGAAAACACCAGTGCTTGAAGCAGTGCTCAGGTCTGGGGCATCTTGCAGAGTGAGTTTTACCTCTAGCTGCCTCTGCAGTCAGAGCTGGGGAGGGGAGCTGGCCATCCCCTTTTGGGTGGAGATGGGTCTGTGCACACACAGATCCTGGACACACACACTGCCTGTGAGAGCAGAGAGCCACACCATACACAGCTAGAGCCTGCCTGGCTCTTACACCCCTTGTACAGCTGCAGGGGAGCAGAGACACATTTTTGCCAGGATCTGGGTTTTTCACAATAAATCATGGCACTAAATTGGCTTGTAAATAACGTCTGAGAAGTCAGGCTCCAAGAGACTCAGTGCTGTCTTCCTGGCTGGCCCTGGAAGCGAGTGAAGTTGGCTTCAGAAGTTTCACTCTTTTTTTCATCTGGAGAAGCAATAAGAGGATCTATTGGTAAATTTGCTTCTCCTGTTAGCTCACCTTTCCAAAGGCTGTGAAGCTTTTATTCATGAAAGAGGGTGTGTGTGTGTGCATTCAAGCCTCTTCAGGTTCATAGGAAATCAGTGAGAAGCTGCCCCTTGCACACAGCACAGTCTGCCCTGGGTGGAAATGGTTTAGCTCAGAGACTGAAGAGGAAGCACCTCTTCCTCCTAAAGACAGCGATTTTAAAGGCAGGTTTTATACAGGCTGGGCTGATACTCTGTCACATTCGGACCACTGCAGAGGTGTGAAGAGAGCAGCAGGTCTGAACAAATAAGTCATTTACAGAAGTGAAATCACTGCTGTTATCTCAGAAAGTCCTTTGTCACTGGCTGTTTCTTCATCCCAGCGAGAGCTGCCCTCTCCAGATGAATGGTCTGAGCAGAGCTCTGTTGAGCTGGATTGCCCAGGTCATTTTAATATCAATTTTATTCTTGCTGACCTGGACATTTGATGGCTTTTCCATCATCAGTCACTCCTGTGCAGCCCAGACCACAGGGAGTTTTTAGTCAAAGGTATGTTAGCACGTCTTAAAGTGGAATTGCTTTCCACCTATGTAAGCCATCTCATTGGTTCTTTGTCTTCTGTTTGGAAGCTGGATAAATGCAAAAAAGTGCCATTTGCTGTATTTGAATTCCTCAGCAGCCAGGCCAGTGCTTTGCCTGTGCCAAAAAAGAGCAGCCTTACAGCACATTCCCATAGCTTCCCCTCCCAAGCTCAGGTGACATGAAAATGTGTGGGTTTTAGAGTCTCACAGGCCCAAAACCAAAAGGATGAAATGGGCAAATGCACTGATAGTACCATTGTAAAAAACTGTCCCTTGCTGCCTTATCCGACCCAAACCACATCATTTGTATTTTGTGATTTATTTGTTTGATTTGGCTGGAGCTAAAGCTCTGTTGTGTTGGTGTCCACGCTGTCCATGTCCCCCAGCTGTGGAGGGCCCTCACATTCCCAAGGGACACCCAGGTGACACAAAAGCCTGGGAGGGTCACCAAGACCTCTCCCTACTCTAACAGAGATACTGGTGTCATCACACAGGTGGGCTGTGTGGGCACCCCAGGTGGGTCAGGAACAGAGAGGGGTTTTCTCTCCTGTCAAGGGGAGCTGTAACCATGTTGTCACCTGCCTTAACAAACCCCTTATCCCACAGGCTGGTTTTTCAGGGAATCTGTGACCAACACACTGATTTCCTCAAAGTTTCACTCCCCCACAGATCCAGGGCAGCAAGAGAGGAGTCCCTGGCCAGCCCTGCTGCTGCGGTGGTTTCATGCTATACAAAGGAAATCCCGAATCTTTGGACCAGGAAAAGAAAATAGCAGCAAATACAATAAATACCCATAGCTGTGGTGGGAGCCCAGGCGGGTGTCGTGGTCTCTGGTTCTGCTCCCAGGATGGGTTGTGCCGGTTCCCTGAGGACTCTGAGTGTGCAGGCTCCACACAAAGCCACCAAATCACCGCCTGAAGGCACCTGCTGCTTGCTGGGGACAGTGAAGTGACTGCACAGGGGCTGTGACACCAAGGTACGTATCCCACCTGCAGCACCTGCCCCAGCCAGAATTCCAGCTCTGGGACTCACAGAGTGGGAAAGATCACTGGGGGCAGAAGGAAATGGATGGAGAGAAGCAAGGAATGTGTGATGGCACAAGGCCTGGGCCTGCCAGTGCCATCCAGGACGTGTCCTGCTGTCCTTCCTGGGGTTGCCAGCACAGCCACATGGGCCTGAGTTTTACTGTCTGGATGTACCATTAAACAAGTTTGATTTTGCTGCCTGGTTACAGAGTGGTTTCAGCCTCACACATTTTTTTAGGGGCTCCACTAAAGACACCCCTGGACAGGGAGCAGGAAGGTGGTGGCTGTGTGTGGATACAAGGTGGGTTTATGCTGGAACAGGTGGTAACACTCACCTGGCAAAGGGAAATGGGTGGCTGGGTTCTCACATCCACTTCTTGCACCTTGGGCACACTGGCCTTGCTGATTTACCAGTGCATGAGACCAGACTGTGTAACTTGAGGTGGCAGGGGCTGTGTTCGCGTGGTCTCCTGGGGGGGAAAAGAAATCAGAGCATGTACCCAAGAGGCAGAACCAGTTCATTCACACTCCCCAGTCAGACCCATTTGGAGTTAGACACTGGAAGCAGAGTAAGGAACTAATTTACACTTAAGGAATAACCAGTCCCCCAACATCCAGAGATAACAGCCCTGGGAGAGGGTGAAAATCTGCTCAGTGCTGGGTTTTGTCCTGACTCTCAGGCTTTTCATGAAAAGGCATATTAGTAATAGCCAGTCATGTAGAGGGTTAAAGGCCATACTTACCCTGCACCAAACACAAACAAAAGCTTTTGCTGGAAGAGAAAGGCTGATAGAAACTGCTGTGGAAATGGCAGTTTGAATTCCAACACCTCCTTCCCCCCCCCTTTCCAGTTATTCCTCTACTATTCCCGGTCTGGAGCATGAGAAATTCCAAGAGGGCAGCAGAAAAAGAGCACTGTTTTCAGTGCCAGGCATTATTTATCCCTCCCCCAAACTATCACGACCTGTTGGTGACAACCCTGTTCACTTGGACCTGCTCGTATGCACGGCCTCTGCCAGGTGTGCAAAGAGCTTGAAGACCAACAGAAACACTGTGATGGGCTCCCTTTGTGCCAGTGGAAACAGATGGTTTAGATAAATAACCACGTCTCTGCAGTGTTTCCATCCAAATGTTGCAGCAGAGATCCTTCAAGTGGAACTGAGCATAAAGAACCAGCAGCAAAGCCAGACGTGGTTCTGTCCCTGTCTGGTCCAGCAGAGCACTCAGAGCAAACCAGGCAGATTGCAGGACAAGTGGACTGTAAAGAGGCTTAGCAATGAAGGCAGTATTAATGACATGGCAATGCTTGTCTAGGTAAAAATGTTGATATTTTTTTTCCCCTCTTGACTTGTAGCTGCTCTCAGAGTTGTTTCTGTTTGGCTCCTAAGAACAGAGCTCAGCACTGGGGTTAGTGAATGATGCACTGGGGGACTGAGCTGGTGGGAAGAGGGTGGTATATCGGGGACATCATTTCAGGTGTGCTGGTGTCAGGCATTTCAGGAAGATGTAAAGGAGCAGAGAGGTGCAGGGCTTACAATATGAACACAGCCAGTGATCAAAGGGAGCCTGTGCAGAGATCAGTGTCCTCTGCAGCCACGGGGGACACCTGGGGACCCCCACAGCACAGGGAAAAGCCCCTTTATGCCTCACTACCACCTGGGTGTCCCTAAGGGCCACCACAAACAGCCCACAGGACATTGGTAAGGACACAACACTCCCTGAAGCAGCAATAAACATTCCCAGCCAGATGGTCCTGGAGAGACTCACACAGACAGCCCCAAAGAGCCCAACCCGTGTGTCCCCAGCCAGCCTGTCCCCTGGGCTGCCAGCTCACTCCTCTTGCCCCACAGGCTGGGGAGAGGCCAGATCCATGTTCTCCACCTGCTTTCCTTCCTTGTCTTACAGCCCATCGACCTGCTCCCTCCTGCTGGTCTCCCTGTGCCTGAGCAAACACATCCAAGTCCCTTTCCCTTATTATTTGCTTTCTTTCTATTTATTCATTTCTTTTAATTCATTTCTTTTCCTCCCTCTCTCATTTCCTTCCTTTCTTCCTTTCTTTTCATCTCTACTTTTATTTTAAATTCCTTTTGCATTTAATTCAGTGCTTTCTTGCTTCCCAGATACATCCTGCTTGTACAGCTTGTTCAGAAAACACCCTTGTTCTGTCAACACCCCATGTTTCCCTACTCTGACCAGCACTGAAGGTTGTAAATGCTTGATGACTGAGGTGGTTCACAAGCTCCTCTGCTTTCTACTTGTGGTTTTTAACATGTGCTGCAATTTTCCGACAAAAATTCTTCTTTCTCATTACATGCCAGGCAGTGACATTACAGAAGCAAGGCTCAGTGTGTGCATTCATTGGTGACAAGGAGGGTGCTGTAATGTTGGTGATTGGCCATTAGTTCTGTGATGTAACAGCTCAAACAAACCATGAGTGAGTTGTTTAAACGGCAGCATTTCTTCCAATTGACATTATTTCTTGTTATTCAGGTAGTGGTGCCTAAAGCCTAGCACAGACAGGGAAAGCACTGCCTGAGCTGCACACACACAACCCCATCTTTTATTTTGGTAACCAGAAAAGTCAGCACCCCAAGGGGTGAGGGGTGTCCTGACCCTGCCTGGCACAGGGACTGCGACTTATCTCTCTCCTTACTCGCCCCTTACCTCTCCTCACCCACTGCCCAGCACTGGAGTAGCAGCTGTTGAGGTTGCACCTGAAGCCTGCATTAAGGACACTCCTAAATTCAGTTATTTGGGTCCAATGTTTCAATTCAAATAGCACTAAAGGGCATAATTGTAACTCTTACAAATCCAGAATCAGTCTGCTGGAGCCCAGGTCTCAGTTAGCCAGGCCATCCTGAAATGCCTTGGGAGCAAGGGCCAAGCCAAGAGCACAGCAGCCGTTTCTCCACCTCTGTTGGGTTTAATAATTTCTGTTTGCATTTAATAATTTCTCTCTGTGCCTTCCACTGCTTTCATTATCCTGCCAGCAGCCAGGGCAGGTGCAGGGAGCACCTTATCACCTGGCCAGGCAGTGCCAGCCCTGCTCCACAGCCTCCTCATTTCCCCCCCTCTCTGCAGAAAGTTGGGAGGTAAGGGACCCTTTGCCTTGCAGGGCTCTTGGCTTTCATCTGCAAACTCCTTTCGAGCCCACTCCCTGCTGGATATCATCTTGGATTCTGCATTAATCATTGTCCTTCTCCATTTCCAAATGGTGCATCCCCTGCATCCAGTTCTCAGCATTTGCCTGTGAAGACACAGGGCAGGTTTCCATCAACATCTGCAAAGTTCCCTCCTTAAAATCCATCTCTAGCCATTGTACAAAGGCTGTTATCTCTCCTGCTTTGCCTCCTGAGCATTTTCTTTCTCTCTTTTCCTCTCCCAAGTTTCCATTAAGCAGTCCCAGGCAAGCATAGATGAGTTCTGAGCACTGTAAATTAGCAATGAACCAGGCACAAGGTTGAAGCTGCTAGTAGTGATGGTGGGAAAAGGCACCATTTCCAGAGCCTGGTGGTGCTGAGCTGCTCACACACGTGGCACTTCGCAAAAGACACTTGTAAGCTCCTGATCATAAAATAATTATTTAAATAATATATAAAATAAATAAAACCTGAGTTCTGGTGCTGTGAGTAAACAGCCGTGAGCAACCAGGTAGGAGCTATGAAAACAAAATTACAGCAGAGAGAGAAAAAGATGGATCTCAAATGAGACAGCAAGCAGGAACCCCCTGAGGAAAACTGCTTTAATGGAAGGGATGAGACTGAGCAAACCTTCTCTATGAGCTGCTGAGAACCAGACAGACACAAATCATCAGTCAGAATCACTTGGGCCCTTTAAGACCAAACCTGTGGCCCTGGCCCATCTCTCCTCATTCCCTGGCCTGCAGCAATGGTTTCCCCCCATTTCTTCCATGGAAGGAGTCTGTCAGCAGTAATGCACAGCCAGCTCCAGGTCCTGTGGCCAGAGGGAAATCCTGTTATATTAAACAGGATCCCTGGCTGGCCACAGGAGGGTGGGCCCAGTTACACCTTTGGGAAAGCTGCTGGAGCTTTATTCCCACCAGGCAAACTCCTGTGAAGCTGAAATGAGCCAAATCTGCAGCAGCAGCACTGGAAGAGCCTTCTCCAAAGCCCACTGAATTACCTGGGAATTAATGAGTTAATCAGGCCAACATCAGGATGTAATGTCAGTACTTTTGTCCACATTCTAAACTCTGCTTTCAATTTTTTGACTCGTCTGCATGAATCATCTCAGCACTAAGTGTCTCCTCAGATTTCACTGCAGATTTCCCCCTTTCCTTTCACCAGGCTTTCTTCAGTGTCTGCAAACCCTGGGATACAGAGGGACAGATCAAGTCTCACCTCTGGGCAGCCCATCCTTCACTCAGACCTGGAAAGTGGGGCATTGGTTGGGCTCCTGAGGCTGCTGAGAAGTAGAACTGTGCCAGGGTTTTGTTCTTGCTGGATACCCACATATTCCCAGTTTTATCAAGGTGATATATCAGCTGCTCCCCCTTTATCCTCACTTCTCTAGAGCCAATCAGGGTTTCACTGTTGACTTTCAGGACTTCAGCCTTTCTCAGGAAATCAAACTCCAGTCCAAGCACCACGGGTACTTCAGGGCAGCTTTACTAAATCCTGGGGGGAAAACACACCTTACACTAAATGCTCCAGAAAGAACAAGGTTGCTTAGGCAGCAGCATGGCTCAGGAAGGATGGTATCTCAAGTGCACTTTACTGAGCTAAAAATAAATTATTAAAGAAAAACAAAGTCTACATCCAACAAAGACGTGAGAAGGATAATGGCACAGAGATGAATCCACAACAACATGGGAGAAACTCCCTTTTCCCAGACTGTGGGCTGAAACCACAGAAGGGGTGAGGTTCTGCTACTGAGAAATAAAAGGTTGTTAGGAACTGAGTGTATTACAAATAATGTTCTTAGGAAACCCTTGACTGCAGCAAATCTGAGAACTGAAAGAAAGGGCTCCATCATATGAGCCTCACTCATGGTTGTGGTGGGTTCTTATACAACTGAAACTCTGAGCTCGGGGCTGTTCCTCCAGCCTGTCCTTAACCAAAGCCATCCCACGCTCAAGCCACATCCAAAATTAGTCCCACTGGCTGGGTAAGAATTGCACAGTCCAGCCACAAATGAGCAGATCCAGTGCACGATGCTTGACATTGTGCAAAAGTCCTTAGTTCCCACTCAAAAATAAAGCTGCTCCGGAGACCAGAACTTGGCAGAAGAAGTGAAAGCTCAAAATAGAACGTGGCTGCTTTGGTACGGAGAGTGCTGGTTAAATGATTTAATTAGCTCGTGTTAATGAACACTAAATTTCTAATACTGTCTCCTCCAGATTTTCATCTTGCCAAATGTTAGGGTAATGCACTTTCAGATGCCTGAACTCTTCCTAAACCCCAAACAGTTGGAAGCTTCACAGCAGCAATAATCACAAGTGCCAGCACTTCAGTCCTTCCGCCCCCACCAGCACAGGTTGTTCCCTGACAGCACTCACAGAAACACAGGCTGAAAAGCCATGGGAAGAAACAACCCTGGTCCAGGGTTCATGGTTACCATTTTCACTAAGCTCAGACCTTTAACACCCTGAATGCAGCCCCATTTCAGCCTGATTTCCAAATTCCAAGGTTGACATGGAGGTGACCCAAACTGGCCAGGGAGCTGACAAGTGTCCAGAAAACATCCCTGGGGACGCAGTGGGGAGAACACCCAGGCAAGGCAAATTTAGATTTCACTGCAGTGAGGGCAACACCCCTTTCCTGTCAGTGCTGGGCCTGCTCATCCAGCCTCTCTCCCATCAGGAGGAAGGGAGGACACATCCCTTCCTACCCAGCAACTCTTTTTCACTAAAGCCCATCTTAACTTAAAATGGGAGGAAAAAAATTGTTTTCTTTCAAAGTGAGCAATCTGCATTTTTTTTTCCTCTTTCTAAGAGAGTCATTTCTAACTTCTAGATGTGGGTTAGACTTCTAGAGAGAAAGCAGGGGGAGAAGAGCTCTTCTCCCCTGAGAACAGTGAAGGTTTTGGCTTAAGATGTCCGGGCAAAGATGCTGAGAAAGTGATGCCAAGGCATTAACCACTCCAAGGTTAACCTTTGAAGCCATTCCCTTTGTCTGCTGCATTGCTGATTTGATTTCTCAACTATACATCTGTGTTCAGAAAAAACACCTGGAAAATATCCTCCAGAGGAGGATTCACAGCAGAGGAGGAGCTGTGTTGTAGCCAGAGCCTCTTGAAATCAATACAGAAAACAAATACCAATAAAGTGTGTTTTTGAAGGGAGACACACTTGGTATGACAACAACTCCATTTCATTTCTATGCCCCAATTCTCTCACTAGCAGTGATATGTGGCACTAGATTGATGAGGGATGTTTTGACAATAAAATAAATTCACTGAATTGAGCTAATTCCTGTTTCTTGGTTCTGACTGCCCCTTGTTCTTAATGGGGAAAAAAAACATTACCCTTTCTTCTCCAGAGTACTGGAAATGCAGAAAGTCTGTATTTTTGATGCATACCAAATTCAGCAGGAGAGAATTTGATTTTTGCTTTCAGGCAACTTGTATCAGTATTTCCATTTATTTGTGCAAGTGGCAGCCTTGCCTTCCCTACTTCTGCTTTGTGCTTGCAGTTCATAAAAAGCAGATAAGAGAGAGTGCTTTTAGTGCCTGCAAACTAATTTTGCAAAATCAATTAACACATTAATGAGTTAAAGAGTGTTACCATTTCACATTTCTTCTCCTTGATAATGCCAAACAGCCAAATTGGAGGGCAAAGATGTTCACAGTTTGTTCTTGCTGGGAGCTTTGCTAATTATTTTTCCTACATTGCTGTCCCAGGGAACGTCATAAGCCAGTGAGGGGGGAAAGTCCCCCATAGGGCTTATTCCCCATGTGTATGAGACACTTGGCAAAACCCAGGAAAACGGATTCCAGATGGGAACCAATAAAACAGAGCCCTTCTGGGCCCTGCTATTGCCCAAAATGTGGGATCATAGATGCTGAGGAGCAGGAGGAAAGGAAGGAGGATTGACTTGGGAGCAGAGGCAAAGTATCTGTCCAGTGCTCTCCTGAAATATCATTGCCATATTAATTCTACATTGAGTAAGTCAGAGGTGAACAGGGAGAAGGGAGCAGAGCACAGGGAGGACTGAAGAATTCCTAATCCAACCCAACTCTTCCACCTATTCAGTTTTCTAATGACAAGGCTGCAAAATATCCAGTGAATCATATTTCTCTTCACCTTCCATTTGATTCTCACCATGCTGGGGGTGAGCAGTGGGGCCAGGAAACCTGACTCAGATACGAGGTTGTTGCTTTGTGGTTCTTACATTCACGTGGATTTAGGGTTTTTTGGGGGCAGGGGGATTTTTCTTCCCACAGTTATGATTTTAAATAAATAAATAAAAACTATTTAAATGCTTAGAAGACAGTTGTTTCCATCTAGATGCCCTGATCGAACTCACCCAGTGGAGCATCCACAAAGGTGTCTCAGCTGGAAGTAAGATGCAAGGAATCCAGAGGGATTTCACTGTATGACATCATGCTCACTTCAGTGGACACACATCATACCTGTTACCACACAGACAGGAGGATCATTCTCTTTGAGACACTCCCAAGAGTCAGTGGCAGCTGCAGAGACCCCCAGAATGAACACATAACCCTCACAGGAACAACATAACCCCTTTGTCCACCCCAAAGCCGAGGATCAGACTATCCTCAAGGATAAAAGTGTAGAAGTTCTCTTCTCCATCCAGGAACCGCCCTCAGGTCTCCACTTTTGCCAAGTGCCAGATCCAGAGGGAGCCAAGAGCTGATCTGGGAGAGGCAGGAGGTAGAGCAGAAAGGTATGTGAGTGGCTGTGGGAAAGGGAAAAGGGAGTCCAGTGGTGTTTAATTTCTCCATCTCTGATTAAGACTCTTCTCATTTCTATCACAGTTCTTTTAAGTGGTTTGGAAGCTGGGAATGGGGGAGATGAGACTTCCAGTAACTACTTCCTAAAAGATGATGACTCAGAAGAAGTGTCACTGGGGAATTTTGATTGAAAAATCTGCATAGTGGGTTTCACACAAAATGACAAGAAGAAAATCAAATACCCTCATGTTGCTGTAGCACAGGGGTTAGTTAGCAAGGACTAAAGACTAAAGAAAAGCACAAGAGCCAGAGTCTCTCCATGACAAGGAAAACACCTGCAATTGTCTTGTAAATCCTCCAGCTTTTACCAACCTTGCGGTGTTTTACGTTCTTCTTGGGATCTTAGATTGCAAAATAAAACCTCAAAGGTTCATATATGAAGAATATTAGTAAAAAGGAAGGACTTTATGCCAGAAATACTGCTTTAAAAGTCACAGTTCGTGACATATCCCATTATTTTGTGGTACTAAGTTCAGAAGGCCAAAAATAAAGACTTTTTGCCTGTCCATGCTGCAGCCATTTCCATTTGCAGTAGTATGAAAAGCCAGAGCACCAGTAGCACACTGCCCTTGTGGCAAAGGGAGGTGAGCTGTTGGTAGGGGGACACACAGTGCCCTTGGCAGCACAGGAAGAGGAGGGTTGTCACAGACAACACATTTGCCTGGCCAGGATATTTAAGGAGTGCAAGCTGTTAATACTGACACGATGCAAAAGGCAGCACATGGCTGCAGCTACAAACAGTAAAATGCAGTACAATGAAGATATCACACAGTCAGGATGCAAAGGAGAGGCTGTGGGACAGATGGGGGGAAGTGCTGACCACCTGCAGTCACAGCAGGACTGTGCTCAGTGCTTTGGACACACTGTGCACCAGCTTTTGAGGCTGCCTGGAACCTTCATGGAGCATCTGACACAAGTGTGTCACACATCAACTCCCATCACATCCAGCCCAGCCCCTGTTACACATCAACTCCTGTCCCATCTATCCCAGCCCATGTCACACACCCACTCCCATCCCATCCCATTCCATCCCATCCCATCCAACTCATCCTGTGTCACACACCCACTCCCATCCCATCCATTCCATCCTGTGCCCCACAGTGATTCCCATCCCATCTATTCCAGCCCTTGTCACACACCCACTCCTGCTCCATCCAACCTATCCTGTCACACACTGACTCTCATCCCATCCAACCCAGCCTGTCACACACCCACTCCTGCCCCACCTATCCCAGCCCATCCCACACTGACTCCTGCCCGTGTGTTCCAGCCCGTGTCAGACAGCCTGTCCAGCCGTGCCCCAGCAGAGCACGGTCCCGCAGCAGCCCAGCCCGATCCCTCGGGAAGCTCCATCCCGTCTGGGGCCGTCGGGCAGCGCCGCGGGCGGGCTGTGTCTGGATAACAGCTCCCGCGGCGGAGGGGGATGAGCTCCCCCGGCTATTTCGGTCGCAGCGGCAGATGGAGGAGACAGGTTGTACTTTGTCAGGAAACACGCTGGGGCAGCAGAGGAAGGGTGTGATCCCGCCTTACAAAGCGAGGAGCTGTTCCTGAGCCGGGTAAACAAGGCTGAGGAACAAGGCACCATCCTTTGTTTTACAGGGAAACAAACCTGATCTTTCTCACCGTTGGCCCAGCTGACCATTGCAGGTGAGCTCACACCCAGCCTCTGTCTCTCAACGGCGCTGACACTCAAAGGTTTAGCACAGGCCTGCTTTGATACACGTAACAGAAAATAAAAATAAAATCATTTTATCCGTATTTAAATCAGCTTTTCTCATTAATATTATTATTTAATATCAGCATTATTATTTATTTTAGTATTGTTTTTCAGTATTATTTTAATTAAATATTGTTATTCAATATGAGTATTAATATTTAATATTATTATTTAATATACTTATTTCTTTTAGTGCTATTTCCAGTATTATTTTAATTTAATATCATTATTTTTATTTAATATCAGTAATATTATTTATGTTTAGTATTATTTTTCAGTATTATTTTAAATTATTGTTATTATTATTATTTAATCAGGTTTTGGCAGTATTATTATTATAATAATATTTATCAGTATTTTAAGCTGTATTTTGAAAGGATTAGTGATACATGAGATGGACTCAGAACAAAGGGGTGAGGGAGCAACACATCAGGGAACGGGTTGCCCGGCTCCCAGTAGAGATCAAGTTTGAACCAATCTGTCAAAAAGACCTTTTCTTTTTTTTTTTAACAGAAAGAATTGCAACCCCCCAGCAGGATTCCCAGGCACATATAACGTAATACACGTGTACAAAACTGCACCGATGTGGAGGGAAACAAACCCAGGTGCTCCTTTGGTGGGGAGGATCCATCACGTGTGCAGAGATTTCCTCCTCTCCATCACCCTCTTTGAAAACTAGCTTGACATCATGTTCATCTGCTCCACAATCAGCCTTTTAGCTTACCAAGGAGAAGTATAAAAATGTGAGAAAAAGTTAATTACATTAAAATTTAATTCATGAAAAAGGAGCTGTGAAGCAAAACGGTGTCCATTATCCCAAACTTCTCAGTGGGCTAAAAGCAGAGATCATTGGTCCTGCAGCCAAACAGGCACAAGCCCTCATGGAAACCTGGGAGTCAAAGCCAGATCCTGTCCTACCCCTCCAATGGGAAGACTGGATCCTAGAGATAAAACATTTTCATATTTGTCAGAAAATGATGAGGAACCTGTTCTGGAGGCTGCTTTTACCAATCCACCTCTCCACAAAAGTCACTGCAGAACAGCACGAACCACAAAGGCTCCAGGTACCAGTAACTGCAGAGATAAAAAGGTACAGGGGACTCTCTGGGGGGAGGCTGCAAGGTCAACTGGGAGGTTTTGGGGTTTTTTTTGCCTTGCATCTGTTCTATACCCGAGGGGCACAGAAATGCCCTATTAGATGTTAGCCCTGTTTCCACCCCAGGTGAGACAAGGGCAGATCACAGCCCTGCTCATGCACACACAGAGCCTCACTGGGCCCCTAAAAAAGGTGCTTCCCAAGGAAATGAAGGAGAGGAAAAGTACCATGGGGGTTTTTGTTGTTTGTGGTTTTTTTCCCAAAATAAACCCAAAAATAATTGCCTAGAGAAGAAATTCAAGATCCAATCCAAGTCTGCCAAACAAGAGGAAGACTTTGGTTTTGCCTTTGGGCAGGTTTAGTTTCTTTTTGCAACCCAAGAACTAACAAGCCAGTTTTGCAGCTTTCACTACAGACACCTCAAATCTTGGGATTTTTTTGGGGTGAAGTCTACCATTAAAGGGAGGATCTGCCTCCAGCTTCCACAGGGTCCTTTTCCACAGTTTCCTTCTAGTGGCATGTAGGATGCACATCTTTTGTGCAAGGCTCCTGTTACTAACCCAGCACTGCTCCAGGGCTGTGCTCATCTGAGCTTTTGCTATCTCACAGTCCCTCAGGGCTCATTAAGGTCTGAATTAGCCGACTCTCTGTGGCCTTAATTAGTCCTTTAGCTCTCTGGGGAGCAGCCAGGGCTGTTTTAACCAGTGCTCCTTACCGGTGGCATCAACTCCTCCTATGATCTGGAGTGTGCAATCTGTGAGAGCTTTGAAGCTAAGTGAGACAGGCATCTCTGCCCTGCTGCTCTGCACTGCTCTTAATTATTACTAATTGTCATGGCCAACCCTGGGAAGTGCCCAGCGAGGGGGCACTGCAGGACAAGATGGAAATGCAGCCTGGTTTTGGTCTGTGAGGCTGTTCTCCCAAAGAGCAGAGAGAGGCTGTTGGGCACAAAGACCAAATGTGGTGCTTTCTGGTGGACAAGGGGAAATGCAGGAAAGGCTCCACGCAAGGGGAGAGCCACAGGTAGGTCTCAGTTCTGGAAGAGTAAGACCAGGAACCTCCCACGCTGAGATCTCTATAATGACCTTAACAAACACCACAACATCTCTGTCTTTCGACAGAAAAATGAGTGCAATACCTCAATTGTGACGCAGTTTGGGATCTCCAAACTCATTGACCTTCACAGCACTTGGGATAGCTAGGGCACAGAGAAGTCCTACAAATAAGATGAAAATGCGTATCCATGCTTTCAGTACACTCTAACATCCTGGGGACATGCTGGTTCCTCAAAAGCACAAGGCAGTGCAGAGCACTAAAGACAGAACCACATTGGAGATGTTCAGGTCTGGGACACTCATCAGATCCAAAGGGATGAACAACAAACTGGGATTTACATGAGCAGAGCTCCAAACTCTCACAATGCTGTAGAAAACCATTTTGTGCTGCTTGCAAAAGGGAACAGGCTGACAAGACCAAAGCCTCCAAAAACAGCAGCAGCTGTGCATGATCCGTGCTCAGGGCAGAAAAAACCTCTTTGGAAAGAGAACCACAGCAACAGCAGAGCTTGCCCTTGAAATACCAGGGTGACTGGAGCACTGAGCTGTGGGATTACCTGCACCAGCAAGAGGCAGGTGTTTGATCAGCAGCTGAGGAGTGGGAGCCATAGGATCAAACTGTTTGGGGCACTGGCACCATTTGCTGTGACACCACCACGCTGCAGAAGGGCTATCAGGCTGATCTCTGCTCCCTCCAGAGCTGCTGGAGACACAGCCAAGAGCAGGCCTTGGCTGCACTGCACTGATACATCTGGCTGCAAAACCTTTCCAGCCTCACCTACATCACTGCTGCAGGCAGTGCCCTCATGGTGCACTCGGCAGCACCCAAGGCACAGACCAGCTTTCTTTGCAAACTGTCAATCCAAGGGAAACTATGTGCTCGGGGCACTCCAGGATCAGAGCCCAGCTCCAGCACCAGAGCTGTGCTCCAGGATCAGAGCCTCACTCCAGGACCAGCTCCAGAATCAGAACCACATTCCAGAACCAGCTCCAGGACCAGAGCCTCACTCCAGGACCAGAGCCATGCTCCAGGATGAGGGTTGTGCTCCAGGCCCAGAGCCCTGCTCTGTCCCCGGCCCTTGGCCACCACCAAGGAAACAAATGGCTCCTTTGCTTAAAGCTTTTCAAGCTCATTCTTAAGAAACAAGCTCTTCCCATTGCCCAGGTCCCCCAGAGTGCCATAATCAGAGAGTGATCCCGTTTCACAACCCATGGAAAGCTGGCTGTGCACTCATGCCTGTTGCTGCAATGGAAAATGTGCCTCGCTGGGCACTGGGCCTGCACTGCCAGATGAGTCAGAAACCAAAAAAATATGCTGTAAATTTGAGAAAGGCCCTGCTGCAAATGCTGTTTCAGGAGGAATAAGGGTGACTCAAACTTGCTTTTTTTTCTTCTTCTTGACACAGCTTTGTCATGCCAGAAGGACAAGCTGAGCTGTCAGGAAGTGCAGTGCAACTCTGGCACAGCTTACCCATCTGTGATGATGTTCAGATCCTGCTGGGTTCATAAAGTTCACCAAGAGGGCTCAGAAGCTTTTGTTTGATACCAGAAACAAGTATGAGCAGAGACCTACAACAGTAGCATTTCAGGAAGTGGTTGGGCACCAGAACCTGGCTTCTCTTGGCTCTCTCACCAGGGTGAAGAAAGCCATACAAAACATGCAGACCGTCTCCTGTCAATGCTTATACTCCTGCTGGCAGGTACATTAACAGGATCTCTGCAAATCTGTCTTCAAAAGAAAATATATGTATTAATTTTTGAAAATAGCCTTGGAGTCAAGCTTTGCGTCCTGTAGAGGACACATCTAAGGAGCCCAGGATTCTTCAAACAGAGCACAAGATCCCTTTGCTATGGATCTTGTGTCTGTCCCATGTGCCTTGCAATCCCTCCTGCTTTTTCACTCTCTTGTAGTGAAGAGATGCAGATGGGGCCACTTCTAAATAATGCAAATTATCTGTTATGTCTCTGTTAACCCCCACCTTTGGTTCATGAACTGGCTGTCTCTTACAGTAACTCTCCAAGAGGAATGAATTTTTAGTGCAGTGCTTGCAGGACTTCAGGAGGTTGGGCCCCAGCTGTGGGTGTCAGGCACCAGGCGGGATCAGAGCAGATTCTGGGTGCAGCATAGTCAGACACAGGCACATATTATACATCTAGCTCTGATTAGCACAGAAGCCAAGGCCTCCTGCAATCAGGCCAGCTTATGGCTTTAGGCTTCCCACTTGAAATTAAGTTAAAAATAGTTGGCCTTTGTTTTACTGAAAGCCTGGGCAGGGGTGACCTTTTGAGTCTGCTGAGCATCTCCCTGCGACGCTCCTGTAACATTTAGAGGATGCGGCGCTCGACTCCAAGGAGCTGCTCCCACTCTGCTCCCTCCACTCTGACTGCTCTAGCTTGAGACTTCATACAGACTTTGGGGACATCAACCCATGCAGACAGTGGGGATACCCTCCCTCGGCACTTCCAGCACGTGCAGGTCTGGGCAAGGCACCTGTGTTGTCCCTGTGTTACTCTCCACACCAGAAGCTGAGCTTTCCTTCCACTGCCTCCTTCTTAGAGACTTGACTTTCCATCTTCTGCAGTGCAGAGTTCCCCTGTATCATTGCAGCTCCATCAGGGATAAGCTGAGGCTCACACTACCTTTTCGTTGTCAGCACAATGTGGGCAGCGCTACACCCATGACAGGCACCTCAACACAGAACTAGAGACACCCCTCACTGCCCTCTTCGTTCCAACACACATCCCTCAGCACACCAAAAACCTGCCTGCTGGGAATTTTCAGGTCTTTAAGAGGTGAGCTGTCATGCAGAGAACATCCCTTTATGCAGGCTGTAAGCATTTAAGGTTTGTCCAGAGACTGCTGCTAAACTCCCTTTTAAAAGGGCATTGCAGCACAGCAGATTTCAGTAACAAAACCCAAACTTCTGGTGACAGCACTAAAACCACATGAGCCATCCCATGGAGGCAGGGAGGAAGAGCTTGTGGCCTCAGACTTTGCAGGGAGCCACTCTCTGATGGAGAGCATGGATATGAACAGGAAGAAGTTCAACCAAAGTATAATGATCATCTATTTTTACTGATCACAGTGAGTGAAATGTGAAATACAAAGGCACAGCAGAGACACTTCAGACCAACAACAGCCACAACAGGAGCAGATGCCTTAACTATGTAATTTTAAAACACCTGTCCATAAGAATCATTTCCTCAAAGAATCCGAGTCACAGAAGAATTTATGAAAGCAAAAAAAAATCCAAGTCATCTTCAATACCCACAGCCAGAGTTTCCCACCAGGCTGGATGTACTCCAAACAATAGGCAGCAGTAGAAACCGAGACAGAGAGGCTTCATGTCACAGAGCAATCCAGTCTATGGCTAAAGTCAGTCCTGCTTTGAACAGCAGGGTACAGAAGACAAGCTTAAGAGGCTCTTTCCAGCCTGACAACACTCAGTAACCTGGAGAAGCTGTTGGAAACTCAGTCTTTTGCTGTTTCAAAATGTTGCGCTTTCTCCATGTTCTTCTTCTCTGCCTTAGTGGTCACAGCAAGAATTGTGGAATGTTGTTTCCAAGCACTTTGTCTGCTTATTCTCCCCTCTGTGAGAGGAGATGTTCCAGCCATCAGAGAGAGGGAAGTGCTGCATCACCATCCTTTGGAGATGTTGTTAACAGAAGTGTCTGGAAGATGAGGGATGGAGGCCCATTGCAGGGTCCTGTACCACGCAGCCCCTCCTGCAGCAGCACCTCCAGTGTCCCCAGAGGAAAGAATTCCCCCAAGCAGTGCAGTGGAGAGCTGGGATGGAGACTTGTCACCCTGAGCTCACACAATATCCTCCACCACAGCACCTGTGAGTCCAAGTAAATGGGAACAACTGGGAGAAGGATTACAAGAGGCTGCAAATGAACTCAATTTGCTGCAGACTGTTTAGCTTCCCTGAGCCACCTTATTTGGGATCAAATGTGCTGTGGAACAGTTCACACAGTTTTTACTGCAGGTTGAAGCCAAACAATCCTGTATTATTAAATTGTTAAAAAAACCCCAAACGCATCCTGTCCTTGCATGTGATTCTGATAACAGCAGTGGTGGAGCTATATCAGCAATTTAAGGTAATTCCTTTCAAAGAAACAAGAGTCATTTCGGTTTCAGAAACAAGCACAGAAATAATTTTCTGTGGAAGAGGATAGACACCAATATTTACTGTCATCGGTGCAGAAGAATTTCCTCAGTTACTCATGGTACATGTCAGACATAAGACAGCACAGCATGGATCACAAGAGGAGTTCTAGCATAACTTCTCTGAAGAAAGAGCTTCAGTTTTCTTACTCTTTACTGCTGAGAAAATATAAAAACTGACACTGTATCTACTAGAGAAAATAAGTGGGGCATAATAGAAGGAAAAGACACTTGATTGTGAAAACAAGAGATGTAAATTGATTTTGTGATGTAAGCAGCACTGTTTTTCCAGGAATTAGTGACAACTCAAGTGATACCCATTATTAGGACAAAGGTTAATGCATTGCAGAGAATTTACTCACTCTTCTTTCAGCACAGTGAATAACTGCACATGTGGTTGGAAGGACTCCTTTTCCTCTGGTCACCAGTGCCTCAAACTATGAAAATGGCCAAGTAGTTCCCATAAGTGGCTCTGCACAGCTGGAAGAGGAGGAAAGGGTTGTCTGCCATGGGACCCCTGAACATTGGGAACTGCAGGGATCTGCCCCTTGGAAAAGATGGACCGAAGGGGGCTGGGTTCACCCAGGACATCCTCAGCAGCAGCTGTTGGTCAGCCTTTGGTTTCTCCTTGGAAGGAGAACTGTGCCACACAGTTTATGCCAAGGTGTAGAACACATGGATTGCAAGCAAAGTCACACTCAATAAAGCAACCCAGAGCAACAGGTGACAAGGTTTTGATCACTTGTGTGAGTACTGAACAGTGTACATGGCAAAGGAGAAGGTCTGAACAGGGATTCAGTTTGGTGGTGCAGATTGGGTCTCCACCATTTGCCATAACCCAGATTCAGTCAGTTCCACAGAGAAAGGGGATAAAAAGAAAAGGAAAAAAAAAAAGAACTTGCCTGAAGACTGGCCCCAGACAGTTTCTGAGGGAAGCTGGACTGACTTCTGAGAAACTTAAAGGGCCAAGAGGTGCACGAGGTGTCTGAATGGCCCCCTCACAGCCAGTAGGATTTCTCCCAGCAAATGGACCTGCGGACAACTGAGTCTGAGAGCCAAAGCACAACGTTTTATAAAACCAGATGGCAATGACTGCAAAGAGCAATCCCTGGTAGTTCCCTTCTCATTCAGCACACAAGACCAAGGCACATCCTGTCCTGTCCCTGCAAGGGACACCTTTGTGTAGGGAGGTGGCTGTAAAGCCAGGTTTGGGGCTCCAGCCTTTCCCACACATTGAGGCAGCTTCCCTTCAAGCACCACCCACAAAGCACAGAGCCCTTCAGCTCACTGCCCTGTTAGTGAAGAGCTCACCCTCCTTTTTTTCATGATTTTTGGAGAGGAGGCGACAGTGAAATAGCTGATCTGGACAAGCTTGGGGTGAACAATACTGCATTAAAAAGCAAATACCTCAGGCTCTGACATGCAGCACAAATCTCCACTTTGTATTAAAATGAGCACTACTAACTATTTTCTCCATCCTTGGTTACCCATCACAACAGCTGATTATACATATCAGCCACAGAAAAAACGAACCTCCTGCAGCAAACAAATGTAGGACTCAAAAGCAGTGGAGGGAAAAAAATAAATCTCTTTACATCTGACCTCTGAAAAGTGTTAAGTTCAGTTTCTCTTACAGTGCCTTAAGGACACAGCCCAAAATATATAATTGTGTTCCTAAAAGCCCCCTTCTTTCTACTTAAACCTTTTTGTTCTATTCACACTCATCTTATTGCAAGACCTGCCTTTCTATAGGCATACACTGCCTATTCCCTTGGGAATTCTCAAGCTCTCAGCACACCTTATTTCCCAGAACAGGACACGAGGACTTCTTGTCATGGACTGGTAAATAAATAAACTTTTATTCCCAAAGGCATGTGAAGAGAAACCAGTCAGCAAAGTTGGTTCTGATTTACAGTATTTTAATTATGGGCAGAAAGTGGTTGGTTTAAAATGGTAATTCTGCATTCTCCTAGGAACACCTGAGTGGCCCACAAGGCAATCTCATCTTTAATTGAAAATTCTTTTGGTCACATGCTGCCTGTGTGTGTTTATACACAGTCCACTCTGCAGTTTATTTAGAGTAGCAACAGACAATTTGTTTTTAATATTAGCCACATTTTTTTTAATATTTCCCTCGTACATGGATCAGTTTAAAATATAATTTAGAATCATGGCAGGTCTTTTCATTTTTATCGTGGCCTCACCTTCCCTCTCCATTTTCTCAGCAAAACAGGAACAGAGCTGTCCCCAAAGCTATGTTAGAGGCTGGGTTGTTTTGCTCCAAGTGGGTATGACAGTCATTCAGCTTGGCACTAATAAAGATGGCTTTATACATCTCACTGCACTTCTTTTCAAAGAGGGGTAGCCATGGTTACAGCTCTATGGTAATGGTCATTTCAGGTTATGACTGTGAGCTGCAATTCCCTTCCTCCAAACCATCACAGCTTTCCAGTTCCAACAGCACCTCCCTTGACTTCTCTGTTTAAGGAAAGACACAGCAAAGGAAACTCTTTTCTTCTCCTTGGCCTGTGCTCTGATCCACCACTGACAAGTGGCACCATATTCTGTGCCACTGCATTTCTCAACAGCACCTGTTCTTTTGTAAAAAGCTTGGAAAAGATGGACCAAGCTCTGGATTTGAGCCTGAATTGGGCAGCAGGACCTGGAAGCAGCAGCTGGATTTAGTTCCCCTGCTGAGATCACTGTGAGGATTCTAAAGTGTGTCATTTGACAGTGTGGTTCAGAGGTCAGAGCTGGTTATCATCTTCCTTCAGCCTGCACATCTTGGATTTAGAAATACTCTGGAAAACAGGCCTGGCCAGTGAGTCACGACCATTAATTCTCCTACTCATCCTTTAAATCCATCCATTAATCTCAGAGCTGTTTGTTCTTTTCTGAACTCACCTCACCCCATCTTTGCTAAAGGAGATTGCTTGGACAAAACTCTCAAACATATAACCATGGCCTGTTCTGAAAGCTTCCAGCATACAACCGCAATAAAAATAGATGGTCCAGAGCAGTTCAACCTACAGAATACTGAGAGATTTTGCAATATGCTCTGATATTTCTTCACATTTCCATATCTTTATCTAGCAGGCATATAAGAAACTTCCTTGTAAAGAGTGAACAACTTAAAGGCCAAACTGAGCAGCCAGGCAGCTCAGAAAGCTAAAAACACTGTTTTGCAGCAACAACTGCACAGGTTATCTGACACAACCACAGCACAGCCGCTTCCAAACAGGTTTTACATAAACCTCTTGTTTGGTCTACTAGAGGAACTACGAGAAAAGAGGAAAGAAAGACAAAGAAAGACCAACAGCAGGACAGCAAGCAGAGTGCAGGTGAATAGCCCTGCAGTGAGCTGGAAACACCCTCCAGAGGGATTTGAAGCACACTGCCTCAGCACAAGGGAACCACGAGTCTCAAGACTTTTAAATTCTGTAGGAAAACATGGCACAGCCCAGATAAAAACTTGTCCTGCACGCTAGTAAAACACTCGCCTAAACCATGACTGTAGGTGCCTGATTGAGCCCTCAGTAAAACAACCTGCAGCCAAGGGCAATTTGAATGTCTGCTTACAACCATCTTGCAGAAAAAATAGCCTGGGTCCTTCTCCAAAATCTCCCCTCAGGTGCAGAATCCAAGGTAAAATTGTAGAATACTTTGTTTTTCGCAGCTCAGAGGAGGTTTTCTTTGTTACTGCAGTGTAGAGCTGTGCCCGGAGTGCTCCTTATTTGCTGACTTTTGAATCAAACACTTAAAGCTGTGATGATCAGCATCAAAACTGGGTAAGAGAAAGGGAAGATTCAGAGGACCCCTATGGAGACACACAACACCTGACATTGCCAGTGTGGTGTGAATGGATCTGACATTCCACATGGAGCCCTGAATAGCATCAGGAAACCTCCTGAGCAATAATGTCTCCATTTCCAATGATGCACCGTTCATCCCCTAATAATTTGTAGCAAAAATGGCTGTAAAAGGGCGTGACAGCAGCAGAGAGATCCAGCAGGGATGCTCTTTATTACCCCACAGAAAGGCAAGGGTGCACTGAGGGTCTGATTTGGGTTCATCAGAATATAAATGGATATTTGTGCCTCTTAGTGTGGCCCATGCTGAAAGAGCAGGAATTGAAGCAAACCTTCTAAGCAAAAGTGTAAAGTTGAGCCCAGATAAAGTATAGAGGGTCAGCATGTGTTTTCAGGGACACAAAAAATAGATACCAGAGATAGAAATGTGTCTGCTAAAATGATTATTTTTTTTTCTGATAAGAAGCCGTTTCTTAAATGTTCTGCTGTTAACCTGTTTCTTAAAAATGCTGAGATTTTTGGGGTATTTTTTTACTTCATACAGGACTCATTTCACAGAGATTTGGATATCCAAAAAAAGAGTTTTCAGCCTAGGCTGGTCACCTAAGCTTGCTCTCTAGATAGGGCAATGGCAAAGCAAGGTTCAGGTGGAGAGCAGTTTCCAACCACCTCTACTGAATGTTGCTTCAGTTTTTTGTGTTTGTTTTTGAAATTGGAGCTGAGAAAGTAGCACGTCAAATATCTGCCACAGCAGCTTGAAATGGTGCTGAGGTCAATTAATATTTGTACACTTTCCTTTTAAATTCATTTCTGGGCAGTGCTGGAGAGGATGAGTCTATTAACAGAAATTAGAGGACATTTGAAGTGAAGTCTGAGCTCAGAATTGTGTGTATTTGCACTCAGTCAGAGAATAGAAATAGTAATGGGTGACCTAAGCCTCCCCTCAATATTAGCCACAGCAGCACAAATCTAAATATAGACCCAAGCAAGGAAAGACTGAGAATTACTCATAAAACTTATCTGATGAATACCTTGTACCTCCCAGAAAAGAATGGGTGTATTTGAGAAAACTGCAAGCTGTTCACAAAGCGTTTGTAAGCAGGAATAGAGAGGCAAAGTCACTGAGCAAACGATCCATTTGACTCCAGTTGCGTTGTTGGAGTCTGTGCAAAACTGTGTCCAAGTTTTAAGCAAATGTTAATTGTGGCCAATTTTTTAGCTTCACTTTACAGTTTCCTGAGGAATTAAATGTCAGAATGTCCCTGAATGTGCTTTCTGAGAAATGAAGCTCTCTTGAAGTCTTTTAAAATCCTAATCTTTTTGAGCTTAAATGTTATTCCTTCAGCTAGAGGAATAATTTAATGAAATACAGTTTATTTCCGCGTGGCACATCAAAAATGTTCATTTCACCAATCTGTCCTTTTATCACATCAATTTTCTAGTTCACTTTATCTTGAAATGAAGTGACCATGAAATGGTGGAGGACACACAGCAAGCTTTCTATCCTGGATTTTGGGGAGCAGACTGTGGCCTCTTCAGGGATTTGCTTCATGGAGTCCCATGGGATAATGCCCTGGAAGGAAGAGGGACCCAAGAAAGCTGGCTGAGATTCAAGTATTCCCCAGTAAAATCCCTATTTCATTGAAAGCACTCCCTGTAAACTGCCCACCTGGAGTTACTGGGTATATAATTTCTGTGTCATTCATCCAATGTCACGTGGCTTCTGATCAAGCCTGATTTGTTTAATGGTGTATTTAAAATTAAAAAAAAAAAAACAACGAAAAAAACAAAACAAACAAACAAAAAAAAGCAACATTCCCTGTATTTTTCTCTCTCTCTTTTTTTTTTTTTTTTTTTATTTGTTTGTTTAGGTTGGAAAAATTAACCAAAAAGAATGCCAAGGAACTGCCTCCAGCAACTCATTTTTACACCACAATTTTTCCTCCCCCTCTCCTCTATGCTCCTCAGGAGGGACCATTAACATGCAGTGCCAGGGGACAGGCAGCAATCCCAAATTTCTCACTCAGAGAGAGGCATATTTTCTAATCTGCTTTGCTCCTCTCGAGCAGGGCCTGGTTTGCAGGTGGGATGAGGTGGTTCGAGGAACCACCTGGCACAGGAAGGTTATGGGATTTATTGCAGCTGCCCAGCTCCAGAGTGCTGGGTGCTCAGCAAACCTCAGCTTCCCTGCAGCACTTCCAGGGTCATTCCCAGTGTCCTTCCCCCGGGGTGGGGAAAGTGATGCACGGGAGGCTCCTGCTTTGCAGGGTCTCCCAGCTGACTGTGGATAGCTGGCTCCATGCACCATGTCCTGCTGTCTGGGTCGTTTTTGGGGCACCGTGATGGACTATCAACGACCAGCATCGGTCAGGAGAGAGCAGGGCAGACGCTGAGGACGGAAGGATGAGCTCCAAGCAGTTTCTGAACGGTGTGTGTCCTCCCTGGCACAGAATGGCTGTGTAACAGTGAGAGGCAAATGCAGAGAAGGGATCAGTTCTGCTGCTGCAGCCCCAGCTCCAGCAGCACATGGACAGGGACCGTCCCAGCCAGCACCTCAAGTGCAGGGTAATCACTTGGAATGAAAACCACTCCGTCTAGAGAGCTCAGCGTGACTAATTATTACTTAGAATCACTCATTATTGCTCTCTTCCTCTGAGTTCCCACATTATTGTTGTCATCCTCTGGGTGGACATTCACACGGCTCTTCAAAGTGCAGAAAATCATTAATAAGTGTCAGGAAAAAATTACAAAACTGCCTCGAGGCCTCTGGCTCTGCCTCAGTGTGTTATCAGTGGAAACACAACCCCTCTGCCACTCCTGGATTTGCACACCCTGCCCTTCAGCCTCTGTAGGCTGCTCAGGCTGTGGGAGGAGGTGCTGCTGGGGACGGTGGTGCTGCCAGGGCAGGGTGGATGAAGGCAACAGAGCATCAAAGAGCAGTCCCAACTCAGGGGGAAGGTGGTGATGACCTTTCTGTTCCTCTTTAAAGGCTCAGGAAACTTGGCCTTTTATTGCTGAGTGCTCTCCACCCACCTCTCTGCCCGGTTGTCCCTGCCTTTACCCTTCCCCGACAGTGTCCGATGCGCTGCAGTGTCAGCCCTGTGCCTGCGTGCAGCAGACTCCCCACCCTGCCCTGCCCTTGCTTCCCGCCGGATTCTCCCAAGTTGATCTGTAAAATATTCCACGCATTTTTTGGGCGAGTCTCGCCCCGTTTCCTCGGGAGCCGGGCCGGAGCCGTCCCTCAGCCGTCGGCAGGAAACCGGCAGCGTCACCACGAACCTTTATCGGCCCCCGACATGTAAATATTTCTCTTAAAACGTGACCTGAGATCGGTTCCCACACCACGCTCGGGACCACACTGCCTCCCTCACCTTCTCTGAGTCAATCCAGATGTGATTTTGGGGCTGTCAGCCTCCCAAAGGGGCATTTTCCCTGACAAGCCAGAACTGTGTGTAAGGCACAAGCCCACCAAAGCCCCCCTGGCCAGGTGCTTTCTTCAGTACAAAGAAACAAGGAAAATGTCCGTTGGTGAAGCAAAGGTGAGTTCGATCTTAAATTCCTACCTAGATCTGAGTCATACCTCGATCTTGAATGCATACCTAGATCTTAAATTCATACCTAGGTAGAGTCCCAGAGTATTCTGAGTTGGAAGGGATCCACAGGGATCATCTCTTGATCACAACCTTTAAGTGAGTGGCCCTTACAGCAACCAAACCTGTGACCTTGGCATTATTAGCACCATTATCAGCACTAGCTAGCTAATCTCAGATCTTAAATTCATCCCCAGAGCCTGTGCCGGTGTTTTGCTGGCAGCTCGTGGCAACAACTCAGCCAGCTGTAGACACCATCACATCCCCCAGCACATAATGCCAGCTCCATCCTATATCACTGCTGGGAAAAGGAGCACCAGAGCTGGAGAAGGTCCACACCAGGCTTCTGTTTCTCCTCCTGCCACTCCTCTCTCACCACAGGAGCTGAACCTCAGCACAGATGCAGTTCTCCCCTCCAAAAGCGGCACAGATATTGCCATTTATTTCCATCTCTGGTGGTCCTTCAGGTCATTTCCTCAGCTGTTAAATGAAATCCGTGGTCCTTAAGCACTCAGTTCACTCAGACAAGGCTGTCCCTGAGGTGGTAGACAGAGATGCACTAGTTAATAGTGGCACAGTGATGGAAATTGCCAGACAAATGGGAACAGTTCTCCATTTTAATAATCTGGCACTACTAGCAGCACAGGTATAGATATTTTTAAAATGTGATTTTATCGTGATGGTATCAGTATCAGAGATGTGTTTTTCCTGAGGCTAGACAGCAGAGAAGGGGAGATATTGTGTTTCCTTGACTACCTCTCATATGCCTTAAAAAAATATAATTTTCCTTTATTAGCTGGTTTCATCAGTTATTGCAAGTAAAATAACACATCCTCAGCCCTGTTAATGAATTTTATGTTGGTGGTCTTTCCACCTTCTCTCTCTTCACAGATGGGGAGAGGATTCCCTGCTCTCCATGCTCCTGGTTTCCTCCTTCCCATGCTCCTCTCCCCACATCTACCCCTACATTTTGAACCAGGAAATACTTATTGTTTATTTAAAAAAGGAAGGAGAAAACATTTAACAAAGAAAGAAAGAAGCAGCCTCAAGCAGCTGGGGCTCAGGTGATGTGCAGCAGGACAGATTTTGGCTCACTGCTGGGAGAGGACTCGTCAAATTTCTATAAAATAAATGATTACATTTCCCTTGGAACTGGGCTGGCCCTCAGGGGGGGTTGAACCAGATGACTTCCAGGCCTGAGTTCTCTCCCAGCCTAAACCAGTCCCACCCCAAAAAGCCCCTCCATGTCCGTGGGACAGAGCCCACCCGCTGTGGGGCTGGGTGTCCCTGCCCATCTCCACTCACACCTGCTTGGGCTCAAGCACCACAGGGTGCTTGGCTGGAACACTTGCCAGCACTTTTAAAGCTCTGGGGACAATTTTTTCTGATTCTGACATCCCAGGGCTCTCTTAGATGCATGTGTCAGCAGGGAAATACATCGTTTTGGGCTCTGTCTTATTCTCCGTTGCCTTCTACCTCCCCCAAAGTGAGGGATTATTTTGCATAAAGTCTCTCAATGCCCAGATCCTGAACCATCTGACAAGCCCTGCTTGACTCCTGAAGTCTGGTTGCTTTTGACATGAAAATCATCAACAGCTTAAAAGTAAAGCTGTGGAAGGACTTGCCTCAAGGAACAAAGGCAAAGTGTCCTCTGCCATCCCTGCTAACAGGAAAAGAATTGAAGGAGCAAAGAGCTGTGTCTTGCTGACACATACTGAGCCAATTCAACAATAATTGTGCCAGATTGGGATTCAAAGATATAATCTATCTTCTGCTGCTGTTTTAGATGCAGCAGTTTTAAATAAATATGGTTATTGCCCTTAAATAATCGTTATGTGGCACAAAGCAAAGCTCCAAAACATTGCAGGGGACATTCAGTGACTGAACACAGGGAAATGAATCCGTCCTGAGCTGCTGGCCAGGCATGATCCATCCTGATCCGGTAAACTGTCACAGGGGAAAGAACCCTTATTTTTGTCCTTCAGCCTGCAGGAAGACTGAAATCTGCAGGTTCACTGAAAATTACTTTTCAGAGGGTCAGGTCCTTCACTGTCAAAATTCTTGATGCTTTGTCCGTTTGCAGGGGGGGAGCAAACGCTGGTTCTTGTACGTGCTCTGTTAATGCCAAAGTGCTGTTCTTCTCTGCTGGCAATCTTGGGAAAATCAATTTCTGTCTGAAAAGATCATTTCTGCAGCTGCTATCAGTGCCTGCCATATTTCAAGTGAGTGAGAAGGAACTGTCCTTGTTTTGGCCATGCTGGCTCTTGTAGCCCTGGACATCTTGTGGTTCCTGCTCAAATATGAATGTTCCAGTCCCTTTCTCTAAATAACTCCTTGGTCCCTGATCTGTTTGGCTCCAGGTGCTCCCACACCCTCTTTATTTCTGTGGATAACTAAAAAAAGGTGCTGGTTTTCACACAAAGTCTCCAGATTGTCCAGGATCCCATCAGTGATTCCCAGCACAGTCCTACTCTTGACATGGCTTTTAAAAATACAGTTATTTATAAACAACACCCAAATGTAGCCATTTTTAAAGTATTTGTTCCACGACAGTAACTGATGAATTTCCCATCCTTCCCCTTCCAGTAAGTGTCCTAGATAAGAACACACTGCCCTTCCTGCTGGAAATCCTGTCGTGTCTTTGGAGACCTTGTCTTCTCCCTTCCTCTGTGAGGATCCACAAAGAAGGAAGGAAAAGTTGTCAGGATAATGAAATTGGTGTTTCATGCATGTAGGGGTTATACTTTAAAATTCAGGTAACAGCCTGGAGCCAGGTCTGTTGAGGTTTTTGTGCCTTGCTACAGAACAAACACAGTGATATGGATGTTTCCTACCAAAAGGAACACTTTGAGGAGCACCAGGGGCACATAATCCAGCTGGGCTGCAGCAAGATATGCAGCTGGAGCAGGGACATCCCCTTGCTGGAGGTCACAGCTGGTGACAAGATGAAGGTTGGTTCCCAACTAGGGAAGCTTCAGGATCCCCAGGAGCAGCACTGCTGACCCACTGCTCATGGATCTCTCCTTTTACCTCCCGCTTGACCAGACCTTGTCGCCCCACTGGATGCTTTGGCACAGCTTTTATGTGCAAGGGGAAAAACTGCAGGGGCAAAATCAACGTATCTGGGGGTTGGATTTGCTCCTCTTCAGTCTGAGAGTTCTTGAGCTGCCAGAGGACTGTTCTCAAAGGCCTATATGGCACATTTTGTATTGCCATCAAGAGCACTTGGTGCTGATTGCAGGAGCTCTGAGATGGTCCCACAGGAATCACCAGATTGGGAAATTTTCCTTCATAAGTCAAAACCTGATTATTAAAAGCAAACGAAATACAGACACAACTGGAAGTAAATACAAGCAGATTTCAAGCCAAATGGGAAGGTTGCTCAAGGAACTGCCAAGGAGTTCTTTTTAGTTAGCAACTTTTCCACTCAGGAAATCCTCCTTTGTGACAGGGGTCATGAAGGGCATTCCAGTTTGCATGGGACTGCATCAGCCTTGGATAGGAAGCAGATAAATGCAGATTATTCTTTTTGTAATTCTAAGATGTGGTAGCACAACCACACATTTGTTTTTCTCTTTTTAAGCTTCCTGAGATACTTTGTTGGGATTTATTAAAATGCTATTCAGTCACATCTGACCTCCTGTCACTGTATTGTCACATAAATTGGGAATAGATCTGACACACATTGCTCCAGAGCAGCTCCTGCTTCCTAGGCCTGCAATTCCTCTGCGAGGTGATAAAACAACTCACCGAAGTCCCTGACAATTCTGTTTCAGGGTGATTTGATGTAGATGGCCTGGTATCAACATTTCAAGCCTGTGTATTCTGTGAGCTGTCACCGGGGCTTTTCCCTGCCACTGTGATGGCTGGAAACTTCACCATGACATGAAAACTGAGACACTCACACAACCTCACCTCTGCAGGGGCTGTCACTGCCAGCAACACAGGAATGACCAGGAGACCCTACACTAAAAGAGAGCCTCAAGAGCAATGTGCTTCCCAGTGAGTTCCACGCTCAGAGTAGGGTTAGCAATGAAAGCAAACAGAAATGGAGAGAAGAAATAAATCCCCTCACTGCCACTGATCACAGAGGAAACAATTGTCCCAGAAGAGGAAATCCATTCCTGTGGTAAGTACAGAGGTAACAGAGCCAAAAGTTTTAGGTGCTCCTCCAAACCGATTATACATCCATTTCTTTTTTGCAGGGCAAACCATTTAACCTCTCTACCTGTTTGTCCTCATCTCTAAAATGAGGAAGGCAGAACTGACCCAGTTTTTATTACGTGCCAAATGGTTTGAAAGCATTTTGAAGTCATTAAATAAAAGGCATTGCAAAAGGCCGACGCGTCGTTCCTGCCACGTAACAAGAGGTAAAATAGAAATCAAGGGAAAGCTTAAATCCCTCCTGGAGCTTAGAAAGGTTCACACTCTGTCTTCAGATTTAGATGTGAGAACTGTCCTACACATGCTACACTTATTTAGGATGAAGGAGCAATGGAGCTGACAAAAAAGCAGTTGCCTGTCTCTGCTTGTAGAAGTTTTAACACTGCGATAGCGGCTTTTGCCTTGGTGATAAACAGACACACGAGTCTGGGGCACACATGGGTTTCGTTCCTTTTGTGAGGGCTGCCTCAGGTGAGGATCCAACTCAAGGTTTTGTTCTACTTTTTCTTTTTTTTCTTCTCCTTTTACAGCTGAAACTATTTCACCATAAAACTATTAATACCTCAAGAGGGAAGGGTGGGGACAAAAAGCAGACTGGGGGTACAGAGGATGTAATTCAGCTCCTGGACATCACAGCAGAGCTCATATGCATTTATGCATTTCCTTCATGGCATGACTTGGCTGCTCCATCTTTGAGGCAGCTCAGCCGTGCTGGGAAAAGGGGCACAAAACACTCTCCTTCAGGTTCATCCACACCTGCCTCCATTTGTCTTAGAATGAGGCATTGCTGTTGCCACTAGAAATCCATTTAGGGATGTGTGAGTGCTACTAAGATCGGGATCTGGGTGTGACACCTTGACTTGTGTGCACAAAACACCCCTGGAGGAAGCTGAGAGAGGCAGCCCCATGAGCCAGATTTGAACCTGAGAATGAAATGAAATGCTGTGTGATCAAACAAAGACCATGAATTTCAAGATCAAAGGCCACACAAGTATTCCCTGCAAGCCTTGGAAAGAAATGTAATGCACAGACACTTGGTGAAGCTGCTCTGGAAACATTTCACAGGGGGAAAAAGACACTCCTAAAATATGGAGTTTATTCCTGTAGACATCAGTGGGGATTTTGCTGTCATAGCACATAGGAACTGACACTCAAGTCAGACTTGTAGCTTAGAGCCCAACAGTCCCACCAGCATGGAGAGGAATGCCAAACACAGGAAAGCTGACAGGACTTTTTTGTCGGCTCTTTAAATACACCCAGCATTCAACCCTGACCACCCTGGTACCACACCTTGGATGTGGCACAAACCAACCTGCTCAGCAAACTCAACCCTGCCCTGCTGTTGCAGTTCCCCAGACACAGCAGGTGGGTCAGCTCAGCTGCTGAGAGGGTTCTTCCGTGCACAGCAGCAGGTTTAGGCTGTGTCCTATTCCTACACAGCCCTGACTTTTCTGGGGGGTCTCTCCCGGTCTGTGGTGTGGGGCTCCTGTCATTAGAACACTCATACTCTTTGATAACAGAGGAGATTGATAGCATAACAGGCTTTTATTTGGGGTCTGCCTTCTCCCTGCTCCCCTCTCCACACTACTTCCCCACTAAATCCCCTGCCCGTTCCTCAAGCAGGGATGGATTCAGGATAAAGAGGTTTTTACTTATTTTCATAAGCTGACTTACACCAGGTGGTCAGAGAAGGAGGCTCAGGACAAGTCTGGGTGTGTGAAAGGATGACACAAACATTGGCACATAGCATTGGATGCCACAGGATCCTGGATACTTCTTTTCAGGGCTCAAGGTTGGCCAGGCTCTGCTCAGCCTAGGATCTGAATGGAGCAGCAAAAAGAACCCAATATCTTCCAAATGCCCCAGAAATAACCTGTAGCCTAAACACAACTTCCACATGGACATGAGCCCCAAATCTTCCCCCTCTGGTCTCTGTAGAGCTGAACTGGTGTTTCTCAGTGCATTTAGTTCAGTGGGATTTACATTTTTAATACTGTTCGTTGTTCTCCTGCCAGAGGTGGGATTTCTAGCAGCCAAAGCGTTCATTGATCCCAGGGAAACAACTGTCCAGAACAGAGGAAAGAAAATTAAATGCAACGTTTATGCTGCTCATCTACATTTTTCCTGGAGGAATTTATTCTGAAAGCAGGAGGTGTATTTTGTATTAGTGTCCCAGATCCAAGCTTAGGATTTCATTCTTTCACAGGGTGCTCCCTCCTCTCCCACTTCCCCTCTCCCATTGTTCAACAGTGTCTTGGGTAGTAAGACATGTTTTATAGGATTCTCTTTTTTCTTTAGGAGAGAGGAAGACAGGACAATTATGACTGTCTATCCAAGAGTAAAAGCTTTTCCTGTGTATCCCTGTATTTACCTCACAGGAGGCTGTTTTGTTTAGGCTTTGTTCTTTTGTTCCAGGATGTTCTGTCTGCCACCAGGGAATCTTGCAGGCCATGGACTGTGCAGTTTGGGTGCTCTGAAAGTTGAGCTGGAGTCCCTTGGTTCAAACCAGGGGAGTTGCTCTATCTGTGGCTGAAAGGATATAAAAGAATATATTTATAATCTCTCAGTGCAACAATGATCCCCACCCTGTTCTCATCAGTAAACGCGGAACACAGGGCGGTTTACCAAACAGGGCCTGCCAAAAAATAACCATAGCCATGAGTAACCTCCAAACAGGCTTTTCATGGGAATTCTGTATAGGACAGTGTTCATGGTCTGGTGTCCCCTCTCCTTCCAGGACCAGGGGAGCCTCTTGAGGGAGGGCAGGGCCGTGTTTGGAGCAGGATGGAGGAGGTGCTTGGGTGAGGGTATTCACAGACTGTGCAGCAAATAACAGCCTCAGCTTAGTCTGCAGCCTTAGAGGAGTTTCCTGGGCCATTTCAACTTATGTTTAAGATCACTTTGATGGACAACACTTTGTGGCTTTTTCAGCCCAAACGATTTTTAAATTGCTGAGATGCAGTGAGCCAGATACTTCAGATTACATTCCTGGGAGCTGTGCAACCTATCGGCAGCAGGAAATTTGGCTTCTTCCAGTCAGTGTCAAAGCCTAATATTTATTTAAAGCCAGGCTTTATAGTGATCATTATTGTATTTAAATATTTTCTTTCAGTCTCAGAAAAGCTGCCAACTTGTCTTAGCCAAACATGACTCCTGCAACCTAAAATTATTGCCTTGTCACAGCTCATTTCTGGGGGACAGAATTAGGGACATATGGAGTGATTTATACATTGCAGAGCTGGCCAGCTCTCAGCCCGGGCTGATAAGCTGCTCAGTGTAGCAAGTGCTAACAGAATCATCTATGCTGAGGCCAAAATTAGGACAGAGCTCTCCCAAACAGAAGGAGGTTTGTTACCCCCAGGGGAGCTGAGACACACAGGGGCTGAGAACCCCATGGGAAAAGGGAAGGAGGTTTAGTGAGACATCCGAGTCCCACCATTCTGTGAAGGAACTGAGCTGTCCCTGCTCTGCTCACCCTGCCTGAGCAGCCTTCTACTAGTTCGGTGCACCTGACTTAATTCCAGGAATTGATCTACTAATCAATAAGCAATAGCCACCAACATGGAAGGTCACCTGCTCTTGGGGAAGGACCAGAAGACATTAACTGAGGGGACAACGCTGGTGGGGAGTAGTGGGACCAAATAGCAGAGTGGGTTGGTGGGTGAGCTGTGAGAGATCTCCTAGGACAGACCATTCCTGACTCTGTCAATCAGCCCACAGACCCTGCACTAGAATCAGTGACAGGACTCGATGAGCTTTTGGGTAATTGCTTCATCACCAACACTGCACAGTTATGATTAATGTGGAATGTCATGAAAAATACCTGTGGGGCAGGAAAGGGAGGGTGGAACATGCAAGTGGAAATGAATCCTGTAGTATCCTGTCAAAGGCCCTGTATTTTTTTGCTCAATACAGGCCTTGGAAGTCATGTGTGCACTGAGTGAGCGTTGCAGACATGTTTTGTGTCTACATACAAACAAAAAAAGAACAACTATAGAAACTATATAGTAGAAACATAACACAGAAATATATAAAAATAGTAAATAATAAACAAAGTACACCCTCTGGCCTCCAGATGTGCTGCAGTTTTTCAGGACCAGGTCTATGGCTGGTTCAGTACCAATGGGTCTCTCCATCCACTTCAGTAACACAGACCCTGCACAGGGGCCATGCTCTGGAGCAGTCCCTCTTCCAATGAGGAGACAGAGTATTGTACAACAGACCAAAATCTCATTATAAGCAAGGCCAAAAAGTCTGTGGCTGCTATCACAACTTGAAGAATTAAGTGTTTATTCCACCTCATCCTTCCACGTCAGTGACAAAGGTCTAGTATGTTTCTGAAGGAAAAGGAATCCCATTCCCCAGGTCCCGTTACCTGCCTTCTGGTTTTGCACTCTCTTGGCCCACACAGACATACAGGCACACACATACACACAAAAGTAAGAATCTGCCTTGGAAAAAAACCAAAAGCCTGGCATCAGCACCTGGCACATCCCCTTAATTCCAAGAGCTTGGCCTTTACAGGAAACACACTGTAGTTGCCAGAATCAGTAACCCCTGAAGTCAGCTTAGCTCTCACATGCTGGTGTGAGCTGCCCAGACAGATCCAGGAGACTCCAGGTCACACAAACACATCCAGCCCTGGCCTGTCCCTCACACTGGTGTGAAGCCTCACAGCAGCTGCTGTCACGCAGCACATTTTTCCCAGCTCCTTCTGAAGCTGTGGGTACAGATCACAGTGGGAAAGTTTGAGCTGCCATTGCTGTGCAAAGGAAAGAAACATCTTTATGCCCAGCTAATCTGTGGAACTCATTACCACAAAATGTCATCCAAGTCAATAGCTTGGCAGTGCTGTAGGCACAAGGGGAGGGCCCAGGGCTGCACAGAACTACATGAAAACCTGTCATGATAAGGGGGTGTTTTGCTCTGAGGTGTTCACCACTCAGGAAGCAAATCCACCAACAAAGGCAGAACACTGTATTTGAGCTTGATCTCAGCCATCACAGAAATTCCTCTGTTTCTGTGTCGCCACAAGAATGGCTGCATGTGCCATTTGAAGAACTTCTATTTTATTTATTTCCCATCTTTTCATCCCCGTTCTCCATTTTTATAGATCTGTTGGCATACTGTTGGATACTTCAGCAAATGAGGTTAACCTCTGACCATAAATTACTGCTCCCTCAGGAGGAAGCAGTAACCAAAAAGGAAACAGCCCCAACTCCAGCGGAGGACAGCAAAGGCAGACAGCAAGGGCTGCACAAATTACAAAACCACCGGCCCCCGAAACCCATACCAGGACTGGCCATGCAAATAATAATGTGTGACATAAACACACACAACACTGGACTCAGTTTGGCCAGAACAATCATCCTTATGCCAAGAAAAATAAGCAGCTTTCCCATTTTCCCTGGAGTTTCCTATATAATGGCTCATGGGGCATCTGTCACATAAGAGACAACACGTGGCAATAGACCACAGGCAGCTGAAAAGAGAAATGATCAAATCATCTGGAGCATTGCTTTTAACTATCATATCATGCAAGAAGAGAGGGCAAGATAGCCCTTGGTAACAGTGATAGGAGTAAACAGAGAGAAAGCACAGCCAAGTGCACTATCAGATGTCCTTCATGATTTCCATATCAGGATTGTGGGCTCATCCCAGTCTGTAGCTGGGATTTACCTGTGGGAATTTACATGCTCACCTTGAGACTGTGTAGAAGAAAGATGTAAACAGTTCCTTTCTCTTTAACTGCCCTCTAAGGCACTTCAGATTGAGCTTCTGAGCGCAGAGGGACCCTAAAATCACTGCCATTGGGGCAAAAAGTTGCCCAGGTCAGTTGTAAGAAGGAAAAGGAAAGAGGATGTAACTCCTCAGGGCTGGGGGAGGTTCTGGTTCTAGTTCTGAATGAGGGGTTTATGGTCTTTACTTGGGGCTCTCATGCACAGGTGGCTTCCTCAAGTATCCTGTGAGAAGCCAGAACAAAGTGTGAGTGTGGGGGAAAACAAAACCAGACCTGAGAACAGAACAGCCTCAGGCACTTGGGAGGTTTGTCTCGGAATGGCTTCCTACTATTCCCAGATAGTTTCAAGAGTGCTTTCTGCTCTGCTTCCCTTTTTTTCTTGACTGATGGGAAACTCTCTGCAGGTCACCTAGAATATATTATGGGGGCCAAAACCCTCTCCACATCACTCCTTCGGGGTTTTTGTTCCATAGATGCAGAGGAAGTTATTGCTTCTTTTATTAACATCGTTAGAAATGGATCCATTGGAAAAAGTTTCAAAAAAAAAGGTGATATGGAACAGCTTCAGTGCCAGCACTGGCTAAGCAAACTATGGGTTTCCAATCTGAAAAATAGGTACCTGAGGCAGGGAATGATTTAGGTCTTTAAACTGAAGGAGGTGAAGAGGCAACAAGAGCTGCACTGAGGAGCTTGGGGAGCAGCAAATGAAACTAGCAGGTGGCATGGTGAGAAAAACCAAGGGAGATGTTTCTGTGTGCACCTTGCAGACAGGCTATGGAAAACCTTGCTGTGGGTATTAAGGATACACATGCCCTCAGGATGAGCGTGGGTAAGGTCAGAGCAAAGGCACCAGGAGTTATTAAGCAAAGAGACAGCAGCTCTCTGCCAGCATGTGCCCAGATGGTCGCAGGCTGGGAAACTAATCCTGGAAAAGACTATTTCCTCACTGCCTTCTTAACTATCTTCAATCTGAGCCACTGGCAGACAGGATGATGGAGTAGATGAATCTTTGACATGATATACTGTGGATGATCTTATGTTCTTAAATGTTTTTGTGCTAAATGGGGAACATTACTGGAAGCTGCTTCTCCCTCGCCCATTCCTTTGTGCTGCTCCTGACAGAGTCTTATTCCTTACTAATGTCCTCAGATGTGCCCTGCTTCTCTCCACAGGCATCTGCAGGCAAGCACCCAGCAGGTCTTAAACCTGCTTCTCTTCCCCTCCTGTGCATAAAGCAGGAGGAATGTGGGAGCCAAAGAGAAGATTTGCTGCCTTTGTGCTCGGAGCAGCCACGGCGGCAGCCCCACGCTGGAGGCACACGGGGAGCTGGCTGCTCCCCTGCTCCTGGCTCTCCTCCTCAACTCCAGCTGCTAAATTGTATTCAAAGAAGCTGAGAGTATAACTGAATAACAGCACTTTTCAGTGTAAGCAACTACTACAGCTGCCAGAGGGATGTGGAAAGGAGGAAGCCAAGAGACTCACCGAGGGGAAGGGAAGTGTTCAGTGCACACTCACTCCTAAACTGAGATCCATGCTTTCTCTCCTTTTCTAGGCCATTTTCCCTATCTTGTTTTTTGTTTGGAGGGGGTGAAGGGGTGAGATCAACATTGCTCAGAGACTGAAGCAATAAATAATTCTTTATCACCATAACACTGCAAACCATTGGAAAATCTCTATTGCTATCTAGGCCAACACTTGTAATAAGCTACTGCCAAACTGGATGGCAAAAACAAGAATTAACAGCTGACCCTGGAATATTTTCCTTGTCATCCAGGGGCATCACCTTCTTGATGCAAGGAAGAAGATAAAGAACAGTCAAATCACACAGAACTGAGTATCAGAGCTGTAAGAATGTCATGACATTACTTGTCAAAGGGACTTCTAAACTTCAGCTTAGGTTTTCAGGGCTAGGAGAAGGTTGCTATTATTTTTATAAGGATGCCATTATTTCGTTTTGTTATTTTGTATCAGCAATAGTGTGGCCAGCAGGGAAGTGATCATCTCTGCACCTCCAGTGCTGTGTTCGGTTCTGGGCTCCTCATTCCAGTACAGACACTGAAGGGCTGGAGCGTGTGCAGAGAAGGGAATGGGGCTGGGAAGGGGCTGGAGCAGCAGGAGCAGCTGAGGGAGCTGGGGGGGCTCAGCCTGGAGAAAGGGAGGTTCAGGGGGGACCTTCTGGCTCTGCAACTCCCTGACAGGAGAGGGGAACTGGGGGGGGCAGGGGGTTGGGCTCTGCTCCCAGTAAATGGCCTCCGATTGCACTGGGGGAGAATCAGGCTGGATATTGCTAAAATTCCTTCATGGAAAGGGCTGTCCAAGCCTGGCACAGCTGCCCAGGGCAGGGGTGGAGTCCCCATCCCTGCAGGGATTTAACAGATGTGTGGATGTGGCACTTGGGGACATGAGTCAGTAGTTGGGCAGTGCTGGGGAAGGGCTGGACTTGATGGGCTCAGAGGGCTTTTCCAACCTGGACAATTGAATGAATTTATGATTCTGTAAGTATTCAGCCACCAAGCTGTAGCATTACTTTGATGTTCATGGGACTAAAAGAAAAACTCTTCTAGAAGAATGCCAGATTCCGCTACCTTTATGCATTTTGAACAGTCCCTTACTCCTGAAATAGTCCCAGGGAAAGTGATGGGGTTTCTGAGACCACTGCAATATGCCTCTAATAGAGTAACAAAACCCTGCTGAAGTGGAGTAATAAAGCCAACATAGCCAGGGAGCAGAGAGATGTGCTGAATCACACCCCCACAGGTACACCTCCAACACAACTACCTGTCTCCTTGGAAGGGAGACCTGGAAATTTTCAAATCCTGCACCTTGCTGTTTTCCACATGAACTATCACCACTATTTCATCAGGGCAGTGGATGATGCTGTTCCCAGAAGTACATATGTGAAAGCCACAGCCAAACCTTGCTGTCGGTGTTCCTGACCATTGGCTCCAGCATGTAGCAGTGGAAATAGGAAGCTTTCCTGTAGGAAAGACTGAAAGGACAACTGGTTTCCTTAGTGCTCTGGGATAATGCTGGGAAGGAAGAGGCAGTTCTTGGCCTTGCAACACCCTCATCAATGCACTGGTGCTGGCAGGAATCCTCAATGGCTTATTATTTATTCAAGGCTCAATTACTTCAGAAGGAGCTGCTGGTTCAATCCTTCTGCAGGCTGAGGATACCACCAGTGAAATCCCCAGTTCACCTGCACAGTGCCAGCTTATGGACTGTGAGTTCGCTCCTTTAAAAGTCATTTATGATCCTGTAGGAATGTTATATGAGTGCACAATGGCACAGAGTAAGGGTGACACACTGTGTGGACAGAGAGAAGTGCAATTCCTCCCCTTCTTCCCAACCTTTTTGGAGGGATTTTGTCCCTTTTTTGAAATCTGAGTGTGGACTGAGGCAAACCAAAGCAGTCCCAGTGGAGGTCTCCTTTGGGCTCCTCCTGAAAAGAGGCTGAAGCTCCCAGGTGAGAGTGAGCTGCTCTGTGCTGCTGCAGCACCTTCATGCTCCCATCATGGATCCAGCCTGAAGCAAGAGGCAATAAATCTGAGGATATCCCTGGACTCTGAAGAAGAAGAGAAAGTTTTCTATGACCTACAAACTGCTGCCACAAACCTATGAGTAACAAGAGCCAGAGCCATGTGCCATCAGCAGAAAGAAGTCTCTCCAGCATTAGCGTGCTGGGAGAAATGGAGACAGTCTGGCTCGAGGAGTTAAAGCTAAGAGAGAAAAGATGAAGCAGCAGTTTCATGTTTTGGTTGCATTTTTAAAACAGACTGTGAATGTAACCCTTATCTGAAGAAGGGACTACCTTGCACACAACTAAAAAGGTTGATCTCAATCCCAGCTGCCAAACGCACCAGCTGAGAGACTGACAAGTACTTGGACAAGGAGATGATAACCAAGGGAAGCAGAGATGAGAAATGCACCAGCCGGTCTTCAGGGCCCACCTTGCTGATTTTTACATCCTTGCTTTTCCCACTGAAAGCCCTTTTAAAAAATAACTGGTTTGTTCTTCAAATGTTAGTAAAAAGGCTGGGAGATGGCAGGTGCAGAGAACACAAAGCTTGGGGATTTTAAAAAAGGAGGAGCAACATATTTTTTTCATTGTGAGCTTCACCCTTTCCTGGACATTATGGGCAGAAACAAGCAGACCTCCTGCCATGTGATACAGGCTTTACTTTACAGCACTTTCAATTCAGTTTGCCAGGATCAGGCAGTCTCAACCCTGTGCCACGGTGTAATGGGAGGCTGCAGTGACATCCTTGTCCCATTTAATCCCAAAGCACCTTGCTAGTCAGTCTAATATCCTGCCAGGCTGAGGCTCCTTCTCCAGGATAATTCCAGTGCTCAATAGTGGTGTTACTGCAGAGTCTGGAGCACCATTTTTATGAGAACACAGTGTCTTTGGGATAGATACTTAACCCAGCTTTACAGATGAGGAGCAGAAGGACAGAGAGATCAAGTGACCTTTCCAGGAAACACACAGGTGAAGTTTGAATCTTGCTGTTGAACCAGAGCAATGCCCTGACAGCTGGATCATTCCTCCCATCTCTGCCTGACATCCCACTGAGTTTAGGAGACTGCTACGGGACAAATTCTGGAAGGAAAAGCACCAAATAGGAAGAACATAGGAAACAGCACCCAAGAAACAGCTGCTTTATCTCTTAAATTCATGGCACAGGCTGGGCTGAAACAAGCCCTGAGTGGGGCTCTCTGGCCTGGGCGGTGACTTCCAGAGGACAATGGGGAGCCTGTTGTCTCTCTGTTGTCTCTCCACAGAGCTGCCCCAACGTGCTGGTCCTGAGTGCTATTCCTGGCCCTGCAGTGACTCACTCGGTGACCTCGCTGAGAAAGACTCTCACATCCCAGCCTGCCTGCCTGCAAAAGCCATCACAGGCTCCTAAGATTGGACTCTATTCAGAGCATAGATGAGGAACAAATACGAAATAGTTCTGCTTTCCTTCAACACCCAACCCCTGGGGTGAGCAGGAACTGGCCAGATAAATTATATTGTCCTGCTATCCCCCTACCATCTCTCTCTGCATCTCCTTCCTTAATTTTAATTAATTAACTGCCAAGGAGTCTTCTTTTTGCAGTGTCCCAGGACTGTATCAAGTCCTTCTGTTGGAGAAGGACACCCCACAGCCTTGAGGAAGGTGCTTATTTTCTCGATGTACTTATTGTATATATTCAGGGCTGTTCCTAGTTGCCCTGTTCTGTGTGACACCTCATCCATTCCAGGTAGTAGTGGCTGGCCTTGTGGGGGGGACAACAAAGCTGCTGGCATGCAGGCTGGTGGAAAAGAGACTTCCTGCTAGGGGAGCCAGGACAGGTTTGGGATCTCTGGTTTGAGATTCCAGCCTGATGGCTACAGCTGCTGACCTGTGAAAGGACAATGCCCAAAGCTTAGACTGTCTATTCAATGTGGGACACAGCCACCTTTTGAAAAAAACTGCAATGTAGACAGATTCCCTCTCTCACTTCACTCATACCAATCTGTTCTGTTAAAGGTGAAAGGATTTTTAGTTTATTCATTGCTAGTTATGTTTCTGCATGTAGGTTCAGAGCCAAAACTCATTAAAGGCAATGGGAATCTCCCCATTTGCTTCTATTCACTTCCATTGGCTTTAGTTCAAGCTTTTATTCAGTCCCTCTTGGCTTGGACAATGAAGATCAGTGATGGCAGTTCCACTGTCAGTGTCTTTGTGCCACCACATCTCGTTTCTAAAACCTTCAGCACAAAGTCCATTTGTCTTCAGCAACTGTTTCCTTTCAGATTTCGAAAATAAATAAGTCCATGGAAGAAACATTTCTTTTGGCTCTGCGTTGGCTGGAAGCTCATTTGCAGACATTTTAGTTTTGGTAGACAGTGTCTCTTTGATTCCCCCCATCATCTCAGCACACCAGCCTGCTATTTTTGCCTCACAGGCTTGGCTGCACTGAGTCATGGAGCTCCCACTGGTTTACTTTGGAGCCAGTGATGATCCCAACGCTCGCCCTACGGACACAAGAAGCATTTACTTGTGAAATCTAACAGCGCAATGGCAGCTCAAGGAAAGCAGTGCTGAGCATATTCTTGTAGCATATGCAACGGGGGGAAAAAGCAGTGCCATGATTAATGACGTGCACATCAGTGCAAGCTGATCAGAGGCTCTTCAGCTGAGGGCTGAGGCTTTGCTGGATGGCCTCCCTGGCAAGTGGGACATCTGGGGCTGTCCTGGACTTCTCCCCACTGCCCTTCCAGGTCAGGGAACATCTGAAGGGAACATCTAACATTGTTCCAGATGCTGCTTTGTGGTTGCTGCAACCGCTAAGAGGTAGCAAACAAGGGGAGAAGATAGGCCAGAAAGGCTGACCCCAAACTTCCCCCTCCATTTGCATGAGGCAGCATGAGGAGGGGCACAGTGTAGCATTTATAACATTACCTTTTAAAAACCTTCAGACTAAGCATTGGTACATGTTAAGACCTAGGTGATAAACTGTGGTACCAAATTAAGAAGCCCCCAGAACAGGATTCCAGCCTTGTGCTGTTGGTGGAATTAACCCCAACACTTCTGTGATCGAGGTGGCTGGTGTCTTGATTAATGTGAGGGCTCTGGAACTGCTGGTGTTTTTTCTGCCTTGCCACTGTCAAGGCCTATCTGTGCTTTTTCTCCCTCCAAGGCTTCTCTCCCTCCATTCATGTTACTTGAATCAGACAGCTCTCCCTGGCGATGGTGCTTTGGAGATGTGAGCAGAAACCTTCAGTGTAAAGGCAGAGCACCATGGATGTGAACCATGCTTCTCCTTCCCAGTCTCAGTGGTAAGGAAATTTTGCTTTATCCTCAAGGAGAGGGAAAGAATAAGAGGGAATTAGGATCCAAAGAAAAAAAAAATAAAATGAGCATTCTTGGTTGCTGTATGAAACCCTTTTTTTCTCACCCTCTGAAGTTCCATACTCTGGCAAAAGAAAACCTTTCACATAAAATCTGGCCTCTGACTGAGGAAGGTCACAGCAGGGAGAAAGTCTGGATGAAGGTACCTCGAAGGGTTGGAATATTTTTCTCACCTGAAATGCTGTGTATGGATGAGACCTGGCTCATGAATTCCTTCCCCATTAGGTGGATATCTTTTTCTTTCTGCCACAGACTCTGGCAGAACAAACGAGCAATCAGACCCTGTGCCTGTCTCCTTTTGTTGATGGCTATTTATTTTCCTTAGCATTTCTCTTGTTTTGTACTCTTGGCTCAGAAGTCTGTCTGCTGCTCCAAACCAGTTAATTCTTCCTAAGAGCCGTACGGGCCCAAGGCCTAGATTATATTTATAAGCTGTAAGGATCTCCCCAGGCAGACTCAGTTACAAAGGATTTCACTCAAACAAGGAGATGCTCAAAAACAACCTCAGAGAGGAAACACAAAGAGATGGAGCATCACACATTTCCCCTGTGTTGAATTTTAAAGAAACAGAGTACAGCTCATAGCACCATATAACGGGGGTAAATACTCTTTATCTTCCAATGTCCCGTGTTTCCTGCAAAAGGATGAAATGTCCTGCTTTCCCCTGGTGCCTGAACACGTGTTTGAGAAGCTTTTCGGTGAGGTCCCCACTTGCAGTCAGTGCAAGTGCAAGAAAGGTTGTGTGAGGGAAGAGCAGCAGGACAGGCTGGGACTGGGGCTTGGATGGCCATGGGTTCAAGCAGTGACAACCTGTAACTGGACAGGGAGGGAGGAGCCTGCCAGGATGCCAGGCAGGCTTGGATAAAAGGAAAACCAGATGAAAACTCCTCATTCTTGACATTTTTTCACCAAAAAAACCCCTGCTTGCAGTATATTATTTAACTTATACCTTTGCTTTGTTGTTAAAAGGGACACACAGGCCTCTTCCAGCTTTGCTTTGTGACTTTGGGTGATTCATTAAACCCTTCGTTGCCTTGTTTTCCCCTCTTGTATAAAGCAGAAAGTTGCACAGGGACTCTGCTGATGGCTGCATGTGCTTCCTGCCCTTCCCTGGGAAGCTGCCATCCCTCAGAGGGGCAGCAGGACACCAAAAACATGCCCCTGCCTCTGCTGGCCCCACACCTCCCATTACTGGGCTCCCACTAGCCTGTGCACTGCTGTGTGTCTGAACAAAGCTGGGCAGGAAATGTTTTTCCCAGCTAGAGAAACATTTTGTTCCCATTCTGTGTTTGAGCCAAATGGGGTTTTCTTGAGGCCTTTTTTTTCTAAACAAAGGAATAAGTAAGCAAACACGTCTGCAAGAAGCTGATTGGAACAGCAAAGGACACCAGCCCGTGGATTTGTTGAACAGGACTCCAACAAGATATGAGAGTACAGTTCTATGACCTAATTCAGGCTTGTGACTTGAAACCAGACCTTGCACACACAGATCACCAAATTGCAGGCACGGCTGGGATGGTGCTTTCTTTCCCTAGAAACTGCATCCCTGGCAGAAGTTATTCCAAACTGAGAACTCCCACAGAAAGTTTCTGTTTTGATAACATGCCATTTTCCAACGAAAAATATTTCCATCTAAAGGCTCCCCACCCTGTTTGCCCACAGACTGACAATGTTAACTTGGATTTTGATCCCCAGGGGACTGGAGGATGTGTGTGCATCAAAGACAGCCTGCGTGGATTGTGGAGAGGGGCACGCCCAGCAAGGGCTCTGCAGCTCTCCTCGGGATTTGGGCAACTCCCATTGGCAATGCCACTGTCTGTGGGAGGGGATGTGGGACTGAGGTGGACTGTGGACCCTGGGAACTGATGGCTTTGCTTCTCTTTACTGGCTTAGGGACCCACATTCCACAGGTAGCCAGCACCTTGCCTGTCCTGGAGGGTAGAATATGCCCGCAAGGCACCCTACCCTGTACATCAAATAAATAACAGCTGAATTCATGAGCCAGGCAGTGTTTTATCCCAGAATAAAACTGCAAAGGCAAGGCACATTTACAGTGTCCTGCCTGTTTCCACCACCACTTCTAGGGGCTTGAATTTACATGGCATAGAACACTGTCCATCCAGGAAGGCAATAAAGAACCAGGTACAGTGACATGCTGTGGGTGTGCCAACCCTCTCTCCTTAAAGGCAGCCACCACCCAGGTCCCAGACACTGAAATAAAGATCACTAACATGGAAAAATGCCTTTCAATGCATTGTCATGTTCTGCTTGCTTCTCTTCCTGCAGACAAAGCTCAGCTCTGGCAGCCCAAGGTAGCTGTGAACACCAGCTCTCCCCAGCTGAAAGGGCAAGAGCTGCTTTGGAGAATAACTCTGCTCTGCAGAACATGCTTCTGTCAGGGTTCTCTCTGTTAGGCTGAAAGGAGAGGCATCAAAGTGCATCTACCTGAAGAACCAGGGCAGAATTACCCATCAAAAATTTAGGATTACAGGCTCAACTTGTCTCTTCCCACATTCGCTGAGGGAGGCAAACAGGCACCTTTCAAAGGAGGTTTGTGAGACTGAGGTTTGCACAGATGGAGTGAGTCAGAAGAGCCCATCTCTGCCGTCCCTGAGCAGAGCAGCCCTGGAACTATCCCAGAGGAGACACCCAACAGTCAGGTTAGAGACAATTGACCTTTGGCAGAGGCTAAAAACAGCACACAGTGGAGGATGCAATTCCAGACCCTGACCAACAGCCATTCCCTGCCTGGATATTAGACTACTTAGGATGAGCAACAGAGGAGCAAGACAAAGAGGAGGGTTTCCCAGCTCTGGAATTGTTCCCCGTCAAGTTGGCATGTATCCTGTGTTAGACCAATGCCACGAGGGTGGGAGATGCTCCACGGGATGGCCAGGCAATCCCTGGGTGAGGCTTTAGCTAATGCAGGTCTCACAGACTGCACTGCCTTGGTCCTACAAAACACACAGTGCCTCAGGGTGGACACAGCCCTAGTATTCTGCCCAAATTCCTGCAGGTTATTGCTTTCCATCCCAGTTGTCTGGTATTTCCACCAGACACAGCAATATTCACTCCCTTGTGTTAGGATTATTTTTATTTAGTTATAGTCACACTGATACAACTGGTGGGTGCCTTTGCAAAGCTAAAAGCACTTCATTGGAAGTTAAATGATCTTTTCTAGCCCTACTTCAATTCCCATGAATGTTGTGAGGCTGAGATATTTGTTAATATTAGTAAAGAGCTTTAAATTCCTTGGATGGAATAACTGTCATGGAAAAACAAGTTGTTTTATTATGAAGAGGTTCTAGTCCAGTTAGCAAATGATTTTTCCCATCTGTATGAACAGAACATGCTGTTGTGTCAGGGAAGTGTGCTATGCTTTGGAAAAGCTCTAACAGGTTGCTTCGGGCACATGAAGATGCTCAGGAACAAAATGTGCCCTCCTTACAACTGTGGGGTTTTATTTTGCATATTTTGAGGGAGAAAATAAAGAATTAAAAATAGCTCCCAGGACGACTTGACCAGATTCTCACACCAAATTCCTTGTGAAACCACACACTAGATGCATTTAATCTCAATTAAATGATCAATTACATTTATCAACAAATAAAAGATTATCTGGGGCATTACACAAATACAACACAATTTATTATCATGTGGTAAGTAACCTCCAGTGAATTCTTAAACACCTCCCCATAAACCACAAATAAACTACAGTCCTATAATTATGTTAGAGTTCTCATTCTCCAGTTAAGTTCCTACAAGATTGGTCTTTACTATTATCCATAACTGTTTAGAATTCTGTTACTGTAATACAGATCTGGGACGAGTTGTACATTCCAAAGTTTCATTTTAGGCATAGAAAATGCATTTGCTATCTTAAGAATTATCTGAGCATTTCTGTGAAAATCAGCATTAACCAGTGACATCAGGAGATGTTGAGAAAAGTGTTCTTGATTTAACACTGTGCAAGAGAAATGATACTTCTTGTCCAAAAACCTGGAAACATCAGAGGGTATCCTGTGTTCAGTTTGTTGCTTGAATTTGGGACACTTCTACCCCAGATGTCAATTCCCATCTTTCGAAGTTTCCTTTGGATTTGTAACTCTCAGAACTGTACCTGTAACTCTCCCTTTGCTCAGTGCATTTCAGTGCAGCACACAGACCTGTTCCCAGCATCTTCAGCTGGGCTTAAACCACAACAGGAATTTAGAGTGGACTAAATAAAGGCATGAAAAACTCCATCATACCCTGAGCGCAGTTCAGTATCACTAAACCCTCAATCTACATGCAGCACAAGGTCTAATGCACCTTCTCTGTCTTCTCTTGAAAACAAACTGAACAAGAGCAACAAAAAAAATACATTAAAAACCATGTAACTGGTATGTGAGTAGAATACGTGCTAGGAAGTTTGATGTGAGCCTGAGATTCCTTATAGGCACATGAAAGAAAATGGGAAAAGGAAGAAGAGACATCACCAGGTGAAGAGCTCCTGGAGGGACAGAATAACTCCCTCCCCATCACCTGAGTCTGGCTGCATTTCCAGAAGCACCCCCTACATGCTCTGGGACATCTCCCGGGATGACTGGCACTAGCTAAGCACAGTTTGTGACCCTCACAGCTGAGGCTGTGCTGGCCCAGGAAGGAGCTGTGGCTTGAACCAGCCCTGAACCAGGAAAAGTCTGTGCTCTCCAGGGGGGAAAGGGAAAGGGGAAGCATCTGTGTGCCCCCTGCCAAAATCACACTGTTCCCACCATCTCAGGAGTGCTCATAATTAACCCTGAGATTAGCTCAGTTGGTTAGAGCCTGGTGTTAAAAATGCCAAGGTTGTGGGTTCAGTCAGGTTCAATCAGGGTTCAGTCCCTGAAAGGGCCATTCATGGAAGAGCTGGACGGGAAGGTCCTGGTGGGTCCCTTCCAACTCAGAATATTCTGTGATCTGAAGAAATGTTTCCATCCCTGCTGAAATCCTCCCTGGCATGGCAAGAGTGAAGGCACATGGACAGGCTGAAAGCCTGGACATGAGGGTGGACCTGTCCACACCCAAGTGCCTGGAGATAATGATCAGGTGACAGAGCTGCTGTGAGAAACCAGGAGCCACCAGGGAGGCACTTGTGCTGTGGAAATAATTATACCGTTGGGGTTGCCCAAATTCTCCTATTCACAATGCACCCCAGGAGAAAGGGATGCACAGCTGTGGCAGCAGGAAAGGGAGGATGGAGGTGACATTCCAGCAGGATACAGTGAGTGGCACAAAGAGAACCCCAGACTGATAACTAACCAGGGGAAGGAGGGCACAGAGTGCTCTTGCAAGAGAGCCTTTTCCTCAGCTAGTGTCCCTCTGTGCTTCCTTTCCCAGTGTCCTGGAGCCCTGAAAGCCCCTTTCTGCTCCTGGGGGAAGCAGGGGCAGGACTGGGGGAAGATGTTGCCATTGACGCTCATGCAGCTCCGGCTCTGCAGGGACAGGCGATGCTGGGAAGCAGCGGGGATTCACTTCTTTGCCCCATCTCAGGCAGCAGCAACAGGAAATCCAGGAGCTCTGTGAAATGACAGGGAGGGAGAGAGAGTGAAGTCCCCTTGCCTCGACTGGTGACGTCTCTCCTTCCTCCTTTTTTTTTTTTTTTCCTGTCCCTATAAAGAATCTCGGGCTCGCATCAAACTTCCCGGCGAAAGCCAAGCGAACCCAGAGGGGTGTGGGGAGAGGGAGAGTGCAGCACGTTCGGGGCTCCGGCCATGCCCCAGCCCTGCTGCCCGCCCGGGCACCGCGCGGTGCCCCCCGGCAGGTAGAGCCAGGTGGGGCCGCGGCAGCTCCCGCTGCTCCTGCCCTTCTGGAACCGAGAGATTTGTCCCTCCTGCCGACCTCCGCAGCACCTGCACCTCCCCGGATAAATACATCCAAGAAGAGGCTTTACAGTGCAGCCACCTTATCCCAAACTCCAGGCAAAGGACTGCCGGGAGCAGCGACTCGCTGAGTGGAGGAAACTTTTTGCCAAACTTTTTTCTGGTGCTTTTGCTTCGCTTTTTAACCCCTTGAGTTACTCAGCACCAGGCAGGCAGGCTGGGGAGGCTTCTGAGGCAGAGCAACGCTCCCCTCAGGCACCCCAGGGATTAGAGAAACAGGGGAAAGGAGAAATAAGGTTCTTGTGGAGAGGGTGGGAAGAAAAAACTAAGAACTCGCACCTCGAGAAGAAAGGAAGGAAAACACGCTCTGCAGCCCCAGGATGAAGCAGGGAATGGAAAGAACAATTTAACTGGAATCAACAAGTGGGAACTTCTGCACGCCTTGTCCTTCCCCTCCCTTCCCGCTGCAGCCCGCGGGCTTTCACAAACTTATTGCTGGAGAAGAAAACTTGTCCCGGATTGCGGACCTCGCCTCGCACGGGATACAGAAGTCGCTGGCACTGGCCCCGGCGATGCTGCCCAGGCCGAGCGCCGTCCTGGCCGTCTGTGCCCTTCAGGGGCTGCTCCTGCTGCACGGTAAGAGCCGGCACTGCCCATCCTCTCACCTGCGGGACAGGGGGCACAGGCAGGGCGGGGGGCGCGGCCCCGCCGCTTGGGTCCCGCCGGTGCGGTCCCTCGGGGTGCCTGAGGAGAGCGCTCCGTGACGCTTTTTGTGCTTTTTTGACGCTGGTTTCGCTCCTGCGGAGCGCCGCCGGCCCGAGCAGCCCCGGGAGGTGTCACCCACCTCGCACCCGCGGTACCCACCGGGCAGGTGTCGCCTTTCTGCCCCCAAACCCACCCCTGAGGCCTCAGGTTTCACATATTTCACATATATATTTCATATGAAAACTGATCTTTGAAAGTAAAGGTTAAAAAAAAAAGAAAACTCCTTGAAGGTGTTGCTTGTATGGCTGATGGTTTTTTCCCCTCGAGGTTTGGACACTTGGTTAAAAATAGCGAGTTGCGGGTGTTTGCCAATTTGTGGCTTTTTTCCCTCGGTATGGGAGGGTTTCTGGTTGTATTTGGGAGGGTTTCTGGTTGTATTTGATCATTTGAGGCAGAGCTGAGGTAGAAAAGGCTTGAAAAGGAGGAGCTGTGATGTGTCTGGGAGTGCCTGGGCTATCCTGCTATCCTGGGGCTCACGTCAGAGCTGTGGGCAAACCCCGATTCTCTTCGATATTCCCATTCTTATCCTTTGATATTTCACTTTTCATTCATATGGTGTTTCTCTTCTGCCTTCCCCTTCTCAGCACAGGTGCCAGGTTAGATTCCCTGTTCTCCAAAACTCACTTTCCTTGCAGCAAACGCACTGTCCCCCTGGATTTATTCCTGATTTTCACTGATATCAGAGAAGCCAAGAGGCAGGTTAATGAGATTTAGAGGAGCTTTTCCATCTGCCATATGACTTTTCATTATCTCATTATGCATGAGGATTTCGCTGGATTACTGAACCATTCATTCATGACTCTGCAAACTGTGTAAGGAAGATGGTCTGTTGTTTACTTGGGAATTCTTTCTGACAGAAAGGCTTTTTTATTATTTTGGATAGGGAATGTATTTCACAGCACACGGCTGTTGCTGCTTTAGCATATTATAATCTTTTCATAGTTAAGAGGATAGCTTCTGGAAACCCTGGGAAGCATTACTGTCCTTGATTTTCTTGGATTCATTCGGGGATTTAATGTATTCCCTCTTCAGAAAGGAACCGATTGGCAGGCACCAGCCCCAGTGAACTTCACATCTCCCCTGCAGTACCGCAGTACCTTCCCCACAGCTGCCTGCAGAATAAATAGCTACACCTGTGCTCCAGAGGGCTCGCCCAGCTTTTCCCAGAAAAGCTGAAGCAGCAAACCTGGCAGGTGGAAAGGAGCCCCTCCACCTCATGATCTGCAGTGCCCGTGTAACCCCAGGGAAGGTGCCCATATGTAACCCCAGGGAAGCCAGTCCTGTCCCACACCAGACACCAGCACCCACACCTTGAGCTGCACCTGGCACTGCATCAGAACCTCCCACAGCCCTGGGAGGGTTCCCACACCGTGCTCCATCTGCCTGACATGTGCAGGAGCAGCCAGCTGCATGCTACAGGAATTCCAACGTCTTGATAGGCTGGAGAAGTTGCCCATAGAAGGCTTATCACCAGATATGCAGTGTGGATTTCACAATAGCATAAATCACCATGGAATTCTGTGGATCACAGAGGGATAATAACAAGTTTTGGGGGGACAGGAGGAAATGTGGCTTGCCACAAGTGTTCCTGAGGCTGCAGGGTGAAGTGGAGCACAGTGAGTTTGTTACTGAGGAGGTGGGGGAAAGGCAGAGATGCTGCCCACATTTCAGGGCTGCTCAGGTCCTTACTCACCAAATTCCTGTCCTAGTAATTTTGGTCCTAATAACCTTGGAATTTGGTCCAGATTCATTTTCCCATCAGTGCCAGGCACAGAGGAGGCCAAGAGAAGGCAATGTCTGCATCCTGTGACAAAGGAAGGAACCACATCCCTAACCGTCCCCATAGGCAAAGAGTGATGATGGACTTGGAAGCAGCATTATGGATGTCAGAGCCCTGTCCATCATTAGGGAGAGATAACACATTAGCACAGTCTCTGGGTGCCCCAATTAGGCTGGAAGCCAATGTGAGACACGGCTGGGAAGTCTGAGGATTCTGCATAACACTGATGCTCTTGAGGTATTAACTCCTCAGCCACCTTTCCCTCCGAGTTCACCTCCAGCAATGAACTCAATGAAACTCTGCCTGACCTGCCAAGGCCTGGGTCTGTCCTGCAGGCTGTGGGTCAAACCCAAAGTTAGGCAGAGTTGTGCTGAAGAGACTGACTGACTCAAATCCAAACAATTCCATCTGCAATGCAGATAGAAGGAGAGTGGTACAACTGTGAGAGCTGCTCAGGACCCAGGTATTAACTCCTCAGACACCTTTTCCTCAAAGTTCATCTCCAGCGATGAAACTCTGGCCTTTAAATTTATCCAGCTCAAGGGATGGTCTCCTTTAGAGAACTCCTGACTTATTTGGTGCTTTCAGCAGGGGGAAGAGACCATACAAACACCGTCCCAATAACTACCCACCTTATTATAAAATACAACTTTAAATACATCTTTAAATTTCCTAAGACAGCTCTACGAGGATCACTGAATTTCCACTTTCCTTTTTCTTATTACACAGCTCATGTTCAGCTCCTCAGAGTACTAGTTAGGGTCATTCTGCTCAGAACCTTAGATGTAGTAATTACTGTGCAGATGCCAACAGCTGGCCCCTGGTTTAGGTGTGGAGTGGGATGGTTAATAATCAGCCCTTTGAAAACCAATCTGCAGAGAAATTGTTACATGAGCAACACCTTAAATTGCGCATGAAAAATTTAGTATCTTTTACCCCCTGACATTATCATCAAAAAGGTTTTCAATATGTGAGCAGTCCAAGGAACTCCTCAGGTATTGGAATAAACTCAGTGGTTTAATACTGGAAAGTATTAAAGACTGAAAAATAAAAATTAGGTCCTGCCCAATCCCTTTGAAATTAAAGCACGTTTGAAACTGAAATTTTTTGTTTGTTTAATTGTGCAATGTCTCCTACAAGTAGAATATACTGGGTGGGCACTGTAGCTTGTCAACATATATTTCAATTTATTCAATTATACCATGTATAAGAAGCTTCAAGAGCTCGGACTCCTCCTGGTTTTCCAAATGGGATGGTCACTGTGTGCAGCTGGGATGAGTGTGGGCTCAGTGCTGCACAGTGCAAAGTCAGAGGCACTGAGGGGTTGCTTTTGGGGCTCCCCAAGGCAGTTGGTGCTGACCAGTTGAGAACAGGGGTATCTGACAGTATAGGCAGTTGAGGGGCTCGGGTAAACCAAAATTGTGTCTCTTAATTGGTGTTATTCCTAGACAGTTGTTTTACTGTGGGAAAATGTTATAAAAAGCAGAGAAGCCTTTTTTTAAGATGGTGATATATGAGCCTTCTGCTGAAGCTGCCACATTCAAAACCAACTGGAAATCTCTTTACCCTAATTCATCCATTTAAGGCAAGGAAAAAAATGTGAAGTATTTCTGAATACTCCCTGAACTTCTAAAAAGCAGCACTGTACCCAAAAGAATACTGGGAACACCAACCTGATTGTTTGTTGAAGGTTTCTAAGAACTTTCAATATTTCCTTTGAAAACTGTAAAAAGGTTTTATCTGTGCACATTTCCCCCCATTGGTCTGCTCTTACGTATAGATGTGAGTAAGAGCAACAGGGGCCATTCAGGTTATCTCTGTCCTTTCACACATTCCTTGAATTGTTCATTTTATGATGGTATATTTGTACCAAGCAATAGCTCACTCTACTGCAGTTTGAAGTGATATATCAAGTTGGGCTAAATAGAGGATATTTATGTTGCTGGTAGGTTTATGCACCAGGGCACAAGGTTTCCAGCCACAACAGCAGATTTCTTAGGTATAGTCAGTGGTAGGTGATCTGTGCTTTTGGTAAGTTTGTCTTCCAAATTGCCAGCACAGTTTGAAGGAGGGTGAAAACCTGCCTTATGCCAGATTTATGCAAAGATGAGACATATCTTTTGCTTCCAGACACATTTGCAAAGTATATGCAGCAAGGGTCACTTGATCATCAGCAGAGGACAGGGTGAACAAAGAAGCTGCTTTCAGTTTACATTGCAAAACAGTTTTGGGGGCAGCAACAGCAACCTGCATTTTTTAAAGCTGCACAGGAAATTTCCAAGAGGCAGCACTTGACTTTCAAAGAGAGTATGAGAAGGACACCCAAGCACAGCCCTACTAAACTTCACATGCTCTGCTTGATATTTCCTCTGATCACTCCTCTCCCACCTTTCCTTTTCTCCCTAAACCAGCCTGATGTCACTGGAATGGGAATTACCAGTGGAAGTAATTAAAAGATATTTGGAGTATATAAACAAGAACTAGGAATGAAATAAATGTGTCCCTAGTGTTTTCCTTCAGAAAACAGCTCAGATGACTGACAGGACATGAAGGTTCTGAGTGCCAATCAGGACATTCCTGTTCCTCCAGTGCTTCCCTTCGGGAAGAGCATCTAACTGTCCTCAGTAACAGCCACCAAGAAAAATTGGCCACCCAGATCAGCTGGCATAGAATGTGTGTAATAGAGAACTGATCGGCTCACCACAGCAGGCACTTCTTTAATTTTCCTTTTTAAGGCCACAGAGAAAACAGGAGAAGCTGCCAAAGCAAACCAGCCAAGGTTGTTATCTGGAAATGGCATTTAACAGAAGTGCCTGCTTGAAGCTTGCCCCGGAGTGCAGGACTCAGCAGCAGAGCCGGCAATCACCAGGAGCCAGGCAAGGTTAGAGCAAACCTCGTGCATCGAGGTGTGGCCTCAGAGACCTGTCCTGAGCTGCTGCCTCAATGGGGAGATGGAAGATGCAGAGGAGGGAGGGAGCCTGATCTCCTGAGGCCGTGAGGAGCAAAACTGATGGCTGCCCATTTTGTTCAAATTCCTCACTACTGAGTGCTGGACAGAATTCCAAAGGCTTTGGAAATGTAAGCAATGAATTCATGTACTCAGCGAGCTGAGCTGTGCAATTGTTAACTTTTGTATTAGTCTGTTACTAACAGTGTAACACAACTATGCATTCTGATGGATGGTGAGTAAGTCTGTGAACTGCTTTGTGATGGAGAGTGAGTAAGTCCGTGGGCATCTTTATGAGTCACTCCAATACCCTCATCTCCAAGTCCTTGGATTAGTCTGTCTTTACAGCACATACTTTTTGTCCCCACTACATCCTACATCCCTCTTCTGCTCTCCCCCCTTTCCTGGATGTCTCCTAAACTCCCCTCAGGGCTCAGGATTCCTTGAATTTTTACACTAGAAAAAGCCAAGAGGAATTTCTCAGCCCTTCCACAACAGAGATCTGCATAGTCTCTCTTCTCTGTCCCAAAATGAAGTTTGCCTTTACAATTGCCCTGGTATAGAAGTTTTTGTCAAGCCAAAGTGGGACTGCCTGAGACCTGCTGCTGACTGTCATTTTCTTCAAGCAGATGTACAAACTGTTCTTGCTGCACTGAGTTTTTACAAGAAGTAATTTTTTCAAGACTTCCAGTATCTAGAAATGTAGAAAGAGTCACAGTTGGTGCATGATGTGTGTGTAACAAGTGTCCAGGGCTTTGGTTGTGGCTCTGAGCAGTAAAGCTTTTAGCACTGAGGAGCCCTTGAAAGTACTGAGCAACAAGGAAAGAAGCTCGTCTAAGCTTTTGAATGATGGAAAGCTGAACAAGGCAGTTTTCCTTTGTGCCCTGCAGGGAATGGCGAAAGCATATGACCCCTCAGATTTCAAAATTCAGCCAAAACCTAAACTCAGGCCCAGAATGTAAAGGAAATATATGGACCTGCCTTCTATTTTCAGATCTCTTGCCTTTGTCTTCTGCATTTCCACATAGGTTTCCTTAGATCTTCCTGTGTTTTTCTCAACTGTGGGAACATGATTGCCAAGGAAGTGGAGAGGGGAGTTTTCAGCCCTGCGGGGATTGTTCTTGGTTTGAGGGTCAAGGAAGCTTGACCTAGTCATTACCTGTTCCATTTTTTACAAAATCCCCATGAATTTAAACCACCTCTGCCAAAATTTTTGCTTCCTTAGAGCCCACAGCTCAGAAATTGCTCACCTTGGATTATTCCTTACAGATACAGTAAGGTCAGTTTGCAGGAAAAGCACCAACCACCATGGGCCTATTCCTCTGTAGCTGTGAGTAAGATGGGGCTGCTCACAGGGATACTCCACACAAACACACAGAAGCAGTGAATCTGGGAGGCAGTCATCCTATTTGCTGTGAACTCATAGCTTATTAGCTGAAATCAATGCTGAAAACAATCTTTTAGGAGTTAAAGCAATTTCCCCCCAGTCCCCAGAGCTTGCAGTGGTGATGTGAGTGTGGGGCCTCCCAGAATCCCAGTTCTCATCCTCAATTCCCTCCCATCTACTGAGGAGGGCTCACTTTGGCCCTTTGCAGCAACAGGGATCATACCTGAAAGCTGATCCTGAGCCAAATTTTGGGTTGGGTTGTGCAGGGGTCAGTGTTTCAGACCTTTACTGTGCAGACACCTACTCCAGTGTGTCCTCCAGGAGCCATAAAACATAATTTTCCCCTCTGCTTCCTCACTTATTCTGCAGGCTGCCCGAAGTGGGAGCCATCCCACATGCCCACACAGTAGCATTTGGAAGCCCTTGGTGTGGGCAGTCCCAATCACAATAGCCTCCATGCAGGAAATGCCTGTTGGAAGAGATTGCCCGGAACCCTTCGGTACAGGAAGGCGCGGGGGGCCGTGTTTGAAAGGAGGGAAGTAAAGCCCTGTGGATTATCACTGGCAAACCTCAAGGTCTCTGTCTTTCCTTGCAGAAAAATAAATCCTCCAGGTGCCGTGCTGTCAGCACTGGGTCACTGGGTACATCCCCACTGTGCTTAGGGAAGAGCTCCCCCTCCATCCACTGCTGTCTCACTCCTCAGTTAATGCTGTCACTGATTTGCAAGGATGAGGGAAAGGACTTGATGAGCTTCCACTGCTTGGAAGCATGGGGACTGCTTTGCTTCTAAACCCATGAGGACTATCAGTAGAAATGATAATGCAGCTCACAGGTGTGGGGAGAAATGCTTTTCCCAGATCTCTTTCTGGATGTATATGAGGCAAGGAAGTTGTAGGAGCTTTTGCTCCATGACACAGCACGACCGAGCTGCACAGTGAGCTTGACTGGTTAAAAGGGTTTTGTACTGTTACAATTAAAGGATGATTCAAGTGAATGTAAACAATGATGTCAGCCTTGAGAACCTTTTAAACACAATTTAAGCCATTACATGGTGTGAAGCAGAGAGAATCAGGTAACCTTTCGGCCTGCCACATTTTTTCTCTACAAATGGATGATGTCTGGATTATTTTCATTTCCTGTCTGTGTACTCAGAGAAAGCTTTCCCTCTCAGTTCCACCAGTTTAAAGCTGTGCTTGGCTGAAGACAATGGCCTGTCTTTGAATTGTCCATTGTCTGATCGAGAACATTTATTTTATTGTGGTTGTTTACACACTGTGGTAGAATCTGAAACAGAAAAGAACTGACTGAGAGCTGCTCCCTCACTGCCTTCACAGAGGCAGCGATTTTACCAATCTTGCTGGAAAATCCTGATTTGTTTCACTGTGAGGAAGCAAAGGAACCTGCTTGCTTTGCAATGATGAAGGAAACTGCGGCCCTGCAGCAACACCCAGTTGTGTGAGGCATCACACCAAGCAAGCCCTGTTATTCCCGAGCGCTCCGGCGGATGCGCTCACTGCACATTTGTTTTGGCTGCACAAGTCCCACTCTGCTCAGCCTCCTGCAGGCTCTAATGCTTAAAACAACTTTCCTTTAGTCTTCTGTTAAGTAAGGATGCAGTAACAGCAAAGGCAAGGGAATAGGGTTTGGCCTAATAGGAATTATCAGGGAGAGTGATTAATCCCCCAAATCCTGGGTCAGCAGGAAGGGAGCAGACTCTGCCGTGGGGAGGGACTGCCTGGGGCAGAGCGTCCTCTGGCTGGGAGCTCCATGCACTTGGCCCATCTCACTTTGAAAGTGTGTTTCTCACAGCTCATCATCCCACTCAGTGATGACTTTTCCAAGTCTAATGATACCATGGCTCTCTGGGAAAGCAAAGCCAGTGGTTACCATGAAGCCACTAATGATTCTGTTAACAGTTTTATTACTTAATCCACTGATACATCAACAAGGAGATAAACAGTGTGATGCATTTATAGGTTTGGAATTGCTGCAGGGTTTCTAGGCTGTGCTCCCAGTTGGACTGTTTTCTCATGGCTTTCCCAATGAGCCAAATAAACACGAGCTTCACTCCCCAGGTCAGTTTGGGCAATAGTACCCTGCTCTAATGACAGGCAAGTGCAGGTTGGAACAGAAGTCCCAGTATGCATGACTCCTGGGGAGGAGGAACTGTCTGGGAAGGTGAATTCAGGAGAACAGGAGGCTGCTGAGCAGGGCATGTCAAGGGTTCCCCCCATCTGGCTCCAGCTGTACACTACAGTCCCATCAGGAAGTTCTGTCATTATGTATACAAGGCTGATTTATTATTTTTATTATTATCATTATTATCATTATTATCATTATTAACTACTACTTTGGACACATGGGATTATTCTGATCTAGTCTATTATTCAGATCTATGGTTTAAATTAGCCACATACTTTGCCTTCTTTATTGTTGTCTACTCTGTATTTGAAAAGTAATGTTCAAACCTACATGGTGAAATGCAATTATTAATTTAATTTAATAAATCATGAAGTCATGTGCCTTCTTCTGGTGAGTGAAATTGCTCTCTATTGAATGTTGTGCATAACTTTGGTTGAATATTGTCATTAAAAAGAAATTACTAACCTTATTTCCTATCTGGCATGTCAGTGCTGCTACACAATATCATCTAGGGCAGGCATCCACAAACAGGCACCATGATATCCCTCAAGCCTGCAAGTGCAGACTAATGCTCCCAAGAGAAAGGTTTTCCTTTTCCTATCCCAAGAATATGTGCACAATTTGTTTTAACACTCTTCACAACAGTATCCTCAGCTTTCTGGAGGGTTTCTGGCAGAAGGACAAAAGAAGAGGAAAGGAGGCACTTTTGTCTGAGGATAAATCTCAGTTTTCATTTGCCAAACCTGTCCTGCACTTATGAGAAAATCAGGGCAGTAAAGCTGAAAATTCTGTGCTCAAAGTGAGATTACTGGAAAAGCTAAAGCTGAGCTAGTTTTGATTTCCATGGAGGAGAGTTGGCATAGCCACAGTTCAAGGCCATTTGTTCCTCCAATATCACAGTACCACTGTACTTTAAAACATTAACGTAGACTTTGAAACACTACCTGGATTTGTGGCCTGGCATTGCAACTTTGACATCCTGCCTTTCTGCCTCCCTGTGCCTGGGACAGCCCTCAGTCTGCCCACTTGACCCAAACATTTTGGTCTCAACATCTTCCTGATTTAACCGCCATTTTTGTATAAAAATCCTGCTTTCAAGATAGTTTACATTAAATAGATAAGAGCTGTCTTTCAGAAACAGGCTTGGGAAAACAAGAATAATCATTGTAAGGTAAATGACTGAGTAGAATCTGCTTGGCCAGAAATGTGACACAAAGCTGAGAGCACGAATCCCTGGCCAGCATAAATCAGAGCCATTTCGAACACAACTGACTGGTCCAGGGTTTGCACATGCCCAGGGCAGCTCACATTGCCTGGGCAGTGCTGCAGTGGCCTTCAGGGACTGATTTGCTGCATAGAAAAAGCCACCAAAGATTTTCTCCTTGTGCAGAGAGGATATGGAGGGATGTGCATTCCAACTGTGCTGCCACTGTTCCTCCTCTTCCTCGGGTGGCTGCTGCTTCTTTTCCATGTCACAACTAGTGTGACAACACTTTCTGATTGCTGAGGTGGAGATCACCTTGTTGGTGAACCAGGTCTTTTCCTGAACCAAGGGTCAAGTGTAATCTTTAATCTTTAAAGATGTGTATGAGGGAGATGCCAAAGGCTTTGTTCAGCAACTCTGGGATTGCTACTACAGCTTCTGGACATTTCTGAGAGAGTGCTTGAACTCTTTCAAAGTGTTTCTTTTGCATCCTTGGAGTAGCAAAGACAGTTAATATTGACATCATTAACACCATCACCATTGTGGTTCAGGGTAAACACCTCACCTTGATGAATAAGGCAGCTAAACCTTTGCAGAGCCATTTTTTTGGGCTGCTGATTCTTCAGTTCCCCAACTGACCGATATATCCGGTCTTGTCTGGTGTCACCATAAGTCTTCTTTAATTTAGAGCTAAGCTGCCCAGGCTTAAAACGAGAGAGGAGAGCCCAGAACAGCCCAATTCCTTTAGTCATCTTTCCTGTTTTAAATTCTTTCTGCTTATCTGGGTTCTGGTTTTCACATCTGCTGGTAGTGAAAGCAGTGTAGTGACACTTGGGTGTGGTGGGATGTTAGCAGAGTATCTTGGATGCTGATCTCCTTGCAGGGTATAAGATAAAGGAATTGAGAGGAATTCTCAGCATACAGAGGGCAAAGGTCTCCTTTATGTTCCTCATTTTAATGGTCGGAGTGATGTCCTATAGTGTGTATTGTACTGCCAGCCTTTGAAAGGCTGCCTTTCTGTTTTGATTCTATATTGTTCTAAGTTAAATGGTAGGAAAAGAGAAAATGCTGCCACCACAACATTCTCTTATAGGTCTATTCATTATAGATCCCAAGAGGAAACTGAGGGTTCCCCTGGACAATGGGCTGATTTACAAACGAGCATACATTAACTTTCTGTGCTTGTATAGTTCATTTTGGCTGCATTTCCTTTACATTCTTAGGAACATGAATTCAGGCATAATTTGGTTTGATGTCTTCCTCTGCCTTGAATTGCTGCCTTGTTAGAGGCAGAGGCCTGACGTGGAAGTGCTTTGGGCAGATGTGATGGTGCACTGAGGGATGTTCCTGCAGTGAGTGGGAGCTCCAGGAGCAGAGGGGCCCAGCCCAGGTCTGTGGAGATCTGGCTCAACTGAGTGGGGGCTGCTGGCCAAGTGCTCCAAATCAAGGCTCTCAGGTGGGCTGAACATGAGCCATGACGTTTAAGTCACTCCTCTTTGGTCCTTTAACAAACACCACAGGGGAGCTCACTTGGGGTACAGCTGTGATGGTTTTGGCATCGACTCCAGCACAGGGGCTGCAGCAGGGTATGATGGTGAACAGCCAGAATCTCTGAGAGGGAATGGCTGAGGGAATTCCAGCTGTGTTCCCTGCACGGGTTGGTGTGGGTGCTGCTCAGTCCCTGCAGGGACTGCACCGCAGTTTGTGGGTGCTCACTCAGGCCTCCTGCTTTCGGCACTGTGCCCCTGCACTCCTCTCTGCAGCACAGGTATGTTCTCTGCTGTGCTGACTCTGCTCCTCTGTACATCAGGGGGATTAGCACTTCCCCTCCTCCCTGGAGGGATGGGGTGATCGATGTTCTGCAGAGGAAAAGCAGCTCAGGAACTGCAGTAGATTTGCTACATCTTTCACTTCCATCACCAGAGAAAAAGCCATTGGAAGCTGCAAGGATGGGGAGGCATTTAAGGTTATAAGGATTAGGACTGGGATGCTGTGATAGGCTTGGCCTGAGCTGTCAGAAATCACTGGCAGTGATGCACAGGGCTACATTGTCCCTTGAATTTCTTCTAATGTGATACCTCCCTCAGCCTCTTGGTCTGCACAGTGAAGTGCCTGTGGCGCACACACACACACACACACACTGGTGCAGTGTCATTCCAATTGCATCTATATTCCAGGAAGCCTCTTGGTTTCTATTCTGTCTGTGTCATCTGGCAAAGAGACATTTGCAAAGCTAATTTGCAGCCCTGATCTAATGGATTCCCCTGCTGAGTGTCTTTTACAGCTAAAGGATTCCAGATTGAGAGTTTGTTCTCATCTCCCCTGTGCACATCTATGTTGGAGGTACTTCCTGGAGAGCTGGTTAATGAGCCTGGAGTGCGACTGGCTGAAGGTTTGTGCTGATGTTCAGGAGGAGTTTCCCCTCTCCTTGGAGCAAGGCAGCCTTCACACACCTACAGCCCCTTGGCTTTCTTGCTGCTCTCATCCCAGTAGAAATAAGGTAATTATAGGTATCAGACGGTACAAGGGAATATTGGATTTATCAAAGCTGGGAAGCCAAAGGAGAAACTCCCCTCTCCCAGAGCACACTTGTTCTGCAACTTGCACACTTTAGGGAGGAGGAGAGAGCTGCAGTTGAGCATCCTGCAGCAAGGGCTCAAAATACATCCCTTTTTTCCTCCTTGCCTGATGGGCTTGCCCCACTGGCCACCCTCAGAGGAGAGGACACTGTCCTCCACACCGGATACTCACTGGGGCCAGGTCCTTGCAGCTCCTGCAGACACCCAGGAGAGCCCTTCCCTGGGTGATCCTGGAATTCAGCACAGACCTGGGAGCCAATTTCCTTGAGCTCTAATTCGTGTTAAATGTGCCTCTGTGACCTTAAGGAAGATGCTTATCTGTCTTCGGTTTCCAGCAGTATAGAACAGCAATTACTTACCAACCCCACAAACGTGTTGCAAGGTTACATCCTTTTTCAGCCAAGTCACAATTCATCTTAGAAATGCAGACTGATTATTATTATTATTATTATTATTATTATTGCCATTTTGGCTTTCTCCTTCCTCAGTCATGGATGTTTTGCTATGACAGCTGCACCTGTCCAAACCTACAGCTCAGGTTTAAGTGTCAGTATCCACGAAAAATATTCTCATATTGCATCTGCACCCCCAAGGGCCCTCAGCAGGTGGGCAAAGCCATGCAGAAAACAAAAGACATTTGAATGATACGCACACACAAACAAGGCAACCCCTTTCACAGACCTTCTCAAACCTCAGTACCAAAGCTCTAATGCTTATATTAATATTGGTTAATACTTTGTCTCAAGGAAGGGTGGGAAGAAGAACAAAAAGAGACATTGTTCCTCCTTGGAAAGTGTTTTGTTTTTCCCAAGCTGCAGATCTTTAAGTATTTAATTTAAGCGCACATTTCTGTGTCCAGAGGGTACAAAGACACCTTGGTAGGACAGCAGCCAACAGGACAAGAGAAGCCCAGATGGGGTCAGTGCTGGACCTGGGCACTGTGTAGCGTTAGAATAGGGGTCAGTGTTGGGTCTGGGCACTGTGTAGGGTCGGGATTAGGGGTGGTGTTACATCTGGGCACTGTGTAGGGTCAGGATTAGGGTCAGCTGGGTTTATCCATGACAGTCATCATGAATTCCTCACCTACCCTGTAGCAAAGTACTTTTGTGAAGCCAACCCAGAAAGGCTCCTGAACTCCTTCAGCCTCTGTTTCAATTAGTCTCTTTTCACATGTAGTTAAGCCATCCAAAAAAGACCAAATTATTGAAGTGCTAGAAAGTGGATCTTTCCATCCAGGCTAAGCTAGAATTACAATTGCCTAATCTCTCAGCAAGCAGTTTCATTTAAAACTGAATAACCAAAATGAGTGTTCACTGGAATATGCTATGCTGGCATTTTAATTAGGATGGAAATACATAGGTAAAACAAAATTCCTGGGCATTATCAATTTTCGTGGCTATTTTTCTCTTTGTCAGCTGGGACAATCCATTTTCTGTGTGAACTGCAGTGCTGAGGTATCTTTGTGCTCAAGAGCAACATATTCCCAAGCATGTTGTCTTTGGCATGGCCAGTATTTTATCTGCCAGAGCCAACATTAATGAAAAATTCCTGAAAAATTCCACATTTCAACACAGCAACACTCTGATGGGAATAACAATCTCTTCTGACCTTGTTCAAAAGGAGGTATCAGGCAGGATAAATTTAGGGAGGTATTCCTGCCCCCCCCGAATTAGGGTACTTTGTGCCAGGCTTGTGGGGTTTGCCTGCCTTTAGGAGTGATCTCAGTGCTGTCAGGCTGTGAACTCCCCCTAATCCCTGCACCCCAAATCAGCATTTCTCAGAACAGACATGCATGTGGCCAGAGCCCCTGGGCTGGTGACACCAAGAACTGCCTTCTCCTTCTGTAGCACAACAGAGTTTTGCAGCAACTTATAAAGAGAACATGTCAGTGTAGGAAGGAGTTTCCCCTTCTAGGAGGATGCTGGTGATGCCATGAGTCCTTTTGACATGGGGGTAGGATTTGTGATCCATGACAGTGAATATTGGCCTGGGTGGTTTGTAATACAAGGGCTCATCTCCTCCTTGCAGCAGACAGACTGCAAAACTGAGAGCAAGTAAATGAAGGTGTGAAATAAAAGCCCAAATCCTGAGAAAGGTGGCCTTAAATCACTGTCACTGACTGCAAAGTGACAATGCAGGGAAATGGAAGGGACTAATTTACTTGATTTGCATGAATTGAGTTCTCACAGCCAGGCTTTCCCTCAGGTGTTCAGAGCACCACATGCTTTTGTTGTGAGCAGGGTAGTTCTGGGGCTCACTGGCATGTGGGCTGTGCCACAGTGAAATCACTTGAGCGAGACAAGAGGTACCCTGAATTTCTCCTTCAGTCCCTTCACTTGAGCCTTGCACAGCCAGACCATCCTTCCTGCTCTGGAAAGGCTTCTTGTCAAGGCAGTTTCTACAATGTGGGCAGGACAGGTAAGCCAGAGCTGGGGGAATTGTGGAAGATCCCGAAGTAGGAAAGAGAGGCTGTTGTCAGGACACCTTTATTCGTGTAGTGTAGGTCACTCAGTGAGTAGAGAAATAAGTGAGCTTATCAACAAGCAAGGAAAAGTCCATATATCCAGCCTCTCCACATGCTGTCAGAGCACAGAAACCTTCCTGCTACCTGCACTTCGTAGACCAAAACAGAGGGCAAAGGAAAATCAACACTTGCAACTCCCAGGCCTCCAAAGCCAGCATATTCCATACATCCGCACTTGACAAAAGGCAGGGCCAGCAGTGTAATTTATTCCCCCCTGTAGTCAGAGCCCATGACAGCATCTGCTATGGACTGTCTGTCATGCCCTGGAGACAGGAGGGAGCCCGACAGTGCACAGATAAGAGCAGGTGCTAATTCAATGCTGTGATCCAGCACATGGACACAGTGTTGTGTAAATGCTCCTGCTGCAGCCCCTGGAAGGTCCTCTCTTGCCAAACTCTTCCTCCTTTGGAGATCTGTTTACCTGGCAGTGAGAGCACATCCCTCCTGTGCAGACAATGCCTGTGACCGTGCTCACGCTCTGAGCTGCCACCTTTATTTCAGTTTTAGAGGGATGCAAAGGGAGGGACAGGTTCTTGCCAATCACAGAGTTGCCTAAATATTTATCTCTGCACAAAAACCAGTTTAGTTGCTGGATTTAGCCCAAGGTTGGTTCTGATGAGAGACATCAAACACAATATACATGAATCAGGGACATCACATCTGGCATTGCCTGTGTACTGTAGGAATATAAATAAAAGAGCCAGTAAACTCCAGCCGGGGAGTTATTTGTACTGCAACAAGGCTGTCAGCTTCCTAATATCACCAGCCAGTGAGAAAAGGGTGCTGTGAATCACATAGGGCTGCTCTGGGGTCCCCCATTGGCATGTGCCCTTCTTTTTGCATGAGGGCACTCAAGACTGATGGATCATAAACACTTTTCTGAAAAGGATTTGCAGGAGTGCTGAAAAGAGTTGCAGGCCAAACCAGGGCAGTGCTGCCAATATTTAGAACATTTCTCTGACACAGTGATATTTTATTTTTGGAAGTATCTGATACAAATGTTCTTTTCCTGGAAAGAGTCCTTCTCCTGCCTGCTCCCCCCACCTCCCCCAGAATGCTGGTGCCAGAATTTCTGTTACAACTTCCTTACTCCCAGCCATTTCCTGCGATAGATTCCCCTCCCCTCTCTCCTGGAGCTGGTGGTCCAGGTTGCACCCTGCATTGTTCTGTGGGCCTGGGAGGAGGCAAAGGGCAGCACCCCCAGAGCAGAGGCACCCAGAGCTGCTCAGGATGGCAGTGGGATCCCCGAGGGCTCCAGCTCATCCTGTCACCACGGAGGAGCCCTGAGAGGATGTCTCAGGGAGCCACGTGCACCCTGATCTTCTGCTTCATAGTGTGAGCAGGACACAAGGTCTGGTGGGTGCAGGGAATGGCCAGAGCTCCGGATCCATGTGCAGGGGGACCCTTCAATACATGCACATCTCATTGCTTCCCATCCTCTCATCCAAGGGGAGCACTGCCCTCAGGATTCACAGAGTCCAGTAGTGCCTGTTACTCCACTGCTCTGCAAATGGATAAGTGCAACCTTTAGGTGGGCAATGAAGACATGAACAGAAGCCTTGGAGCTGAGGGTTCAAAAAACTGCAATGCCCAAAGAGTCATTCTGATCACTTTAAAGCAAATTAGATTAAAGGGTGGGCTCAGTTCAGCGCAGGCTGTGTCTCACCTAAAAAATCCATTGCGCAGGCTTGAAAGGTAAAAACACCTTTCCCAGATCTTCGTTCGCGAAGACTGGCCACGATATACGATACGATCATGCAGAGCAGCCATGGACAGAGGCTTATCACTCTACTCCTCTGATTAGCCCAGGACACCAATTTTAGGCACTGTAAAAACAGTGGAGGTCAAATTTATCATGGAGGGCAAGGACCAGTGATTCAATTTTCCTTCTTCTTTGTAGTCACTTTTCACCTTGAAGAACAAAAGGGTCTAAAGTCAGAGAACTTTTATTCTTGCGTCTTGCCAAAGTCTTTTCTTTTTTAATAAACCATCACTAAAATCTGGGCCCATTGCCTTGACAAAAGAAAAGAATATCTTTGTGTACACTTAGGAGACGGGAAAGAGCCTGAGCCAGGCTTGGTCACAGATAAAGGAATTCCGGACATTATTCCTTGTGCTCCTGGGGGTTGTGACATGGGATTTCCTCTCAGAGTGGTAAATAGCACTGCAGTTGTACAGCAGGGTGGGGCCAACCCTGGTTTCGTTAAAACCAGGAGAGATGAAAGTTCTGAGCAGAAGGACAGGCTGGGTGCCCAATGAACCCCTGAACGGGCTGACGGTGCCAATCCACCCTCTCCCAGAGCACCTGCCCAAAGTTCTGCCCTCACAGGCTTCCCACGGGTTGGAGGTGCTGCCAGCTGGGCTCTGCTCTGGAAGGAGCAGCTCATGGCACAGCGTGTATATTTAACTCCTTAGAGCAGCCCAAAATCTCGGGGCTTGTCAGCACCTTACACGTTCCTCCCAGATCTGAGGGAGATAGATGGAACATGTGGGGAAACAGGTTTGTCTTGGGATGACTCTGGATCTTTGCTGCCTTCTCTCAAAGCCAGACAGCACCTCACTGCACGCTGTGGGACACTGGCTGCCCATCCTGGCCTGGAATGGGACCACAGAGGGTGGCCAGGGCAGGGTACCCTTGCTGTGAGCTTCAGGAGGAGACTCACCCTGCTCTGGAATAAGAATTAAGCAGTCGAGGTCTTTTGCTGAATCCTGCTCAGGATTGGGGTGAGCAGTTTTTAAGAAAACAGAAGAGCTAAAGCTGCAGATTTTATCCCGTTTGCATTTTAAATCGAAAAATATTCAAATTTGTACCTGGATTAGTTCTTCTGTTGGGCTTTGCACCAAGGAGTCACTAAAGTGAACTCATCTTGTAGTGCTGGGTGAAAGCAGGAGGGGAAGGAACGTGACTTGCTTGATGAGGGAGACGAGAACATCAAGCTGGTTTTATATTTGCATCTGAATACAAAGCGATTTCCTTTCCTCCCTCTTCCTATGGCTGTCCTGGAGGGTCAGCAAGGCCTGCAGCTCCTAAACCTCCCAGTCACAGCAGGGCTTAATGGGAAGGGCAAATGAGATTTGCATGTTACTGTTCTCCAAATACTCAGGATTCAGGTCTTCACTAATAAACATTCATTTAAGGAATTATCAGTGGAACAGATTAATTCACATATTGCAGAAGTTTGCAAATAGCAGGTTCCTACAGGAGCCTTTTTATTGCCTTCTATTTTATTGATGGAGATCTGGATTACAGCTCTCTAATCCTCCTACTGTGTAATAACACACCTGCAGACTTATTTTCCCTTTAAACTACAATGGGGTCTCATGTCAGCACAGGGAGGCACATGATAAAATTGTAAAATCCCACTTGTCAACTTCATGCAAAGTGGGAATGTCAAGGAGGTTGAACTGCTGCTTCCAGCACAAAACCAGTTTGGATCTGCTGTGAAGGATCTTGTTCCACTGGTGAATAAGACACTCAGGAGAGGAGATTGAAGTCATGGCTGCACTCAGATCCCACTGCATTTCACTGGCTAAGAGACTGTGTCAAGAGGGTCGAAGTCCCTACAGGACATATGGAAGACTCTAATCAAGTTCAGAACTGGAGACTTCAAAGGAAAAATGACAAATTTTCCTTCTTTCCCTGTGTCTTCTCACCAACCTCCCCCTATTTTTCTGAAAACTGGGGAAAAGAGAAAGTTCCCTTGTTGACTGTGGCAATAAAATAACACGTCTAAAATTCCTGTTTGGCTGCTCTAAGGAACAACAAAGCTCAATGAATCATACACAGAATTGCTCATCTTCAAATGGTAAACAGGTTGTGCTTAGCCCTGGTACCTCAGAGTTGTGCAAGGATGCCCAGTGCCCATCACTGCTGTGTGTGTTTGGGGGCATCAGGGGAAAAGCCATCAGAAAAACCCACCAGAACCCAGCCCTGGGATTGCACCCAAACACTGGCACCTCTGCCACGTGGCTGTGGGGCAGTAACAGCCCTCACACATTGGGAGAGTGCTGTTATTGTAGGAATTGGGTCATGTTTTCTGAGCCCCGTAACACACTACTAATTCAGGCTCCTTTGATATCCTGCTACAAACACATCAAACCTCTTCAGATGAATGATATTTTCATGGCCAAAAGCCAAACAAACAAAACCAAAAAATAAACAAGAAGAACTCTTTTAAAAACATTTTTCTTAAAAAGCTAAACAGATCTAATACTTGGGTTAGGGACCTGTAGTTTTAAAACAGCTCAGATAAATTAAGAACACCAAAAGTGATCTGCTGTCCTTCCTCCCAATGGTGGTGCGAGCACAGGAGAGTTTCTGTTTCCTCACAGGGGAAACTGTCCCTTAATTTCAATGCCATTGCCCAGTGACATGATCTCTTTACATGGGCCTGCAGGGTGGAGCTCAGAGGACTGTTCCCACTGCACAGATGTTTCTATCAACACAACAGCTTCTGTGAATAAGGTCTGCAGGACTGGGGCTTCACTTGCAGCTCTTTTTACTCCCAAACAGCATTTTTTTCCTCCCAAATCTGCTTACATCCTCTGACCTTGCACTAAAGCCCCAGTGAAATACCTCACAATTTTCCTAAATGCTCTCTTTATTGTTATGGCTCCTGTAGGAACCACTGCTATGCAGTTAATGCTGTGCAGTTGTTTCTACCCTAAGACCTTTCAGCCAAGGGTTTACAATTTGGCATCTGAGGTCTCAGCCTAGAAATTCATCTCTGTTTTTGTACTCTCCCCAAGAGTCTGTTTTAATTTGATACAAACATTTTGATAGCTTAACAATGCAACAAAAAGCTCAGGCTCCCTTTCCAGCTGGAAGCCAAGTGCGTTTCTTTGCCTCTAAGTATTGCACGTTGTTGGCTGCAGTACTGACTGGTCTCATCTTGGCTTGGCCATACAGATCCAGGCATCTGTGTAACCTTATGGCACATGCAGGAAAAAATAAAACCCACTTTTCCTTGCTTTTCCAGTGATTATGTTTCTCTGCAGTGGGCGTTGCTTCCCCCTCCTGCCCTGCTACACATCGTGCACAAATACCCCACGTTCTCAAGGGGCACTGGGAACCTGTTGGTTTGCTTCAGCATGTGGAGAAATCCCTCAGTACCACAATTCACATCTGCCAGACCGTAATTCATATGCAGTCACAAGAGCTTTACTGACTAATCAAGACAAGAGGGAACAGAACTCTGAAAGAAGTAAGAACCCCAGCAAATGCTGGCTCTACCTGGATAAGCTGTTTGTTTATTCTGCAGTGTCTCAGATCTGGATTTCATTACTGGGATTAGTCCTCTGAAATCTTAGTGCAGCAAATCAAGGCTGTATGTGTGGATTCAGGATGGAAGGAACCTTATTAATTGCCTAGATTTGCATTATTCTTTCATCTCCCACCTTGGTGCTTTTCTCCTCCTGAATCCAAATGGTGACATTTTTCTTTCTTGGTGACACCAAGTTTTCATTTTGCTTTCATTCAATGCTCACTTAACTTTTATGATTCTCTTTTTTCTTAGTCATTTTCATATAGTTCTGTATTCCTTCCCAGGGCTTTGGATGTTCTGCAAGAGATATTCAGGAGAGAGCTCCAAAACCAGGAGCTGCTTTCATCATTTGACTACTTTTAGAGCCCATATTTGTTGATTTTGTTAAGTATCCAGCACAACAATTAATTTTATTGTTCAAAGGGCAACTGCACATTTTGTCTATCTATAGGAACTGCAATAAACTTCTGAGCCGAAGAGGTGAGATTTTTAGGAAAAGAAAATCACAGTGTGGTTGTTTCTCCTCTGAAATCGATATTTTTTAAAAAAAAAGAAACAGTTTGGGGTTTTACAAAAAAATCAGCTTTTCATTAGAAAATTACACTGTGGCAAAATTCAGTGTAGAAAGTGGCTGAGTGAGATGCAGTTTTTCAGACAAGGTTCTCCAGCCAGGACGGTGTTTCCAGTCACAACCCAACAATGCCATGACCTTGTCATTGGGGTACATGTGTAGGATGCTGGAGGCACCACGTTCCTTGGTGTAATCAAGCCTCTGGATCTGTCTCCCACTACTGAGGGCTGCCCTAAATAACTGGCTATTTTTAGATGAGTCTTTTTCTGTTGCTGCTTTTCATAATAAGCAAAACCTTTGAAGGATTTGTGTTTTATCCCTACGCACAAGAGGAATTAAAATAAATAAATAGATCTTAAATATTTAGACATGAAGAGAGAAGAATTTCCTGCCCAGCTTTAGCCGAGCAGCGTAGGTGGCTTTAATGGGAACCGGGGCTGCTCCCGGGTACCTGGCAATGTTTGCTTTTCTTGGAAGCAGCTGTGGTAAAGCACCTTTAAAAGCAGGATCCCACAAAGCAAAGCTGCTGTTTCCGGGTCACTGTGCAAGCTTCTTCCCCGTGCCATAGTTTTTCCAGATGATGAACTGTTCTGCTGTGATCTAACCAACGTGTTGGAGAGGGGATTGCTCCAGCTAAGGGGCTGCAGCAGCATGGGGGACACAGCCAGCACTACGACTGGAGTCCTGGAAGTGTCTGACCACCCTCAGTCAACCCAGAGTCAGGATCTGGCAGTAAAAAGCCAGCCTGGCTCTGGCTACCACACCTGGGTTATCAGTCACTTGCTGCCCCTTCTCTGGGCTGCTCCCAGACACCAAAACTTCTTTTCCCCCGACCCTTGGCAGATCACTGAGCTGAGCCAGGAACCTGTGGGGACGGGAGACAGGAGTTTTGTCAACAGGCAGCCATGCTATGCAGACTTGATAAATATGTGCAGTGCTAATTCGAAGCAGATCCCTGCCTTGCCACAAGCAGAATTCCTCCAAACCCTGCCATCAAAAACATTATGTCACAGCTGTGGAGAAGCCTCCCAACCAGGGGAGAAGCTGGGGTCATGTCAGGGGAACAGTGCGGTGGAGGCTGGAAGGAAGTGATTGAAGGCCTGTTCCACGGCCTGGTGGAGTTTGTCATTAAGAAGGATTTCACAAGTGATTTGCAGCCAATTCCCGTGGTCTGATTGGTACTTTCCAACTTAATGCAAACCAGTGAGGAAATCAGCTCCCAGACCCAGTTAGGCCAAAGTACCCAGGAAGGCTGCAGTCCCAGGATTACATCGTCTGGGGCTTTGGAAATGTAACTGAAACTGGGATTGGTTTTAAGGAGGTCGTGAGGTTCCCTCTCCTCACCTCAGCAAACAGCTTTTATCTTGTCTCCCAAAATAGCAGCCTGCTATCCTTCAAAACAGACCTAAAAAAAGAGGGAAAGCCTCCTGAGACAGGCACACAAAGCCGACAGAAGTGGAGCACGGAGCTGATTGAAAACAGATTCCAGTGTCAAGTCCAAAGTCAGCTCCAGCCCATTTCTTCTTAATGGGTGAAGTTGAGAAACTCAGAAAACAAAGTAATTACCCACCAAGCAGATTTTACTGACACCGAGCATTTACATGTTTGTGACCCACACAATCCCAGTATTTGATCGAATCCATCTCTGTTTAGTGTGGTGCATCGATTGAGTTGACCTCAGGAGGCTCTGGCTCATTTGCTTCTGGATTTATAGCCCAAGGAAAAATGATAAAACAATTCTAACAGGGGTGGGCTTTTGTTTTGCTTCACCCTGGCCATCCACCTTCCCCGTTCTGATTTCAGCCCCATCCCTCTCGTGGCCTTCCCTTGGCCTGCTCCTTCTGCAGGTCAGTGATTCACCACACAGGAGGACACAGATGTTCTTTACAAAGAAGCGTTTCCGTGCAAGCTCATATTGTTCTTAGAAAAGAGGGCTGGGGATGAGGAATGAGATGGAGAGGAGGAATTCACCACTGTGCAAAAGGCCTGAGAATAGGTACTGCCCAGTTTCCACCAGGGTTTGTAGGGTGCTGCCTATGGGACACCCTGGCACCCCCAGGGAGAAGGGCTGACTGCAGGATTCACACCAGCAAGGAGGAAACCTCGAGTAAGTGGCCTGAGGAAAGAGGTGGCTCTGAGCAGCTACTCCATACTTATTTTATTATTATTGCATTATACACTGTGCTGTGCATGAAAATTGGATCAAATTTATCCAAAGGGCTCTTGGTCTTCAGGATAAATAATGTGGCAAATAACCAAATTAGCAGCAAAAGGGATGTGGGTTTAAACCCTCCTGACCTTTTGCTGGAGGCATGGCAAACTGGCAGGACACTCATATTGAGGCAAAATTCCCTCTCTAAGCATCCTTGACCCCTGAGATGTGCGAGTCAAGCTACAAACCCGAGACTCAGTATTTTAACTGTTCCCTCCTTCAGGTGTGGGCTGCCCAGCACTGACTGAACACCAAAGAACACAGAGAAAGTGATGCTCTGAAAGTATAAACTCGTGCTTTCTGCTGGTTTTCAACAAACAGCCCTATGCACCAAAACATTTTTGTCTTCAGTGGACCAGGGACAAGTGTCCTCATTCTTTGGCTTGTGAGCCACTGAACAGGTTTCCTACTGAACAACACACACTGGAGGCACATACTGATGGGTTTGAGAGGGTGTCAGTCCCATCTGGATGGTTTTCACCAAACCAAGCCAGCTGAGGGGCTGTGTTAGTCTCCCTCTTAAGCCTTACCTAGCTCTGCCAACTCCACTCACTGCCAACAAATCATTTCCGTGTGCAGAGATTTCTGGGAGGAAAGAGGACCCAGAGGGATCCACACATCATATCCTGATAATTCCCATCAGCTGGGTTTAAAATACCTTTTTTCAGATCGCCTTTTAAAGGTCATTCTGGGCTGTACATGGCTCAGGGATATGGCACAGGGAGTTTACAGGGGCTTCCCAACGGGCTCATGCACAAGTGGATGATGGAACGAGAAGAGAGATTTTGTAATGACTGATTTAGTCTGAGGTGGTGGAGGAGAGACATGAGTGAACATCCTTCTCTCTTCTGATACATCCAGGCAGAGGCCGAGTGCTGGCAGAGGCCACAAAACGCTTTCAAAGAAACACACATTTTGCTCAAACACAGTGTGAGGGATTTTGTAACTTCTCTTTCTCTTCTTCTCTGGACATTTTAATGCCTCTCTAGGGTATCCATCTTACAGTTTTCCAAGGACTTGTACTGAGGATGAATTATCATATTTTATTGTCCAAGGAGTAAGCTGACATACAGTACAATACTTTAATTGACTTGGTATTTTTAAATGCTGTGTCACTTGCTGATATTACCTTTTGTTACATGTAAAATTGCTCTGATAATGAATGTTCTGGCTGAGAACTGAAATAACCAGGCCAGGTGAAGCTCAAAGCCATCACCCGTCATGAGCTATGAAAATCTAAGTATAGATGACAAGTGGGATGGTATTGGAGCTTCAATTTGTGTGGTATGGCCCAGTGAAACTTAATTTACCAACCTCTTTAACTTGACAAATTTTCATTTTCATCTGTTTGCTTTTGATTTATATGAGGGTTATTTTTCAAGCTCCAAAGCTGTTGTTCAGAAACAAGCCTGACAGCCCTAAATTGCTATTGAATATTGTTTCCTGAGTACGCTTTAGAGATGACAGGGACTGGATGAGCTCTCTGAGGTACCAGGCCAGCTTTTCAACATGTGTGAAACCAGCATTATTTTATTGAATTCTGCAAAAATTTCATTTCACCAACTAACAGCAACTTGTATGGAAACCTAAGGGAAATCTCTCCTTTATATTTGATGGTGCCAGCTTAAAGTCTGACCTCTGCAGGCAGTCGGGCCGAGTGAGGAGCCAATGCCTGTTTGGGTTATTGTGTTGCCTCCAAAACACTGAATTAAGGCAATTTCTTGCCTACAGAAAAATAAACCCCACCTCAGTTCCCCTTGTCTCCTGCTGGAGAACAGCCTGACACACATGCAGCTTTAGAACTCTTGGTGCACCCTATTCCCTTTCTGGGAAGTGCCACCATGGTACAGGAACACCACAGATACTTCCAGTCTGCCAAGGAGTGTGCAATAATGCGATTAGCAAGTAAAAAAATAATAATAACATATCATATCCTCACAGGAAAGAAGATGATTGGTTGTTTTTTTATATATCTGATTTCTTGTCACTTGAAAAAAAAATTTTCACAAAGGTATAAAACTAATAAATGAGCAAACCTATTGGAAACTTCTCTACTAGTGCTCTAACTTTAAAAGGTCTTCTCTTTATCAAAACATCCACCCTGCCCAAAGGGTGGATTACCAAAGTATAGGAAGCCCCTTTATTCCACATTAAAAGTCCAGTATAAATAGTAATACTGAGTAGGAACAAGAGGGAAATCACTCCTGCATCCACAGAGATTTACTACTTGCTGTTTTCATGAGAGGTCCTGGCTCATATCAAGATGGATTTCAAAAGTGCCTGATCCTTTTTGTGCACATGAACAGGTTGGGGAACAGTTCTTGGAACAGAGTCAGCACAACAACTGCTTTCATTATTTGCAGCTGTACAAAACAAATAAGTTTGAAAGAAATTTAGAGAGGTGCCAAATTCAATCCCAATGATGTGTCAGTGAACACAGTGTTTAGTGCTGTGTTGTGACACACATGAAGTCCATGAGTTACTGCTGTTGACTTTTCAGCCTTACATGTCACCTTTGATAAATGAGCAAATCTGATACTACTCAAAATAATCATGTAATTTGGTTAGAAGTGTTTTAAGACGTTCAAAGGAACATTTTAAACGGAGCATCCACAACTTTTTGAAGTTTTAAACAGAGCATCCACACACAAATTACCTGCAGAGGGTGATTCTGATTAGCTTAAAGGCAACTGAGCGCAGGGTTTTGACAAGCTGGGATCATAACTTGATGCAAGTTTGCTGTTTGTAGCTGTGAGGAGCTGCTGGGCTGACAAGCAATAAAAACATCCAGCTCTATCCATCACACACTCCCATCAGCTCACCTGTGCTGGCACTTCTGAGTTGACACAGGGACACAGGGAAGCCTGGAAAGAACCCAGAGGAGGCAGAGCTAGACCATAGAATATCCTGAGTGTGAAGAGACTCACAGGGATCATCCAGTCCAGCTCCTGGCCCTGCACAGACACCCCAACAATCCCACCCTGTCTCTCAGAGCATTGTCCAAACCCTCCTGGAGCTCTGGCAGCCTTGGGGCTGTGCCCACTGCCCTGGGGAGCCTGTTCAGTGCCAACCACCCTCTGGGGGAAGAACCTTGTCCTGAGATCCAACCTGACCCTGCCCTGACACAGCTCCAGCCATTCCCTGGGTGCTGTCCCTGGTCACACAGAGCAGAGATCAGAGCTGCCCCTTTGCTGCCCCTCATGAGGAAGCCTTCAACCTTCCCATTTTCCTACCCAGTGCTCTGGAGAAAGGAGAGAAATCTTGGCTAGATTCACTTCCAGATAAATGCTGTGTTAGATGTGAAGATGCAGTGCAGTGAGCCCTCCCAGGGTGCCCTGGGAGGAGGTGAAGGGCAGGCAGCACAGGCTGTGGTGGGCAGTGAGAGCGCAGGGTGAACCCTGGGGCACCAGCAGGGAGGTGTGTCAGGCTTCTGCCAGGGCTGCTCTCGTAGTGGGTCATCCCAGAGCTCCATGGGGGCCCTTCTTCCTCCTGACTATTCGCCTTGCCCGAAGAATGTGCCCTCCCCTCAGGATGGTCAAGTGAGGAAGAACGACAGCTATGTCTGGAGCGCTGATGAAGTAATCCTGTCTGGGAATCATTGGAAACACTTGCATCTGCAGCCCTAAAGCTTTTCTCAGGAGACCATGTTGGGGGCAGAAGCAAAGACAGCTTCATACCTCACATTCTTTGATTATTTTTTTCCCCTAAAGTCTTCAGCACAGAGCGTGGTCTCCTTTTTTGTGCATCTTGTTCCCACTGGGTCTGCTTATTTCCTAATCATGGAGATGTGCCAGGTCTTCTCTTTCCCAGAGGAACTGCCATAATTTGGATCAAGAAATAATAACATTACCAGCCTTTTTTCCATCAACATGAGATTACCACATTTCCTAAATACTTCAAATTGTGCTTGAGTGCATGGCAGATGATTGCAGATGTTGCCACCTCCTCTCCCAGATTTCATGTTTATTTTATGGCTGTAGATCCAAGTTCTCGGCTTATCATCCAGTTACAAAGCAAGGACTGTCATCCTCACTACATAACTCACCACCAGCACAGGGTGGGGGTATATCTGTTGTTCTGCACGACTGCAGTGTCAGAGGGAAAACAATGGCTCTGATTTATGAGCTGCTGCCACCCAAGACCAAACAATTTTGACCTGGAGTTGCTTTCTGTGACCTCTTTCCATAAATCTGCAACTGATACAGTGACCCATATCATGGACAGCCTGGAAAGGACAGGGCATTATGGCTCCAGGAGTTGCCTTGGAGCAGGTGTAGGTGAGCACCAAAGGTTATGTTTTGATTACAGAAAACCAGCGAACAGTTCCTGTGGCTCGACACGGGGTTTTTCGTGTCAGCACAAACAGCAATAAGGTGGCCTTGCTGAAGGGTTTGCTGATTGCAGGAGGAAACCAGAGTGACCCTGTGCCACTTCAGCAGGAAGTGCTGATGCATCCACGGGTGAGGAAAAGCCCTGTAGGAACAAATCCCAAAAGCTGGGCCAATGGCTTATCTTATCTTTAAACACTTGCTCTACTTAGCTGTTGTTTTCACTGTACTGTTGTTGATGTCTCCCCCACTCCAGACTAATGATTTAATTACACCCAAACTGCTGCCTCCAGCTGAACTACACTCAACTTCCATTTTCAGAAGGCAGGGAAGAATGGGTGGGAACTGTTCCCCTTTTTCACGAGTCAGCTGAGGAAATACTGCCTTCTCTGGCTCAGAAAATCAATGAAAACATGAAGCCTGTTGCTTTGCCAGAGATAATCTTGGGTTAACACTCGCATTTGAATATCTTGAAGCAATCTTAGCCATCTCTTCTGGTGAGTTTGTGGTTGCTAATTTAATTTTGGATGAAGTTCTTCAGCTTCTGTAGGAAGGGAAGCTCAGGCTCTGGCCTGCAGGTTGTTAGCTCTCCCCACTCACAGCAGTTCTGTTGCAGGACCACTATGGGGGATTCCTGGTTATTTCCAGGTGGAAAACCACAGGAAGATAGGTTTCTAGTAACCATTTCCCAAAACAAACAAAGAAAACAAAAAAATCTTTTAAAGTTAATGAACTATTTTCCTTAAATAATTCTGCTGGAATAGCAGCGGTGTAGGCAAGGGAGGCAATTTTGGCAAAAGATTGTGATGGGAGTTCAAGGGCCCCTGGGCCCCACTGCATGTGGGCTCTTTGCTCTTGGCTTTTCCCACAGCAGCATTCCCCAATCCCAGGGGTGGGTTTCCCAGGAATGAGGGTGGGTTGCTCAAACAGCCAAGGGATGGTGAGACCCTGGTCCTGGGTGATATCAGGGAGAAACAAGCTGCACACAGGGCATAAGCAGCTCATTTCCCATGCACTTTCCAGGGAGGAAGATTCTTTCTTCCCATTACACTCAGGCCTGTTCCTTGGGTGCATTAACCATCTGCTCTCTGGGTGTTTCACCCTCCAGTTGTGAGACCTGTCACATCTCTCTGGTTTGGATTCCTCAGCAAAGGTGGAGCTGTTGCCTTTTAGTTGGTCCGTTGCTTTGGGGTGATTCTTCCTGATTTTGCAATTATCTTGGAGTGTCATAAAACTGAGATGTCCAGTTTGGGCATGGGCAGCTTGGCTACCAGCTCCCAGCACATGGAGCACTGCTTAAAGTGGCACTTCTGCCTCAGGTGAGGCTGTGGCTGAGGAGGGGTCTGAACCCCTTCTCACCTCCTCCTCTAGGAAAAGCAGTTTGGCACAGAGAGAATGCACAAGAGAAGATGAAGGGCTTAAATCTTTACAGACAAGTTAAATTATTATCCTCAATATTCACATGAAGAATTGAGAGAGCAAATAACCTGATCAAAACCAACTCCCTGAGAAAATCGGGAGGGAAGTGAAAAATAGGAGAGAGCCATTCAATGAGGTCTAGAGGGTAAGTTACCCTCAAATAACTCTCTGACCTACACACTTCCCATTTGCAGCCCTTCACAGGGGCCTTTGGCCTCTGTACTGACTTGGTGCCTATCAGGTGGCTTGATACAGAATTCACTGGCTGGCAGAAAAGAATATTGAGAGTTTTCTTCCTGACTTACAGCCAAGACCTTCACCACAAGAACATCCCTTCTCCTCTGCCAGGGAAGTCAGTGCAATAACATTTCATTTAGAAGGTTTTGCATTCGGAATAGAGAGCACAAAACATTTCATTAATGCCAATGATGAGTCAGGGAGAGTCAAAAATCCTGTGTCCAAACTCACAACAGAAAAGGGGCAGTCATGGATCTCTTTAGTTATTTGCTACTGCCTTTTTTAAGCCTTTAAAATAAGAGAGAATTACTTGACTGTAACAAGTGAAAGCTGATTCCAGGAGCTGATGACTTAATAAACACACCAAATATTGCAAGGCTTGTGATCCAATAATGCTGGCAGTGCTGTTGTGTCTTCTCTTTTCACAGGGGGTAACCTTGAAATAAATCCTAAAATGATTACAGGCCACTGGTTTAAACACACACAGCTTTTCAATGAATCCCTGAGCTCTCTAATTCCAGCAAAAATAGATTTCCTTGGGGATAGAAGCATGAAAATACCCTTTAAAACTGGTACCTGCTCATTCTGAGCTGTGCTCACACTGTGAGCTTGTGATGAGGTGCTCTGGCATCTCAGAGGGAAGCACATTGTCATTTACTTGGTGTCATTTACTGCTGCAGACACAAAGTCATTTGGAAGGACTGACTTCCACAGGTTTTCCATGACAGGAGCAGAGGAAACAGCTTTTCCTCTGCACCATCCCTGTTACTGCTGGTCACTCTCTCCTGGTGACCAGGGCTGTGTGTGCTCTCCGTACAGCCCACAGTGATTCCAGTGTTCTCAGAGCACTGAGTGTGCTCCCCAGCCAGGCTCTGACTCAGAAAGGCTTTCAGGCAAGCACAGCTCACAGAAGTATCCCCAGCCCATTGCCAGCAGTGACAAATCAGTTTTTAAATGTTGTGTATGTGCCTCTTCCCTTCCCTGGTTCAAATCAGCTCTAAAACTCTGACTTCCAGTCCTTTCAAATGGGCCCTGACGTGTCCTGGGGCCCAGATCAGTGCACATGAGTGACTCTGCACACATGAATAGTCCCTGGAGTCCAACCATGTGCAAAAGGCTATTTGAGTGCCCAAGTCCTTGTGGAATGAGGGCCTGGCTCTAACCTGCCTCATTTAGCTGTCAGCACAGCAGTCCCCAGTTTGCCCAGCAATTATTTCCTTGCCACGTGATGCAGGGTTTAGGTGCTCTCTGATACTGTTCCTCCAGCCTCCCCCTCCCCTGTGCCCAAGAGGGATCCGTGGATGCCTTAATCAGACATCACATTGATGTGAGCTGTCATTGAGTGCGATACCAGACATGGCCAATCTCACAACCATCTGGGACGGCTTTTTCAGGGATAGCTGCAGTGCCCAGAGGATGCCTGAAGGAAGGCTGTTACAATAAGAAACAGAGATTAAAAATAGTTTTTCTCGATGCTCACTGATGGGCCTAAGCATGAACCATCAGGCCTTGTGTGGGAGGGATCTCCCTCTGCCAAGTGAGATGGAGTCAGAAACCACCTGATAGGGAGGTGAGGGGGGTCACCATTACCCTCTGCCTGGGGACGGATCCTCCTGTCTTTAATGCTGGCTGTGCTGCAAAATCAGATTATCCCAGGAAAAACAGTTTTCAACATATTTTTTCTTCCCTGGATAATGTATCAGTCAACCATTCCCATTCCACTCCCAAGCATTTGTGTGGTTGTGCTGTGTTTGCAGTTTTCACTGGCAAGAGCAGAATGTTAAAGTCTAAATTGAAGGTAAGAATAAGCTCTCAGGGTAGAAATAGTGCAATGAGGCTCTGGGGGCTCTTCCTGGGGGCATCTTTAGCCTGGTGATGCTGTGTTCTTGTCTTGCTGCAGTCTACTTGTGTTGGCAACACCCAGGCGAGGGCAGGAACCCATCAGATGCAACATGTCCCTTCCCAGGAGGGGCCTGTCCTTCTCCCTTGGTTTACAGAGGGGATGTTGTGCTAAGACCTGTTTGTAGCTCTGCAGGAGGCAACAAGCTCTCCTAAACCTGCAGCATCATCACTCCAGCACCTTATCCCAAACCATGCCAGAGGTAGGGAAGGATAGTGCAGCAGGTAGCAGTGTTATCTCCACAGGGAATGGCAGAGACAGCCACGGCACTGAGGCCTTTCCTCGTGGCTTTTTGCCAGGCTGCTCATTCCTCTGAAGAGCTTTGCCTAGGTGATGACATGGCTGAGGACCTGGTTTTAATTTTGTGACCCTTGAAACCTTAGAGTAGGACCAAAATTATTCAATTAGGGACAAGGGGAATGTTATTTTCTTTAGGCCTAGGCATTGTAGTTGGGGCTGTGCAACCAGAGCTCATCAGCTTCAGCAGGACTTGGCCCATCAGTGGGGGTCCCCCACTCCACGCTGGGCAGGTTGTAGGTGGACAACAGAGAGATATCTGTCAAGTCTGGGAGCTTTTATATGAAGAGCAGGGTAGCTGAGAAAGACTTCTTTTGAGGTGTGAGACATATTTGATTCAAGCCAAAAACCTGAAACAGAAGACATTAAAACAGTGAATATTCACTCTAAAAAGAAGGTAAAGCACTGCAGCTCAGTTACACAGACTATTTAAATGATGCTTTTCTGGGGGGTGTCAGCAGTGGGTTAACTTTGCCCTTCCCAAACCAGATTACTCCTGCCTGTTTCACAGCCCCTGCAATCAATCCTATCTACTTCCCACCAAGCAGGAGACTTGCACACAACGCCCCAGAAGACTCATTCTTGGTACAAGATGAACAGTATCAACCTGCAGCCCAGGCTGCCCTGGCACCACTGATGGGTGGGAATGGGCATCCAGAGATAAACAAAGGTTAAGGAGCAGGACAGTGGAAAAGGAGGGGACAGCCTGGGCACAGCCTGGTTCTCTCTGCAGGAAGCTGTTTGCATCATCCTAAAACCTTCTTAAGGGCACGAGTCTCCTCCGATATACACAACAAATACACAAGTGGAGTAGATCCCTTTCTCCTCATCCAACATAACCTTGGGGCTGTCCGCAGCTTTGCCTCTAAAAACTGAAGTCAAAAGGGACCAGGAGAGGTTAAGAATATTGAGAAGGCCTCCTTTTTCCAGTTTGGCACGTAGTGTCCTGCTGTGGCACAACCTGACCTTTTCCCTCACTGCTCTCTCAGTTTTGGCCTCAACCTTTTCTTTCCCAGTGCCCTCAGCTCTGGCTCTGGTGCGGCAGAAAGGGCACACCCTATGTTTATATGAACCCTCTGTCACCTGGAGGCAGCGACCAGATGTGTGTGTGGCACAGGAATTTCTCCTCTTGTCCTCCATGGGGTACAAAAGCTCTGAAATTACACTTACTCTTTTCTTCAGCTCCCGAAGCCAAAATAAACTGTGGGAAAGCAGTAGCTCAGAAGTAAAAACAGAATAATTGGAAAATACTTTTCTTTCTTTTAGCAAAACTGGTGTCAAGTATTATAAAAGCCCCTGGACTCCATTGCTCTGGGGTCAGAACAGCAGCTCAGTGCTCAAGCCAGTTCCCTGGCTTTGATTCCGGACTCTTCCAACAGTGTCACATTCCCGAGAGGGAAAACTCAGGCCTGTTCAAAAGGCCAGCTTGAGACATCAGCTGAGCCCCTCTACACCCTAACAACAACCGAAGGCTTAAGAGAAAAGAAATAAAGGCTTGTTTCAAATGCCAGGACTTTCTAAGTCAAAGCAGCACCTGGCTGAAGTCACAATATCAGCAGCCCAGAGCAGATCCGGGGAGGAGCAGTGTCCTGGGAGCTCTGCACGGGACCCAAACCACCCTCAGCTGGCAAATTAAATGACACCTGACAAACATATTTGAAGGCGTTGGCCATTTTTTGGATCATTTTTGCAAGGTTCAGCACATGGTCTTAAGAGAGTGTGAAACACCAGTAACTTGTGCCAAAGCTCAGCCCGTGCTCAATGGGCTGTGTCTAGAACTGGTCATGTCTAGAAACCACAGGGCACTCTATGGGCCTGGCAGTGCCTCCTCCCATAAAGTCTGGGACTTTTCCTGTTGTTTGTCAGCTAAATATGGTGCTGCTCCCTGCACATTCCATCCTGAAGGTGTTTAGGAGTAACTACTTCCTACAAGAAATGGGAATTGCAAGACTGGAATCCACCGGTTGTTCTGCTTCCCCAGCATTACATAGAATGGCAGTTTGTAGGTAGGGCCATGATAATAATGTCCCACAGATCCACTGGAAGGAGTTTGTGTTGGTCAAACTCCAACTTCGTATTCTGCAAAGGACTTTGGAGATAGAGCTACAATGTCATCAGTTACGCAAAGCAGGGGGGCAGTGGGATGGATCTCTCTCTCTGGTGGCCAGGACTGGTTCAAAGTCTCAGCCAGAGTCTAGAGGAAGGGTCAGTGCCTCTGAAGGGAGTCCAGCAATATTGTGCCTGGGCAGGATCCCTTTGGAAGGACTCTGTGGTGCCATGAGATTATCTGGCCTCCCCAGAGTTACTGAGGAGAACTCAAAGGGCTCATGGAAGAAGCCAGATACTCCAAAGTGGGAGTGATTCACTGATGCCAGGCCACGAGCAATTAACTGAAATCCAGCAAAAAAGGGATGAGAGCTGAGAGGTGGGAGGCAGGAAAATCACTGTTTCATCCAGTTGAAAAGTTAAAGCCTAGTGTTTCTCTGTGAGATATGTTATCTCCCCTCCCTGCTGCGAATAATGCTTGTGCTGCGAGCCCAGAGAAGGATTTCTGGCTTATCGTGTTCAAGGCAAAGGGGAAGATAGAGATTTGAAGAGCAGGAGGGGAAAGAAAACATACAGCTTTAATGTCAGAGCTTTGGAAATGGAGATCCTTATCTCAGCCTGTTTTCTCCTCTTCTTGATTATGTTACTTTGAATTTGGACAAGGAAACCAGCCTGGCCAACCTCACTTCTGGCTCTTCTAAGTTTCACTTTCTGAAAATTATATCATCATAGATGTACACTCAGAAACTCTCTGGGGACACTTGCACAGCCAGGAGACATTTCCTGGTCCAGGAGATGATGAGAGAGACCTTTATCCTGATTGTCATTAACCACTACCATGTGAGACCTGACAAACCTTGCCACACCAGTGGCAGGAGCAGCCATGATGCCCACAAAGCCAGCAGCCCGTGGCTCAGTTCAGATCCAGCATTTGGGAATGGTGATTTGGGAATCACCAGGCTTTCAATTTCACAGTGGTGAATCAAAGAGCTGCTCCCCAGAATTATTGTTTTCTCTTCTCCCACTGATTAAAATGTAACATATGAGCTCACACATCAAATTATTTCCCAAAGACCTGACTCCTTCCACTTTTATAGGTGTGTAAAATCCATTCAACACAGATCTGTTTCCTAAATCTGCAATAATTCAGTAATAAAGCTGCCCCTGAACACAAGAAAAGAAAGACTGTCAGCAGAAACACAGGTGCTCAATGTCAGAGAAGAGAAGAATAAAAGAAACTGGAAACAAACTGAGGGCATCTCCCAACTTCACTCTTACTGAACTGCACCAGTATAAATGCAAGCACTGTGTGGGCCCCCAAATTAGGAACTATTTACAAAACAAAAAGCTTGCCTGAGTGCACTGTGCCCATGAATAGCCTGGTCTAACGATGGTTCCTTCTTTATTTGGGTCAGGTCTTGCCGAGGAAGAGCTTTTCGAGAAACCAGTGCTGAGCATTGCGAAAGACCACATCATCCTCTCACCAGGAGACACCCTAAAAATAAAATGCAGGTAAGGATTGTTCCAGCACTGCTGGATTTCTGTCATTGTGTTCACTGCCTTGGACAGGAACAGCTTCTGGGCAGGACAGAGCAGAGGGAACCAGGCCTGTTTGCCCTCACATGCATTTCTGCATGGAGGGAACTGGATGGGCTGTAACTGAGCAGCAGGGAAGTGTCAGGTCAGCGTTCAGCCTGCCCAGATTCTTTGTGTTGTAAAGGGGCCCAGCAAAATCCTGAGTCAGCCCATGGGGGAGCTTATGGGAGAGGCTGAAGGACATGACTGGAAAATCCTCTCTGCAAAAAGGGGCAGATTCAGCTCCTCTGCTGCCAAAATTGTTCTTTTGCTCCCTGTCCATAAGGGAACGACAAACAAGATCACCAGGGCATGCCATTATCTCTTTGCATACATATATATATATATATAAGCTTAAACTTCCTACCCTCAAATACCATCTAGCCCATAATATGACAGTTAAAAAAGCAGTAGTCAGTAGGTGTCCGTTCAAAGACCTGAGCTGTTTAAACATATCATGTTCTTTAAATCAAAGATAACCATGACTTGTGAAAAACCAACCTGCTCATATTGTAAATCATGGCAACTTTGCAGTCCTGGCACAACCAGCCATGCAAGGAACCAGCACAGTTTTGGTAATGATGCATGTTTAGAGGGAGAGGATCCTCTGGAAAAGGGAATATAGTGTTTGGTCACAGCTGATTGGCACCCAGAGCACTCTCTTCTGTGCCTGAACATCCATCAGCTGCTCAGTCACACAAACGGCTGAGATGGATGTAGGTGTTACTTGTTCTGAGCATGATTTTTACACTAAACCACTGCCTGAGGTTGTTTCTTAATTTTTTCTTCTGAGAGTGTTGTAGGAGAGAAGCCTTAAGGTAACATAGACTATCACAGTTTCTCTGTCTCACACACAGAGTAATTTTACACCTTCTTGCAAGGTCCCCTTGACTGTAGCCACTGCATAGATGGTTCCACGAAGAAAAAGCAGTGGGAAGGTGAATCTGAGCTGTATTTTATACTGACACATATGTCCCCCCTGATTTTTGTCCCAGATTATTTAATTCTTTGTTACAGTGAAAGGTAAATTGACTTAGACTCTGTAAATTTGGGGTGTCTTCTGGAGTGCAAGGCATTTTTTTTCCAAATACCTCCAGCTAGCCATGTGGCTTACAAGGTCAAAACAACCTTACAGTGGTATTTTTGGCTTGACAAGCAGCAAACATGATGGCAATAAAGTTTTAACAGTCCTTTAAAATTGGATGCTGTACTTCATAAAACACAGTGTGTGGGCACAAGGTCCGTGTAAAGCTCCAGGCCAACTAAACCAAGACTTTTCAGCAGTTCCCCATCCACTGCCTTTTTAATCTGGAGGAACATCCTACTTGTCTAACATCAGCAGATGAATAAATAGCTGAAGAAGTTATTAGCACTTTAGTCCCATGTTGTTTTAAGGATGCAAAGCAATAAATCCACAAGGCACGTCTGAGCATCAGTAGGCTGTGTGAGCACAGGGCCGAGCCAATGTGGCACTGGGGCCCAGAGCTCTTCAGCTCCTTGGCTCAGGTCACACAAGAGCTGGGAACAGAAACTAAAGTGTGTTTTCTGCACTTTGAGTGCAAGATTCCCTGTATCATCCTGCCTGTCATCCTGCCTCCTCTGCCACACCAACATCTGCACACTCAGCTTTGCTCCAGACTGGCCCAGAGGGAGCTCAGGAATCCCTTGTATTCCAGGGGCATTAGGAACAACGTGTGGAGCACAACACAGGGCAGCAGACCAGCAGGTCTGTGTGAGCATCCCATCTCCCTTAAGCTCCATACTTTTGAGGTTCTTGGCCAAGATTTCCTGATTTTTGGTAGCCTGGCCAAAGCCACTGCTGCAACTCCCCTCTGCCAGATGTGTGAAAATCCCAAAGCAATAGCCAAAGTCTTCATCTTCCACCAGGATAAAATATGCAGAGGAGAAAGCGGGCAGATGTAAGGAAGTCCAGGCATGTGAAATCCCAGTCCTGCTCTGCACAGCCACAACTGCAGATTCTCAGCCCCGATGGACACCGACTGGGGGACAGGAGAGGGGGAGGGATGTGATGACATGCTGGGAGCTTCGTGTCTCCATGTCAAGTGGCATTGTTCCGTATTCCGGGCCAGGAGTCCCAGTTCTGAACAGTGGAGCCTTTACATCACTAATGACGCCAGTGAGGTGGGGACAGAGCTGGGCAGGGACATCAAAAACTAACCCCATGCTCGGAAGGACAAGACGCTGCTCTGGCGGATGAGGTGGGGTTGGCCAAGTCACCACTACATCCAAAAATGAGGGTGAGGCTGTTCACCAGAGAGGATATGCACACTTTTCCCAGTGCTCTCCTTCAGTAAAGCGCTGGGAATAACCTCAAGAGTTCAGCCCCATGTCTCCTCACCTCCAGGAAGGAGTCAAAAGGACGGGCAGGAATGAGGGCCAAGAGGATGTTTGTTTAAGTGTCACTGACTCTGTTGGCAAACACACCCTCACATTCTACCTCGTGCACCACTACAGGGCCACTGGAGCAGAAAGAGGAGTTGAACTTCTTGGCTAACTGGAAATTTCATACAGCCTGCTTGTCAGATAATTTATTAACATCTCGATCCTGAGTCAATGTGTCTAGACCGGATTTCTCCCTGGCAACACTCAGCTGGGGAAATCCAGAGGTTCTTACTCCTTGGTCTGCAAATGCCAGTGGGAATTCACTAAGGAGAAGGGTTGAGTCAATCCCCTGTCCTCTGGAAGAGCAGCTTCTCTCTGCAAACACAGACAGAACTCCCTCTCTCTCAAACAAACCTCTTCCCCAGAAAAGTCAATGGGTGATTACCCTCTGGTGATTACCCACCAGCTTTCTGAGCACTAAAGACCAGTCTGCTAAAAAAATTTATAATCTTCATCTCATAGGCCTGTGTAGCATCACCAGAGCCCTCAAAGTGCAGCCCAAGCCAAAGGGAGTTCCAAGAACTCCCGCTGCAATGGTGTGGCCTGATGCTTCCAGCCCAACAGGACCAGCACAGTCAGTGCCTGTGACTGAGCTGACTTAAATCAGCCCAAAGCTCTGAGTCCTGCGGCAGGTGACACATAGGCCTGGCCTTGTGTTGTGAACTCCATGGAATTGCATTTGCCATGAGCTGTGCTGTCATGGATCCGACAGCAGAGGGGTCAGGTGGGTGGAATGGTGCAACCTCTGCCCTGCTGCCTTAGTGTTCTTGGCTGCTATGAAAAGGTGAATTGGAAAAAATGTGTTCTGAGCAGATATTCTAAGATACATGATCTGATTAGTTTCAGGCCCTTCACAGAAATCAAGACTAAGCCACTGCTGATTAAACAAGAAAGGTGATGGGAAGATGTTCTCCTCTCTCCATGCAGCCTTAGTATAAGAAAATATACATTAATTTAGCTGTTAAAATATGCAAAGTCCTCAGCTTGGAAGAAATATAATTTTATCTGATGCTTTCTAATATTTGAAGTGGCTAAAACATAGTGTTATAAAAACAAACTTGCATTCAGACAGTTTGTTAGAAGAAAAGTTCACTTTTTCTCCAAGAGCTGGCTTGCTGCAGTTCCCACTATTTCAGGAATCTCCTCTGCTCTTGGGAGGAGTGTGCAGTGACCCACCTTATTTCCTTATGGGTGGAAAAGCAAACACACAGCAGCCTTTACCTTCCATTTGGAAATGAGCACAGCAGGAACACTGGGAAGAGCTGGCCGGAAGGAAGGCCAAATTTTGTTTGAAGTCATGTTGAGTTTTGGTGTGTTGTGTCGCCAGGGGAGCCCCGTCTGTGAGCTGGGTGCTGAGGGGGGAGCACCAGGACAGCCCCCGGGTGCACAGGAGCAGCTGCCGCAACGGCACCGGGCAAAGCTGCGCCGCCCTCATCATCAGGAGAGTGGTGGCCAACGACACCGGCTACCTCACCTGCGCCCACGACCACTACCCAGCCCGGGAGGACCTCATGGCCAGGATCTATGTCTTTGTCCAAGGTAGGAGCTGCATTTTTGCTTTTTCAATTATGGGGGTTTGGTACTGCCAGCTGTGTTCGACCCGGGGGTCTGTGCCAGGCAGAACCAGCCACCCAAGGGAGATGCTCTCCCAGATCCCACCTCCCCATTGGCACAAGCACTGAGCAAGCACCAGCTCTGGAATTCTGAAGAGGATGGATATATTTGGATGTTTGCGCCAGCTGAGTTCTCAGGGATACAAATGTGAGAACCAGAGATTACCTGTCCTCAATTCCAGGACTTGAAAGCAAGATGATCCCATCTAGTTTTGTGTTCCAAGTAACGGATACACTGACTTCTTTAAACCTCTTTTCCTTTTAAGACTAAATTCTTTAATCCTAAAGGGTTTTGCTGTCACAGTGCTCTTCCTAAGATTCATCTTAAATGCCCAAGTCCTCTCTCTTTCCCTTCCTCCCCAGGCATGAAACTCACTGACAACATTCTTCGTAATTCCTCCCATCCTACACATTTGTATACTGCTTTGTCCTTCACATTTGGGAGACAAACTCAGCAAAGCTGGATGACTGCATTATGCATATTTTATTGTAAAAAATGGCCCACTGCTCATTTTTGTCCCCTTTAAGCTGCCTCTCCCCCATGTGTCAGAATCACCGAGTTCAGATCCAATAATAAACGGAAGCAGAAACTTTAGAGGAGGAACGTGGTCCTCTGTGATTAAGTGACTGCAGCCTACTGAACAATCAGTTCAATAATATGAACTTTTGTTAGAATATTGCCCCAAAAATGCTGATCTTTTTTCCAGCCTACTTGACAAATGCATTACTAAACACTGAATCATCTTGGATCTTCCAAGCTGAGATTGTGAATCCTCAGATAAAGGAACTGACTTTTAGTATGTTGAATAGGCGCTGACATGAACTTCTCCGGTGCTGAATAGTCTTAGCCTTTGGTTCCCCACAAATACTCATGGGAATGAATTAATTTCATTTTTCTAGTAAATGCTAAATTGTGGTTCTTTGAATCTTCTCCTTAAAACAAATGCTCAAGAGGCCATCAGTTTGTCTGATGGTATTTGAATAGCCCAGCAAACCCACACTTACAGAAAACACAAGTTTTGCCGGGCAGCTCTGACAGTGTAATAATGGTGAAACCACCACGAGCTGTGACTTCCATCCCCAGGGGACTGTGATGTGCCCACACTGCTAAATTCAGCTTCTGCACCACCAGGTGAACACACCTGCTTAATTCATGTGGGTGACATTTTCTTGTCTATGTTGAAAATAGTCCCTTTCTACTCTTATCCTGCTTTCCCAGCAAGTTTTCTTCTAATTGGAAAGTAGCTTTTTGGCGTTACTTGTTAGTTCCTGAAGTAATTCTTTTTCTCCCTTTCTACTTCCTCTTTCTGGTTTTTTTTTTGTGGTGCTCTGAGCCCGGGTTGCTTTATCCCCCCTGGTTCTTGCTCTGAGCTGTTTCCTTTTCTCATCACACCCTCTCAGATGCCCCACATGTAACATTGTTAACCCAGCCCTGTGCCCACGCTCCAGGAAACGCTGCACTGAAAACTCAATTCTCTCCTGATTCAGTGCCCTGGCTGCCTACCCAGGTCTCGGTTACTCTGTGCAGGAGCACGTGCAGGAAATTGGATGGATCTTCTGGGACTGCCTGAGTATTTTCCTGAAGAATATATCTTAAGTTATGAAATGCTTGCCGGTGATGTGTTTTGGAACAGAGCTAATCTAAAAAAATCTAAAAATATGGCAGGATGTCCTCCTGCTTGCCTGAGTCTGCTGTGCCAAGGTCCCCCTGACAAACAGCACCGTGTGGCTGTTTCTCTAAATCAGCCTCCAGGACTGTCCTCTCTCGGATGCAATTTAATTGTGTCATGCATCCTCCCTGCTCTAAAGCTCTTACTCAGATTCATGTGCTTTAAAAGTTATTGAGGGAAAGTGGGTGGAAAATGGTCCAGCTTGAACTGTGCACTCCTTGGGATCCCTCTGGATCACCCTGGTCCCTGTCCTGCTCACCCACCCCACGGCACAGCTCTGCCACAGCAGCTCAGTCTGGAAGCTGCAACTGCTGGCTGGGATCTGTCTTGCCATGCTAAGGAAGCTGCTTGGGCCCATGAAATGGAGCTATTTATACCTCAGCAAGGATGCTGTGCTCAGGGCACACTCTTCTTCCCATTCAGTCCCTGTGTATATTTGTTGGAAGCCAGCAGGGGACAGGAAAACTGCTCAGCAGTGAGGGCTTTGTAGGCTCTGGAGTTAAACAAGGTGTTCAGAACATACCTATGGTTTTCTCCAACATTTTAACATGCCTCTTTAAGGAAATTGGTGTCTGGGCATCACTGAGAAACCCATCAGTTGTCTCCAAGCGTCCTCTGTGAGTGCCAGATGAGGGTGAGGTCCAGGGCACATCTCTCCAGATGTTTTGTGGAGAGAGCAAGTGCTCAATGGGGTGTTTGCGAGGCTGAGCCAAGTGGAGTGAGAAAATGTAGAGGCAGACCCTGAAGGCTGGAGAGTCCTCTGAGGTTCCAAGCCATTATTGCCAAAAAAGGCAGGGTAACGGTATTTTTTCCCTTCATTCCTGGCCTGCCTCTTGACACCAAAATGAGAACATGATTGTGTCGGAAGCCCTGCTTATTGGCTATTATTTCCTGTGCTTGCTGCTGTTTTTCCAGCTTCCCTGGTGCAGTTCCTCAGCTCTGTCAGGCTCTGGCGCTCGGCAGCTCTCCCGCCGGTGCCATGGAGCTCTGACCCTGCACATCACTGGGATCAGGAGGGACACAGAGGCAGCAGGGGCAGCTGCCAAGCCTCAGCTGCACCCTGACACTCAGCAGCGAGGCACAACTCAGGATCTTAATCCTGAATAATTGTTCCCGAGGCCCTTTCTGCTTCCCGCTGCAGCTGCGGGATTGTAATTAAAAAGGAAGACAACCCCCTTCTCCTGTTGCCTGTCTCCTTGTTGAAAATGCAGAGTAGCTCAGGGCGGCAACAGAAATAGTTGGGTGTTTTTAACTGCTTCAAGTTCACTGCAGCTCCGAGGGATAATCTCTGCAGGGAAAGGCAGTGTCTGGTCCAGCCCTGGGCAGGCAGAGCAGCCAGACAGCTCTCGTGGCTGCTGTCAGAGCACGGGGTGGGTGGGGGAAGCCCCCCCTCAGTGCACAGACACGCTGTCCCTGCTGAGCCAGCTCTCACAGGGCAGTGAGGACAAGCCTTTGCTGCCCACGGAGGAACCACGTCAGAGTGTCCCACGTGGGTGGCAGGAGCCCACAACAGGGTGTCTCACGTGCTTGGCATCTCCATGGCAAACGCTGCCACAGCCACCCAGACGTGTCATCTGCTTCCATCTGCCTTCTGCAATCACCCTTCCCAACCCAACCGATACCTCCCTGTGAGGAACATACTCATTTATTCCAGCTTTTGGGATCCCTGTGCCAAAGGAAAGGGCAGGCTCTGTGAAAATCAGTGGTTCCATCATTGTGTTATCACCTTTATTCTCATACTAAATCCACAGCACTGCACTGCACCAGCTACTAAGAAGAAAACTGACTCTATCCCAGACAAAACCAGGACAGCATCCATCCCTTATTCCGTATCATTTACATGATGCCAGGCCCCACGTTTTCCAATAGCCCATTGCCTTTCCTGTCTTTTAATATATATACACACAGATACCATTCCCAGCTGAAACCAGGACAGTAGGGCACATATACAATTTAACATGGCCTAGAGAAGGAGGAAAAAAGATAAATGAAGAAAAGATTCGTTCCACCTTCCCAAAGGGCTATCTCAGGCCCCAGTCTAGACAGGAGTCAGGACTTGCAGCTCTTAGCTATTTGAAATACTGTTACTGTCAGCAAAGAAGTGTCTCACAGTGAGAGTGCTGGGGGTGTCAGCTGGAAGAGCTCCTGCCTCAGCCCAAATGCTGCATCAGCTCTGAGTTCCAGCCCCGAGCTGTGTGTAACAGTCAGGGCTTTGCTGCACCCTTTGTACCACTCCAGCAGGCCATCAGAGGAAGGAGCACCAGTCCATTTGGTTCTGATTCCCTCCACTAGCAGCTTGTCTGACTTTCCTGCTGAGGTGACTGGAGCTGGTTACATCTTGCCAAATAGTGCCTGGAAAAGTTCAGCCAGGTTTCCAAGCTGTGATTGCTGCCCACACCCCAAAAGCACTACTTTGCTAGAGCTGTAGGGCTACAGGAGGCACCTCCTCATCACAGACATGGGGCCAGCAACACACAGCCTCTAGTCTAAAGCAGGGCTGTTATTCTCTTTCTTGAAATAATGCTGCCTGTGATAGGGCTGGTTCTCAAATAAGTACTTTGGAAACTCAAGTCCCACCTCCTCTGACTGTAGCTGGCACAAAACGCTGTGTGTGAGCCCACTACAGCAGTGCCGGCTCCCACAAGGGTCTGAGCACAGTGGGGGGGCATTCCCCAGTTCCTGTTGGTCCCAGTGGCTCACTCTCTGATCACAGAAACTGGTGAGCATTTCAACAGTGTCTCCCCACCCAGAGCCATCAGTGCTGGGATTTCACCACCTCAGTGCTGCTGTGAGTCAGGAACACAGCAGGACTGAGAGAGCAATTTGCTTCCAGACATTTGGTTTTCAGCACTGTTGTTCACAGGAGCACAGTGTACCCCAAAGATACCCCTGCAGAGAGTTTGAGTTCTGGCTCCTGTTAAAGCTCATGTGGACACCACGAAGGCACCAGCACTGCCAGCCTGAGCCACAGTGCAGTCCTGCCAGGAGTCCAGGGCACAGGGACTGCAAATCAAATCTGAAGCAAGACAGACATTATATGGGAACACAAGTCCTGTTAAGGCCATTCTGAAGAAAAAAGAGGGTGCATGCATCCCAGCAGCTTGTCCTGCTGGTCAGCTCCAAAAGCAAGGCATTCCCAGGGAAGGGCAGGAGATCTCCCTTGCCGCTGGAAAGAGCTGGTACAAGTGCTGCATCAGGGTAGAGTGTCACATCAGCCACAGCTTCTTCTCTATTGACCAAGCACAGCCCAGAGATGTGAAGTGCCATTGTCTCCATCCCTTCCCCATCCAGAGAAATCTAAAGAGGATGGAAGTGCATGGAAACACCCCTCACATGAGATCATATTTTAGTTCTGATGGTCTTTGAAGCTGATTTCTACCTTCTTAATTCTCTTGAGAGTTCACAGAGATAAAGCATATGTGAGAAGCAGAAATGCAGGGCCAGGCTCACAGCCTGGCTTGGGACTTGGCATGCTTTCTCCAAGATATTCCAGGGGGAACACAGTTGGAGCTGCATTTCTTCTTTCTTCCACACTGGAGACACCGAGACAGCTACACTTGCTGCCAGACACTGAGCAAGCTGAGATAGGCAAAGGCTGTTCTATCTGCTCAGGGGAAGCCCAGCAGATAAACTGGTGTCCCACACAGAGTGGTGGAAGGGCTTGGCACCACATCCCAGTTAACAGTGTCAGGGCCACACCACATGGGAATACAGGCTGTGTCACTGGGCAGGACCCTCTCTGTTGTTCCTCAGGGACAAAGGGATGGATCCAAGGGAAAAGCAAGATGCTTTTAATTCTGAATCAAGACATTCAGTATCTTCAAATTGTATCCTAAAGGGTGTATTAAGTGCAGGAGCCTTGTAAGATCCAATGTTGAGTGAGCAGCAGATGTTCCTGGCACTGTCAGGGACAGTTCTTGACAGCCCAGTAGGAGAATGTACCAATCCCCTCCCCAATGATGGAGAATTTCTAAGTGAAATCCCAACAGCCAAAATCACACACACTTCCCTCCCTTCTTCCTTCCCATTCCTTATCCACTCAGGAGTTGTTGAGCCTTCCCCAAGGTCTGGCAGCAGCAGCTAATGTGAGAGATCTGTTCTTAATGGGACTTAACTAAGACCTGTTCTTAAAGGGACTTCAGGTAAAGCTGGGGAATATTTTCTACAAACTCAAAGCCTGCCTAAAATCTGGTGTGAGGAGTCAGAATTTATAAATTCTCCTGCTGCTTTAAACATAATTCCAGCCAAAGCATGGAGAATTCTTTTTTGTATTGTTCTTTTTTACACATAAATCTTTCCATTTTGCCTTTATTTGTTTGGCAGTGAGAAGCATTTTGCTTCTACAATTTTCAAGTAACACTTTTGAAAGTAATATTTTTTCTCTGCAAATATTCCTATGTTTCTTACAGTAATCTCCAGGGGAAGAATGCATTTCATTTGACCAAAACAGAATGCTTCATGTTGACTCAGAATGGCTTCTGGGGGCTTTGCAGTCACTTTTGTTTTGCCTAAAGAGAAAATATTCTGCTTTCTGTTTAATCTAAACATTCCACCACCAATTCTTTTCATTGCTAAACTGAAAGGTCTTTTATTTTCAAAGATCCAGTTTCAAAACAAGTTCCTTTATAGAAGTTACTCCTGTACCTAGAGGAAGCTTTGATGGGTTACCAGGGGAAATACAGCAGACCAGGCAACTTCCCTGTGAAGCTTTCCAAAATGCTCTGCCCAAAGTGTCACTTCACAGCTAATGCTCCCATTACTGTAAAGAACAGGTTATAAACCTCCTCTCAGTGTTTTTGACCTTGATGAAGACAGGCTTCATGGGGATTATGTCAAAACATGAACTTAAAGAACCTGCAAAACTCTGCCCAGGCTTCCCAGCTTAGGTATGGCTGAAGGAATGGAATAAAGAGTGAGGGTGAGAGAATTATCTTTAGCTGGAACACAGTGAGAAGCAAAATGAGAATGTTCAGGAATTACATGGACATGAAGAGCCGTGAATGACTGTCCTCAAAGGCCATTTAGTGCTTGTCATCTCTGTGGGCTGACAGACAGCACCTGAGGGGAGAGGCAATATCAGCTCCCCTGCTTTAGATGCGAGACAAATATCATAAGACAAATTGCTGTCACGGTGCAGGAAACACGAGCAGAAATAAAAAGCACCCAAAATCCTGTACAAAATCCTCTGTGTGTGTGTGTTTCAGCAGGATGTTTCAGACTCAGGCAGGTGACAGAGTGCTGGAAAGTGAAGAGCTGTAGGAGAGACTGAATCTACAACACCCTGAGAGCACTGCTGAGGGGTTTTAGGGTCCCTCAGCTTCACCAGGTGGCAGGACAGGGCTGAGCTAAAAGGGACCCTCCCAAAGCTGATCCTGAGCAGCAATTAATCTCCTCCTGGACAGAATGAGAATCTAAACATAAAGGGCTTCACTGATTCAAGGAAAACAATGTTCTGCAGGCACTTGACCTTTGAGTTGTTTTTGTGAGTGTCGTTTGATTTCCCTGCCTGGCTGTCCCCAGGGCTGGACAGCAGGTCCCTTCCCTCCTCCATCCCCCTGCCACGGCTTCCTTGGCTTTGCTGTTTGTGTTCCCTCCTGAGCTGTGCTGGGTAAACAGTAACACCCTGGCCTGGCTACAGCTTCCTGCAAACTTCCACTGACCTGGAGAGCTCAACAGCCAGTCTGAGACCGAAGGGAAGGGGCCTTTCCCTTGCCTTGGAGCTGGGGCTGCAGCTGATAAGTGCCTAATGGGCTTCAACTCTTGTCTTTCTTCACATATAATGAGCTCTGAAGCCCACAGTAAATCATTCTTTTTAATTAACCTTTGGGAATTGATCGGTGTTTCTTTAGGAGTAAAATTCCTAGGGCATATCACCTTCCCAGCTCAGGAAGAACGGATGTGCCAAGCTACAGGGAAATGCTCTATTTTCATAAAGTGTTTCTGTGCTGGGAATTTTTCCCTTGGAGTTCAGTGCTGGTGACTGTGGAGAGGACAACACCTGCATCTCCCATGCCACAGCTCTCCAAATTGCACCAGTTGAGTGCAGTTGATTTACACCACCTGGAATTACATCTTCCTTGAGTCTGAGGTTATCATTTTTAAAGAAAAGTGACCCTGTCCCTTTAGTTTCAAGAAATTCTGTCTCTGAGAGACTTTTTTACAAGGAGTTAACTGATTGCTGATGAACTGAAGGTGGTGGACATGTCTGTAAATCTGGCAGTGACACTCCCAGTGTTCCAGCAGATCATATTTCTACGCCATGGTCAGTCTGAACTACTTAGGAGTTTCATGAAGGATCCATTTTTTGTCTGCACAAACCAAACAAAGGTATCAGCTGGCACTTGATTAGTTCAGAATTTATTCTTTGTCATTTTGTTAAGCTCCAATGCAGAGCCATTTTACATTTGCTTATCTGTTAATGAACAGTCCAGCTGCTTGGAAAGGCTCTTGCTCAGAGCCTCTCCTTTCCAGTGTGCCCGGTCCTGCTCAGGAGGGGTTTTGGAGCAGCTGGAGCATGAGCAGATGCAGGACACACCAGGTTTGCCTGTTCTTTTTTTGGTGGGGCTTTTAGTGCTTGATGAATGAGACACTTGAGAAACTCTGGCTGCCCCATCCCTGGAAGCGTCCAAGGCCAGGTTGGATGGGGCTTGGAGCAACCTGGGCTAGTGGAAGGTGTCCCTGCCCATGACAGGGGGTGGCACTGGATAGTCTTTAAGGTCCCTTCCAACCCAAACCATTCTGGGATTCTATGACATTGTTTTTTCCTTTTGCACAGTTTTACAATTAGGGAGGAAAATAAAGCCTCCCTGACCTCATGGACATACCCAGGTGCTTGACCTTCCCCTGCAGCTGCCTGTCCCTTTCACTCCAGAGTCACTGTCCCCTGATGGCCCAAGTACAGCCCTAAAACCTCCTGTTTAAGCTTTCATGTCAAGCCTGTAGCAGTGCACCTGCCACTGCAGCAGGAGCTGCTCTACTCATCTCTGCAGATATCCCACCCCCAGGTATCCCAGCCCAGATATCCTATGCCCAGGTATCCCAGCCCAGGTATCCTATGCCCAGGTATCCTATGCCCAGGTATCCCACCCCCAGGTATCCCAGCCCAGGTATCCTATGCCCAGGTATCCCAGACTAGGTGTCCTATGCCTGGGTATCTCATCCCAGGTATCCCATGCCCAGGTATCCCATGCCCAGATATCTCATCCCAGGTATCCCAGCCCAGGTACCCCAGCATGTTGAAGAGCCCCAGTATTGCAGATGAATACAAGGAGGGAACAGCCCTTTGCTAGACAGTGAACCCTCTTTAGGCTCAGGCTCCAAACTGGATAAAGTTCTGCCCTAACACAAATCACAGCCTGCACAGGGCTCTGGGACACCTCACTTATTTAGGAAAGAGAAGGACCCATAAAATATAAAACCTTTTTCTTTTCTTTTTTTTCAAAACACAGTGAGAATAAAGCCCCTGAGACCCAACATTCACTAGTGATTAACAATGAGAGCTCAAGCCATCCCTCCCTTTCCCCACCCAACCTTTATAACCCAGAAACTGCCTTTTTTTGAGAAATTTTATTCTGTTTTGACTAAGGTATATCAATCATTCAATATCGGTCACAGTTCAATACTTTCCAACATCTTAGGATTATTTAACATGTGCTTAGCTGCCTTTTTCTTTTTGACTTATGTTACTTTTTAAACAAACAGTGGTATTCTGAAATTCCCTCTAAAAATATTGGCACAAATATTTTTATATTCAGTGCTCCCATCTTTTCAGTCCAAACTTGACCCAGGATTGTGAACAGCTCCTTTTTTCCCAGCAGTTTCTTCTTGGCTATACCCTTGTCCACCCCGGCACATTCGTTGTTCTCTTTTTTTCTCCACAGGACTAGAAGTAATCGTGACTGCCTTTCCCCTGACACTTTTTGCACTCCCAGTGCTTGCTGCAAATACACAAAAATCTACTTTCTCTGCTTTTTCCTATCACAAATAATCCAAGGATCTTCTTTTAATAGTCCAGAGTCTTATTTTAAGACGAAAGTCCTTTCACCATGTGCACAAGCTTTAAAATTGGCCATCAAAGCACTGTCACACTTGATACCTCCAAGTGTGGTTCAGCTGGAGAGCAGGACTGCAGAGGAACTGAGCAGCTCAGGGACAAACACTAAACACATTTTCATAATGTGACTCAACAGAAGAATTTAACAGACGTGTTTGGGAAAGTGAATGACACCGGACTGAATATAAATATTTCCTATTAGTTTTAGGGATTGGACCAACCCACAGAGCTGTGGTCTGGAGATCTGGTTTCTCAGCCCCAGGCTTGATTAGAACCAGCTCCTGCCTGACCAGAAAGTTCAGATGTATATCTGAACTTCCTAAATGTGGGGACATTATAGGTCTAATTTTTTAATTCCAATAATCTTTCTCACCTAATGTTTTTGCAATGCCCTTGCTCCAAAGCAAATGCCTTTTGATGGAGTAACCCAGTCACAATAAACCAATGGCTCGGAATAAAAGCTGGCACGAAAAGAGAATACTAGAAATCAGGGAAATCATCCAGAATTCTGCTCTTCAACTGATGTTTTACTACCTCATGTTCAGTGCTCCTGATCAGCCCCTTGTCACAGCTCCCCACACTAATCCCACATCTCTGGTACTTGCACAGTGCCCCAAGAGCCTCTTATAAAACACGGTCATCACCACATGTGTGGCCTCTCTGACACACAAAGCTCCAACCAACACTTGCCCTCATCGTGATGAATCCCATGGTATATTTCTTCTCCTAAGAATCCTATTTCCAGTTCTCAGAGCTAAAATTAAGCTCTCAAAACCACAAAGGGCACAAAGGGTATAGCCAAGAGTCCCACTCTCCTGTGTCAGTCTCTGCTGTCAGCCTTTGTGAGTGAAACTGGTTTGGATTGTGGAGAAAAGGAACTCCAGCTCTGTACCGAGCTGATCCTTCAAAGGTTAATTCCAAGTGACAGCACTTAACCATTTCCATGACATTCCTTGAGCAAAGACTATTATCATCAGTCAGGAAACACACATTGATACCCCTGGATGAGTGACAAGAGGGCTCCCAACACCCAGAAGTAGCACTGGCATCTTGATTTGGTAGTCCATGGAGTTTTTCATGTACTTGCACATAAATCTGTGCCATTCAGGGCAATTTTTGGATGGGCATGGGGCTAGATCCCAAGCCATTGGTCCTTGCCTCTAATCCCGAGGTGACACTGGCATTTACAAACAGGCAGGACGTGAGTGGGTGTCCTATCACACGTCCCAGTGAGCCTTTCTGAGCAGTTTAACTGCTCAGACTGCAGTGCCCTCCCAGCAACTGAGCAGTAAAGGAGCAGTTTTGCACATCAATGTTCTCCTCCCTGCAGACTACAGGAATCCATTTGTGGAGATTCACCCGGAGCATCCCGAAATCATCTACATTTTGGATGACAAGAAAACAGTGGTTGTTCCCTGCCGTGTCACCTCGCCAGACATCAGACCCAAGCTTACCCAGGTAAGTGACTGCTTCAGGGAAGCTCAATTCAAAGCTCTGGGCTGCCAACGCAGTGGGTAAAAACACAAATTAAGATGTATGAAGCTGGGTGAGTTTCAGAAAAAAAATAGCAAAGTCACTGAAAATCCAGAAGCAGGGTCCTGGTCTTGCAGTGTTATGATTAAACGGGGTGCAAAGGCGTTTGGAGGATTAGGCTGAGTTTATCACATATATTTCTGATCTTGTGGCTTGTTCCTCCATAAATTGGCAAAGGTAGGTCATAAAACACTGTTTTTTCTTCAGAATTCTTTGTACAACACCTGGTTATTCGCTCTCTTCAGAAGGCTTCTCTCTTTTATACCTTGAACTTCCTCAGAACAGTTGCCCATTTTTGCTTCATTTCATCGATTTAAACCAAGTTTCAGACTTGGGAATAAGTGGCTGCAGCATCCACCCCTTTGGCAGCAGCTACACCTGAATGTCAAGGTTACAGAACTGTCTGTGGAGGCCAAGGCTGTTTTGGATAATAAAAATGGAACTTTAAGGTCTGGGGCTTCCCGAATTGATGAAGGTGTAGTCACTTGTCTGAAGGGCTTTAGAGCTGCTCTCCAGAGAAGCCTGTCATGGAGCGAGGAACAGAACATAGGTCTTCTGCCTCCAATCCTGCATTTTTCCTCAAGCCATCCTGATGGGAACAAGAGCTCATCCCCTGCCCCATTTCCAGCCTGTTCTGAGGGGCTGTGGGAAGATGGGGCTGTTCTGGACATGGTGTAAGAGCAGAGCACACACAGAGAGGCTCGTGCTGTGCTGGGAGAGGGGTCCGAGCACCTCTGCTCCTCTCAGCAGTTGGATGTCTCAGATGTCTCCTCCTGGGAGACAGCACATGGAATCCCGGAGGCTCCTGCTGAGACCCATGGCAGGTTTCCAGCAGACGTGCAGAGGGACAGCATGGGCCTTATTGATGCAGCAGAATTCCTTTTTTAAATTCTGTCAGCAGGGGTTAAAAGGGAGCAATACGGCTCCTCTCCAGTTATAGCTTATTACTTTAGCCTGGATAAGTGTTATCACCTTCCCTCCCTGGCTACAAAAATGAAACATCCCCATCTTATTCCAGACTGCTTCAAACAAATTCATGGCTGCAGAGTGCTCTCAGTCATGTGAAACTCAGTGTGGCCTTGAACTCCAACCTCCACATTTATTCCCTTATTTATGGGCAGCCTTGCTCCCCTTTCTTCCCAGCTAAATTCTCTCCTGGTAATTTCCAACACAAACTAAAGCCCTTTATCTTGCTGCTGGAATGAAATCTCCACTGAAATCTCCCTTTTGAGATGCACAGAAAATAGTCCCCAAAAGATTCTCCCCCTTCGAGGCAGAGCAGCCGGAGGGCAGGGCATGGACGTAGATGCAGTTTTGGGCACCACAATATGGTGGTGGAAAGATATTAAGTTGTTAGAGAGCGTCCAAAGGAGGGCAATGAAGATGGTGCAGGGCCTTGATGTGAAGCCGTGTGAGGACACTGAGGGCACATGGTGTGTTCAGCTGGAGGAGAGGAGACTGAGGGGAAACCTCACTGCAGTTCCAACTGCCTGGGCAGGGGCAGAGGAGGGGCAGGACTGAGCTCTGCTCTGTGTGACCAGGGACAGGGCCCGATGATCCCTGTGGGTCCCTTCCAGCTGAGCACATTCGCTGATGCCATGCTGAGCCCTGCTCCCCACAGAGCGCTCCGGGCGGCAGTGCGGACACCCCGCTCGTCGGGAAGCGCTGTCGGCCCCGGAATCCAGCTACGGAAAGTCAGCGCTTGTGTTGCCCTGTCTGGGAATTGCACGGCGCCCTGTGGAGCCAAGGTGGCGGCTTCCCGTGAGGGGAGGAAGCGCGGCGGGAGAGGAGCGGAGGTGGAGCGGGGGGGAGGGGGAGGGAGAGAGGTGGACAAGGCGATCAGACAAATTTAGAACATCCTCTACTTCCAAATTTAATCTCCAGTAGACAACGCACTTCAAAGGCAGGGAAGCCACTGTGACTTCCTTCGAGCAGCATCGACACTTTTTGTTTGATTGTTTAAATATGTATTTTCAGATGTTTTATGAGGACATTTAATATGTGTGTAGTGTTGAAAAGGGCCTCCTGAGTGGGGTTATTTTTTCTTTCCCCTCCTCTTGCCATCGGGGAGCAGAGCTGCCAAACCATGAAGTTCAGCTTTATCACATTTTATTATTCTTGTAGAAAATGTACTTTTTTCCACCGTAAATTAAGTTCCTTATGTTACCATTATACTTTAAAATCATTGCACTCTCTGGCCTTTAAATATGCATGGAGAAAGGTACCTCTTGCTAATACTAAGCAGATCCCAGCTAACTCTATATATCATCTTTGTTATTAATGAACTCATGCTAAGACACATATTTCAGATTTTAATTTTGCTTAACATGTTTTTAATTCTGGGCAAAAAAAAAAAAGCATTTTCGGTCTTGTCAGATCTGTTTAGTCACTGATCTGGTTCAGTGTGCAGTTGCCACTTACAGCTCTGACCTTCACAAGTGTTAAAGCATGAATAAGCCTCAGGTCTCAGATCTCCTTCTGTAATTTGTCTTATTTTTCCTAATGGTTCTAAACAGAGACGCCACAGCTTGATTATTTCAAAAGCATTTACATGAAATCCCTGTTTCTTACTGCTGTCAGAAGAGCTGACAAAAATACAGCAACTGTCTCCCTGTGCCTCCTTCCCACAAAACATCCCCAGTCCCTGCCCCTCAGCCAGAATCCCTTTGTCTTTGGTCTGGGCTGAAAATGTAACAACAAGTGACCCAAACCAATGCCAACCTCATCCCTGGTGTATTCAGAGGAGAGTTCTGAGCCTCAGCTCCCAGGGCCTGAAACTGCAAGTTCCGTGGAACAGGAGAATTATTTAGACTAAATCCTATTTAAGCTACAGTGCCAAACAAGGGTTCTGGCTGTTGGGAGACAAACAGAAATTGCACATTGCTTAACAACTGGGATAGGAGCAAAACTGTTCCATCACTGGGGAAATTCCTGCTTGCAGTCCCTGGTGCTGCTCTTCCCTTGGTTAGCTCCACAAGATAAAACAAGGTCTTTGAGAAAAGAACAACATCAAGTTGTTCATTCAAGTTGCTCCTTTGAGCAGCCAGACTGGGAGGAGGAGGAGGGAGAAGCACTGCTAATAAAGTTAGCCATCATGTGTGTAAGCACACTGAGATTTCCCCAAACCTTTAATTTTTTGGGGCAGAAGTGATCTTGAGATCACTCCTATAGAGCATCCCCAGTCCTAAAGGGCCTTCCCTTTTCCTGATAGGAAAGTCAGACCTACCTAGGCTTCCATTCACCTTCCTGCAAAAACACACTCCTGAGCTATTTTTCTGCACTTAATTTCACATTAACACACAGGGTTTCCCTGTGTGTTAAAATTAATAATAGCAATAAACTAATTATTCCCACCAACAAAAGCCAAGCTACTTGACACTAGTGTGTCCAAGAGTATATGGAGGAGGGTTCATCCTAATTTGCCTTTTGTATTCTCACTTCTTCCTCACGAGGAGAATGTTTTTTTAGAGAGAATGTTTTTTTCAAGAATCTCAGAACACTACAAATGTTTATGAATTTAGGATAAAAAATGTCTGTTACTAAGTCCCCTGATTTCTGCCATCCATGATTTACACTTTGAAGTCACCAGAAAATCCACAGGGTGCTCTGAGTGTGTCTTCCCCCTTTCTGTGGTATAGATGACTGGCCGCAGATCATACCTTGTATATAACTGCTGTCAGGTGAGTCAGTGATATGAATAATTCTGATTTTAGGGGGCTCTCACTTCACACATATTTATAAAGTACTGTGAGATCCCAGGAAAATGTGTGGAACTGGGAGAAGCAAACCTTAACCACTTGCAAAAATATTACCCTACAAAATTAATATAAGATGGGCATAATTATTTCCCATAAGGAGATGAGAGAAATGGGACCTGCAGTGGGTAGCATAGCATCTTGCCCAAGATCTGAGAGAACTGGAGCTGCTGAAAAATCCCATTACGATGTCCAAGTTTTGGATTTCAAAGACAGTCCCACTTCAGGAGGGCTCTTCTGTTTGCTTAGGTTGATGTTGCTTAAGAAGTGTGTGGAATGAGACCACCCACCACTCTGGGAGGTGGAATCTCCCCCTGCATCTCCCAGAACAGCCTTGGCTGGTTGCCTCAATGGTCGGAGGGGAAAGGGAAGGTCTCACAAGCGTCCTTGTCTGTTCTCTTCCAGTATCCTTCTTCTGCAGAGATCAACTTCAAGAGGATGGTGTGGGACCCGAGGAGAGGGTTTGTCATCCCCTCTCACTCCTTTGTGTACTCTGGAGTGCTCACATGCTCTGCAAACATCAACGGCACCGTGTTCAACTCCTACTACCTGGCCCAGAGACTGGGTGAGTGACCCCCGGGGCCAGGCATGGCCAAAACGGCTCTGTTTCACTGTAAACCCCTGGGATTATTTCTTGGGGAGCCTCAATAACATTTGATATATCTAACTGGCATGGATCTCTAGCAAGTCCAAGCTGGAATGCTAAAAGAAAAATCAGTCTTCCCCTTTCTTCCTATTTAATAGAGCTTGGATTTGATCCACTCCTGATTTTGAAAAATTAGCAAGTGTTGAGGTGGTACAAAACAGGACTGTTTCATTCAAACCACACCAAGGCTTTGTTTGCTTGGATTGAGCTGTGTGTATATTCAAACAACTGGATAAACCAATAGCAGCCTTATATTTGCTTCTGGTCATTAAACACACACAATCATGATATAAAAATCTCACTAAACTGCTAATTCAAATCTTTGCTTTTTAGTATATTTTCTCTTGCTGATTTACTACATCATTTCCCTTGTACTTACAGTTGAGCTTCAGCTCATAAAGCAAATCTGATTTTGAAGCAACTGAACATTAAATTTTTGAGTACTGGACTTCTATATGAACTCAACTAGAATTTGTTTTTCTTTTGCTTTCAATATATGTTCTTTCTTTCCTCATATATCTTATATTTATTGTAACTTCATTCCCATTAGATCATGGCATTCTTCTATACAATTAGCACTCAGCTTTAAACAACAAGCTTGTAAATTTATATGGCAGCCAAATAAGAGTCCTGTAAATCTCTATCTTTTTTTTTTTTCACTGCTGGAGTAACTTTTTACTAAATCATGAATGCAAACCTAAAAAGTCTCTTAGATCATCTCTCTGCAACCCACAAGTACCCAGTCAATCCCTTCTATCCTGTGTTACTGTGCAGTGCTCAGGGGTATGTTTGGTACAGGGCACCAGAAACAGGATGAAATTTAGTTCAGAGCTGATGTGTTTAAGGCATCAATAAATACGAAAGATCAAGGTTTGGGGATCCAATTCAGAAAGGGAAGGGTGCAGGGCAGGAGAGGGCAGGAGAAACATGTTTCATGTTCCACAGAAGTGGAGCCTCTCACAGATAACCACGTGTTGAGGCCTCAAAAGGATGAGTCACCTCTAAAAAGCCTTTCTCTTGAGCTGAGGAGTGAGGGTTGGAGCCAAACATGGCAAAGGCAGGAGAAGTCATGGCTAAATGACTCTGTCCATGGGATTAGCTGCTGGTCAGGCATTTACACAACTGACCCCATGTTTCCATGTGTGGGCATTTCCCACAATTTCCACAGCAAGGGCAGAATAAGAGGAGGTGTTTTGGGAAGTGAAAGGAGTGGATGTTGGAGAGGCAATTGTAGTGTCGATTCCACCCTTTGTGTGACTGATACAGAGAGTACTGTAAGGTTACACCTTTGCCCTTCCCATTCCAGAGGGCAGAATACAGAACCTAGCTCTGAAAGCAACTCCCAAAAAACTGCTGGTTGGAGAGACTCTCCATCTGGAATGCAAAGCAGAAACCTTCATCAACGGGCGCATTGAGTTCATCTGGACGTGTCCCCGTGGGAGGGTGAGTTGATGCAAACTGATTCTGCTTCCACGCATCTCCCCCTTCCCAAGACAAAGACCTGTCCACAGGCCTGAGGCAAACCTGACCACACTTTCTTCTGAAACATATTCAACCATTTGTAAGCCTGTAAATGATCGTATTTTTAGACTGGATGAATCTGAAACTTATCTGACCTTCTTGAACCTGCAGATTAAACTGCAAATCTCAGGCTAAAAATACCCTGGCAAGAAGAGCCAGGAGTGTTTGCTTCTTATTGGGAAGAAAAACTCTCATTTCTTCTGCCCTGTGTGTCTCACAGGGACAAATCTCAAAGGCAGACATGAAGGTTGCAAGTTTTTCATCTGCTTACCCATTTTGGGATTTATGAAGTAGGAAAAAACAAAACAAAAGACAATTGTATCTGCTGAAATTGCCAGCAAAGAATGGAATCTAAATTCTGAGTGTATGTTCCTGAGCTTTCTGGGGAAGGCAATACAAAAGTGCCAAATGTGAAGTGGAAACATATAAGAGACTGAGCATTTGAGGTGCCAAACCCTCTCAGTTCTCCGAAAGAAACAACAGAGGGAAGAAGGGGTATTTTACAAATCAGTTCATGTACCTGAGATTCTGCTCATGGTTCTGTTTGGTGCTCAGAATTAAAATTAGTGGGGGTTTTTTTATTTATTTTTAGTTCAGCAAAATACACATTTCAAAGAAGGATCCAGGCCTCTTGGGAAGGTGTAAAATGTGATTCCTAAAAACTGATTAATTCTGACTTATTTTGCTTACTTAAAGAAAGAACGTCTGGGTTTGTTTCAGTAGAGAAACTACAGAAAACATAACATAGAATTTATCGAAGTGCAGTCACTGATGTGACTGAATTTTGTTTCTTGAACCCCATATGGTGGAAGAGAGTTGTTTTCCTATGAACCCTCCTTATATCTCCAACATTATAAATGTAAAATTTCTTGGCCAAATCTCTGGGTTAAAATATCCTATTAGAAGCAATAATGCTTTCTAAAATGCTACAGGAATTTGCATTGGCACTTGGCTGTCATAATATATTATATTTCTGTCATAATATATTTCTTTTAGAAAGTAGGAGTCTTTTAATATAGAAAAACACTGACTGTGACCAAAATAAATTTTAAAAAAACCAAAACCAAAACCCCAGGGCACAGCTCTGACCCTACAGCTGTTTTGCCCCAAGATCCCTGGGATTTGGTCCTGGAAAAGGACTGAGCTTTGATATATCCCCTTATTTACCTGTTTGCCCAGATTTCAGTAGAAAAGCACCACAGTTCCATTCTGTTTCTCTCTTATTAGACTCAATAGTGAAACCTCACACAAGAGCTCTTCCTGCTGATTTGTCTTTTATTTAATTTATTTCAGTGATGGGGAGATATGATAATTTTTATATGAATCACTTCTTTACTGGCAGACTTTGAAAGGCTGAACAAAACAATCCTCTTTCTGCTGCTTTTTGACCCTCTTTTTTAAAATGACTTGCAGCACCCCCATCCTAGAAGAGCAATGGACCAGAGTGACGTGGTGTATAAAGTTGGCAGCAGCCTGACAATTGAAAATGTCACCATGGAGGATGGAGGGCTGTACATCTGCAGGACATTCAATGCCACCAGGCTGGAGGCCAATGTCACAGTTACAGTGTACGGTAAGTGCTGCAGCTAACCAGGGCACCCAGAGACCAAGGTTGTTAAGCTTAAAGGTAGGAAATCTGTTGTTCTAGAAATGGCATTAGGAAGAAAGGCAACTAGTTAAACCAACCATCAATCATCTGTAACCTTGATGAGAGTCAGCACCCAGCACTGTGTCTTCAAACAAGTTCAAGAGGGTACATTGAGACTGGATATTGGGAAGGAATTGTTCCCTGTGAGGGTGGGGAGGCCCTGGCACAGGTTGCCCAGAGAAGCTGTGGCTGCCCCATCCCTGGAAGTGTCCAAGGCCAGGTGGACAGGATTTGGAGCAACCTGGGCTAATTGAAGTTGTCCCTGCCCATGGCAGGGGGTGGAATGAGATGAGTTTAAGGTCCCTTCCAGCCCAAACCAGTCTAGGGTTCTGTGATGTCTGAGGACATGGATTAATTTGGAGCTGAACTGTTTTGAAAAAGTCATGTGTGGTGCTGAGGCCCTTGTAAATCCAGCCTGTCCCTCCACATGGACAAGAGACACCCCAGGCACTTTCACACCCCGATCCAGGGGCAATGCAGGTGTATATTCCCTGCTTTCCATATCAGGTCCCTCATGTGGAAACAGCCCTTCCTGGCTGTGGCTGTGCTGTTCAGGAGCAGCCTGACATTCCATTTGGTTGGCTGAGCTCTTGTACTGGAAACAATCCCAGGCAGTCACAGCACAATTCACAGGTGTGAGCACTGTCCTGTGGTAGATCTGCCATTCCTTGTCTTCCTGCTCATTTCTCTTCCCAGACAAACCCTACATCACTGTTTCACATAAGAAAGGGCCTTACTACGAGATCACCTCAGGACATAAGTCACTGAAACTGGCTGCAAAGGTGGACGCCTTCCCTCGGCCCAGTGTCTCCTGGTGAGTACCCACATCGAGAGCAAAGTCAGGGATGCAGGACCTCCTTCAGGGCTCCTGTCTGGAATAGATTGTTCCTTATCACAGAGATAAGAGCTGGGAGTTGGCAATGCTCAGAGCCGGGGGCTCACACTTCAGCTGAGATGTGACTCTGCTCTGAGCTGCCCTAGTTCTGCGGAGCTGGGCAAGCCATACCTCATTCCCATGCTGGTTTTCCCCCTAGTCATTCAGAAAAGGTTCCTAAAGGAAAAATGAGGGTTTCACTTACCCTGGATACAGAACTGTTTGGGAGATTCAAGCAGAAAGTTCCTGGGGAAGGGTTCCTGTTGACTCCCATCAGCAGTGCTCAGTCTGCAAGGGGTTAATAGAAAGGACACTTTCTCAACAGGACAAATTGTTTCTTTTCATAACTTTTAAGTAGTGTCCTCCAATCCTGTACCACCAAATCCTTGTAAACAATACAGTGTATCCTCCAGAACAAACTGAGGGCTCCAGCAGAACTGTAATGGATCTGCTAAACAGGAGGGGCAACATGGCAGCAGCTCCAGGAGACATTCATGTCTCTCCTTGCCCTTTCACCACTTGTCTTCTCTCTTGCTGCTTTTCCAGGCTTCATTCTCCCAGGGGTCTTTAACAACCCCATCCAATGCCTTATACATCTTTAACTGCATGAAATCCTATGGGATATCTGTCAGGGGTTTGCCTGTCCTGGTAGAGAAGGTGGCACTGCCCAGAGCACCTGTCCTTGGCCAGCTCAGTGCCTGGCAAGCACAAAAGGGATTGCTTAGCTGGCCTTGCTGCATTTTATTAGCAGTGCAATAACCCTAAATTCTCTAACATTGGTCAAATCAGTGAAATGAGTGCTGCCAGGAGGTGGTTGTAATTGCTGCTGTTATCTGGGGATGCTGGGAGTTGAGGTGGGGACTGAGCCCTTCTCTCTGCAAAGGCTTTGTTCAGGCTCAGCGTTTGGGGGCTGCCTGGGACCACCAGATCTGTCTTCCCTCAAAGCTGCAGCTCTTGATGTTGGAGGTCTCTCAGGATAGTTGTTTTAACGACTGTAAAGGAAGTTTCCAGCATTCTCAGGCAGTAGGGCATGTGTCCCAGCTTCTCCTTCCACCAAGCCTAAAGCTCTGTGTGTGGCAAAGTCTGGCCTATTTCCTGACCATAACCCAAATCTGCATGTTGGGTTAGCAGTGAAGAGGAACCTGCTCATACAGAGCCTGTTCTCCTACTCCTAGCGAACGTTCCAGGTTGGGAACTCCTCGCTGACCTTCCTATTGACTGTCTTTTTCCAGGTCACAGACTTTACCTTTTCAGAAACATCTAAGGGTCACATGAGAATTTTGCTTAATTAATCTATTTTTTTAAAGCTGAGGATATACATTTTGCTAACCCATGATTTCATGCACTTGGTATTGCCCACCCAGCATGATTTTGGCGCATTTAGATGTACATTTCTGACTGCAGTTGAGCATGTGAGAGGCACTGGTCATTCAGATCCATTAAAACATCTTTTTCCTGTTTGTTGGAAACCAAGCACTCCAGATGCTGCTCGGTTCTAGGGTACAAGTATACCAGATTCAAGCAGGGATTATAGACCTGTATATAATATATCTATTATAAACCCTTACTAGGTTCCCAAGGATTACTCTTTACCCACAGAGTGGGTGACAGTGTTTCTGAGGGAAAACCTTCTTAATGAGCCTTGATGGGATTTCCAAAACAGGTACAAGGATGGCAAACTGATCAAGGACAACCACACCTGCTATGAGCCAGATCCACTTAAGTACAGGCTGGGAATACGGGATGTGAGACCCAAACATGCTGGGAACTACACCATCGTCCTGAGCAACCCCAAATACGGCATCTATAAGAACCTCACCATGCAGCTGGTGGTGACAGGTAAGGATGTTATGTTTATAATGGCTTCTGCTGCGGTATTTGTCCTAGTTTGGGTGATCCTACTTCCCCAGTCAGCAGGAATGGGTGATATTCCCTGGGGTTTCGCTCATAAGAGCTGACAAAGCACCATGCACAGGTCACCACCTCACTCAGGAACCACTGAACCCCTCATTTCAACACGAGTTCAATCGAAGCAGCCCAATGGAGAGGAGTTAGTCTGAAACCAGGTCATCTAAAGCCCCTGTCCACCAAGACATTTGCACCTCCAACAGCTGCAGCACCGTGTGAGGCTCCACAGAGGGAAGCAGAAAGGGCTTGGAAGTGAACAAACTTCACAGGACTTACATTTTAATAGGAGTTTGGGAGGATATTGAGTAGTGAGGTCTTAGAACTACAGGCACAGTTTCCCAAGAGAAGTGATGGAAGTTTTATCCCTTGGGATTAAGAACAAGGTTGGGCAAAGCACTGGAGAACATCTGTTGGGACAGGAAGAGTCCCAGTAGGGCTGAGGGAACGAACTGGATAAGCTGCCCTGGCTTTTCTGTCTATCTATCATCCTGCTCCAGATACACTTTCCAAGTCTGTATTTTCTGTTCTTTTATCTGCTGGGAGCACTGGAGAGACAAGTTGGTTTTCAGGGGAATCTGAAGAAAACTGCAGTAAAGTGTGGTATGCACTGAAGCAGGTTCACTTGCCATAGAGGGGAAAATAGACATGGGAGTCCCATTTATTAACCTCTCTCACTGGGAAAATGGAACACAGAGCCACATTGTCTCTTTGCACATCCACTGCCTCTTTTAATCCACTGAATTTGGCAACAGAGATTGAATCATGAGGACAAGTAGGAGCTCAGCAAAACTCTGCTTCCCTTGGTATTTCCTGAGGTTCATTTGGGCAGTGAGGTAGATAAAGTTATTGAGACAGGTTTGCTTTCTTTTCTGTGGTGAATTCTTCTCTCCTTACCCTTTTTATACCTAAAAATATTCTCAATTTTCCATTTTTTTTATATACTTCTGTATTGTTGCACCACGTAACTTCCAGCAGTTGTGTTTTTCTTGTTTCACCTTTCAGAAAGGAGTAATGCCTAAAAAATTGAGGACTTGTCACTTAGGCACATCCGGCCTATTAAAAATGCTAAAAAATATATGGTAGATTAAAAAAGCTTAAGCCTGACATAAACTAATGTGTGATTTAGACGTGGACAGAGCTAAGAACATGCTTATGGTCAGGTACTGCAGCTCAGCTGAGCAGGAGTGTGTTGAGCTGAGTAATTTGTTCACTTGAGATTGTTTTTCCATACAATGGTTTTGCCTCTTGTTAAGAGAACGGAAACGTTCAGAGGAAGAGCAAATTAAGAATGATAATAAACTATCTTGTCAAGGTAAATATTGGTGTTTGCGTGCAGAGGAGACCGTTTACTGGAAGAGTAGCCGTTCCCCAAATAGGCAGATGAAAAACAAACAGCCCTTGTTTCTATCAGCAAGACGCTATTTCAGGATTAAGCCATCCCATGCTCTTCACTGCAGCACAAGCCTTTCATCTCTGTTGTATGTCCAGGGTGGTGGATCCTGCCCCTCACATGCCTGGTGCTCATTCTCAGCCTTCCTGAGGGCTCAGCCCAGCAAAGACTTCCATCAGCAATAATTATTTAGTTGCAAACCCACCAGTTCTCAAGAGCTTGTGAAGCTTCTGCAGGACCAATTGTAGTATGGGGAAGCACAGGAAAAATGCACAGCAAGTGCCTCTTTCCTGGTGACAGCAAGTCATGGCAGAAATGAGAGCAAGCAAAGCAAACACGTGCCCAGGAATGCTGTGGGCTGGAAGCTGAAGGCTGCACACAAAGAGGGTGTTTGCCTTGGCTGCAGGCAGGGCTGACACAGATCACCCAGGGAATCTCTCCTGCCTTTGCCAGGCTCTTCCCTGCAGCCCCGCCCTGACGTGTGTGAAGCCCTCAGACCAAGGAGAGGCTCATTTTGCTGTGATTCATGTGGGCAGAGACCAAAAAGGGCAAATTTTGCTCTTGGAGCTTATCCAAGAGCAGCAAACTGCCCATTTCTTGTGCTTCCCACCAGAGTAAAGGGACTGCTTTTCCAGATCTGGAAAAAGCATCCTTTGCTTTATTTTCAAACCCACTCTGAAGCTCCCAAGTGAAGGCAGATTGATATTTTCTCCTTAACTCTCTGCAAATAACCTGACACTTTATCTCCAGTCATCTGATATCCTGGTATCACACCTGGATAGATTAAATTGCTTGGAGTCTCAGCAGACAGGCAGACATGGAGAAGGAGACCAACACACACTTTGTAGCCCTTTTATGCAGGGATTACCTTGCCCACCACCCCTGAGCTGGAGATGTGATTAATGTCTCTGCTTGGAACCATAGGCAGTCTGCAATTACTGACGCTGGAATCGGAACACAGGGATTAGTAGAGTTGATGGAAAAATCCTCTTGGGCTTCAAGTGAACACGGTGGTAGGAGTATCAGTTTTGCATTGAGTCTAAAAGGTGGAGCCTGCAGCAGTTCAGCTCCTGATAAACCTCATGCTGAGTAATAACCACGTACCAACTCCCTGAGACTGGGGAGAAACATTTTTGAGTAATTGCTCCCAAAAAACCATGGCCAGTCTTTGCATTTCAGATCTGCATCTGTGGGAGGGAGTGAGTTCTGATCCATACAGTTAAAGGGAAGAGGGAAAATCATTTAAATAGATTTTTGAATGAGAAGATCAATGTCATTTGAATGTTTTCTGTTGCTGCAAGGGGATACTGCACTGAAGAAATGATCAGTAATCACACAGCCCCCTCTTCTGAGAGTCTCTTCACAATAATCCATCATTAATGCTCCCAAGTGCCACAGGTAGTACAGCTGGCAGTCAGCCTGCTGTGACAAACCCATCAGCTGCAAATTTGGACGAGGTATACAGGAAGTTTAAAGTTACTAATGCTGTGAATTGTTTTTCACAAACAGTATAAATAGCAGCAGGACTCACCCATGAAACTGCACTGTATTAATTTTTGCAGTGTATTTTATTCAGTAATAAAAGCAGCAGAGGAGAATCCTTTAAGCAGGATGAGAACAAGATCAGAATTCACCTGCCTGAGCCCTGGATGCAGTGTCTCTCCTGAAAGCTACAGCTTTCCTTGGAGTCACCTCCTGGATACTTAACTGGGAGCAAACACAGTAGTTCTGACATCCACTGTACAAGGTATTTCACTCCATGGGAAAATATTACAAGCTATCCACCCCCTCCCCAGGTTGGTTTGGCCATAAAACTGGTCAGTGCATGCAGGGGTATCATTGTCTGGGCTCCAGAGAGTAAAGAGGGAGCAAAATGGGCAAATAACTCCAGAGCTGCAGGGTGGGAACTGAGAGCAGCCCCAGCCCAAGACGAGGACCTGGCTGACAAGCTACACAAGGAGCTGCCTGGCCTGGAGGAGAATCGTGCTGCTATTCAAAAAATGTCGCTTTAAGAAGTGGCTTAGCTGTGCCTCTGGTCACCCCTGCTCCCACTGCAGCTGGAATTTAATCTTGCAGGAGTACATATCTCGGTGTGGAGTCACCTTGGCTCATTGTAGGACTCAAGTCCCCAGGAGGCAGCTGATTGCATTTTCAAAACACTCCTTCTATACATATTTACACATCAAACACTGTCCAAGAAGTGGCAGGTTGCTGTGTTTTTGTTTTGTTTGATTAAATTCTTATTGAGAAAAGCTTCGAGAAAATAATGTCCTGAAGAATTTGGGAGGGAGGGAGCAAGGAGAAGGAACAATCCTAGCAAACAGCTGGTGGCTGAACATCTGAGCCAGCCAAGAAGGAGAAATGTGGGAGAAAAGAGTTATTCCAGGCTGGAGTGCAAAGCAGTTTCAGAACAAAACATAAACAACCCCCTCAAATCTATTTCTGGGCAAGCAGGCTGTGTTCATTCTCACCCTTGTCCAAGTCATCCCTGTCCATCAGGATTCCTGCTGAGCCCTTTTGGAGCAGTCAGCGTGCTCTGGCCACCACATGGGGAGTGAGGAGTGTACTGAAGCAGAAGTTAATTCAAAAATGGGATGAATAACCTCCTTCACCCTTTGCCTTTCTTCTTTGTCCCAAAGTTTCTCTCCTGTGCTCCCTCAAGGCTCTTCCAGCAAATACTGCTTTGGGTTCCAGCTGCTCCAGCCAATTGAAGTTACATTCCCTCGCAGAGTCCTCCATCCCTCAAGCTCATGTTGTATCCATAAGAAATGCAGGATTAAGTGCTAGAAATAGCTTTTACCACAGGCAGCAGAAATTCATAGGGTCCTGGTGAATTCCCTGTGTCCTGGAATAACAGGGATGCAGGGGAATTCACGTGTGCATTGCCATGTGCTCCTTGTTATGTCAGCGAGGCACTGGCTGCACCTTGACCTGTTACCAGGGAGAAGCAGCTCCAGAGCTCTTAATGATGCACATGTTGCCCCACTCTGTAGCCAGGTCATCTCTTCATAGTTGGTTTAAAATCAAAAGCAAAGGCAGTTCTGTGCCTGACCTTCCTTGGCTTGAAGGGATGAGTTGACATCAAAGGAGCCCACAGTGACCTCTGTAAAAGCCAGTAAATATGTGGTGATCCATGTGAGCAAAACCCCATCGCCTGACCCAGACCCAGAGTAGTCTGGAGAGGGAAAGGAGCCTTGAGGATGAGGTTAATGCTTTTGGGCTCTGCCAGTTCAGAGAAAAAGAGATCTTAGAGTGGTGGATCTCTGCTAAAGCTAGGGGAGGACAGAGGGGAGAGAGTCTCAGAGTCTCTGCTGTTGGAAGGGGCACTGAAATCTCTGAGTTGAATACTGCTGTAGTGTGAGAAACAAGACTTTCCTTGGATTATCAGTGAAATCCAGCTGATGTTTAGGCTGAAGGACTGAGCCAGATCCAAGAACCAGGGCTACACAAAATGCCTTGCCGGCACACTCCGGTGTCCTGCCAGGGCTGGGCTTCCTTTGCGTAGCACATCCAGCTCCTGCACAGCTTCTAAGAGGATGAGCCACTCAGGAAAAGGCAAAATAGATATCCAATTTTCCACCTCCTGGGCCAGCCGAGCAAACTAGAAATCCCAAAATAAACCAGGGCCTGTCTCCATCCAACTGCTGTTCCAGTGTGTTCCTCCCCAAGCCTATTGCTTTGCTTTCCTCCAGGATTCTGGCAGTGATGGCTGTGCTCAGTGCTTTGGATGCTCTCAGCTGGGGAGAGCAAGGGCAAGGAGACACGGTGCTCCAGCCCCTGCTTCCAGTCTCATTTATCAGGTACAGGAGAGAAACAACTGACTTTTCCTGGGAGATATATGAAAGGAAAGAAAAAATGTAGCAGCACAAGGAGGCTGCAGAGGGCCTTTCCAGCACACTACTGAGAAATTCTGAAGAGTCTCCTCCCTGACATCAGGCAGTCCCAGCTTCTCAGTCCAGCCCTGCTCAGCCTCGGGGCACTCCCAGGAGAGCCCCTAGTGAACAACTCAGATGAGCTATTTTTGTGTTGTTGGGAGTAGCCACAGCAGTTTTAGGAAGAGGAAGATGGGGGCCTGCTACAGTTTGCGAGAAAAATCCAAGGCATTCGACTCACCTGTTTTTGCAGCAGCAGTTTCTGTCTGACAGCCCCCAAAATCCCGAGTGGGGGCAGGTGGGGAAGTGGCAGCATGTGCTTCCCATGGTGTCCCTCAGCCAAGCCTGCAGGTACATTAACGGGTGTTTTTCTCTTCTGGAAAGCAGGAAAAGGGGACAGAGACAAAAACCCTAGAAAACTGCCTGCTCTGCTTAAAATGAAGCAGTCCATTATTACATATTTGCTTTTGAACTCTGTTTAGCCACAACAAAATGAGATGAGGAGAGACAGAAAGGGAAAACCCTTTTTTTTGCCCCAAAGCTTGGGTGCATCAGGGGTGAATGACAGCTCTGGGAGAGCAGGTACAGGACTGGAAAAGAGCTTTCTTCCTACTCAGGAAGAAACACACATCCAGAAGTGACAATGCAAGGTCAGAATAAACCAAAACCACGCTGCACTGCCATTTTAACAACAAAATGCCCTGTAGGGCTGGCCAAGTGCCCTGTGATTTTTGTTAGTATCTGTTCCTACAGGATCCAACTGCCCGGTTTGTCTCCCGTTGTCTCTCATCCCCTGGCATTCCCAGCCCACCAAAGCAGTTACAATGGAGCAGTGGGGGGTGTGCGCTGGGGATTAGGCAGGAGACGATAAACGCTGCCCCTCCTTCAGTTGCTGGCCGTGGTAGTGAGTCACAGAGAGATTTTGGCCGCTCATACATTTCATCTTGGCATTTGCTTCCCCAGAGGTGCCGCGTGGGGACGGTGCTGGTCACCACCTCACAGTGACAGGCACACCTGCCCTGGGTGCAGAGCTATGGGAAATGAAACAGCAGCCACAACCAGCCCAGAAAAAGCTCTCAGGGAGAATCAGGTGGGGTCAAACACAATGTTGTGGTCAGTCTGAAACAGAAGTTGTGTTTTCAGGTAATTTTACTCATTTTCTCTTTCTTTCTCCTTTTCTTTTTTGCTTTTGGGAAAGGATAAATAGAATACCAGTTGCCACTGTATTAATGGTTTTAATGAGGGCCCATGTCCAGCAAAGTACATAAGGCTGAGACTAATGTTCCACTGGCCATTCTGTGTTATTTTAATGATGTACTTAATGAGAAAAGATTTTTTTGAAGCCTGGTTTAAATGGTAGTGGGGAAGGTACATAAATGGCAATTTTGTGAGAGGTCACTGAGAGTAAAGCAGTTTCCCTAAAAAAGGCAGAGAAACTTTCTCTGTGCTGTCCTCTATATTTGGATGCTCCTTTGGGTGACAGGTGTACAACCCTCTCAGAGCATCTGCACTGAATGTAGACCGAAGAGTCTTGTAGAAGGGGTAATGCCAGAGGGTTAAATGTCCTAATTCTTGCCCATATTATTTGCTCCTAATGCCACAAACTAGAGGCAACAGCAGAAAGTAAGGTGAGATTTGCATGATGCTGATCAGTTTGAAGGGTACAGTAAACAGCACTGCTTTTTGATTGCATTTCCCAGTGCAGCAGCAACAGCAAAGTGTTTAGTTATTCAGGTCAGCTCTCACACCAGCAATTGCACCTCTGCAAAGCAAGCTGGGGATACAGTCACACTTTGAGCCAGGGAGGGAGAAAAGCCATTTCTTTGGATACATTTAATGCCATCTGCACATCGTGCCTTCCGCAGGCAGCCAGGGAGCAGAAAGCTTTTAAGGTTTGTTTGGCTTCTGCTTGAGAAAATCCAGCCTGGGAGGGTGGTGGCCAAGGGATGGCATGGGAGGCTGGGAGGGAGATCTCGGTGCAGGGGGAGTGGAAAGCCAGGAGCAGCCTAGGAAAGAATACTTGGGTCAGGAAGGAAGTGTGAGGGAAGATCTGCTCTGTCAGTTTAGCACCGCTGGAGCAGGTGCTGCTGGCTGGGACAAAGATCCACAGGGAGGTGGCAGGTGACCCAAGGTGAGGGTGGCAGAGAGGACAGGTCAGGCTCAGCACAGTCCCAGAGCTCCGAGGATGCAGGAGGACCCTGCTCTGCAGTTCCTGGAGGAGGGAAGGAGCAGTGGGAACTTGATTACTCACCTCCTGTTCTGCCAGTAGTGCCATGCCTGTGAAATCACCAAGCACAGAACTAAATCACTTAATCACAGAACCATGGAATGGCCAGGTTGGAGGGGCCTCTGGAGACCCTCCAGTCCTACAGGTCCCTGCTCCCAACAGCTCCTTCTCTTTTGCATGCTGAAAACCCAGCAATGCACACACGGATATAGGTGTGTTAATGAAATCCACACTTTGGATGCAACAAGAAATGTCCTTGGATTTGGCATTGCTCACAAATGGATTTGTACCCCAAGCCTTCCCCATCCCTGGACATGAGCAAGGATGAGTTTGTGCAAAATCCACTGTGCTGCTTAGTGAGCAAACAGGAAAGAGAAAGCAAAGCACTGTCTGGAGGAGGGAGAGAGTTACCTGAGAAACACACTGCAAGGTGCACCCTCAATAATCCCAGGCTTTAGGCTCAAAACTCCTCAGCAGGCTGATGAGGAAAGTGCTGCCAACCCACTGAGCAAGCACCCAGTCTGAGCCAGCCTAAAAGGCCAGTCCCACCACAGAGGCCAGTTAATGTGTTCTGTCACTGAGGGAGGCAACTCCTGTAAATTGGATTTGGCCCAGCATTGAGCAAAGGGAATGGAAAAGCTTCAGGGGGGCACAGTAAGAGATAAGATGGCCATGACAATGAGCAAAGTTTGGGAAGTTTTCATTCCAAGAAATATCCCCCATCTGAGCCCTCCACATTCCCCACCACAAACCAACAAGGCCAACACCCCCCAGGCACAGAGGAGGCACGTTCAGGATTGTGGAAGAGCCTCATCCTCACTGTGTTCAGCTCCAGTACAGAGTCACTTGCAGAGTGACACCCACCTCCATCACAACCTGCAGGGGAAAGGGAGACACTGACAAACTGCCTCAATCTCTGGGTGTCATGCCCATAATTAGATACGACCCCACACTAACTGTGTTACAAGGAACAGGTGGGGACGCATTTTTAGCCAACCCCTTAAATTTTAAGAAAATAATTGCTTAAACCTCATAAATAATGATTATTTCAATTGATGAATCATTTTGACTCATTTTAGGTCTCGAGTCATATTTAATAGGGCCGTGCAGTGAAGTAATTGCAGAGTGAAGAATTCATTTGTCACTCCTGTATGTTCTTGTTAGAATTGGATCAAGTTAAAATTATTATTTCTTTTTTAGAAGGACAATTTAAATAACAGTCAACCAAGAATGTAGAAAAATCTCCTGATACTAAGACTGTGATCAACCCTTGTGCCCCCAAGCTCTTACACACACACAAACCCACAGTCTCCCTCCCTAAGTGTGTAAACCTTTGTTCTTACAGCCCAAAAACCTAATACTTGAGTAACCTTTCATGTAACACTTGAGTAGCCTTTCACACTGAACTGAGAGTCTCTTTCTTCAAGTGAAAATCATGCTTTTGAGTGCAGTCCAGAAATGCTAAACGTAGGATTTGAGACTGAAAAGAAAAAATGTCCAAGATAATGAAAAATGTGCTTCTCTCTCCGGGGAGCTTTACAGAATTAGTTTTATGATCAGAAATAATTTTATGATGGGAAATGAGATGCCATTACAAGGAATTTCAACGCTGTCCTGAGAATTGCTCAAGAATCTCCAAGCACTTGGTCAGCAGAACATCGTGTGACCCAGAGCAACGTGGTGCAGGAAACGCTGTGTGTGTAACAGAGGGGGAGGAGAGTGTGAGAGACACTCACCCTGGGCTCATGTTCTCCCCTGTCTGCTCCCTTCTCCATCTTCTCCTTCAGAGAGAGACAGTCCCTCTCCCTGAAGGAACAAAGGAGTGAGGAGGGGAGGTTTGGAGCCTCATAGCACATCATGTGCGGGAGAAACAAGACCCAAACAAAGGGGGTCAAAAAAGCAAAAGGGAACACAAAAGCCACACCAAACACGGGCTGTCATTTGGGTTTCTGAGGGGAAAGGTTAATCAGGACCTAATGAAGGTTCTTTAAAGCAGATAATGTTTTATTACAGCACGGGGTATGGCTGACCCAACTCCAGTCAATACTCCTTCCCTGTGGTGGAGAAGGAAATGCTGATGTGTTTTCAGGCAGTGTTGAGGTCAGAAGATCTTTCAGAGTCTGACCATAAGAAATGTAAAGCAAGGATTCCACCAAGACATGGGATCAGTGTGGTCAGTCCTCTCGAAAGAGTAAAGGGGTGGAGAGGAAAAAAAGCTATTAAAAAAAGAGAGGAAGGGCTCAAGATTGATGAGGTGGGCAGTAGCTCATATTTACATATCTTGGGTCTCCTTGACAGCAGAAAAAATAAGTTAACCCAAAAAATAGAAATCTAATCTACATTCACTTCCCAAGTTGTCAAAAGGCCTCAGTGCAGAGCAGCCACACTTGGCTGCACAGGGGTGTCCCAAGGAGGACCCTGACCAATAAATCTGTTTGATATCCTGTTATGAGAAGCAGACAAAGAGATATGGTGAGGGATGGGCAGAGCTGTCTGCATAAGGGAAGAGCCTGTGCTTTCACCCCAAACTCCAACTCACCCTCTCCGAGGTTAGGAAAAGTTCAGTTCACTTTGGGGATTTTTTAGCATTATTTCTCCTCTTCGTGTGTTCCCGTGGGAGCTGGAAGGAGATGGGACAAAGCCTTTCTTTCCTGCTGGCAACAAGCAACCCTGAAAGTGTCACACAAAAGTCTGTTCTTGAGAGATTTCCAGTCCAAGGGTGTGATCTTGCAACCCCTCCAGATGTACATAATGCCATGACATTTTTAATGGGTTTGCTGCTGGTGAGAATGCCTTGGCATTACTCTGCGAGTGTTTTCTCCACACCACTTCTTCCTTGCTTTCTTCTCCCCTTCATCCAGAGCATGTTACACATAAACAGAAAAGGAAGGCAAAGATTTCAGATCCAAAAGATTTTTTTCCCCAACTCCTGAGGACCTGCACAATGGTAAAAGCACTGCAGAGCAGCAGCTGCTTGATAAGGTTCCTCTCAGGAGGTGACCTCACCACTCCAGTGCTCTTTTGCCCACTGTACACGGACTCACAGCCTGATCCTGCAGTCCTTGACTAGTAGGTGTTTCATGGCATAACTTTTCCAGAATGCAGCAGGTCCACAACAACGTTTGAGGGTGATTAGGATGAATGTGGTAGCATTGCAATTCTGAAATAGCATGACCAACGCCCACATTTCTGCAGATGAATGCTCTCAGTACTGCTGGGAATTCCTCCCCCACCCCCCCACATCAGGAGCCTTACTAGATCACCACTTCTCCCAGCAAAAAGTTTCAAAACCTTTTATTGGAAACAGGACCAGGATCTTGACCATGGATGTAAATTTGCTCATTTGCATTTTTTTGTGATGTGTTGGTTTTTTTTCCTCTAGAGAGACCCAAAATCTATGAAAAGGAAACTGATTTTGATAAGATTGTGCGGGTGGAATTAGGAAGCAAACACAGGATCCAGTGCACTGCAAGTGGGAATCCTGAGCCCAAGATCGAGTGGAAGTGGCAACCCTGCAGCCTCACAGACTCAGTGTAAGTGACATTCCAAAGGATGAACACCTTCCGAAGTAGTTTGGTAGTTCCAAGTCACCTTTTCTTTCCACCACATCCTATTTCCGTTGGTTAAAACCCCAAGCGGTGATTCCCCACCCGAGGATCTCCAGGAGTATGAGCCCAGCTCATGTCTGTTGTGTTCTTCTTGACTTACAAGCACCCTGTATATTATCTGAATTGTGTGAAGTAAGTTTGAAGTGACCACTAAAACTCTTCCCTGCAATTGGAGGCCTGAAGGCAGGTTTTCCATCCATAAAAAAATAAGGCAGGTCTAGAAAGCAAGAGAGAAAAGGGCTGGATAGTTCCTTATGTTCTCACCAATCCACTGCTGTTCCAAGTGCTATGAGAAAGCCATGATTCAGGGAAAAATCACGAAGAAGCTGCTTTCCCGGGTTTCCTGCTGCAGCAGTTGCAGTGATGTTGGGTGATCCAGTCTCAGGTTGGGTCTAAAGAGTGACCTTGTGTCCCTCCTCCAGGGCAGTATCCCGGTCCCTCAGTCGGGGAGTTACACTGCTCCCATGGGAATAAAGAGCTGAGATTTGCTGCTCAGGTCAGGCTGTTGGCACTGCAAGGCAGCAACAGGGGCTGCTGCTTCAGGGAGTTCAACCAGAGCAGAATGGAAACACCACATGGAAACAGGTTCTGCATTCCTTAGGAAGGCCACAGAGATGACTCGAGATCTTTTCCAGGCCTTTCTGTGTAGGGAGAGAGAATTGGTCATGAATGCCGGACTGAGCCAGACTCAAACCAGTGACCTGGTGGCAAAGGACCTCATATAACCCTTGTTCCAGCTCTGCCTCTCTGATCTTATCAATCTAAATACAATTGCAGAGTGGCTCTACCTCTCCTGGCCCCTGGGGTAGCCTTATCTTTCGCCAGCAGAAGCTGGAGGAGGATTCCTGTGGGAAATGACACAGACCCCATTTCCTTCTGTTGTCTCACTTCCTCTCTCTTGCTCTTTCTCTTCCCCCTCCTCTGCCTCACCAGTGCACTTTGAATCCCAAAACACCATCATTGTTCCTTAGAGTTGTGATGTGATTTACTTCCTCTGGGTTTTTTCCCTTCACCCTCAGGACAGGATTGTGCCTTGCAGGAAGTCACTCAAGACATCTAATTAGGCTCTTTTGAGAGCTATAAACCCTCCCTTGACCCAGGGAGTTGCCCAAGTGTCTTGTGTGGATTTGACCAAGGCAGGGCTGATTTATGGGTTCGTTTCCTGCAGCATCAGCCCTTGGTCAGCACTTACAGATGTCCAGATCCATTTTACCTCCCATAACCCTACGGTGGGCTCAGAGCCCTGGCACTTCTAAGCATGAGAAAACCTGTGTCTCTGCTCCGTTCTTACAAGTTAAGGAAGACAGAAGAGCCTTTTGCCTGGGATGGTGCTGATGTGCCTTTCCACATGATGTTCCATACACTGCTCTTTGCCCATATTCCAAAATGAAGATTGATAACTGGCACAAATATGCTGTCTGCTGGGGAATGGGCAACATTAAAGGAGTCTTCTGCTGTCATTATCCCAGTATTTATCCAGTCTACTCCCTCAGCCCACACTTCCTGTTGGAAAGCTGAGCAGACAGACTCAGCAACAATCACCTCCCTGCAGTTCTGAGTGACTGGCATTTTGAATTTGGAAATATAACTCATATTATCCAGATTAAACTCACATTTAATTAGTTACCCAGTATTTTCCCCTTCTAACCTTTGCAAAGTTTGGGGAGTTCCTATTTGGTCATATACTGATCTTTGTCTACCTCTCTCAAGGTGCTCTGTAAATAGTTTTGAAATGCTGTAATGAAGGGATACAGTAGTTTCACAAAGAGACAACAGACTCCAGCAGCAACAGCTTTTAGGAGTTTTCAAGACTGAAGACTGTTGTCTAAGACTGACATTCTTCTCAACACACCTCCCTGGTTATCTGTGGTATGTCTGGTTCTTGAACACCACCTCTGGTTCTCTCCCTCCAGGTGCAAACCCGAGGGGCAAAGAGTGGTGGCTCAGGAGAACATGGTCATAGGCAACAAGATCAGAAGCATTGAGAACATGCCCATGAAGCACGGGGATAAAACAAAGGTATGTGTGGGATGGAGTCTGAGCCATGATGTCATGGGATACCATGGGATCCAGGGGCTGTTCCAGGGGCTCTGTGCTCATATGGACCTCTGTCCTGGAGCTCTGTCCCATGGTTCCCAAGCTGCTGTGAGTTGTTAGCATGCTTTGAATTCCCCAGCTCTGGGATCATTTCACTGCTTATAAACACCAGAATTCTGGGAATGATGTCACACACCCTGGTCAAACTCTCCAAAGAGTTTTGGATCAAAAGCCTCTGTGTCTCTCTCAGTCTTGAGAAGTGTAAAAGCAGTTCAGTGCGAGGGGTCCTGTGAAGTGAGCACAGATGAGGGCCCTGAGTTCATTAAGACACTTAGAGAGCACTTTGTCCTGCCCAGCTTTGCCTCCTCTCAGCAGCAGGAGCTGCACAGTGGTGTGATATGAGAGGCCTGCAGTGGCCAGAGGTAACTGGCCTCATTTTCAGGGTGTGCAGGTGCTTGCAGGCCCTACCTATTTCAGCTGAAGTTGTCCACGTTTCTTTACCCATCTGGGCTGCCAACCATGTTAGTGGCTCCATAAAGATGGGAAGGCCTTTCTTCTACCCTTCTCTGCCTGCTCCCCTTTCCACCAGCACTGGGATCACTCTTCCTGTGTGAACTGCAGAGATCCCAGCCAGGAATTACCTCTTCAGTGCCTCCTGGGTACCTGTGGTTGTGCTAAGTGGTGTTTAGGCTTGTCCATGCTGACCCTTGGGAAGCTGCAGGAGCTGTTCCACTGTGGCTTCACAGGCTCCTGGCTCTGCTGTGCTCTGGCTTGGGCAGTTGACTCACCTGTTGGACTTACAGAGGTTTGTGGCTTCAGGAGTGGGTTTGCAGGTACAGGTTTTGAGGTGGATGGTCCAGATGGTCTAATCCTGCAAGGTGCTAGATGCTGCAGCTCATATCCTGGTACATCTTTAAGCAGAGGATAATTCTTGGGTTGCTCCCATGCCTAAAGTTGAGCACAAAGCTAAAGTGCTCTTCTGGATTAGGTCCAGACTAAATCAGCATCCAGCAGGATCAGTGCCTTAGCCATCTGCTCTTTCTCATGGAGACTTTCCAGTTCTAAACATAATCTGAAGCAGAGCTCTGAAAACATGGAGGCTGGGCTGGGAAGGAGAAAATCAGTGTTCACCTTTCATTCCCGACTTTTTCCATTGCTGGAAGATATTTATAAATTGGATTTATTTAGATGGCATAGTGCTCCTTAAGCTCTGGTTTTCATGTATTCTGTAAGAATTTTAGATCTTAGGTGAAAGCGACTCCCTATAAAGTACTAATTACTTATAAAAAGGGAGGTCAGCAACATGTACCTACAAAGTTTTGTCCTTTTCTGAGACTTTCTGGTTGCTGCATGGGCTGACAAGAGCTTTGTGGCTCTCCTGGCTACTGTTTCCCTCCACTGTATATATACAGTCTGTCAAAATATATGATCTGGTGTCCCAGAGCTTAGTTTGTGTCTGATGATCAGTCTTCAAGTTATATTAGTCCCCATAGAAAAGAGTTTTCACAGTTGGTATGACTCAAAATATCTCTTGGTTGCTGAATTGTCCTGCTGTGTGGAAGTGAGGAACACAAGAGAACGTCCATACAAGGTCCCCACACAGTTCCTCAAAGGTGTCCTTGTCCCCAGGAGCTTGGGGCACTCTGAGTGCCACCAGCAGCCCCAAGGCTGCTCCTTGCACAGCATCTCAGCCCTTTCTGCACACCCTAGACATCCTGAAGAGTTCATTTTTAGACATGCTCTACGAGGGTTGTAGCTCAGCCTACAATCCTTCAGCTTAAGCTTTTGCATATTTCGGTATTAAATTTACGAGCTACATAATTTTACAATTTATAGTATGTTCATTGTTTTCATCTCCTGCTGATCCACTGGCTGAAAAACACAGTCTGAGGTGTTTCCTAATGATTGTTATGTCCTGATTAAGATTTATGCCAATTAATATAATTAGATAATGACTTAAGATATATGAACCTCAGGTTTCAGCACTTGGTGCAAGTAATTCATCAGGATTGACTGGGCAGATGAAATAATGAAGATGTTGGAGTGTGACTGAGCAGGGCTTTCATGGACTGTTATAAAGCTGGGATTAGCTGAGCTTGGTGATTTTCCTGTGGGGTTTGAGCCTGTCAATGAATGCTGGATCTTGGAGCAGAAGCTGGAATTCACCTGATCCCAAGGATTTCTCAGCATCCCCAGAGTTCACGCTCCAAGAGCTGCAGCAATACTTGCTGGTTCAGCACAAAAACATGCATTAACTGTCTAGAGCTGATAAAAACATGGGAACAACTGCCCTGAAATTACCAGATCCAGAAGCTTTCTCAAAGCAAGCTGGCAGGGCAGCAAGCACAGATTTTTCCAGCAAACCCCTGGTGTTTGATGTGATCTTTTGATCACATGAAGATCTTTAGACAACTCTTGACAGGAGTAGTGTGTAAATTTGAGCTGTCTTGTCATCATCATCATAATGATGATTCCCTTATTATTCCACAGATAGAGAAGTGAATTTCACCTCCTTCCTGCCTTCTGAAGGCTGAGCCTCATCCCTAAGGAAAAGCATGTGCTAATGGTTAAGGCTACAATGTATTTCACTGAAGTTTTGGTCAAATGGTTGAAGCAGTTGCACTGTGTTCAAGTCATTTTCCCATTGCTTTTGAGTCAATATTGAACTTTTCCCTTTGGGATTTAAAGCCCCATGTACCTCCCTCTGAATCCTGCTTTTTCACACCAGGTGAAACACCTGTGATTACAGCAATGGCCTGAATTTCCTCTTCAAGTCACAAGGAGTTAGGTTGCTATTTTGTTTTCTTTCCTGTTAGCAAAATAACACACTGGCCTGAGCTTGGGAGAGGAGGACCAGCAGAGGAGAACAGCAAGACTCATCTATAATTCAGTCCTCACTGGGGGGTTCTTTTCATCTCTCTTCTCCCTTTCATGTAGATGTGAGAGAGTGGCCTGGCCATGGGGGTGTTTCTGCAACCACTCAAGAAAACTGACCCAAAAATGCCAGGTTTAGACCTCCTGGAGGAACAGAAAGGCTACATTAGAGCAGTGGGATGTGTTTGGTACCCAGTGTGTGAGCAGCTCAGCTGGGCGGATAAACCTGTCCCCGGGTGGGTGCGCATGTCAGTGAGCTCCACCAGCCCTGTCCACCAGTGCCTGGCAGGGAAGGTGAACAGTCACGGGAGGGGTTTGGAACACAACATCCACTCTCTGGGAGACCAGCCCAGATGTTCCAGGCACTACCCAAGCACAGGACAACATGGGTTACACCACAGTGTCCTGGCAGGTCTTGTGAGAGCCTGGTGAGCAGCAGGGACATCAGAAATGGCCCTGTGTCTTCCCTGCCCTCCTAAACTCCTTCCTGCAGTCACAAGTTGTGAGGAAGAAGCAGGGGGTGGTCACTGCTCAGGACTGGCCAGGACCTACCCACCCATCCCAGGGCCAGAGGGTGATTGATCCATCCATACTAGAGGTAAATAAATGCCAGTTCCTCCAGAGGCACCTCAAGCCTCCAGTTTCCCCCAGTTTCCAGCCCAGTACCTTTCCTGCTGCACTCTGTGAAGAGGCTTGCTCTCCTTTCACAGGGAGAGAAACACCCACTGCCCAAGACGGGAGCAAACCTGGAAGTTCTCAGCTGACTCACAGGCTTCTCTTACCACTCATCCTCAGTCCATCCTTTAGCATGTTTTGAATGAATGAACCAACATCATGGATCAGAATTGTCAGGCTATGAAGACAAGTGTTATTCTGTGCCATTCAAGTAGATGGATTGGGAGTCAGTTGAATATTTTCTTTGCGGGGTCTCTGCTGAAGTTCCTGTAATTCCATCTCCCTCTCTCACCTCCAGCCCAGCTCTGCCAAAGTCAGACAGCTGAGATGTTTTCCACCCACGTTTTCCACTCCTCATCCTCACCCACGCAGAGCTAACGAAGTGAAAGAACTGTTAACTACAGCTGTTGGAGGGAGGGATTAGACCTAAAGGAAAGAGAAAATAAGGAACTACAAGATATGTTAATTCATGCTGGCTCCAGCTTAAGAAAAGGTCTTGTTGCTCTGTCCTTACTACAAGACTCTTAAAACACTCAGGGTACATGGCTGTGGAATGTTATTTGGCTGCTTCTAAAGTAATTTCTTTTTATCAGCTCGGGAACATTACAGTGCAGGACATATGGACTTTATTGAACTATTCCATTAGGAGTTTTCCCAGCAGCAATGTCTATTTACTTGTCATAGCTGTTCTTCAGAGCTCAGTCATTTTATTTCTTTTCTTATTGAACTTAGTCTGTTCTTTCATAGTAATCATTTATTAGCTAATAATGCCCTCTTTGGGCTTGCAGTATTGGGTGGCCTTTAGGTTAAGTCATAGGAAATGGAGCCCTTTATTTGCAAATCCAATCACAGGCAGGGATGTGTGGTGTTTGGTATGCAGTGAACTCCCAGGATCTCATCCAGCTCCCACTAGGAAGATGTCTAGACATGCCATGCCAATAATTTGTTATTCATTACCATTGGTCCCAGCACCGTCTGCACAGGAGCCAAGGATAGAACAGCCCCATGGTTTGTGCTCCACTCGTGGCTGGAGCTCATTGACAGGGGTTTGATGTCTCATTGAGCCTGAACTGCTCTTGGCCAGGACAGGGAGCGGAAGGTAAAGTAGAAAATGCAGATTTCCAGGCTGTAAACTGTTCATGAAGTTTCTCTTCAGGGATACAGAGTTGCGAGGCAGTTGCAGGTTTCCCCTCAGCAGGAGTGCTGGGCTCTGGCTGGGAGTGAGGGCTCCGAGCAGAAGGCAAGGGCAGCAGCTGCGGTGTGAGCCCTGCTTTGAATCACAGGATCACAGGAGGGTTTGGGTAGGAAGGACCTTAGAGCCATTCCAGTCCCACCCTTGCCATGGGCAGGGACACTTTCCACTGGCCCAGGTTGCTCCAACCTGGCCTTGGACACTTCCAGGGATGGGGCAGCCACAGCTGCTCTGGGCAACCTGTGCCAGGGCCTCTCCACCCTCACAGACAACAAATCCTTCCCAATATCCCATCTATCCCTGCCCTCTGGCAGTGGGAAGCCATTCCCCCTTGTCCTGTCCCCTCTATCCCTTGTCCCCAGTCCCTCTCCAGCTCTCCTGGAGCCCCTTTAGGCCCCGGAAGGGGCTCTCAGGTCTCCCTGGAGCCTTCTCCTTGCCAGGTGAACCCCCCCCAGCTCTCCCAGCCTGGCTCCAGAGCAGAGGGGCTCCAGCCCTTGGAGCATCTCTGTGGCCTCCTCTGGACTTGCTCCATGTCTCAGACTTTTCTGTCCTGGCTCTGATTCCAGGAACAGAAAATACTTCACCAGGTGCATGGACTGAGCACACAGAGAGGATTATCCCCTCAGAATTTTTTCCACTCCATGCTAAAGGTCCCCAAATGCTGGGGCTGTGCCATTGCAGAAAGGAGTCTGTGCCAACAATTCTCACTGTTAATAATGGGAAAAGATTCCTATGTTTGGCTGCTCAAGTTCAAACCACTTTTTCATTAGGGATGGCATTTAGAAGAACAAAATCCTTTTTCCCAACCTGCCACTGTGACCAAGTGCACACAAATTTCAAATTTCAACTGCCAAATCGTCGGCACTGTGAACACTGTGGGGTTTAACATCTGGGATAATAGAGGTTACTTTGGCATCTCCTTGGTTCACTTCAAAGGGGTCTCCTTGATCTACAGGTACTTCAAAAAGCAGAGACCACTGCTGGCTCAGAAGTGCTTTTCGAGTTGCTTTTGGTAGAAGACAAAACTATGTGGTCTTATAGAGGGAAGGAGGCTCTGGATTCCCTTTGGTGTAGTCTGTTAGTGTTCCAAAGCACCACTGTTGAGAATCAAACCAGGATGAGGTTAGTTTGGCAGCTGAGAACTTCGCTTCAGATGCTGGAAAGATGATTGGACTCCCAGTCTCAGGGATTGACCCAAGAGCACACAGCTAGAGTAAAAAGCTGATACGTAATGATCTCAAGATCATTCTATAATAATTGTAACAATTGTAATTAATTCTTGTAATAATTCTTATTACAAGAAAATCACTCAAAATCTTGAATTTCCAGCTCTGAAATCACCTATAGATCTCTGCTGGATGCTGCTGGTTTAAAAGTCACATTTGGAGGACTTTGGGAGGTGCTAGTTGTAAGACAAGTCAGTCAAGTGCCTTGTCTCTGTAGATCAGGTGTGTAACACACTGCTGTCCAAGAGCATAACAGTGATTTGAGCAAACAAACAAGGAAATTCTTTCTTGCTTTTACTCAGTAGTTTTTTTCCCAAGAATTTGTCCCCAGATTGTTTCCCACCATCTTTTTCACCTTCATATCTAGACACAACTGAGATTAGCTATGATGAGGTCTCAGTATAGCTATTTGCTCCTTTTTTTTTCCCCACTTCCCTGCCAGACTTTTCCTGAGTTATGGAGTTGGAGACATCAGCATCTGTGTGTGTGTTCATGAGCATTTACCTCTGGGCCACAGCTTGAGGCATTGCATCAGTGTTTAGAAGAGCCACAGTGTCACCCCTAACACTTTGGACATATTCCAAAATGGATATTTTGTGCTTTTGACTGGCTCTACAGTATTATCCTCCACTTCCCATCTCAAGCTGTCACTTAGAAAGACTAATTACTATTAAAGAGCTGCCCAAATTTATCCCCTTCCATCCTCAGCACGTACATTTATATTGGCTTTTTCTATTCCCAGACCTAAAATTCTCAGATCCAGCAATCATGAGAAGATCTTGGTCCTGATTCAGCAGTAATTCCACAGGCAGTGTCTGCTGCTCAAAGTCAGGGTAGAGCTCTGAACATGTGCTTGTTAACAGCCCATGGCATCAGGCCCAGGGCTACAGGAACCACAACAGGAGGAGGAGCAGACACTTCTCTGGGTGATTTTATATCCAAGTTACAGCTATTTTCACATCATAAATCACCCAGAACTGCACAGCTCTTTCTTTGGTGGACACCAGAGGGAGCTGGGTTTACTGAGCTCCTGTTTTCACCCCTAAACTTGGTTTGTCCCTATTCTTGGTTGATTTCTGTGCCCATGAAAAGTAGAGACTTTTCAACTTACCTGTTATTCTGCTGAAAATGTTCCACATTAGAATGTAAAATGCACATGGGATCAAACCCTTTGAAACTCATTTCCCTACAGGAATTAAAGGGCCAGAGCTCAGCAAACCTTAAATAACTCTGAAAATACAATCCACACAGCTATAGACACACTCATGATGCAGCTTTATGAGGGGTAAAGGAATGTCATGTCTGAGTTTAGTTTAGGATATTAAAAGAAAGTCCAGAGATGCTTTTGTGCACTTCAAAGCGCTCCCTGGAGATAAGAACAAAGGGCCAGCGGGTATTATAAGTTTTGATTCTCAAAGGCCTTAGAAAGGATGGCAAAGAAAGTGATATTTGTTCCAAATGTGAGGGCTCAGAGTTCCTCAGGTGAATGGCTACAGGGGAAGCAGAGTCATCTTGCAAGAACATCTCTTCTTGGTGGGTCAGCCCCTGCTTTCTTGCTACCAGCCCGAAGGAACATGAGGAATAATTAAAGCCATGATCTGCGGGTAGTCCTGTATGAGCCTGTGATGCTGCAGGGACAGGGACAGGGCAGTGCCACAGGGCTACCTCTCATTAAGGGGACCCTACACAGAAGCAGAGACTTGGGATATTTAAGGAACACAAATTCTTAAGGATGTGTTTGAGTTCAGCCCCATGAGTAACAGAAACACTTCCTTTTTCTGTGTGGTGAAGCTCAGGACAAGTGTTCCTTACTTATCCTTCATGATCCTCCCTTTCTGTGTTTGCCAAGTGTCACCAGCAGCTTCTCCAGAGCTTCCTTCCTTCCTGCACAGCTCCTGGCACAGCTCTGAGGAAGGGTTATGGAATCAAGGGGCTTCCAAGCACGAGCTGTAAGAGTGAGCTGGGGACCAAGGGGGCCACATCCTTCCCTCCCCTCTCTGGGGTTACAGCAAAGCAAAGCAAAATTCTGCAAGATTCGTTATGCCACATCCATATGAGGTACCTGCTTCCCACGCAAATGTGGATGTTGTCACCCATGTAACCCATAACTGAGAAGCAGAAAAGAGAACAGAGGGATGTGGGAGTGCATTTGGATGAATCTTCCAGGGCCTTCTCTTCAGCTTTTTGCTGATGTTGTCACACAAGGACCTTGGCCTTGTCTCAAAGGAGAACCCTGTTTTTCATGGGTGAGACAGGAAAAAAACGAAGTTTAGGATTGAGGAGGTAAGCAAGTTCGCTGGGCTGAGATGATGTGAGATGATGAGAGATCAAAAACCTAATAGAAGCACTTGTGTGTCCATGACCTTCACCCATTTCTAGAAACAACTTTATTAGCGGTTTCTGTACCGTAACACTCCTCTGCCAGGCCTTCCCCACACTCACAGCCTTTTCTTGCCTCCTCTTTGCTTGGCAGATTGTGAGCACCCTCACTGTGGAGAACAGCAGTGCCTCAGGGATCTACTACTGCGTGGCTTCCAACAAGGTCGGCGACGAGGAGAGGAGCATTGAGTTCTATGTGTCAGGTAACAGCACACACAGACAGCACATGCTGATGGTTTCATTCACCTCCAAGTTTTACAGGGCTAGTCAGTGCTCCTCAAAACTCTTAGGAGTCCCTGCCTGTGGTGTTTTTGGAGCACTCCCAGGCTGCTCAAGGCTGGGTCCTGCACAGCTCAACATGTCCAGCATCAGCCCCAATGCCCCTTTCGCCCTTCCCAGCTGGAGCTGCAGCCCTGAGTCTCAGAGCCTGTGTCTGAGAGCAACACTCATGACATTTGAGCTCTGTCCTCACTAAACCTCTAGCAGAGCTGAGCCTCTGGAGCCTCTCCCTGACTTGTTTGGTCTCCAGTTAAGTCAGCAGACATAGCAAAGGTGAGCAAGGCCAGTGTCCACCCCAGTCGCTGTGACATTGGATGCCTGCCTGGGCAATCAACCTCTCCAGTGCCCTTCCTGGAGGGAGGAGGTAGACATGCTAGTTTTCCAAAGAACACAAATCCAAACAAATATCTGCTTAACCTTTCAGCACAGGAATTCTTTGATAGTGAGATCAAGACCTACATAATGTTTTTAGGAGAGATGGGAGTTTAAAAAAAGAAGGGAGTCCAGGGACAGCCTTGTTCAAGTGCTTACCCAGAACAAACTGAAACTTTTCTGTGCTCACTTTCTGGATGAGTGGATGTTGGCTGGTAGAATTTGCATCAAAATAACAATTTTTAGAACAAAGAGTGCAGAAGTGTCCTGGAAAGTAAATGCATGGTTCTCACTACTTGGTTCCTTCCCCATGAAGCAAGTTGTGAGGGCTAAGCTTGCCATGGGCGGTGCCCTGCACTCCTCTGCCTCTCTTGCCTCCTGTGTTGTTTGACTCCATTGCTCTAAAGCAATTCGTGACATTTCAAGTCATTCTGACCAAAAAAGGGCTCACTAAACATCAACACCATTGTTACACAGAAGTGCAGACAGGAGAAATGCCATCCAACAGTAATGAAGGTGGTGCCATACAGGGGAAAGATTTCACCTCCATTAAAGCTTCCTTGTGCTAACCCCAGTGGAGACAGGAAAGGGTTTCACCCTCCAAAATGTATTTTTCAAAGTTCTAACTCTTACTGACTTAGAAAAAGCCCTTCAAGATGCACTTTTGGGAGATCCAGCTCAGATGTAAAAGGTCCTCAAGATGTCCAAGGCAGGCTGAAGACCAGCTATTAATTTTATACTTCACTACTTCCAAGTGTTGAGTCCTCTTGTGGGCTGGTTTCTACTCTGAATTCCAGCTGTTATGTTGGGGTGTGTTACCCACAGCCTCATGTTCCCAAGCTGCAACACTTGGTGACTAAAACCAAAGCTGCAGCAACTAAATAAGCAATGAGCACAAGGTCAGATCCAAAGGGTTGGATCACCCCATGCACCTTTCACAACTATGTTTTATTTTAATAATAAAGTTATGTAGGGGGGTTTTTTCCACCCACAGTGAGCTAATATTTCAGATTTTTTTTTATTTTAAGATCAGTGTAGCAATGTTTTGAGACACAAATGTTTTAATCATGCAATTTTAACTATGAAGGAAATGAATCATTGGGCAGAATTACTGACAGTGTTTGTGGTGGAAATGTTTCCACCAAAGCAGACCAGGAGGTGAATGGGGCTTGGCAGGGCAGATATTTTGCTGCCTGTGCAGGGAAGGCTGTGAGTCTGTGCCATTCTGGGGAAGAGGCAGATGCTGAACGAGCCTGACTTTTAGAAAGTACTGTGTTTAAAAATAGTGGTGTTTATGGCTTAGAAAGGAATGCAAACTTTCTAAATGTGGCCATCCTGATGCTAAAGTAGGTCGTGTTGCTGCAGTAAAATAGCAGCAGAGTGACCTGCTGCTGGGTTTGTTCACATGGGGTTCCTCTGCTCAGTCATGGGCATCATTCCAGCATGGCCAGGCTGCTGGGAGAGGTGCTGCAGATCTGCTTCAGCACGGGGAAAAGCTGGGTCTCCTCCTGGCGGCACTGGGAGGAGGATACAGGTTCCTCTCACCAGGGGTTGCCTCCAGTCTCAGTGTTGGGGGAACATCCAGGAACAGCTTGTGAGGTTCCAAGCAGAGCAAGTCCCAAAGCACCAGGCTCTAAGCAGGTCCCTTTGGGATTGCTGGGCTGGTTCATTTGGGGCAGATTGAAGCTCAGAGCTGAGCTGAAGGCTGGGTTAGAGCCTGGAGGTGCATGAGCAGCACATGGGTCTTTAGGACAAGGTTTGCAAATGTTTGTAGCACCTCCCAGTTCTCTGCAAAGCAGCTGCAAGTTGTGGAACCCTACAATTAATGTGTTGGTTTTAAAGACCTGATCTCCCATTATCTCCTGCCAACAAACAAGCTTGTGCATCCTGAGCTGCTTTCGAACATTTTGGCTGAATTGAGCTGGACAGATTTCTTCCCTGGTAAGAAATCTGAGGATGATACAGAGGCTGAACTCCCTCAAAAGCCTGTTCCACTGGGTCAGGGTTGAGATGTTTTCCCAGGACATGACAGTGTTCCAGGGAAACATCCTCAGGTATTGTGCAGGCTGCTCTCTGGGGACTTGCCTCACTGCAGTCTGATGTTTTAATCACCAAGTTCATTTCAGAGAAATGTCTTTATCCCAGTGGAATCATGTCAGCAGCCATTTTGTTCTTCCACTGCAGAGCCCCCACACAGACTCCCACGGACACCAGAAATAGCCCTGGTGTCTATTTTTAAATCATTTCTTTGCCAGCAGAGTTCATTTCATGAAGGGTCAACAGGGTTTGGAGATCACCCTGCATCCAAACCATATAAGGGGACCAATGTGATGAGAAATCTCCTCATTCAGTGATGGCCCCAAAGCCTCCCTGAGCTCTCCCAGATGTCCTGACTGTCACTGCCCCTCCTAGAGCTGCTCATGGCAGCAGAGCCTCCCATGGCAATGCTTATGGTTTCATCCAGTGTGTCCTGGGCTAACTCTTAGTCCAGGATTTTTGTTTTGTGTAAATTCTTGTGGAAACAAAACCTGTCCCCTGCCTGCTTTGCCTACCACTGTTTGCCCCTAGTGTTCCCATTTACCAGGTGACTGGTTTGCCACAGGCAGAGGAATGTGGCTGAGCCATCAGATGCTCAGAACCACCTCATGTCACTGCCCACCTCCAGTTATGCTCCAGAGGACTCTCCAGGCAGACTGAAACCTTCCCAGTGCAGTGAAAAGCTGACCTGGAGGGATTCTCTGCCATGGACAAGTATTATTTACCTTCCAGTCTCTGCTCTGCACCTTGGAAAGGGCAGCTCTATATTGCTGTAGGTCCACAGTAAATCAAATTCTAGTCTTTGTACAACATTCAGCAAAACGGGATCCCACCCATCTGAAAACTCTGAATGGTCTCAGAATATAAATGAATTAGGGTAAGAATAATAAATAATAAGAAAGCCCTTTTTCAGGTACTCATCTGATTGCAAAAACAAGTCAGAAAAACTGGAGTTAAAGATTTCCACCAGAAAGAAAATACTACATTTCAAACAGGAGATAAAAATCTGTTCTCAGCAGAACAAAGTATGAGCTGGGCTGTTCTGTGATTCTGTGCCACTGGCATCTGCTTATTCCCGATGTGTTTACAGGATCTCTGGCAAGCACCACACTGGTTCAGGTGGGGGGGCTCACTCTCCCTACATCCATGTGCCTGGTGGCAACCCCCCACCCTGACAGACACAGGGCTGGAATTTGGGCAAGAGCAGAAGTTTTGAATTACCCTGTGCAAAGCACAGGAAATTAAAAACAATTAATTCCTTGTAAATACAAATGGAGCCAGACTTCCCTTTGATTTGTGCTGCCTTTTTCCCTCCCCCCACGGCCTGTTTCGCTATTTTGCTGGTGGAATCCTGCACAGTTGAGGGGGAACTTGGTGGCTACAACCCTGTAACACAATATGAAAGACAAATGTTTGGTGACTGCTGATAAAAGGGAAAAGGCCCCATGGTGCATTCTTTCAGCCAACTTATTAGGAGTCCTATAAAACACTGTATCTGTTCAGAGAGAGGAAGTTAATCACTGCTCAGGTCCAAGAGTAAGTAAGCAAAGCAGTCGAAGAGATGAACTGACTTAAAACGTGCTCTCCAAGCTGCAGCTACTCCCCAGATAACCCAGGTAGGAGGAGAAAAGAGAGAGGAGAGCAAGAGAGACTTTTTTTTTCCCCTCTGTTTTTCCTTCCGCTGCAATGAAAATCAATGAATATTCTATTGGAGCCGAAAGAGCTGCTTGAAAGGCAAACAAGATGGGAGAGAATAGCACAGGTTCCAGCTAAAAATATTCCAAATGCTAAATAAAAAATGTTAGCAGAAGGAATGATAAGAAAAACAAGCCAGGCCTCTGTTCCCAAAATGTTAAGTTGGTAGAAAAAAACTTGCAACTTTCAAGTCCAGCAGCAAGGTTCTGGAGCATCCCTCACAACTCAGGGCTTGGAAAGGAACACATCCAACCCCTTGGGAATTTGCCAGTGTCAGGGGGCTGCTCCAGCCCCTGATGGCAGTGCCAGACCCAAGCCAGTGCCACCCACCTTAGTTCTCTAACTCTTGCTGGAGCAAAGAGCAACTGTTTAGAAGAGAAACTGAGAAAAAGGCAAGCAAAGAGGGCACTTGTCCCCTGTTTTGGTTTGACAGGTTCAGGAGTGTTGTGGTTTTAAGCCCAACTGGAAATGAGGCACCACAAATCCGCTTGCTCAAACCCCTCTCTGTCCCCCACCCTGGTGGAATGGGGAGAATAATCAAAGTAAAACTTGTATGTTGAGATAAGAACAGTTTAATAATTGAAAATAAAGTAAAATACAGTAATACTGCTAAATAATAATAATGGTAATTAAAAAATGGAAAAAACAAGTGATGCACAGTGCAACTGTTCACCACCCACTGAGCCATGCCAGACCCCTCTTCCCAAACCCAGATCAGCCCCTTCCAGTTTATAGACTGGGAATGATGTTCTATGGTGTGGAATATCCCTTTGTCCAGTTTGGGTCACCTGTCCCTGCTCTGCTCCCTTCAAGTTTCCTTTGGGAACATCCTCACTGGCAGAGCAGGAGATAAGGAAAAAAAAAGTCCTTGACTTGGGATAAACATGACTTAGGAAAAAGCCAAGCCATCATTGTGTTATCAGCACCATTCTCATTCCATATCCAAACCACAGCTACTGGAAGAAAGTAACTTCACCCATCTGGAACCAGGCCAAGATCCACCCCCAAGGAGAGGTGCTGAGATCCTGCTCATGCCACACCCCACTGTTTTCACTGGATCTCAGTTTGTCCTGTTTAAAGAGGTCCTGCTGCCCTCAGGTTTTGCCCCATGTTGATGAGCATCACCTTGACATGCTGGAAGCACAGGACATCAGAAGTAAGGAATGGATGTGTTACACAAGGCAGCTTGAGTGTACAGCTCAAGCAAGAGAGAGCAACTGAGCCTAACAACACACTGCACAGGGTAAACTGAAATTTCCTGACAGGGAAAGAAAAGGAAAATAACAATTTCCACAGCTGTGCCCGAGAGGTTGCTTCTCTTTTGTAAAATATTTCTGGTGCCAGTCTTTAAAAACCATGAAGCAAAGCTCATGAGTTCTATTCCAGATGACTTGTGAAGAAGAGGGAATTTTAATCTTATCTGCAAGCTCCTTCAGGGCTCTGTATTTTTTATAATATATGGTTTATTCTAAGGCAGATTGGTTATTTCAGCAGCCTCACTATTTACGCTCATCTCTGGCTTCAGCAGAATTTTTTGCAGGGGTTTACAGGGCTGAATTCCAGCTCCCATGTGGAATCTGTCACATGGCAAGTGCAGTACACACTTGCTGCTCTTTAACTTCTGTCCTTCCCAAAGTACCATCCATTCCATCCTGGCCTGAGAAGGCATCTTACCAACAGCTTGCTGCTGAAGCAAGAGTCTCTCAGATTCACTGCAAACACTGTTCCTGTTTAGAAGGTGGCCCAGAGTCCTTCCAAGGTGTCCCACCCCTGTCCCACGCTTGGGAACATCTCTGAGGGGCTTCTTGTAACTCTCAGCTGCTTGAAAACCCTGACCTAACAGACAGCAGAATAATTCCAGGTCCCTGTGGTTGTCCATGTGCTCTCATTCAGGTCTGCTGGGTGGATAGATCCCTCAAATAAATAGAATAAAAAGGGAATAGAGTATCTTTCAGCCCCAGTTTAATTGCAGGTCTGTGGTGACCAGTGCAGCAACAGGAATGTGTCTGTAGGCCAGGCTCTGGCCTTCTGCTCTAACAGTTTTGCTTGTCTTCAAATGGCTTCAGTTTGCCACTTCAGGAAAATTGATTTTTTTTTTCTGGAGTGAAAAGTTACTAAAAATATAGCAAAAACCAGCTTACTCTTCTGTGGCTAGACTGAAGTCATGCCTCAGAGTATTTCCCTGCTAAATATAAGGGCCTCAAGGACTTGTACGTCATTAGATCAGTTAATCCAACAGTGATCAAGTAAATAGCCACCCAGGCATATGTGATGAAAACAAATATTGGCATAGTTGATGTAAGAGAGTATTGAGAAGACTGTTCAGTGGTGAAGAAAGTGTTACTCCTGAGAGATGGGAACAAGTTTCTTTATTCCTATGCAATTATATTTTCAAGCACTGATTACAGGTAGAAAGGGAAGAGCTCACGAACATGTTTGTCTACCTGGATAGAAACCTCTCTTGATTAAACTCTCTTAGCCCATTAACTACTCCTATTTATAAGCTTTCAATTCATTACTTGAAAGTGGAATGATTAGAATACTGAGGGCTAGACAGCCACAGGTCAGCACTGGGCTGTGAGAGGGACCTTCACTCCCCTAATTCCCAACCCAATTGTGCCTTTCCCACATGCAAACGTGGGTCTCATTAAACCTGGCTCCTTCCATTATGGCCTTGGAGATTTGACCACTGAGAAGCCACCAGGCAGCCAGAGATCTCCTCAGCTGTGACTTAATTGCAGACATGTTTTCTATTCCCCCCAGATGTGCCCTCTGGGTTGCAAGCAGCCCCCCAGGTCACAGCCATTGTGGGCAGCAACGTCCAGCTGACCTGCCGGGCCTCCAGGTACATCTACACCCACCTGGCCTGGTACCTCCCCTCCCCAGGGGCAGCTCCCAGCGACTCCCTGGTCAGGAAAACTGGCAAATATTCCATCTCCTTGACACTGGTCATTCCCAACGTCACGAAGGAGCAGAGTGGTCTCTACAAGTGCCGAGCTCAGAACCAGCACAACAGCACGGACACGCTGAAGCAGCACACGCAGCTCCTGGTCAGAGGTAGGTGCCAGCAGAGAGTGGCAGTGGGATTGCCTTTATATTGGGTTAATTTTTTCCTGTTACTGCATGTGGGTTGACAGCCTGCCATGCACATTACACATTACTCATCCAAGCCACTGCTGGGTCTGGATAAAATATTTGCCTTAGACATAAAGGTGATTTCAGCAGCACTTCATCTTCCTAACTCCATGCTGGGTACAGATATGGATGACTGAGGACAAAAGACCATGTTACTGATGGCACAACTCTGTAATCTGGGATTGTCACTCCAGATCCACTTGACTTTGGCAGAAAACTCCACTCACTCCCAGCTGCCAGAGATACCTAAATAGATTTGGATCCAGCAAATGTAAACCCAAATGTCACTGGTCAAGTGTATGATCAAGTGACATGTGCCATTTAGGCTGGGTAAGTAAAATGCACTTCATAGTAGAACTAGTATTTTATTATTTATACTCAAGCCCCTAACTCTTTTATTGTCATAAAACCAGTAACACTGCAGATTCTGCAGCCTGGGTCCATTGGCTGTGGGAATATAAAGAGTGGGATACTTCTTCCAGTAGAAAGTCACTCAAAATTAATGAAGTTGCCTCTCCTTCCTAGTGAAGAAAGTGGGTGATCATTTCTAGGCCTCCTCAGAAGAAAAGAGGCTGCTGGAATGGGTGGATTTATTAACTGTCTTCCAGTGATGAAGAAAAGCCCAAAGCACAGAAATGGAGTGGAAGTGATACAACCATCAGCAAGGCAGGGAGCAGGATCCGAGTCCTCCACAGGGATTTTCAGACTGGCTTCTCCATGTGCATTACTGGCTCGTGGGACACTGAGAGGACACTGATGCCATGAGCACCTGTCACTTAGGGAAAGCAGGGCAGTGCATGCTGTGCTGGCTCCATCCCTGCTGAAGTGAACCAGGACATTCCCTGGGCAGCCAGGAACCCTCTCCCAGTCAGGCACACACAGGGGGATGCTCACCCCACTCCAGCTGTGGCTACTACAGCTCTGATACCACAGTGGGAGGTAATGTATTTTCAGACGTCTTCCTGAGGTGGGAGAACGGGAAGGAATCTCAGTGCTGGTGCTGTGGCTGGTCCCCACAGCCAGCACTGGAGCCACCTGTGAGCATCACCTGAGGCTCTGGGCTTGCTCTGCACTCTGCATTCAGGCACTTCACTTCTCTCTCCCCTGGCATGTCTTTTTATTCAGTCAGGCAGGTTTCCACCTACACAGACACCTACACAGGATGGCTGTGGGAAAAACACAGCCAAACTGGGAATACATCCATGGAGAAGTGGAACCATGATCACGTTCCTGTGAGGGTGCCGGGGGTCTGTTATTTGTCTGGCACATGGCAGAGGCAATTCTTGGGGAGAACACACATGGAAATGCCCCTCCAAACCAGCCCTCCTTCCCCTGTTTCAAACAGGGTCTTTTCAATCTTCCAACAGCCATCAGCTACTTGTCCTTAGCGCTGGTTTGGGGTGTTTTTTTATGCTGTGCTTCTGATTTTACTCATTGTGGTCCTTTACCTGTTAGAAATGAACGTAAAGTGGGGGTTAACATGCTTTGTAGTAGGTAAGTAACTGCACTTATGATGGAGGATATAAAACCTTTAGAACTGTTTCCTCTTTGCCTCCTCATCTCTTTTTTTTGTGTTCACTCTGCATGTGCACCACCCACTCACTGTCCTTTGTTTTCTTCAGAGGATGAGAAACTCGAGGATGAGTTGCAGTCGAATCTAAGCTTAGTCAGTTTGAAGATAAGCCAAACAAACTCACCCACTCCTCTCACAATCTTTGGGGGGATTTGGCCCAGTCTTTGCACTGTGCAGCCCAGAGAGGCTGTGCAAGGAGAAGGGATGGCAGAGCTGAGGGAGGTGCCTTCCCAGGGCTCACTGTGGCTCTTTCCCTTTGTGGCAGCAAAGGCAGCGCCGTTTGTGATCCAGAACCTCACGGACCTGGAGGTCAACATCAGCGGGAAGATCCTGCTGGAGTGCAGGGTGAGCGGGACCCCGGAGCCACAGGTGACGTGGAGGAAGAATGGATACCCCATCTCAGCAGCTTCAGGTGAGGAACTATGAGGGATACAGGATAATGGATGGCAGCGTCACCACAACAGAGGGCTGAGCCAGGACAGTGCCCACAGCCTCGGGACACACACACACACACAAATCCCAGGATATCAGAGCACTGCTGCATCTCCAAGTTGGCCTTGGAGGTCAAGGAAAGTGGTTGTAGCCCAAGGCCTGCCATGGATGCTCCTGTGTGTAGAGCCTGGCAGCCTGCACACATTAGCATAGCATTGGTAAATCAAGGAGCACTGCTGCTCAACCTGTGAGAGACAACACTTGGTGTACAAACCAGAGACACACAGTGCACCTGCTTGCCAGGTGGGTCTGACAACACCAGGCTGGGCTGTCAGGTATCCTGAGCAGGATATACTGCAGCAGAGTGTGGGCAGTCATCTCCCAGAGGGTGAGGTGCATATGCCCCATCCTTGATCTCCCATAGCACAGGAAGGGGGATGTGCTCCCAGCTCAGCTGGTCCAGAGCTGGACAGGTACAGTGCCACCTCGGGCTCCCTCACCTGAGCCTGGAGCTCCTTCTCAGCTCTGTCACAGAATCACAGAATATGCTGAGTTGGAGGGGACCCATCAGGATCATTGAGTCCAACTCCAGGCCCTGCACAGACACACCAACAATCCCACCCTGTCCCTGAGAGCGTTGTCCAAACCCTCCTGGAGCTCTGGCAGCCTTGGTGCTGTGCCCACTGCCCTGGGGAGCCTGTTCAGTGCCAACCACCCTCTGGGGGAAGAACCTTTTCCTGAGATCCAACCTGACCCTGCCCTGACACAGCTCCAGCCATTCCCTGGATCCTGTCCCTGGTCCCCACAGAGCAGAGACTGGAGCCTCTTAGCTGCCCCTCATGAGGATGTTGAAGACCCCAGTGAGGTCTCCCCTCAGTGTGCTCCAGATGAACAAACCAAGTACTCTCAGCTGCTCCTCACACAGGCCCTCCAGACCCTTCCCCATCCTCGTGGCCTCCTTTGGGCCCTCTCTAATGGCTTCATGTCTTTTTATATTGTGGTGCCCCAACTGCCTGCAGAACTCGAGGTGAGGCCACCTCAGTGCAGAATAGAGCATGTCCTGAGATCTCCCATAAATCATGGAGGATCCCATATCAGTAGCTGGTCCTGTGACTTTAATTTTGCATCTTGGACTAGGTAGGAAATCTAGGATCATCCATAATTCAGATCAGAATGTTCAGAGAGAAACTCTTTATTGCTACTGAAATTTTATAAATAATTCTGGAGGGACAAGCTTGTAACTCATCCAACCAATGGAAACATAAATAAAATATTTGGAAAAAACACCTCAGGGTAAATATTTCAGCACGGTGCATGGCAAGTTCCATGCAGTGCTCTTGTTAACAGCAACGGGATTCACAGGCAGAACACCCATAAATTCAAAATGTCCTTCCCTTTTGGATTCAAAGCCTGACCTGTTTCCTTATTTCTGCCCCAGTCATATCCTTAATGAAACAGATGAGCTCTCAGTGTAATGCCATAAATCCGGAAAAGTTAAACCTGGAAAATTAAATGTAGAAAAGTCCCATAGGTCACATCTAGGCAACCTCTCTCTTCCCATTCCACTCTAGCCCCTGGCTGCCTGTGAGTCCAGGATTGCTCCACACAGTGATTTTTCCCGGGATGGACATAACCTGATTTCCATGTTCCACGTGTTAGAAGTCCATCACTTTCCACAGCCTCCAAGATGTCAGCTTTCTCCAATAGTTCCACTGAGTTCCCTTTTTCCCCGGTGTATCTTATCAGACAATCTGTCCTCCCATCCCTTCACTAACTTCCAGAGAAGTTTTCTCTGGCTCTGTCCACTCTAAATTAACAGCCACATTTGCTCTTGGGTAAATGACCCCCAAGAAATTTATACAGTTGTTGAGGAGAAAAAAATGTCAGGGAAAGGTTGTTGCCAGACCAGAATGAGGAGCGCAGGGTTAAAATGCCTCCAAAACACCATCATGTGCCAGATCTGGATGGATGGGAGCTGTCTTTCAGTTCTCTGGCTCCTAAAAACACTTGCAGGCAGGTATTATGTGCCAATATTAACCAAAATCCCTTACAACAGGAATTTCCATGGAAAATAACACCCTGGTGATTGAGAGGGTGAAGAAGGATGATGAGGGACTCTATGAGTGCCGGGCGTCCAACGAGCTGGGCCAGGACAGCACGTCGGCCTTCATCAAAATACAAGGTGAGGCCCAGCCTGAGGGAAGTGCAGATGTTCTGTGGGGCTCAGGAAATTATTATTCAGTCATGGACTGCGGCTCCATTTATAATGTGGTTGTACATTTAACCTGCAGGCTCTGAGGAGAAATCCAACATCGAAGTGATCATTTTGGTGTGCACTGGGCTGGCTGCCACTCTCTTCTGGCTCCTCCTTACCCTCTTCATCAGGAAACTGAGAAAAGTAAGAGCTCCCACATTGTACAAAGTCTGGGATCAGGCTCAAGTTAATGTGTAACATCAGAGTTCAGGGCTGAATGTTTGGGACAGATGGTAGAAAAACTGGGCAAAATGTCCCTATAAAATTCAGCCCAAGGTTTCTGCTGACAGTCCGTTGACTTCTCCAGACATCTGTTGCAGTTGTGAGGTTTCTACCCACTCGTGTGGTACCATAAAATCAGGCACCTCCCTCTTCTTGAGTCAAACTGGCTTGTGAGATTAAGAAACAAAAACCAATCCTATATGTTCTAAAATGATTTCAGCACTTGTCTCTGAAGCACAGGTATTAAAGGAGGCCCTGTTTTAAAAGATCCTAGAAATGAGCTTAAACCACATAGCTTATTTGGTCTGCAAGTCTTGCTCTTCTTTCACCTCCCTTTTGTGACTCAAGAAAGTAAACTTGCAGTAAAGTTCCAAAGAATTTAGGTCTGTTTCTCCTAAAACAAACATCAAACAGTGAGGCAAGCACAGCTCTCTGCTCTGAATCTCACCAAATTACAGACCCAGTGCTGATCTCCAACATTTGAGTAAAATTTCCCCTCCTATTGCAAATACAGTGATTAAATTCACGTTCTCCTCCTTGACCTCATTTTAACTGAGCTGTGGACAATGCTGAATTTCCTGATGTATTTTACCCTCATGCCAGTTCCCTCACAGGAGCCACCCAAGCACAATTTCTCTCTTTGCAGCATCAGAAGCAGCAGATTCCACCAGCTTTCCACCCATTTTAAATTGTAATAGCAATACCCACAAAGTGGATAACTATGGAGAATCAAGACTGCAAAACAAAATATATAAACTCTAAAAATGGCAAAGTGCTCTCTAGTGCACCAGGAAGAGCAACTCCTGGAGTTCCCATGGAAAAGCATTGATTTCCTTTCACTGAGACAGGTAGAAGGCAGCAATAGATTTTGTGTCCTCAGAGTTTTTACCAGCATCAATCAGTGACTCTTCCCAACAGCCACGAGTGGCAGGCACACATAAACATTTATGGAAAATAAGGAGAGGCAGGAATCTGGAGTGATGGTTCAGAATGAATTGGAGAGCTAAGTTTGGAGTGCAGGGAACTCCCCAGAAAACACTCAGCCTCCACAGCTCTCTCCCATCAGAGATGCAGGATAAACACAGTGAATAATTTCTGCACACCCTGTTTGTAGCCCGATGCCACAGATATTAAGACAGGATACCTGTCCATCATCATGGATCCAGAGGAGATGCCTCTTGACGAGCAGTGTGACCGCCTTCCCTACGACAGCAGCAAATGGGAGTTCCCAAGGGACAGGCTGAGGCTGGGTGAGTGCTTCGGGGATTTTCTTGGAGAAGGAGGACTCCTAACCCTCCTCAGTTCCAGTGGATCTGTTGTATAACCCAGGAGCAGCCTATCCTTTAGTATCAAGGTACTACATCCTTGGACCAAGGACCACAGAGCTCAGGATCATCCTTAATGGAGGGTGGAGCAAGGGATTTGGTAAGGAAAGGAAAGATGTTGACGGTGTCAAAATAGCTGTCACCTCTTTTTCTGCCTTGGAAAAGTGAAGCCAAACTATTGACAGAGAAGAAAGGTGCCTCCAGGTACTGTCCCTGCCAAAAGTATGGTTTCATTCCCATAGAGGAAAAGGGGAAGAGAAGTCAATGTGAAAGGTCACAGTCTTTCAAAGAATTTTATGTTGAAGAAACCTGTCAGTTCATCAAATAATCAATTCCTTATCGACCGTCTGAACTTGGCTTTGAGTTGTAAAGAGCTAGCATGAAAAAATGAACCAAATTTCATTTACCAGCTCAGCTCCCTGGCTGATGGAGCAGGGAAATGTAAAAAGCGGGTTGTGTTTGTGTAGCAAAACAGTAACATCTGTGTGCTCTGTATTTGTGTGTGCTCTTGGGGCTTCAGCTGGAAAACATGGAAGAAGGAGTTAGACAAAAATCACAAAAGCTGAGATGATGGTGGGACGTAGAGTGAGACCCGTGATGCCCAGTGCACTCTGCTGCACTGGGGTCAGAGCCCTCAGAGCACACCAGGTAACACAGGCATGGCAATCCAAATGGAAGAGAACATAAAATATAATCCTAAATTCCATTTAGTAAAGCTTTTTCCTCAAATCAATGTCAATAACTGAAGGATTAAAGGGCTGTGACTGCCTGAGTGCCTCAGCTGGCTCTCTCCATGATTCATGAGAGATTAGGGTTCCACAGGCCACTCAAACTCTGACTATCTTGGGCTTCAGGACAGTCCTAGGTAATGTTTTTACCCTCCAGCCATGTGTATGTATCAGCCTTGCCTTCAGCTGCGTGCAGATTGATTTATTCTCCTCTGTTCTATCCCGTCCTGTATCGCATCAAAGCCATATGGATATAAATCCCCCCCTGTATATCCATATGCTGCAATATGTGATCCAGCTTCTGTGCTTGTCAGGCTGTATGTTGTGCCTGGGATCTCTTGCACAGCTCAGGTTGCATGTTCCCCTCCCTCCTGATCCCGACTGTCGGTCCCCTGGGCTCACTCTTGACTCTTGCTTCTCTAGGTAAAACACTGGGTCATGGTGCTTTTGGGAAGGTGGTGGAGGCGTCTGCTTTTGGCATTGATAAATCTTCAACCTGCAAAACAGTTGCCGTAAAAATGCTCAAAGGTACATCCATCCCTCTGAGACCCTCCCCAGACTCCTCGGGGGACCTGTGGGCAATGAAGTTTCCAGTTCTCAGCTCCCAAGCTCATTGTGTTCAGGAGGGAGTGGGTTTCCATGTGGGAGCAATTAGTCATCCTGCAGTGCTGGGACGTGGAGGAAATGACAAGTGGGCTCCGTGCTGCGCTGCTGATTAAGGCTTGTATTCCTAGAGGAGGGAAACAGCAGCTTCCAGGTCTAGGGGGTTAGGAGGGAAACAGATTATGAAGTTTGATGAGTATCTAATTACATTAGATGGGCTGAAATTGGATCTGAGCCTTCCATCGTAGCTCTTCCAGATGTAGAACAGTTCAAGGGGTTGGAAGAAAAGCGATGCCAAGGGAGTGAATCAGAGACATCTTGCTTGCAATTATTGAAATTAAGGAAAGTTTTACCCTTCGGTGGTGGGAAGGGGGAACCTGGGGCCTGTTCTTCTGTATTGTATTTACACACAAAGCTCTGCAGACAGCATGGGAATAAATGCACATGGCCTGCCTGGGTCAGGGTCTTTAACTGCTCACTGAGGGTGTTTCCAAAGGTCCAGTCCACGCTCACTGGATGGCTGTTCATGGCCCACACTGCTCCATCACTGCTGCATGACACTACTAACCCCTGCAGTGCCACTGCTGCCACAGGATTTGGCTTCTGTGTCCAGCTGCCTCTCCTGATGCTCTGCTGCTTCTCATCTCTCTGAATTTGCAAAAACATCCATTTATCACCTGTTTGTAACTCCCTGGAATCTGGTCTCCCTTCTCTACTTTAGCCAGCAGACCCTCAGATCATCTCTCCTGATGTTGTTTCTTCTATCCCATGTCCATCTCGAAATCTCTGAAATATTGTAGAAGCCCCCGATCCAGACACATTCCCATCTCCATCCAAAACTTACTGCCCTGGACAGCCCTGGGTTTTCAGGTTTTCATTCCCTTCCATGCTATGCTTCCCAACTGATCGTCATGCCAGCTCTACCCTGCCAGCACATATTCAGCCAACCATTTGCCAGATCCCCCATCGTTTTACACCTCCCTCCCCCAGTGGAGGCAGCTGCCTCCTGCTCTCATCTGTCCCTCCCCAACTAACGTGCCCATAATTCATCACTTTCATGAATAAAGCAGATTCTCTAGTGTCAGTCAGTCCATTCAGGGGGAAAAAGCAGCTCTGGAGATGTCTACATTTCTGGAATTCCAACACTGTGTGTCATTTCCATGCACTGGACTGGTATCTATTCTGGATTGAAGGCTAAAATTCAGTGGGCAAGATTATCTGAGAAACTTGTGAAGCTGTTTAGATTTTGTCAGGTGTGTGTTCCAGCTCCTGCCAGGGGAAATCAGGAGTGATATCACCCATGTACACACCCAGCTACAAACACTGCTGACTGGAGAAATCTTGGGCTTGGAAGAACTCCTTCTTTATGATACAGTTTGGGGAAAGATTTGTTTGTGGAGGATTCTGCAAACAGATAAAGAGGTTACACTTGTCACACCAAATTATCTGTTACATAACTGTTTCCTCCTATTTGAAACTTGCATGATGCAAAGGCAAAACCAGAGGAAAGAGCACACAGCCCCTTCTGTTAAAATGGAAGTTTTGGAGAGAAGGCAGGGAAAACAAGGCACCTGAACAACCTTGTCCTGCCCTAAACAACAGTGTAACTGGCCATGGGCTTCACCGAGTGTCGAGCTCCTGGTTCACGCACAGAGGTGCTCCCTCAGCTTTGCTGGACAGTTGTTTTTTGGGTTGATAAGCTCTTACTGGTCTGGGATTTAGTGGTGCTGTACATTCTCTGGTACATTTTGGGTCACAGTGTGGATTCCTCCATCCCCTACAGTGGAGAGCTTCTCAGAACTGAGGTATTGTACCAAAGTCCTAGTGAGCTGCACAGCCCCAGGAGAGATGCAGGAACACTTCCGTATGCTGTGGGTGCTTGGAGGGCTTGGCTGGTCCTTTGCTAAGCTTGCAAAACTGAGTCCTTGCAAAGGGATCTGGTCTGGGGGAAGGGACAGTAACCCTCCATAACCCAAGCTCGAGAAAGGAAGAGGCACCCAAAAGATAAAGTGTTACCCCACTTCATAAAGGTCAGCAGACAATGAAACGGATGAATTATTATCTGTTTGAGAGTCTGAAAAGCAAAGATACTGCAAGTAACCTGGGTGGGTTTGTTTCAAAGTATAAACAGGATCTTGCTGTGTCCTGTTCAAAATATCCTGTTGTGTAAAGATGATTTTTTTCCTGTTTATCTTAAGCAGAATGTGCAACTACTAATGAATGCAAGGCTTTAATGTCTGAATTGAAGATCCTCATCCATATAGGACATCACCTGAATGTAGTCAACCTGCTGGGAGCCTGCACCAAAGCTGGAGGTGAGAAGTCCTCAGTAAATCAGGAGCAAAGGAACACTTTTCAGATCCACAGGTGTTGGGATGTGCCTGTGGTGGAGTCCAAGTCTTACCACCTGCAGTTAATGCAAGCACAAAAGTTTCCAGCTCTCTGCTCACAGGGGAGCTTCTGCTGGTGCAGAATGTGACCACATCTCGTCAAGGGTTCTGAACATCTCCCAGCCCGTGGTGTCACTTCTCATTTATTCTTGGAAGCCTGTTTACAAAAGGCAGGCAGGACACTGAATTGCAATTAGGTGCCCAGTGGCTCTGACAGGCACTACTGATCATTTCAAAGGTTCTCCTCCCTCTCCTCCCCTGCCTTATTGGGAGGATGCACCAGACTGAGCATTTGGCTCCCTGAGGCCTCCTCCCTTCCCAAGAACTTCACCCTCTCTGCGCAAACAGGGGCAGGTTTTGCTTGTTGTGCAGGAAGGCTGGGGCAGGTCTGAGCTGGACACAGTAACAGCGTGAACGTCCACAGGGCTGAGCTGGCAGGACTGGCCCGACAGCACACAAAGGCTCTGTGGTGAAGTGCACTTAAACAAAGGGCTCCATAAATCTCAGCCCTTTGTCACTACAACATCCTTTTCCCCATCACCATCCTTGTCTCTCACCATGCTTCAACTTTCACTGCTGACCGCGAACCTTCCAAACCACCCCCAAAGGACAGATTGAGGTGACCCGAAAGCAAGAAAAACTCTGGAGTGAAATAAATTAAGGGGAATCAGTGAGAGAGATGGTGCACACATCTGTGGCCATCTGAGATTCCAAAGCTATCAGTCTCCCAGAGAACATGCCTAGTCACAGAGGACAAAGAAAACCTCAGTGAGGTAGATTTGGTCGGATGTTAGTGCAGGTATCTTCCCTCCAGCAAGGTGCTCCCAGTTCCTCAGGGAGCAGTGAGCAACCAGCAGCCACAGATACTGCTGGAATCTGGGAGCCAGGGACAGGGAACTTGCAGGAATTGTAGCACTGCAGACTCCAAAAGCTTGTATGGGAGGATGGGCAGCTCCAGCTGGAGGGATTTAGGGTTCAGCTACCTTGGACAGAGCATGGTGCTAAAAACACCAAAGTTGCGGGTTTGATTTCCAAATGGACCATTCACTTAGGAGCCGGACTCAATGATCTTTGGTGGGTCCCTTCCAACTCAGAGTATTCTGTGATGAGATGCAGGAGGCAGGAGCCTTTGCTTGGGACTGTGAGTAGAGGGGAAGGAACATTAGAGATGCTGATTCTCCTCCCCTGACAAGCCAGTGAGGTGGCTCAACACCTCAAACAGGTGCCTCAAATGTGGCCGCAGGACCAAGGGGTCAGAAGTTCTTCACCGAAGCACCGACTCAGCCCCAGAGCTCTCCTTGCTCAGCCAGACACAGCTCAGGGACTGACCAAAGCCTCTGAGAAATGCCTTCTCCCAGGAGGCCTCCACTTCCCATTTTCCAGCTTGCTCCATCCCAACTGCCCTCCAGGTGGGAGGTGACCCTCATTCCTCCCTGCCAGGTGCCAGGGCAGTGCTTGGAGCAGAGGGTACAGAGGAGCCTCCAGGCAGGCACTGCTTTGTTTTTCTCTGAGCAACACAAGTGCAGAACAAAGGAAAACAGCCTTGAGCTCTGGAGACAGACAGGGATAGGAGTTAACATTAAAATGCCATTGCAGAACACAGCTCTCTCCTTCCCTGTCAGGGTTTATGTAACAATGGAGCGGTATTCCTGGTGAACGCTGATATTAAGTATGCACATATATTATTTTAACACTGTAACAAATAACAGATTTTAACACTTTGGTAGGGTGTCCTATGTTGAGCAGTTAAAACTAATGTTGTATAAGCTTCACAATGAGGAAACAAAGTACAGAGAGGCCATGTCTAGGAAGCATTGCAAAAACATGAATAAATCACTAAGTGGAGCTTCAAAGCTCTTCTTGGAATCTGCATTTCCTCAGGGCATCCATGAGGGACATTTGAGTTTGGGTCCTTCAGAACCGAGCAGGGCCAGATCCCTGCACTGGAGCCTTGCAGAGCTGGGCTCAGCACTGGGCCCACTGGCAGCTCGGATTTGGGGCCAGCTCTGGTTTTAATTAGGACTGAACATGTTCCAGCTGCAGTCAGTAGGAACTGGGGTGCCTGGACAGCCCCAAGGTGTGTGTCAGCCCAGCAGAGCCATGGGGCTGTACAAGCACAGAGCCTGGCAGAAATACGGTGTCATGGGCAAACTACTGGTTCTTACTGCAGGAATTCACCATCTCCCTGTTAATGGGACTATCTACTTCCAAAAGGTGCTCTTCCTGTCTCAGAGGGATGCAGCAGCCAGACTCTCCCAGGGTCACTGCTCCCTCTGTCCCCCAGTCAATGCTGTCCAGGCTCCGTGTGCCCAGGTCGGATATATCCAGTCAGGAATCCTGCCCAGAGCTCTCTCCTTCCCCAAGGCCAAGTGTAGCTCCCAACACTTTTCCTTTTAAATTCAAACTCCTAAGTCTGACTTACAGGCCTTCTCCACAGAAAAAAGTTTCTGGACGTGAAAGTTTGAGAGCTTGGGGTGGATAATAATCCCTGTCTATACACATCCCAGTCCTATGATTTCACCTTTCCTTACATTTGGTGATTGGGGACCCCTGGTGGTCTAGTGGTTAAGATGCGGCGCTCTCGTCGCTGTGGTCGCAGGTTCAATTCCCGGTCCTGCTTCAGGGACACTCCCCCGGGCAGATGGAGCTCGTCAGCCCCTAAGGCCATCCATCTAAGAGAA
>JAWWLV010000158.1:18201417-18221417 GCA_035041135.1 Platyrinchus mystaceus | reverse complement strand
TGGGGCCTGCTGCCTACCCCTGCATGGCTCCTAATTTCTCTTGCCACCTCGTGGCTCTTATCACTTCTGCGTCACAGCCTTTCTTTTCCATTTTCTTAAAAATGTAATTGGCAGAGGCGTTACCAAAACTTTTGATTGCGGGTTTTGCTCCGGAAATCCACCTGGCAAAACTATTGTCAGCCCCAGGGGGGTCTGACCAGCAAACCCATGACACAAGGGTTGTGCTGCATGTGTAGCCTTTGCTGAGGAGGGACGGGAGGGAAGTTTATGGATCTTCCAGGTCTATCCACAGCAGGCTCAGTAACCTTTCAAACTTCAGCACAGACTTCTCTTGAATGTTACCTGTGAGGTCTAGATTACTCACATGCCAGAGCACTTTCCCAAACTATATATTGGTTCCCCTTATTTATGGAGCACTGGAGATGCCATACAGCAAAGAGCACAACCTCTGAAGAGCTCATTAGTTGAGGAGCACATTTGATGCATTTATACCAGTGCCTCCTCTGTAGAGAACCATCTGCACAGGCAAATGATGACTTTTTGATTCATGTTGATGACTTTTGGCCAACTTTGGTGCAATAATACAGTGCTACTGGTCCCTTCAGAGCACTCTACCTCTCAGAACAATAACAGTTGCCATGAGCTGCCCTCCCAGGGACAGTAACACACTGACACTGCAGTGGCCCTGAAGATACTTTGTATACACACTCAGGAAAGAAAACAAGCCTCAAAAGCTGCAAGGTCATGTTCAAGGAAGTTTTGCCTGTGGGACTGGATAATACACACACAATACTCAGTTGGTGAAGCACAATTCCACACCTGAGGTTGAACTGCAGTTCTCAGGGCCTTCTGCAGGATCCAAGTGCCCACAGCTCCCTCTGCACCAGCCAGGCCAGAGATCCAAGGCAAGGCAGGATGAGCAGGACTGACTGACTCCATGTGTGCTCACCTTGTGCAGGAGATGGGCAGGCTAATAGTTTATTCAATGTAACCAACTGAATGAGCTGGAACTTTTCTACCACTGACCAAGAGGTCATTTAAAGTCTCAAACTAATAAAGTTTAGTTCTCTTCTGCCCTTTTTTACCTTGAAGTGGTCCTGGCTGTATCACAAATGTGGAGCATGCACTGTGATTGAAATCTCTGAAGAGACAGAGTCTGTAACAGGTTTCCAAACAGAACATGTAGACAGGAGGTGACTGCAACGTCTTTGCTCGAGCTTCTTTTGCTGCCAAAGTCTGGGTAATCCCAAATGCTCAGCAGAGATCACTGATTTGTGTTTAATTCCCTGGGCTGGGAAACAGGGACTGTGCCACTCTGAAACCTTTCATTTCTCCCCTCAGGTGCCTCCCCCTACCCTGGAGTGCAGATAGATGAGGATTTCTGCCGGCGGCTCAAGGAAGGGACCCGGATGAGATCCCCAGAGTACTCGACCCCAGAAGTGTAAGAGCTCCTGCTCTTGTATTGAGAGCTGACACGTGTCATTTAAGTATTAAAACTAGATTGTGTTCAGGTGGAGAGGGGGACAGGGACCTCAGCTGTGTATTTTGTATTTTGTTTTCAGTAAATGCTGTGGTCGTTCATACCTTGGGTGTCCTGGTAGCACAGATTAATGCCAAGGACAGCCCAAGTCAGCCTGACCTTGCCAACAGCAAGATGAACAGATCCCCCATGTGAGCTGTAGTTCCTGGATCTCCAGGAGTTCAGGAGACCCCTGTGTCTGCCTTGACTTCTGACTCTGGGACACAACCCAGCATCCATAACCATGACTTACTTCAGCGATATCACAGGGCCCAGCAGCCAGATTGTAAACTGGGTGAAAACAAAAAGCCTAAAGGCTCAACTGAGGCAAGAGGATGGAAGCAAAAAGCATCCCATGGGGGAACTAGAACAGAATTCCAGCACATGGAGATCTGAGCCTGTCCTAACCCATAACCACCCAAAGACTGACTAAACCAAGCAGCAGTGGAATGAAACAGCCTGGAAGCAAAGCTTCTTTCCTTTCGCTTTCTTAATCCCTGGGTTTTTCCCCAGGTACCAGACAATGCTGGATTGTTGGCATGGAGTTCCCACCGAGAGGCCGACATTCACCGAGCTCGTGGAGCGCCTGGGAGACCTTCTTCAGGCCAACGTGCAGCAGGTACAGCAGTGCCAGCTTTCTCCAACACTCATGGTCATGGTGATGTGCTGATGTGTGCATGGGGGTACCCGTGTGTGTGCACAGAGAAAGGCTGCTTGACACCTTGACACCAAAGATTACCTTTGACCTCACAACAGAAGTCAAAAAAGGCTGCTGGGGTGAGTAAAGAAAATGGCAACTAAGCAAAGGGGATTGTATTTTAAAACTAGATGTCTGTCCATCCATAGCAGGAGAAAGTCACATTCATCAGAAAAAGGCCCAGTTGCCCCTCAGAGGAACTCCAATGCTGTATCTCACCAACAGTTCCAATTAGATTCCAGCACAGTAAAGCCTGGCTGGGAGCCACGAAACCACCCCGTCACTGCCCTTCTCAAAAAATATAATTTATCACCAATCAAATCAGAGCAGGATAATGAGAAATAAAACCAAACCTTAAAATCATCTTTCCACACACACCTCCCTTCTTTCTGGGCTCAGCTTCACTCCTGATTTCCTCTACGTCCTGAACTTTCTCATTTTCCAAGATTACATCCACCAGTGCTCTAAGGAGCTTTACAATTATGCAGTTTAAAGCTCAGAAAGTCAGAGCATTATTAATGTCATAATAGTTAATTCAGTTGTTTTCTTCTTCATTAAAAACAACCAGAAATGCAATTGTCAGTTTAAAAATAGATCAAGCACCTCCTTCCTGTTTGTAAACAACTGTAGTGGAGCTGAGTTGAAGAGGGCCCAGTATGCAACATTAAGAGCTTGGGAGTTTTATTCTAAAACCAAAGTAAATTAAGGAGACATAAAAATCATGATAAGGGAATAGGGCACTTAAATGCTTCTCAAATTAAAAACAGAAAATAAGCAAAGAGTAATTTGGACAAATAGTTTCAGGCCTTAAAGGCAGAGTCACATCTGGGATTACTGCAGGGGGTGATGACAGTGCAGAGCTTGTTATGATTCCTTGGAAGGACAAGAAATAAAATCCTTTCAGGCTCCCACTTGAAGGACCAGCTCTTCCCAACTACAACTCCTGAAGCTGAACAAACCCAAAAAGTCTACACATAGGCAATGTGCTTTTAACAATTCCAAACTCTGTTCAAATCCTGTCAGCCCCAGGGGTTTGGGAATTCCTGCCACTCCCTCCCTTCTCCAGGGCTGTCCCGTGGAATTCCCTAAGAGGCAATGATAGTATAGAGACTGCTTTCCTGAAGGGCAGATCAGTGTTCTACCCATCCCTGAAGGTAGAACAGCCTCACATCTGGAATGTAGGAATGATGGGAAGAACATCACAATCATTTTGAAGAAACATCATAAAGTTAAACTGAAATAAAATCCAGTCCTTTCCCAGTGTAAAGCTCTGTAGAACACAAGAACCTCTTATACTGAGATGCAGCAGAAAATGAACTTCACCAGCTTTGTGTTCTTTCCTGTTATTAATTCTCTAGGATGGAAAAGACTATATTCCACTGAACATCACCCTGTGTCCTGATGGAGAATCCAACCCCAAAACTTGTCCTGTGGAAGAAAACTCGAACCCTGGAGTGAATCGCTGGAGTGCAGTAGAAACTGGGTGAGGAAAACTGAGACAAGGGTGGGAGGGAGGGAAAGCTTCCCTGGTGCTGGGCACTGTCTGGTGTCCTCTCCCAATAGTGCTGATTAAGGAGTCAGATTTGTCAGGGTGTTGGTTATTAGTTACAAGAGATGGAATAAGAAAACTGGTCCAGGAGACTGAGCTGGGTCAGGGGGTAACTGAGCCACCAACTGTTGCAGCATCTGCTTGGGTTTGGTGCTGACCCCTCCACTTTCCTGCTTGCAGTAACAACAGCAAGAAGAGACCCCTGAGTGTGAAGACATTTGATGAGGTGCCAGTGGAAAAGGAGAAAGTGATGCATGAGGTAAGTGAGGTGACGGCCTCCTTCCCCACCAGGTTCACAGATCACTCGTCACCAGCCCCAGAAACACTTACTGGAGCTTCTGAAATCTGTTTGGTCAGAAACAGCTTTAAATCAAGCAGAAGGTTCGGCCCTGGCATCTCACACACAGGTCTGTGTGACAACTAAGAGGGACCTGCATTTTACTTAACAAATAATTTAAAGAGAAGCTCATGTGTGATTCCCCTGGCTTTGATCAGGCCAAGGGCCTTTATATTACATATTTCAATATGTTTTTCCACCATAAGAAAGTGGCAGCTCATTGAAATGAGGCTCTTTGAGGGAAATGTGTCTAGAACACATTCAGGCTGGCTGAGACAGCCAATAATTTGGTGGGGGGGAGGGTGTTCAGTTCTGAGTAGACAAGAGCAAGATTCAACATCCTGCTCTTGGTCACACAAAGTGAACAGTGTTAAAGTGAGAGAGTTAAAGGGTTTAATTTTCACTCCAGAGGAAAACAAAAGCTTGTTTCGTTTCAGAGTGATAGTTCTGCTTGTTGGCTTCCTCTGAAACTGCAGGTTGGAGGGGGTTTCTTTCTATTTTTCTTTCTGTATTTAAAAAAATCAGAGACCAGCTCCTGGATTCCCTGTATGGCTCAGGCACTCCCTGGCTGCAGCTCTTGTGCTGCCCACACCCTCTGCCTCAGGGACACGCTCTATGCCACCAAGGAGGGGTCTCTCTGCTCCAGAGATGCCTGAAGTGGAGCACAGTTAAGGAGGGAAGCATGGAACACTCAGGAAAGCTCCTGGCAGAGGAGGAGGGCAGGGCTCAGATGGTGAGCAGCAGCTCAGAGTCCCTCTTGAACAGAGCCAGCCCCCTTGGGGAGGCTCAAGTCTCCAGCTCCAACCTGTCCTGGACACATTTCATGTCCTTGACAAGTCCTTTTCTCACTTTTCTCTGGTCAGCACAAATGGAGGTCCATTATTCCCTAACACTGTGCCAGCTGTAATTTCTGCCTCTTTATCACTGCATCTCAGGGATTAGAAGGCTCAGAAATTTCTCAGTCTCTGACTCTTTCCTCTTACAGGATAAAAATCTGTCCCTCTGAATCACACAAAGACATTTCCTACACCCATCCAGTATCAGTGAGAGATTACTGCTGCCAGCACGAGCATCACTTGCCTAAGTGCTCCCTGTTCATGGCATTTTAAAGCAAGTCCTTACATAAAGAGGGAAAAGTTTCAAAAAAAGGGTAATAACACATCATCAGATCAGAAATAAATGTGATGTTTCAATCAGGATCTTTTAAAGACAAATTATGGTGTGGTCTGCTCTGGGACAAAGTAAGTGCACTTGTGTTGCTAAAATTGTCTTAAATATCATGACATTAATAGTCATTAGGTCATTATTTCAAACAGTTGCCCAGGATCTCTCCAAGTACTCTACCACACCTTCCTGCAATTGTGCCACTTATCTGCAGTCCCTGTGGATATTCTTTTAACAGACAAGTGTAAGCAAAATGCAGAGCAGCCCTGAGATAAACTGCTCCTGGGCCATGTGTTCCAAGGGGAAACAGTCCAGATAAGAAACAGAGACAAGCTGGGTTCTACTGAGGCTCTGATAGACATCATTAATTCAGGATTTTACTTTATTCTTTGGAAACCAGTTTCTAAACTGATCTTATTAACTACTGATATATGCCCAAAGTATTTCTATAAAAAGCTTTTGCTTGCTACTTGTTGTTTGCTGGGATTATTTTTTATATTCCAATTAGTTTGACTGGTAAAATAGGACTAACTAGAGTTTCACTTCTGTGTTGGAATCTTTTGCTGTCTCAGTTTGGACAAACACACAGACATGCAACTGTCCAGCATCACAGAGGATTTCAAATGCAAAGGAACCCCCCAGAATACTTAAATTTTTTTAATTACTTAAATTGAGGACTGTAGTGTCTGAGAACTTGTACAACACTTTGCACAGTAACAGCTTGATCTTAACTGCAGCCTGGAGGCTCAGCTTCCAGGGCAGCAGAACCACAACCTCAACCTTAACTTGAATCAGGACAGGTTTGTGGGATGACATAAAAAATCCACGACTAAAGGCTCTGTATCTTTGCAGAGTGCTTCTGAACTTCCACTTCCTTCAAATTTCAGGGTTCCTAAAGGTGCATTTCTAGGAGGTATTTGGGGAGCTTGTTCTTGGAGGAACCCAGCCAGAATCCCTGGATATATTCTCTATGAATTCAGTCTGTTCATATCTCCATCCCACGTACATGGTACCCATCTGTTAATTATCAATTTCAAATTGGAAAATGTCGCATCATTTTTTGATATTTTTTCATTTTAAGGCTGCTCCTTCCAAATACCGATCAAAAGCTTCAGCATCACAGAGACAAGGGAAGTGTTCTGGGGCTCCAGAGCAGCATCAGAAGAACAGCTGCATAAAAACCGATAACACAGGCCCTGAGAAGGGGATATTCTGAAGGAGTGGTGGGCCCTGCACAGGTCCCAGATTATCACTGATGTTCCTTCCTTTTGCCCCCCAGGAGTCAGACAGTGGGATGGTGCTGACGTCAGACGAGATCAAAAGCCCCAAGAGGCTGGAAATCCGTTCCTGGCCCTACGGGATCATGGCTCTGGCGTAAGTACTCAGGGGATCCCTTTTTAAAGGCTTCTGAAATTTCCGAAAGGAAAACTGCTGGACTATCCCAACAAGCTAAAAGGAGTTGCAACTCTGAATTTCAGCCCCAAAACCATGGTTAATGTACTTGGAGATCAAGTGGCAGAATATTCTGCAAATGGCAAGTGATAGGAGCAAAAAGGCTGAGAATATACATGTCTACTTTAGCTGTTTCTTGAGGGCTTTCCCAGTGCTCTCCTTTGCTGATGGAACATAGTTTGAAGAACTTGATTTATTCACTCAAAAAAATAACATTTATGATTATACCAGTGTGCATATTTAACTTGGACATGCAGAAGGACTGGAATCTGTGCAACTGGTGGGATGTGAGTGAAGTTCAGAAGGTGTGTGCACAGTGAAGAATAGTATAAGCACTGCCAATCAAGTACATTTACCAGATTGCTACATCTATTTTATTATCACAGTGAAGCCAGTCCTGCAGAGAATTCCCTTAATCTCACCACCTCCAGGATCCCAGGAGTTCTATTCTCAGGCTTGGTTTACAAACAGAGGGTGTTTATGTTTATCCCTTTGTATTTATCCCTTCATAGTACAATCACAGAAGGATTTTGCTCCCAGTTCTTTGCATTTCAGTAACAATCCCACAGGCAGAGAGGTGACCTTGTAGTGAAACAGGCCTTCTCCACCTTCCTGACAATAGTAACCCATTTTACTGATTAAAATGTCAACAGGTAGAATTTCAAAGAACAGCTGCCCAAAATATAAAAAAGAAACAATTCTGTAGCAAAGAATTCCATGTCTATTCAGTTAATTGAGCTAATTAGACTTTTACTGAATTTCCTGAAAATCTGTTGGTGAGATTGGGATTAGTTTCCTCTGTCTTAAACTCAATGACCTTTCCCACCAGAGCACTTCCTTGTTCTACCCCAAGTCACCACTTTTCTACCTTAAAGAGAAATTATAGATTAGAAAAACCCTCCTGCAATTGTGGATATTATGGGAGAGTTCCTGTGAGAGTGCTTGGGGAGAGTGTGCCAGGGTTTTGGAGAGGTGGCTGCCCCACTCAGAGAGAAAAGCAGAAGGCAGGAGCTGCCCTGTCTCTTCAGGCCTTAAAACCATCAGTTCCTACCTGTTTGAAGGCAGGAGAGGAGGAAAAGGGAGAAGTTTTCATAAGGAATTCTAGACAACGCTAACAGGGAGCATCCAAATGCTCTGGATTTTGCTGGATAGGAGTGTGACTTCAGGAATAACGTTGTCCAGCAGCATTTCCCCTGTCCCAGCACTGTCCCAGGGATGTACCTGTTGGGGATTAGTAGAGATCTGGATCTGGCTCCGTGGTTTTATGCTGTGAAGAGGATTCCTGCCAGCACAGGGCATTGCTATGGAGACCAAATGGCACCAGCTCTGAAAACAGGAGCTCAAATGTCAGGAGCTGCATTACTGGGATGCTGTACCTGGGCTGATTTACCTCCTTTTTCTGCATGATGCCACCTTGACACAAACCCAACACATACATAAACAGCCTCCCTGGGACCCTTTATCCTTCTAAAGATTCCTGTCAGTCACCTCTGACTGCTGCTCCTTGCTGCATTTCTCCCACTTGGATAAAGAGCTGGCAAAGGCAGGTTCTCCCTCTGCCCCTTCCAGGCTTTCTGCTGAAATTCAGAAAAATCAGTGTCCAGCCAGGTATAGAAAACCACCAGAATCCCATAACAGCCTGTCCTTTAGAGATTTCCAGGAAAACCTGAACAGCTGTCAGGCCCATTGGGGGTGAGTAGGAAGTGCCATGGCCCTGTGGGGGTCAGTGACCCCCTCTAGCTGGGTTCTCCCCATTTCCAGCCCACTCTTCCATTGGGATTCCACTGCACATGAGATACCTGATCCTTTGTGTGCCAGCCAGGCCCTGGGACACCATTCCAAAGAGCTGCTGTGACAGCAAACCCTGCAACAGCTGCTTGTTGTCCCCTCATTCCCAGGCCCTGATTCCCATGGGATGGATGGACAGAGGCGTGGTTGTTCTTGGCCACATCCTTCACCGAGAGTTTGAGGTCCAGCTGAGACAGTGACTTTGTCAGCTTCTTTTTCCTCTTTTTTCAGTCTGGCAGAGTGTCGTTGGCACAAATAGCAGCTGGAACACAGTGCAGAGCACCCCAGTGCCCTCTCATTTGAGGACAGGACACCCCTGGGTGCTCCTGCACTGAGAACTTGGAAAACAAGCCTCCAAGGCATTTAGAACAGTCTGGAGAGGTCAGAAGGGATGTGGGTTTTACAGGGGAGATAAAGTCACCCTTGTTAATTGTGTATCTCTCTCTATCAAAAACATTTACCCTGGATCCTTTTCAAAGTCTTTCTTTTCTAAAACAAAACTGTTCAAAGGCTGAGCATGTTTTCTAAACCAGGGTGGCTGCATTTATTATTTTTGCCAAAATCTTACTGTTTATTTGTCCTGCATTCATTCCTCTGTGGAGTGTAAAACTTGCCAACAGTACACACCATGCAGTGTCAGTGTCAAGAGTTTATTGGAGATGAATCTGATACTCTGGGCCTGGGACCACTTTTAGGCCAGACTAACCATTTCTGAGCATTTTATAGCTGAAGTAGAAAGTCAGAGCGGTAGCTGCAGTGAGAGACAAAGACTGACTGGGATAAGGGAGGGAAGCACAGAGATCACAGAGGGATTGAATGCTGGGATGACTCTCAGCTTCTAATATTAACAGGCTGCAGTCAAGCACTGCTTTAACATTGTCCCAGAGACTCTATAGTCAAGTTATTGTTTAAAATTATAAAAGGTGTGATATCTGCTCAGTTGTCCTGTCCCCCCCTCCAGTCCAGTTCTTCTCAGCTGCTCTGACATTGCTGATCTGGTTCTGCTCAAGGCCCACACCAACAGTGGGCTGAGGCTCAGCTGATCCTCTCTGGGCTCTGGATGCTGCCTTTGCCAAAGCCAAACTGGGCCTAAGGCAAGTCAGTACTATTGAAACAGATGGGTTTGCTCTGGATCATCAGGCAGTCATGGCCAAACACAAGGTGCCTCCCAAAAATTCAGCCTGCCTTGGGCTGGAATCCTTTTGATTCTCAGAGAATGAGGCAGGAACCGTCTCTGCTCCAGGGCAGAACGTAGTTCCAGAAGGGTTTTCTTGTGTGATGTTTAGATAATAAATATACTTACTGTTGTGTCCTGCCCCTTGTGACCTGGCTTGAGCTCTCCAAAATAGAGCTTTGAATGAATAGCTGCTCAGGAGTTTTGTAAGCCCTTTTTTTCCCCAGGATTATGCTTAAAGTAGTAAGGACTTTAAGGAAAATTGTGCAAGGGTGTGGTCCCCAGCCTGGGTTTGACTGTGATGCTTTCCATCTCACTGCTTTTGGGGTGTTGGGGGAAGTTTCAGGGACATCTGGGCAGCTTGGCCATGCAGGAGGGGACACAGACTCAAGGAGTGGCTGGCTTTGGCCTGTGAAAATTTTATGTTACCTGTACTTTGTATCTAGAAGTGTTGAAAAAAAAAAATTCCTGATCCCAATCCCTTGAGTTCTCTGTGCCAGCACACTCCTGATGCACTGATACTGCCAGAGGGGAACCCAAGATGAAATTCCTACTGCACAGCACTCAGTCTAAAATGTATCAAAGCAAACTGTGAATCAGTCATAACTACCAGAAGGAAAAATAAGCCCTTTATTTCTTTAATTGCAGAAAAATTAAAATAGTAAAAAAAAATAGTCACTCTTACTCTGTGCCTCATTAGACACCTGTGAAAGCTCCTCCAAAACCCTGAGGCTCCTACATGTTATTAAGAGGTGTGATCGTGAGACAAACAGCTTTGCTTGGCAACAGTCAGCCCAATTTCTCCTCTTTCCATAAACACACAGCCAGAATTCGTACATGGACACAAAAATCTATTAGTTTTTCCCAGTGAGGGCAAGATATTTGGGCTTCTTATGGCAAAGCAGTAGGAGCTGCTCCACAGCACTCGAGGAAGTTCTGCTCTTGGTGCTGGAGGCCCTCCCTGCACAGGGGAATTTTCTTTCAGTCATCTCTCTTTCTCCAGGCTCCTCTTCAAGTCATTGACCCCAAAATTTAGACTAATAGTAACTGCCTCCCTCTCACATAAAATAAACAGCTCCAGTAATGATTTCCAGCTCTTTGATGCTTTCAAGATTTTTCTACCTCTAACCAAAATTTCTGGTTCCTACAGCAGGAAGAAAAAGCCTCAGTAGGTCATTTAGGCCCTCTGGCTATTGCAGGATTATCCTCTGTGGTATCCTCTGAACAACTTTGGCACCTTCCTGAATCTCCGAAAAAGTTTCTGAAACATTACTTAATATTCAGGCTAACTTTTCCTACATGTAATTTCTGCTGTTTTCAGCTTCGTCTGTAGCAGGACATCTGACAGAGCCCAGGAAAAGGGGAGCTGCTAGTGGCTTTAATTCCCACTGAATGCCCTTGCTCAGGCTCCCAGCTGGGGCTGACCCACGGGCACAGCCACAGGCACCCCACACATGGGCTCTGGGTGCTCAGGCTGCCTGGCACAGCCCTGTGTACAGCCCTGCAGCTGAGCCCCAGCTCAGCTCTCAGCACTGCCTTCACACCCCTGTCTTCCTCCTCCTCCCTTGGTTTTACACCTCACAGACTCCACATGGCATCAGGCTGAGGGAACCCTGGAAATAACAGCCTGGATGCAGCAGGATTTACTGGGAATTACCCCAGCACTCCTAGTGATTTGCTGATACCCATTTGCGTACTTCTAGTTTCTGATATTGGTTCCTCCAGTGCTGTCATCACTTCTGTAGTCCCCCAGAAACCTCCCTGGCCTAGAGGAATCTTTCTGAAAGAGAGGAGCCCAGTGCTGTGCCTTGGCCATCTCCAGTCTCAGCCCAGGGAACAAGGCTGGAGCAGCTCAGCACGTCCTGCAAAACCTGTGGCCCACACCCAGCACCCCACAGAAATGTGTCCAGTGTGACAGAGGATCCTTTAGGTTACCAGATCTGTTTGGGGTCAGGGAATGGCTGAATTCAGGTCTCATCTGGCCCCTTGCCCTGTGCCACAGAGGCCACCTGAGTTGAGCAGGGGCAAAGCAGTTCTCAGGTGGTCACTGTGGAACACGTGCTGGGGCCAGTGGGCAAGCTGTTCCAGCTCAATTACTGGTATTCCACACCTCATCCTCAGCACTGTGCCATGGTGGGACAGCCAGGGTGGCCTGGGCTGGCACAGTCCAAGCTCTGAGCAGATTTCTCATGTATTTGATCCCCTTTGAGCAGCACTTGGGAATCAGAGGCAGTGCCAGCCCAGGAGAGGCACTGAGCCACAGAATGGCCAGCTTAGCTTTCAGTGACATTATTTCATTACATAACCATTACCAACTTGTGCAGCTGCGTAATTGAGTGATGATCAAATCAGATCAGTCACAAATTGTTTATTGGTGGGGCTCAGGGAGGATTTCTCTGTCTCACACAGAGCATTACAATGGGCTCAGGGCAACAAGGGGCTTTGCTTTCCTCTGGAGCATCAGGCACTGCCCACCCCGAGGGCAAGGCTGAGCTCTGATGTGCTGGGACAGTTTCTGTGGAGCAAATGAGCTGCCAAGGACAGATGGAAAAGGAGCTGCAGCCTCATCCCAACACACAGCCCGGTGTAGGCACCTCCTCTGCTACTGAGCATGAGCAGGACAAACACGTGTCAGTAACAGGAGCACTGAAGGGGAAAATGCAAAGCCCTTGGACAGCTTGAACTAGGAAATCATAGAATCATAGAATTAACTGGATTGGAAGAGACCTCCGAGATCATCAAGTCCAACCCTTGATCCAGCCCCACTGTGATTACTGGATCGTGGCACTCAGTGCCACATCCAGCCTCATCTTAAACACCTCCAGGGATGGTGAATCCACCACCTCTCTGGGCAGCTCATTCCAATGCCTGATCACTCTCTCTGTAAAGAACTTCTTCCTAATATCCAACCCAAACCTCCTCTGGCAGAGCTTAAGCCCGTGCCCTCTTGTCCTACTGCTGGTTGCCTGGGAAAAGAGACCAACCCCCACCTGGCTACAACCTCCTGTCAGGGAGTTGTAGAGAGTGATGAGGTCACCCCAGAGCCTTCTCTTCTCCAGGCTCAACAACCCCAGCTCCCTCAGCCTCTCCTCACAGTACTTGTGCTCCAGTCCCTTCACCAGCCTTGTTGCATTTAGATGAAAGGAATAGTTTTGGAAGTTAATTGCATTTTAATCTGCCATAGCAGAGCCAATGACAAAAGCTGCCTCTGACCTCAGTCCCCAGCTTTCTGCCTTTGGAGCAGACATTGATGTCAGCATTGAAGAGTCCTTTAGACACCAGCCCGATTCCAGCAATAGGTTATTCCTAGATATCCAGTCTCCTGACCTCCAGGGGCACAAACTCAACAAAACTTGCTGGGAGTCTGCAGGGACTGAAAGTTTCCCATTGTGGCCAAACTAAACCCCACTAACTTTTCTTTCCCTCCAGCACTCTGAGATGTGCAGGCTGGGGGCCAAGTTAAACGGATACTTTCAAGCTTCTCTCAGGCTCCACTGACAACTTTAACACCTGGCAAATTGGAAGGCAGAGCATCCGTGGAATTGTCCCACACAACTCAGTGGAACTGAGCAACAAAAAGAGAGTTAAAGAAATAAACAGTGAGGCAAAGCTGTGGTTCCAGTGCTCAGGCCGGGGAAGAACTTATCTGCAGAGAAGCTGTATGTGTAGAGGAAGGGGCAGCTGCCAAATGTATAGGATACATAAGAAGTTTCCACTCAGGTTTTTCTCTGGACAGAGAGGAAAAGCTTAGATTGTGAAAGCAGAGTGTGCTGCAATTTTGTTGGAGTTCTCAGGGTTCCTATTTCTTTTAGAATTTTGCTTTGCTACTCCACAGGTTTGGTTGCAGTGCCTTGTGCAGGTCTGCAAGTACAGGAACAGCAGCAACTTTGTTCTGTAACCTCTGCCTTTGCACTGCACAGAACCCAAATTCATCCTAGACATGCAAGACATGGTGGGCTGGCTCTTACAACTCAGGGCTCCTGGGTTCACCTCTTAGAGACAAAGCTGGAGATGCAGACATGCAAAATAAGTGTACTGAATTGTGCACTTCTTTGATGAACTGTTGGTTATTCAGACCTGCTTTACAGCCGTTAAAATGCAACTTTATGCTACTTGAAACACATATGAAATATGTGCTTGGGCACTGCCTGATTTTAAATCCTCCCAGGCACATTCCTGTCACTCTGAACTGAGACATGAGCAGTGCTGTGATGGATCTGTGACTGAGGCTTGTCCCAAAGAGCTGCACTTTAAAGGGTCCTGAGCAAAGTGCAGAAGATTAAAAACCACTCTCACATCGGGATCCTTTTGAGAACCAACCCGAAGTTATCCAGGCCTCTTACAGTGAATTGCTCAGAGGAAGAAAAACAAGGTTAACAGAACATTATTTTTAAGGCAGCCTGTGACAGAAAGTACCTTTTTTCCTCCCCACAACACTCACTGTTCCTCAGGGGCACCTTGTGATGCAAATCCTCTCTGGGTTTCTCCTGCTTTTAACAAGAGGTTGCTTCATGTGCTGGAAGTTGCTGCTCTCCATCACCTGTAATGAGGGAAGGCAGCAGGAGAGGAAGCTGCTCCCTCAACAGCAGCAGCCACAGAACAGCAGCTCTGCTAAGTGCTGCCCTTCACCAGGGGTTGGGAAGGGCTGGACAGTGCAAGAGAGCTCTGTACTGCAAGAGTGTGTTCAACACACACCCTTCCTTTCAGTATCATTTTAAATTACAGTCTGTCAGAGATTACTCAGTATTTCATCCTTTATTATACTTCAGGAAAAGTCATAGCCTTCAATTCTGCTTTCAGAAAAGTCAAATTTTTACTGGCCTGTGTCAGAACAGTGAGAAAGAATATTGTAGTATGTATAGGACAGGTGCCTTTATAACTAAGAGAACTGAAATGTGGTAAGATAAACAAACAGGTCAACACAGCTCCTGGATTTACTCCTAAAGCTACTTTTAAAATACCTAATTCAGTTCCCTTATCCAACAAGTAAAATGTCACTGTCCTACAGGGTGCTGCAAATGGAATTTGAGATGATTTACATATTTACTTTTAAAAAAACCATTTTGACCATTAATTGCACGCAGAGACCAAGGCTGATGAGACAGGGTGGATATGTCCCATGGTTTGTTCCCTACAGGAGGAGAGCTGTCAGCAGGAGCAAGGAATCCATCCTCTCTGACCACGAGGCTGTCAAGTACCAGCCAGCAGTGCAGGTAGAAGAGGACACCATGGATTTCACACTGGAAGACTCTGTTCTGCTCCCCATGGATCCAAACCTGGAATGCCACAGCCCACCCCCAGACTACAACTCTGTCATCCACTACTCGGCCCCCCCGGTGTAACCAACCCCCGGCCCAGGCTGCACCTCCAGCCTGACTGGGTCCTCCTGTGTCTCCAGGAATGGAAGGCAGATCTCACAGGACAATGGTTCTGATGTGAATAGAAACATTTTAAGAGCATCTCCTCGATTGACTTTAAAGGCCTATTGCCTCATATGCAGTAAATGAACGTTCTGTCCATCAGAATTGCAGGGAGGAGCTGTAACCCCAGCTCTGCCACTCCTCCCTGGCTGGGGCTGGTCATGGGCATATGCAGATCCACAGGTTCCTTCCTTCACATTTTACTCCATGAGAGCCCTGCCAAGCTAGTTGTGAACACAGGATTTGAGCTACTGGCCTAGGGATTGGTTAGTCCAAGGATGGAAGGGATCAGTTGTAAACAGCAGCCAAACACACCAGTGCTTTGGGTTTGGAGAAAAGCCAAAACTGAAGCACTGTTCTTAACCTGGGATCTCACCTCCTGTAAATATTTCTGAAATATTTTGAAATCCAAGATACCTTTGTTACAATTTGAACTTAATAATTTCCACTGCCCACAGGATACACTCCTGAAAATGGTATGGCCCAGAGAAAGCTGGTAGTACTCATGCACTGAGAGGCAGACTTGGGCTATCAGGGCACACAATGGGCTTAAATCTGCTTCCCTGGGCTTTCCCCTTGCTCAAACAGCAGTCTTTTAGCCTACATGCAGTAGGGAGGAAGCCTTGCTGGAGATGCATCTGTAATGATTGCAAAGCAAATCACTGCCTTAAATACGAACCTTCTTAAGCTTCAGCAGGATTTGCCAGCTCACATGCACGTGTTTGTGTGAATGTGCACAAAACACTCACTGAGAGCACGAGATTCACACACAAACACACACCCCTTGAGGCACCAGCAGGGCAGCAGCGTGTCTCTGTTTCCTTTCTGCACACAGGCTGGTTACTAAAAAGAAACTAAAAAAAAAAAACGTTTCCTTTGGATTCTGTGGCAAAAGCCCAACAGTTTGATCCTGGGAATACGAGTCCATGCTAAGCTGCAAGTCTGTAGGCCACACATTTATCCCTGACTGCCTTGCCAAGGTAAACACTGGTATGATACTCAATGCCCTCTGCATCTGAGCCCTTCCTGGCTTCATGGCATCCTGTTGCAGCAGGCCTGAAAGGATCACAGATTCTCCCATGGGAGGAATTCACAGGATGTTTCCCCCAGCCCCAAAGCTGCTTGTGGGCAGGTCCCTGCACACCCCCTGCATGCCCAGTTCCCCTGTACACCCTGTCCATGCTCACAAAACCCTGCAGCTAATCCTTCTCATTTCATGAGCTCTGTAACAGTCGGAGCTGACCTTAAAAATTCAAGAAGGGAAAAGTCTCCAGGTTGCAAGTAGAAAAAACAAGGATGAGAAAGATGTTCATTGACAGTCGGGGCTGTGATCTCTGAGTTATAAACCTGGGCTATAAATGGCTCCCTGTGCAGTTTGCTCCAAGGTCTGCACAACCCTTCCCTTTTCTTCCTTGATTTGACTTCTTCAGCAAAAAAGACTTTTTCTTCAGGAGTCAAAGTAGAGGGGGGGAATCCAAACCCTGCAAAACGATTCTGTTACCTTGGCAAAGACAGCTGAACACCCTCACAGCAACCGAGGAGCTTTGCTGGGTGAGTGGTTACATGGGCTACGGTGAAGGAATCACAAACAAGCCTCAGGTATCAGCAAAGGGGAAAACAAGTCTCCAAAGCCTGGCCCACGTTAACTGTGAAGGCTCAGACACATGAAGGGTGGGCTCTGGGGAACTGCTCTGCTCCTCCTTGGCTTAGAGTCAGTGCATTAAGGAAATCACCTGCAGTCCCCCAGGAGCGCCCTGCTCATAGTGCACCTGCCAGGTGGGGGTGGGCTCTACTTGCTTTGTGGTCATTTTGCACTGCTTTGTATTTTAGTACCTGTGTAATAAGTAGAGCTGGTTGTATAAGAGAAGGAACTACTGGGAAGGAATTCATCCGATGAGCCCCAGAAAGCTCATTGGATCTGTTTCTCATCAAACACTAATTATCTACAGCTCTGATCCAGTGATCAACCACTTCTTATGGAAATAATTTATTCATGAGGCAAAAGGAAAAGGAGGTGCAGCCAGTTCGTGCTGTGCTGTTGGTGGCATCAGAGTGAGGTGTTTGTTGCTGCAGGGTAAGAACACAGCATTTATAAACCTTCCCTTGCAAACTTTAAAATAAGCACATGCAGGGCAAAACCTGCATGTTTGTGATGAAGAATGGGAAACACTGCTGGGAGGATTGAGTGTGTCACCTTCCCACTCTCTGAAGGAGGAACTGTCGGGGTTTCTGGTGACCTTGCTGAGCCCAGAGGCACGAGGAGCTCGTTTGGACCCACATGGAGCGTGGGGAGGTCCTCTGTGGCTCTCAGGAACCACATCAGCCCTTCTGCATCTCCTGGAGGGTGTGTAACAGAGCAGAGGATCTTCTAAAACCCTGTTTGCACTGACAGCCCCCAAATCTGAGGGCTTCTCTGCAGAGCAGGACCAAAAACGTCTGGAGCAGGACCGACACCCGCTTCCCCCTCTGAGAGCCCCGGCAGTGAAGGGACTGAATTTGGGCAGCTGTTTCCAGTGTTTGAGTGGAAGATGATTTTTTTCCTCCTTATAGTAAATGTAACAAGCAAAAGTATTCCCTGAAAAGTATTATTGAACATATGTTGTCTATTTTATTTACTAATATTTTGTTTGTCCTTTTTCTCTCCTCCCTTAATTTAATTATTGTTCTTTTCTTCCAACGATGTATATAATGTACCCAGTAGCAACAGATATAGTGATTCATTTATATGGTAAAATGTGTAACATTTTAGTCCAAAGAGAAAGAGATACTCAGATATAACAGAGTTAAGTATTGTTACTAAACATTTCACTAATGCTTGCAGGCCAGGCTCCAGTTTACAGTGCCCCGCCAGTGCCATTTCAGAGCAGTTCTCTTGGCTGGGAGTGTCTCTGCCTCTCATTTATTCTCCACATTATTTAGTTTCAGTTAGGAAACAGGGATCTGGAGGAATTTGGCAGGTTTATCTCATTCCTGGAAGTGTTACCACACAGCTCCTGTTATAAGTGAGGGGTTTCCAGTGCCTCAGTTTTACCTGAAGGCTGGTGTAGTGGTCAGAGGGTCAGAAGGGGCAAATTGTTTCAGTGATGTGATGTTTATTATATTTTCAGACTTCTCAGGGATTCTCACTCCTGTCTGCCAGCTGCTGTCTGGGCTGACTGAGCTCAGTGTATCTGCAGTAACCTTTGTTTCCTTTTTGGTGCTCCCTCCTGGGTTTGGGCTCTTGTAACCCCAGACAATGAGGGCAGAGGAGCTCAGAGCTCACCAGAACTCGGTTGTCTTCTCTCCAACAATCACCTGCCACGTGGGTGTCCAAGGAGAAGTGCCTTCAGCTGCACATTATTGTTCAGGCTGGGGTTTGGAACAGTCTGCTTTTCTGTCCCCTCTTCTCTCTGTTTCATCTGTTCCTTGAGATGTGCTCTCCCAGGCCCTCTGGGTTGCCGTGCTCTGCCTTTTCAGTGAGGTCATCTGTAGGATCATTTCACTCTGCTCCATCCCAGGTGTTCTGTGCCTGCAGAGGCTGATCTAGATAATCTAAAGTAAGCTTTTTTCATATTAAATTTTTTTCAATATATAGCCAAGGAAAACTAGTTTATATTAGTTTGTCTGGAAGCCTCTGTGTGTCCTTCCCTGAATGGGAGAAGCTTTTTTTATCTACTGATTTTTCAATATTGGTGTCTGGAGCAAAATGAAGGTCGGCAACTGTGTGAATCTGATCGTTCTCTGAGTCATTTCCTCAAACAGTGAGGATTCTTAAGGCTCTTCCAAGTCATCCTCATAAGAAGGGGGTCCTAACCAGGACATGGGCCCACAGTATCTGCTCGGGGTATCAAGGGAGGTCAGATAAAAACCTGAAGTCTGAGTAATGGCCTCAAACAAAGCCACTGAAAGCTAAAGGTGAACACATTTAGGCCTAAACTGCTCTGCTTGATGTCCCACCGACACCAACCCTGCTCCTGGTCCCCTGCTTGGCAAAGGCTAAGGGTATCCCAGAGTGTCCAGGCACTCCTGTCCTTACACACTGCAGTGGCCATGGGACCCTGGAACTGGCCAGTCACATTCTGACTGATGTCCTCAATGATCCTCCACTGGAGCGCTGTCCTGTCTCACTTTTCAGGTTGGATCTGGGATGTGGGCTGGGGGTCATGGTCCCTGTCTCCCATCAGCACCAACTGGACACCACCAGGAGCTGTTTGCAGGGAACAGCACCCCCAGTTAGCTACCGAACAGGATGAAGAATTGTTGGGTTCTCCTGAAGGCAGGAGTTACTGGGATCAGGGTCGTACCCAGGGAGCAGCCTGGGATTTTTTTGCTTACCATACAGTGAATGGAAAACTCAGAAAGGAGCAGTAATTCTTTTGTCCCTCCCTGCAAGTGTAATGGCCAAACCCTGGGATCCATTGTCCTGGTTTGCAGCACGTCACAACACCCAGCAGATGTGGCAGCAGCACCGTCTCCCATGACTGAAGTGCAGGAAGAGTCGGGGGTTTGACCTTCTCAGAGTCAGTCTCTGTACAGGTGTTGGCCCAAGCACTGGTTGGTTTGTTTGACATTTGTTGTTTCCATTTTTTGTTAAAATAGCCCAGAAATCTTGCTGGATTGGGTCATCTGGGATATGATGTGATGCCACAAGGGACGTGGTTGCAGGAAGACCAGTGTGGGATGGGCTGAGCAGTGCCCTGTTCTCCTGCCTAATGCTCCTGTGCCACAAGAGCTGGCACATCCTTATTACTCAATTAATTTTTCCTCAGACCTTGAGTTGTCAAAGCAGCTAAAGAAAACTGGAAAAAGCCAGTAACTTGGGACTTACAGGAATAAACCAAGGGCCTCCAACCACAAGGAATGTTTGTCTGCCATGTTCCTGTCTGTCTGAAGAATGTATGCACTGAAAACAACGCTTTCT
>JAWWLV010000158.1:18154888-18187391 GCA_035041135.1 Platyrinchus mystaceus | reverse complement strand
TCTGGCAGCCTTGGGGCTGTGCCCACTGCCCTGGGGAGCCTGTTCAGTGCCAACCACCCTCTAGGGGAAGAACCTTTCCTGAGATCCAACCTGACCCTGCCCTGACACAGCTCCAGCCATTCCCTGGGGAAGGCAATGGCACGAACAGCACCCACATGGGAGCTTTTCACAGAGTGGTCTGTTAGGGCGGCACATACAGTGTGGTACTTCAGTCTCAAAAAATCCTCACATTGCCTTCATTAAAGAGTGATTCCCTGGGGTTTTATCCCTGTCTAAAACTGACTTAAAATACCTTTGAATAGAACAAATTCACCAAGCTAAAATAGAGTTAATGGACCTCTTAAGTTATACCTGATTTCCTCTTCCATCACTGTCAGTCAGTGACCCAACTAAATACTGAGCTCACAGGAGCAAAGAGGGATCAGACCTTCATTTTAGGTTCTCCTGACCATTTGTCCCATGTGAACACTTTTTGGAAGACCAGCAATATATACCCTGCTTTCAGGCATTCTAATCAACTCAGGTTATTATATTTTATGTTAATTTATTCAGCACCCATATAGTCTCCATGTGGTTAATTAGAGAACTCGCTGAAGCTTGTCTAAAGATTTTATAAATATGAACACATTATCTCTTATTGTATCTCCTTTTCCTGCCTATTAATCTCACAACAATTAAACCAAATGCTTCTTTAAGTAAAAAAAAAAAGCTTCAAGGAAACTCCATGCTAAAAGGCAATAATTATTCCCAAGTTCATTCTTAGAGGAAATAATAAGACAAAAAGATACAAAACCAATCATAAAGTGGTAGAAAGCGCATTGTTTGAGAACAAGCTGCTTACACCAGTATAAGCCTTGCTGGAGGATGTGGTATTACACCAGTATGACCATTAACTGTGTCTAGAAAGAGATGTAACCCCATCTGGAATAAAGGCCTTGACAATCCCAGGACACTGAGCAGCTCCTTCAACTTCGTTCTTTGCAAACCCAAGACCCAAGAACAGATCCTGGAAAAACTGGAACAAATATTCTTTATGGGTTTTCCTTGAGATTAATTTGGTTCCCCAATAATTCAGCTCCAGTGAGAAAAAGGTCAAGTTCAAAGAGGTTTCACACCTCAAAACAAGATAAACAAACCAAGGGAATTTTTGGGTAGGTGAAAATCTCTGCTTGTCCTGCACTGGTGGTGAGACCTTCAAAGGCTCTGCAGAACAGATCAATAGCTGATGGAACAAATCAATCCTGGTTAAAGCTCAGCCTGAGTTAGGGATGATCCCATATGTCTGCCATGGCCCAGCATCAACAGCTGAGAGGAGCCGAGACTCTCCTGAGATATCCCACTGCACAGACTGGCACAGGGAGTTCTGAGGGATGGCTCTGCACCAGCACGGTGCAGTAAAGCCACTGCAGGGTTTGAGATGTTTGGGACAGGAACATGGCAGGAGGGATGTACAAGACCCAGGATTGATATTTACTTGCTCTTTACTTGCTCTTGCTGCAGTGTTGCAGCACAGAGTAAATTCAGCTCTGAGAACAGGCAGTAGCTTCCTACAGAAACCTGCAGAGCTCAATGTCTCTCAGCAACATCACGGGTCAAAGTGTCTTAGGAATCAAGAACTATTGTATTAGAAAGGCCGAAGATCAAAGATAACTAAATATTCAACATCTGCAAGGATCACACAGAGCTGGTTGTTGATGTGATAAAAAAACCTCTCTGGCCAGTTATGACTTTGTGGTTCCAAGGATTTCTTGGGTGTTTTCCTGAGGTATCCAGCTCTAAACTGCCAGAGTGAGACCCAGAGGTTTCCTGAGCGTGGCACTCCCTCTGTCCCAGGGTCACAGACCAGAGCCCTGAGTGTGTGCAGTCTTTGGGATTGGGCCTAAATACTGTTCTGATCAACTGCATTTAAAAAACTCCCATAGCCAAGGCCAGAGTATGAACAGAAGTGGCCCTGAGGGTTCCTCCTTGAGTAACTGTGCGGTGCTTCTGCAAAATTCCCCCGTGATTTTAGGTGGAGAAAGGATCTCTCATCACTTCCTCATCCAGATTGCTCAATAGTGGTATTGAGGGTTTTTTTTTCAAACACCGCTGTGCTTTATTTTACCAGCATCACTAAAAGGCCCAATTCTTGCATCACCCTCTTCAGCCATAGCAGGCTTCACCTCACCGGTGAAGTAACTTATCCTTGGAGGTAAAATCAGCCCATTTCCAACCGGGCCATATGAAAATGAATCCCAGAGGAGAACCCCACTTCTCTGCTTGGTTTTAGGGCTGTATTTCACCTGTCTGAGCAGAATAAAACTTGCAGGTGGCTGGCAATCTGGGCAAGCTCGTTTTTGCCCAGTGCATAATGGAGATTTCTACAACTCAAATAGTCCTGTTACCTCTGGGAGCTCTGCTAGATTAGATTGAAAGTCTTGGGAAAGAAAACGAGCTGCAGACACAGCCCTGACAGCAAAATAACAATGTCTGAGTTTATGTGGGCTATTCAGAGCCCACAAAATAAACACAGGCCTAATAATCTCATTAGAAACTAATTCCATGAGGTGGCCATTCCGGTGATGACCTCACTGATAAACAATTCCAAGTATTTATTGCCTGCTTGGACTGTACACTGGAAATATTCAGTGGAAAAGGAAAAGAATGGGTTGGAATTACAGTGGCATAAGTTCTACCACTGTAATCCTACTTCTCTGCTCTTTTTATAATCACGGGAGTGCTCTGTTTCATTTTCCCCAAGGTGAATGGCACAAAAGCATATGGAATAAAATGAATTTGCTTCTTCTTTCCCTATTTTATCATCTTACTTTAACAAACCAATAATGCAAATCTCTTATCTCCTGCACAGCAAATCTTTCTACCTTTTATTCTGCTTTACTGTGTATGTAGCCACATACACAGTCTCATACATACAAATTTAAACAGTGAGAACAGTGTTTGAAGAACCAAAGAGCAAAAAAATGAGGTGGGTTATATAAAAATAGTCCTGATTACAAAGGCAAACAGCACCATTACCATAAGGGCAACATTCACTCACAATGTGCATTTCTATTAACTCTTTTTAATAGATATTGTCTCCCATTTTCTTCCATTTCAGAAGCTCAATCTGAATTTGTTCTCTGTGTTTGCTCATAGAATAAAAATTTGTCAGAATTGTCACTCACTCTGTTCACCCTCTGGAAAATACCTGGATTCATTACTGAGCCATGTGCTGACCTGGAACCAATGGCTCATTATTTAAATGTATATACCCAGCAATAGATCATTACAGAAACACACAGATATAATAGACACATAAACAATTAAAGCAGATTTGTTTCAGTGAGAAGGCAGGGAGTGCAACTCAGGGATTGTGTTCCAAAATCTGTCACTGCAGCGACACTGTTTACCTGACAGGACCCTGGCAGGGCTTCTGACAAGCCAGGTCCACAGTGAGGGGGACATGAGGCTGTAATTCCATGTCCAAAGGGAATGTCCGTTTGTCCCAAAGCCCTGTGCATGTGCAGCCATCCAGCCTGGCATCCAGCAGCTGCCAAAGCAGCAATTACCAGAGGCCTCGTCCCCAACAGCTCAGGGATGTGTCCAGAGCCAGAAGGAGCAGCCCTGCACCACCTGCAGCTCCAGAGAGCAAAAAGGTCTCTAATCCTGCCCAGAACCTTTTTTTTTTTTTTTTTCCCTGATGAGCAAGTTCTGTTTCCTGCACTCAGGGCAATCCTTACCTGCAGCAAACTTCATCCAGGCAAGCTCCAGCTCCTGCTCCAAGGTGCTTGGGTGCTATTTTCAAAATAACGACGCTGAGCACCTGCAATGTTTAGGGCATTAAGCAGAGAAATGTGGGCTAGCATTGAACAATCAGCATTTATCAAACAAAGCACCAAACGCTCTATACCCGGGGTAAATTTGGGGAACACTTGGGACAGCTTTGCTGCTTTCCCGAGCTCTCCGTTTGCTTCCCAGCTGCAGAGCAGGGAAGGGATCGGGACTGCTTTGTCCTGGGCACCTCTGGGACACTCCCGGAGCTGCCCCGACTCCATCGCCCCGGGATGCGGGAATGAGGCGGGAGCGGCTGCGGAACCCTGAGCGCTCAGGGACATCTAATGGTGAAACTGAGGAAGGGACAGTGTTGCGCACCCCGGGCAGGGCTCTAGAGCACCACGGCAGCAGCCGGGACTTTTAGACACAGCACCCACCTGGCTGTTTTGAGATGCCAGACAGAGCTCTGCAAACTGCAGTTTATGGGGGCATCTCTTGGGCAAAAAAAAAAGCAAAATAAAAAGCACAGAAGCAAAAACACTGGGGACACTGGTGGGGTGACAAAGGGGACATCAGGGGGCCCAAGATGACCCCTGGATGGGGAAATGGGACCTTGGTGCCCCCAGTGTCACCCAGTGCCCCCATTTGCCCATCCAGAGCTCACCTTGGTGTCTCCAGCACCCACCCATTTACCCACCCAGGGGTCACTCTGGTTCCCCTGGTGTCCCCCCCAGCTGTCACCCCTCTGTGCCCCCAGTGTCACCCTGCTCTGCTCAGCCTGAACATTCCCAGGAATGTCCCATACCCACCACAATTCTCCTGCCCAAACTGCAGGGCTGGATGTGCATGTTTAGTTTAATTTGTGTGTCTGCATCACCCTGTGGAGGCTTCTATAAAGAGGTGCTTCAGCACCCTTGGGGAGCTGTGACCCCCTGGTCACTGCTCGGGCAAGTGATCCAAGGGTGACAATTCTGTCTCTTCAGGAGTCAGTGGGATCCAGACTCTGGATCGGTGTCTAGTAGTTCCAAAGAAAGAGCTGACACTTGATGGCCCTTCCTGAGAGTCAGAAGTGTTTCAAATGAGAAAAAAAAAGGCTGGGAAATGAGAGAAAGACAGGAAACCCCACAGGTTATCCATCCTCCTGCCCCACAGTACAGACCTATTCCTAAATGGAAAAGGTACAATTAAAAAAACAAAAAAAGAGGCAGAATGAAGAATTTTAGGCTGAAATGAAGCAGCCCAAGCTCCAGCCCTGTCCTTTATCCCTCAGCCCTCATTCCCACGAACTCCCCCTCCTGGCTCCGAGGCCGTGAAGCTGCTCCTCCCCCAGCACTGGCAAACTGGGCCTGCAGATGGGATTCCTGAAGGAGCTCTGTGCCTGTTTCTCTTAGAACTTGTGTGGAAATGAGTGAGAATGAATTCCTAGGTTTAGCTATACCTTATTTGCCATGTTTTTCCTGAATCATTTACAAAGTCCAGCTCCCTTCCTTCAGGAGAACCCAGTAACCCAGTTTTCCCAGGCCTGGCTTTGCCTTTCTGCTCCAGAGCAGGAGTGGGTGGGTGCTCTGAGTGTAACAAAACATTGGATTACCCGGCTCAGCAGCTTTAATAGTTCCTTTCTATCAATGCCTAAATATCCTCCTGCAAGATTGCAGGTGCTTATGTCACCATGAGCAAAGATTTTTAAAAGGCAACCTCACCCCTCAACTTTTGTAACCTCCAGGACTTCCCTGGGGAGGGGGAGAGAGGCACGAAAGGTTTGAGCTTGGAGGAAAGAAATTTTTTAATCAGATCTTTGTGTTTAAGAAACTGCTTTTTTCTTTCCATGAAGTATTATAAAAGGCCAAACACTCAAAACAATTAATTATATTTTATGAAAATCAGTTACTGTGATCTGGGACCTACCTCAACAACTAATAATTGAGGAAATGGTTTTTACCAGTTAATTTTAAACCATTAGCTCAAAGGAAATCTGCAGCTTCAGAGAGAAATGATAACTTGATGAGAAAGCTGGTGGAGCTGGGGAGGTCCAGAACAGGCTGAATGCAAAAATTCATGTGAAATGACACATAAACAATTTTTGAAGTCCTGAATTCACAAGAGACTTAAGTTTGTTGGGTTTGGTTTAGTTGGTTTTCAAAATTGCCTCTGAATTGCAGAAAACTGATGTGTAATATTTTATCTTCATGTTCTGGGGTGGGATTCAAATGTGCACTTTGAGCTGCAACTAACAGTTTAATACAAGCAATGGAAACTCTGTCCTGGCACCTGCCAAACTGGCTGAGTTCAGGTGGGAATTGCAGCTTCTGGACTTTACAATAGGCTTCTTTATTTAATTTTCTAAACTACTCTGTCCAGGACTTTGAAGTCCAAGCGTTGACGAAGCCTGTTAATTGAGTTCTACAGGTTTTGAAATAAACAAATAAATAAATAAATAAATAGGCCTCTAAATTGCCTTTATCGGAATGTTAGCCAGCAAAATGAAATGTAATTAAAGTCAAATGGCCTGAAGAATATGGCTAATAATCAGTGCCTCTCTTTGTAGAACAGCTGGTGCTTTCTCGTAGCTATTGTTCTGGTATTTCTGCAGTCAGAATCATCCAGCTCAGGCATGGCCTGCACTGGCAGTATGTGTGATGCCTCGTGGTATTTTGGGGCCTTGTAATAAGCTAAAAGATCTTAAAATCCTAAGGAATCCACTCATGCAACAGGTCAAATTGTTCAAATGGGAGTTCATTGTGTTTAATCTCTGTGAAACTCCAGAGGAAACTTTTCCTCAGAGATGAACTGACTTAAAATAGAGTTTGAGCAAAGCAGAGAAACTGCAGTTTACTCAGAGAGATGTGGGTCATCTGGAATTTTGAGCTGTTCTGGGCCTCAGAGGCTGGAAATGCAGTTGCTCCCTCTGGAGAGGACAGTGTGTGCTGTGGCCTCATCCACTGCTGCCGGAGTGTTAAAGTGATCTGCTGGGGTGGTTCTCGACTGACGTTGCAGAAATGGCTTTTCATCTCAGTCTAAGATGTGTTAAATTACTTCTGCAAACATCAGGTTTCTCCATCCCTTCCTGGAAGAGTAATTTCCACGAAGCCCCCCTGGATCCATCAGAGCTGATGTTATCTGGTTTCCTCTGGGTTAGGTTTGACCAGGATGGGCTGTAGCCTGTGTTCCTTCAGACACACCTGCCTGAGAACAGGCTTTATTGTGGGACTGACAACTGCAATTTCCACCCAAACTTGTCCTGCAAACCCCTGCAGCATCCAGGGGGCAGGGGCTGGTTTAGTCTTAAGTGAGTTCTCGGTACTGATATAGATCCCAGCTTTGATGTTCTTCAAATACAAGATTCCTATGAAGCACCACAAGCCATGAGAAAAGGAGTCTAGAACTGTTGGAGAACGTGGACTCGGGGTTATTGGCACATATCTTTAGTCATGGGAAAGGGACAGGGGCCATCTCAGCCCTATTTCCTTTGCCTCCCCCTTCAGAGCTCAAAACACTGTAATCTGTCCAGGTGGAAATATTCCTGACTTGGCCATTTAGCTTTCCTGGGCACAGACTAGAGAAGGCTTGTCAAGTTGAGCCCTAATCTACTGAGAAAGGCTGCCATGATCACCTCAGAGTAACTTCTGTATTAGTGTGATGTGCAGACAGGTTCTCAGAGGTAAAAAACCCCAGTGGGGTTCATTGTGCTCTCCAGGCTGTCAAATAAATCCCTGGGTAGCCTTTAGTCTCTATATATCAATTATACTGCACCTCATCTGTCCCCAAGGGAGAAGCCAAGGGTGTGTGCAAAGCCCTGTGACACCAGAGCGTTGGTTCTGTGCTGCTCTGGCACAGGAATGGCCAAACCAAGGGATTTAATCTGACCACAGAACACTCTGCTCCTGCAGACCTTGCTGTCAGATGCCAAATGTGGAAGGGCTCTGGTGTTCACAGTTGAAATGGTCACTGTTTAATTACTTGATCCCCTATCAGCAATTGATACATTTTTTAAGTCGCCTTACCTGGAAAATTTTGCCTTGTTGCAGCTCATTCCCTAATTATATCAAGTTTGTCACTGCTTCCTGCTGTGGCCTCCCAGGACTGGATACAATCGCAGTCCAAAATAAACACAAATTTTTGTGAACTTTGCAACATAGAATCTGAAAACACTGGTTACTGTTTTGGTAAATAGCAGAAATGCATTTACAGATGCACACAAACCAGGTTACAAAAGGTGTTTTGGTGCCTTGGTAGTTCATGAAAAATTGCAGCTTGGCTATGAGAATTGGAATTATATTCAGCAAAAATGAAAAATAACGTCCTCCACTGTATTTTTCAGTATTGATTAACTTATAAAATATTTTAAGGTGTTTTCTCTACTGTTTGTAAGTGGTATTACAGTGATTACTTTCAGCAAAGCAGGGATGAAATAAGAAAAAAATCACTCCTTTCATCACAATACCTGGGACAGCACCAAGCCTTCTGGTGAAAGCAGAGGCTGATTGCCTGGGCTGAACCCTCCGTGGCTCTGAACAAACGAGTTTCATGACAGCTTTGAGATGCTGGAGATTTCCTGTCCGAAACAGGCCTCCTGTCACTGAACAAGTGACAGAATTAGGAAGGGTGCCTTAAAGCACCGTGGGGTAGAAAGACAAGGTCTATGGTACAGGAACTAAACCGTGTTTTGAGGACCTGTGGATTCCAGTTCAAGTAACAAGATGGGTTATCCCTGCCAGGGGAATATTCCAGATGTGGCAGTAGGACTGGGCAGGCGTTGCATTTCCAGTGATTAATTCTTTGTACTTTGGCACCACTGCTGCACTTCAGCCTGACCGACTTCCTCATTTAAATGCAAATGCCCTTATTGAGAAAGCAGTTACATTGGCATGCAGTAAGTTTCGAGCAGGAGTTCCAGCTGCTCCCTTTGTGATGCCTCTTAATCAGGACAATTCCTGCACAAAGGTGGCTGAGGAGGCAGCTCCTTCATCCTCTGGTGAAACCCAAATAGGTCACTCGTGTAATTCCAGAAGGTTTCCGGGCACCGAGTTCAACGAGGTCTTTGAGAATGATACAATTCATCCAACTCTGCAGCTTCCCTCGTTCAAGGTAAATGTGTTCCTTTATCTAGAGGGTTTTTACTATTACTCCCCTTAATGATTAAATTATTTTCCAGATAAAAAGATGGACACTTTAAGTGACTTGGCAGATTTCACATCTTACGAGTTCTTTCTTTGGATGCTTTTTCTTTCAGATTCAGCAAGTGCCCAGCACTTATTATGTGCCGGGGAAAGGCGCTGTGAGAATGAGATATAACAGAGAAAAACTTAAACTTAGGGCATCAGTTTCCACCTATGATCTCAGAATATTTACAATAATTGACTTGACCAGCATCAATTTGCTGTACTCCTAATTTCGTGGCCCCTTCTGTCTTTTAATTTATCAGCACTCAGAGTAGGGACTGTTCTTTGTAAGCGCAAAGGGCTCCCGACCCTACTATCGAATTCAAAATTAAATAAATGGTGTCATATATAGTAAAATTTAATAAGAATAAAAGAGATTTTCTTTTCCACTGAATATTCCCATTAGAAGATGCAGTGCCAGGCAACAGATCAAGTTTCTTCTCGAATACAGCAAGCAACAGTCACTGCTTATACACTCCCCAGGCTGAAGTCCCAACACCTCCTCCCAAGGCCCACAGATAACAGGTTCTCAGGGTGTTTATCTGGGTTTGTCCCCTCTCTCCTACTGACCTAAGCAGGTGCAGTACCGGGAATCCTGGAGAGAAAGGGCCCAGATTCCTGAGAGGTGTCACTTACCTGAAGTTAGGGAAGGTGAATAGGAGAGAACAACTCACAAGTCCAATGTTCACAGTGTCATTTTAAAAGGTAACTTGACTTTGATTTGCCAACAGGAGCTCAAGGAACAAAATAAGATGTGGATGTTTGTGCCTGGCCAGTACAATCACCTGTGGTATCTCTTGAGCAAGGAGGCACATTATTGCCTGCAGGACTTGTCACACAGAGTGGCCTAGTTGCCTTTTTACTTCCTGTTTCAGACTCAGGGAGTTGTTTCTGGGTAACACATTTAAATTCCTTTTACATTAGCTATTTATGTGTTCATCAAACATTTATTCAAAGTGATCAGGAGAAGCTATTTCCTTAGCCCTGGAAGCACCACAAGCACAGAGTTAAATCTCTGAGAAACAAGCTGTTGCTGCCACTGGCTCCTTCCCTGGCTGCTTGTGCTCAAGCCTTCCCTGAGGCAAAGGGAGCCAGCTCTGACTTAGCAGAGACATCCCTGGGTCATGTTGGGCTGTGCAGACCTCTCTGGGGGCTCTGCTGGTGCCTCCTGTCACCAATCTGATATAGCAGGGGGACTGCTCATCACCCCTGCATCCACTCCCCAAGTCATGGATTCAAGTCTCACAAAGAGAGATGGAAGGACAGCTGTGTCTCAGTCCTGTGAAGAAGATGTACCTGGTGTTCCAGGCAGGAGTTTTGCAGTGCTGATGCTTTTATGCTAAAAACAGGGATGGAATTTTGTGTTTGCTTTCAAAATGTCTTCAACATGCTGAAGTAAAGCACCTTTCTTGTTGTTCAGGTGTCAGTTGTGACTTTGACAGTTGTGGCTGTCTGTAGTGGGACCTCCTCAGAATTTGGGATGGTTCAGGCTGTGAACAGTTCTGAGATCTGTAATGCCCAAGTGATTTAGGGGCTGCCATTTCCACAGCAGGACTTGGAAGTGCAAAAAGAGAATAAAGTGTTTTATTCACTTTATCCAAAGGATTCGAATGCAGGAACTTGTGCACTGCCAACCACTGGCTTCCTAAAAGCCAAACACTGAGCAGGAGTGGGGGGCTGTGCACAAAGAACAGATCTACCTGTTGGATGGCCCAGAAAAACTGTGAAATGAGGACCGTGGAAAAGAGCTTTCCCTGAGAGGAACACAATGTCTCGAGTGTAGGATGCTGCTCTTCCCTGCAGCAGCACAGCTACAGATGAAGAGGCATGAAGGCCTGTTGGCCAAGATGGCTTAGAGCTGGCCAACTGCATGCAAGTGTTCAGAAGGAATGTGACTCAAGAGTTCTGCAGAGAAAAGCATGAAAGGAAGAGTAAGTGGGACAGAATTATGCTGGGAAGGTGGAATGGATGAACAGGATAAAGGGGAACACAGCTGTCCGCTGACAGGCACTCAGGAAGGGCAAACAGCGAACAAAAAGCTAGGAAAAATCTCAGTAGTCTCTCTCCACTGCAGTTTAATTCCTGTACTGTTTGGTGATGGGGGTTCAAACCAAAACCAGCCAATGACAGTCCCTGTGTGCTTGTCTCAGGTGTCCATGTGCTGCAGACACAAAGTCACTGCTCTGTGATTTTGATGCGCTGTCTCCCTCCACCAACACATGCTGACCAAGCCAGCAGTTGAGCAACTCCAGATAACTTCGTTTTGAAAATCTGTAACTTACATTCTCAGTGATCCTTAATATTGAGCCAAAATAGAGCAAATTTACGCAAACTGTTCTCTGCTGACCTTCCATGTTCCCAGAAGTCAGTTGGTTTTGGGTGGGTGGGTTTTGTGGGTTTGATTCTTTGGGGTTTTTTGGTTGGTTTGCGGAGTTACATTTTTTGTTTTGGTCTGGGTTGTTTTTTTTCTTTTACCAAGGAAGTAGGAAAGAAGTTTCTTCCACAGAGATATTGGAATTCCTTCCATAGTCTTTCTCCTGCCACAGAACTCAGTCAATACTCATAACCCACAGAACCATCACAGACATCCACTGGGAATATGATGTAAATAAATGCTTGATGAAGGTACTTTCACCTACCTGTGCTGAAAAGAGGCTTTGCTGCTCAGCCTCCTCTTACTCAGCCGTGTGTGAGAGGTACCAGCAGAGTGTTACCCAGTATAAATACAGGTATTCTGATCTACTTCTCCTCAGCTTGATCTTCAGTTTGAATGTCAAGTGGAGGAGTAGCTGTGAAAGTGGTTTCTCAACAGTTTTAGCATTTGCACATTGCCTTGAAAGTCTGAGGCAATCCAGGCAGTCCTGGAGGGCCTCTGGCACTCCTGTGGAGTGTGTGGATCCAGGGAGACCCAACCCCTGTTGGAGACTTTACCTTTGTTTCCTAAACACCTTCATGTCCTTTCACAGGGATCAAACCAACTAAATATCTCCCTCTAGACCAGGATTTTCCATCAGGCAGAATGTAGGGACAGGAGAGCACTGAGTTTGTGGCTCACACATCTGTGTCCTAGAGGAATACCTGCAGGACAAGGACATCTCCTGTAAGCCACAAATGCAGCAGAGAGGCTTTCCTGTGTCCCCAGGTGCAGTGGCCCCATCCACCACTGTAGGACTGGGAACAAACAGGGTGTGAAAATTCATGAGGTGTTCATGCTTCAGGGCCTCCATCCCAGCCGGATTCTGGGGGGAAAACACAGGAAAAATGGGAAAATCCATGGGAATGGGGTCAGGGAAAAGGTCAGGAATAGGGGATAAACCCAAAATCAGGGATAAAATCCAGTCTGATCCCAAAACACGGATATAAGGAGGGATATGGGTGTTCCCCGAGTGCTGCTTCAGGGCCTTGATCCAGTCCTGCTTCTGGGGGAGAAACGGAAATGTGGGAATGGGATGGGGAATGGGGGCAGGGAAAAGGGGGGTCCCAGGGCAACATCCTGGATAAATGGGAAAAATAAAGGCAAAATTTGGGATAAAATCTATACCTAAAAATAGTTACAGGGAAATAGGGATGTAGATGTGCTGCTTCAGGGCCTCGATCCAGACCTGGTTCTGGGGGAAAAACAAGAGAAAATGGGAAAAACGGGACCCAGGGCTCCGGCAGTCTGAGGATATCCATGTGACGCACACCCACTGGCATGTTCCTCCAGCCTCAGGATTCCTCCTGGGAGCCTTCCAGCAGCTTTGCTGCCATGTTAGGGCAGCTCCCCTGGCAGGGAGGGCCCGGTCAGAATGTCCCCACTCACTCCTCTCCAAACTCCTTCCCAGACTGGTCATGAAACACCTTGGCAACATGGGAAGTCAGGTCCTCACTTCCAGGCCTACACAGGGAGAAGAAAGGCAAGTCACTTGGGAAATCCCCACCAGGGGAGTCTGGGCTTTGTCAGAGTGTGTAAAGGTACAGGCTGTGAGTTCTCCAGGCACAATGCTCCCGGCAGTTCCCGCTTCCTCTCTCCAGAGCTTCTCCCAGCGCTGTTATGCTGCTCTGACATCTGACTTTGAAGCAGCAGAGTCATGAGTGACACAGGTCCTTACAGCCCCTGACATGGGCACTGTCATTATGTAATCTGTGTGCCACCCCAGGTTTATTTTTACAAGCATTTCTGTGCCCTCTATAAGCACTTGGGAATTACTGGTGACACATGCTCTGATTCGGGGATAATGGATTGAAAAGGACATCGCGGGTTTACAGAGTGCAGTCTCCTGGGTATCATCCCAGGAACAAGTTAATCAAGCTGTAATTTCAGAGCAGGTGCAGGGTTTCCCTCTTCTGCTCCTGCGGGAGCCTCCTGCAGCCCCATCCCGGTTCCTGCGAGATGGGTCTCAGTGGCCGCCTCAGAGAGGGGAACACCGAGGGGCTTCTGCCCAGGACAAAGGGCCCAGGAGCAAGGCCGGGAACTGGGGCTGCCTCCTAAGGAAACAGCTTCCCGAATGGGAAAACCCCTGCAGGACTGGTTTGCCGGTGCTGTATCTCTGCCTCCATCACTTCAGCTGAACAGACTCCTGTGCGTTGGGTAATTGCAGGCGCTGCCCAGCTCACTGCTGCCCTCTCTGCCGGCTTCCCGAGAGACTCAGGAGAGGGCAGGATTTCTGAGAATGATATCAGATCTTTGGTGGGCCATGCTGCAAAAGGGGAACAAACACAAAGCATCTACTCCACAGCTTTTCTTTTTGTGTTGAAGACTCAGGATCGGTACAAATTTGCCTGAAAAGCTGAGTTTCTATGGATTATTTACTACTTTATATCAACTTAATTAAAGACTGAGTTAAAGATTTTAAAACATGAATTATGAATCATTTCAAGCCTGAAAAAAATGAAGGATTTTTTACTTGTATGTTTATTTTTACATTCTTTTTTATATCAACAGGACTGGTGTTAAGAATAACAGATGCAAAGTGGGAAGGTGTTTCAGTATGCAAGAAGAAAGCATCTTGCTCTGGAGAAACAGAAAATAATCATCAAAATAAGTAGCAGACTTTGCTTAATCACTGTTTCTTTGTTACGGAAAAAAATAAAACTGGAAAATACCCAGGCACACCTTCAGCCTTAGTGGTGTGTTTATAAACCTACTTTGTACCCAAAATCAGAGTGCAGGGACAGTCCTTTGTGGAGTTGGATTTCTCTCCACTTAAACTCCAAGCCTGATGTGGGCAAGTGTCAGTCTCAAGGTGTGTTCGGGGTCAGTGATGCCTCCTGATCTCCGCACATTGGGATCAGTGCTGACTCATGGTCACCAAGGCCAGACCCCAAGAAGAACATCCCAGACCGTGCAGAAAACCAGGAACCTTGTTGTTTGCACTGAGACCAGGACTGGTGCTTCTGGAAACCAAAAGTATTTCATGCCCACATCTATTCTGCCAGAAAGATGATGACTGCAACTGTGCTCCCATAGGGAATAAAACCTAATATTGCTCACATAGCTGAACATTCCTCTCACCACACACAAATTCAGAGGGCTCAGTGGGGGTATTTGCAGCCATCCTGGTAGAACCATAACCTTTTAATCCAAAGGAAGGTCAGGGACAAGCATTTATAGAATGGCACCAATATTCCCAGGGTTTATAGCACAGGTAGGCAACAGGAGCCATGTGAACCAGCTCGTAGCACTCAGTGACCATTTAGGGATAACTTTGCCTCCAGAGATTGAAGAGAGGTAAATAAAAGCCTAGGCCAGGGCTTCCCATTCCAGTGAGATAACAAGAGAAAATCCCACAGTGTCCTGAGTGACCACAAAAGGTCAGAAACCTGACAGTGTGATTCCAGGGGGAGGCTGGAGAGCTTCAATTGCTGCTGAAAAGGCTGAGTATCCTCAAGCTTAAACAAATGATTGCTTTTCCCTTGATTTCCTTTGGAGATATAAGAGGATTGAATTTGAAAGCTCTGAAGGCCTGTGTTCTGCCCTGGGCTGGCACATTCTCTCAAATGGTGATGTCCCTCCTATCCAGCTCTTGGGTGATGCTTCTGTTTTAACTCTGCTGCTCTCCTGATATGTGATACTCAGTAAATTATGTTCTCTCCTTTTTTTTCCCCTCCCACCTTTTGGCTGCACTATCCATCAGATTGTAAGCTCTTTGGCAGAAGGAATGGAAGTTGCCATCTGCCTGTGTAGTGAGCAGCACTATGAAGACAAAAGAAAAAAGAAAAAGAAATGCTTACAATAACTCATCAAAAGTAAAAGATTGATTAATGTAAAGGCAGCATACATTGAAGTTGGGAATTCCCAAAGTTGTCCCAGCTTTGAATTCCACTTTTATCAGCCAAATTCTTTAAAAACCCCTCTGAATTCCTGGGGCCCCTACTTGAAACTGCCAAGTGTTTGAGCTGCAACTGCAGATTTGTTAAAGCTCTCTGAGTAAAGCTGGCTCCTCTGTGGAAAGGCTGGGGGAGACACACACCAAGGTACAGCTGAGAAACATCCCTGAAATCATTGTAGCCCCAGAATTCCATGGGAAATGTTTAGCAGAGCCTCCTCAACAAAAGCTCCACACATTTCCCAGCAATCTACACCAAGTTTAAGCCATCAAATTTGCAACTCTAAAGCCACAAGTCGCAAGTGTAAATGTTCCAGTGGCACCAGAGCACTGGATAAAATATTAAAATTATCTAATAGATAATCCAGGTTGTGTCTGCTGCTGTCAGTGTAGGGGTGTTACCAAGCAGCTCTGCACACCATTAGTGCAGAATAAGACATCTGAGCCCCCAGCAGTTGCTGCAGACTTTCAAATGGTGGCAACCAGTTTGATTCACTTTGGCATGTCCCAGACTGCCAAGTCCTTGGAACATAAGCTGATGATAAAACCAGATTAACTCTTCCAGCCCAGGAGTTGGGAGCAGAGGGGAACCAGTCCCAACATGGTTTGTAAAATATTCCTCAATAACCTGCAGTTAGAAATTCAAACGTTTTTGGAATAATGATGGCAGTTGGTCAAAGACAGATGGCCAAGTTTTGAGGAAATAGCAATCACTGTCAGCTGAGCCTCACACCTCCATTTAGGTCAAAAAGAGTGGGAAGGAGCAGCAACATCTCATTACTTTCCTTTCAGAGAAGCCTCAGTTGCCATTAGCACTGATCCCATCTGGCTGTGAGATGAAATCCAGGGGGCTCAGAGCAAGATTGTAGGCCCTAAATTCTGAGGGAGGCAATGAGCTTTTCTGTGCCTAAATTTCTACTACTTGAACAATGGGATTAAACCTAATTGATAAGGAACATGTGAAGGTTGGAAAAGCTGACTTGCGGTTAAGAGTGGCAACTGCTCAGTACATAAAAAACAGGCTGGATTAATGTATTTGCTATAAAAGCAAGGGACCAGAAACTACTCCTGCAGGTCAAATGGTCACAGCACAGTAACAGGTTCTCCCTTAAAAATGAACATGCCCCCTGTTCACTTGTGTATGGAGACACAGTTGGTAAACATGAACAAAACAGTCCCAAATCTACCAGGAGAAACTGCTGCATTCATTTACCCATGAGACAACTCCAGGTTTCCTTATTTCCCAGCAGAGGAGGGTCTGATGGGATGAGGATGACAATGACATGGTGTTGTCCAGCATAAACTTCCCAGGGTTAGGTAAGTATTGCTGCCCCTGTGTTGATCAGCAGGATCCCTGCTGGCTACCCTTGACCCTTAAGGACAAGACTGGAAGACCACTCAAGGAGTGCAATAAGGCCCCCAAACCTGCCATGACTGGCATTGCACGTGGGGTAACAGAGGTGACACTGCAGAGGGGTCTGATACCACAGCCATGCCTGGGGTGGGGCAATTTTATTTTCCACTAAATTGATGCTCCTGTGGAATTCTGCTCTGTCATGTTCTGCTGTGGGACTAAAGGCAGCCCTCTGTGTGTGAGGGGTTGGGGTTCTTGACCCTAAACCACTGCTCCTTGCTTTCCAGGGCATCCCTCAGCGAGGGAAGGACGGTTCCCAGGGAGCCCAGGGAGGGAACTCCCCTCCCCAGAGACACCACGTAGGGTGAGACAGGGAGAGAGGAGCCCTGAGCCTCCCTGCCCTCCCTTGTGGCAGTGAGGATAAAACACATAGAGCCTGCAGCAGGTGGGACTGGGCTAATTCCAGCACCAGCCATCTGCCTGCTGGTTATGGGAAAAGGAGGGGGTGGATGTGACTCATCTCAGAAAAGCAAGTAGCTCAGCTGAAGTTGAAATCCTACTGAGCTCAGGACACTCTCATTATGTTTTTTTAAAGGACCATTTCCATGATGGGAAAATATGACCTAAGAAACTTGCTTTGGCCAGTGTTTGTTGCAGGTAACACCAGCCCTCAACCCCATTTCTGGGCTTTGCTGGCTCCTCCTTCAAATCCAGTGCTGCTCTGAACTCCAGCACTCATTGCTGCCTTGGAAGATGTCCTGGCTCAAAGACAACAAGCCTTGCTCTCACCTGGACATGTCACAGGTGTCCTTCTCATATTTCTTACTGCCCATCCTGTGAGTGTGTTCCCTCCCTCCCTCGGTGCTGCAGAGCAGGGCCTGCTCCCCTCAGCAGCTGCACCAACGACCCAAACCTTGGACTTACACTTCAAATTTTCCTGAACTTCCTAACTGCCAGGTGAGTAACCCCAAAAAACCCCTCACCCAAACATAGCATGACTTCAAATGTAATAGCAGATGATTTTTTGCCAGTGCAGCAGAGCTATTTTGAGCAGTAGTTTGGTGTGGACTCCACAGACCTTGACAAAGCTTTTAAGGATTACCAAGCTCTGAACTGGAAGCTGTATTTTCTATATCCTGTGTTGCAAGAGGGGACCTGCAAGAGCCACTCTGCTCCTGCTGGTTTCCTCACAGCATCACCAGAAGGGAGCAAAAATATCTCCCCTCTCCTCTGTAACACAGCAAATGTGCAAGGAAAGCAGTTTTGTTCTCCCTTCATCCTACTCTTGGGTTCCTCTAATCAGACAGAATGGAAGGGCATCGGAGTTTGCTTAAGATGATGCTAATTATTGTGAAATGAAGATCAGATCAAAAGAATGTGCCTTTCTTCCCTCGCTAATATTTACACCATCCCTGAGAGAGAGAATGCAAGGACGGGGTAGAAGAAAAAGCAAAAATCCTCCTGCAAAGGTTTCATTGTCTCTCTCCTGTCCCACAGGCAGCACTGGTAGCAGCTGAAAAAAGAAAGGAGTATCCTGAAATAGTTCTTGCCCCCAGTCTGTTCCTGAGCAGTTGCACAGTGCAGGTGAGTTTGGGCTGGAGGTACCACAGAGAGGAAAACACCCACATCTCCTGAAACACCTCTCCTGGTCAGAGACCAGGCTATATGGCCTGGTCTATATTTTAATTCTGATTTGCTGACAGAGAGAGAAGCACAGGGGAGCCATGTCCTGAGCTGTGCACCCAACCAAACACCTGGGTTTGACAGGGATCCCACCCTGTGACTGTGCAGAACACCCATCCTTTCACACTTACACAACGTTAATTTAGGATTTCAGCATACAAAGTCATGACCAAGGAAGTGTATGAAGCAGCTCAGGTTGATTATTCTAAGACAAAGATGCAACAGTTCTAAAATTCACTATTACAAGCCCAAAGACCCTATTGCAAAACAGGGTTTATGGACTAATTTGTAAATAAATCCTCCCCCTTTGTGTTTCATACAGACCTGCAGGTCTCAGGCGGGATGTGCAAAACCTCAGGGATCCTCTCCTGCCTGTAATCTCCTCATTTTTAAGACAACCCTTCATTTGCCATCATTCCATGTAAAGCTACATCGCAAGTGTGGTTCTTCTTATTTCTGGCAACATCCCAACAGAGGGAATGTTATATTAACAGGTCTCCAGCAGGTCCTGTAAGTCCTGAAACTCACTGAGACTCTGTGACCTGGCAAGAGCCACCCTCTCCCTGGGTTTGGATCAGCCCTGCAGCCAGCCCAGACTCCCTGTTTTCTCATAGCAATGGCATCTTTGCTGAGGAAGCAGCACTGAGATCACCAGCTGGAGCACTTGTTGTTGTGGCTCATTCAGGAGGCAAAGTCAGTGCATCTGCTGGATCTGGAATATCTCTGGGAACCCAAATTTCACCCCCTCAGCTCATGTTCATAACTCAGCAAAATTATAACTGCACAAAGGTGCAACTCTCCTCTTCTTTACACCAGTAATATTGGAAACACAGTCAGGAATATTCATCACACTGACCTGCAAGTAGAAGCTGCAGTTCTTCATTAGACTTTCTGACGACAACCCAAACCTATCAAAGCTTCTTTCCTGCTTCCTTCCCAAGAGTTCCTGGAGCAAGGAAGGTGTCAGCACACTGGACTTGTGTTGCACTCTGTCCAGCAAGGACTGTACATATCTGAAAATAACAAAATCCCCAACCAAACAAGAAAGGGTAATCACGAACACAGTCAGGCTTGTGAAGATACTTCTATGCCAGACTCTGTTTGTTTGGGTTTGTAGAGAGGTTTTTTATACTATCTAAGCTCAGATTTTGCAAAATTACCCATTTTGGATTGAAACAGGACAAAATCCTAGTCAGAGTAAAGTTTTAAAAGATTTTATGTGCAAGATTTGTTCCCAAAATGAGGTTTTTGATGACAAATGGAGGCACTGATAAACAGCAATATCCTCATCCTAATTCCTGAGAAACAATTCCTGCTGCTAAGGACCATCCTCACTGCAAGGCAAGAAACCCCCAAATATGTGCAGCTGATGATCCTGGGAGATCCAGGAGCTGTGTGAGACACATTTGTGTGCAGCTGATGATCCTGGGAGATCCAGGAGCTGTGTGAGACACATTTGTGTGCTCAGTGCAAGAGAAGGATGATTGCAGCTCTGTTTGCAGGGATGGCATGAGCACAACGTACCTGTGCTGATGGAAAAGGAACTGACTTAGCAAATGTGATCCTTCCCTCTGATTTGCTGAGACTGGAAAGGTTTGACAATGAAGGAATTCCTATAATCTCCTGAAAAACTGTGATGATCTGTCCCCATAACTCCACATCCAGTTTTTTGGGATAGAAAAAGTCCTGCTGACCCCACACAACCAAACAAGGCCCAGCCCAGGCTGAGATTTTCCCTTGCTTTAAATGTTAAATTGTTGCTGCATTTTGAAAAGTGGCATCACTTCAATAAAAAGATACCACTTTGAAAATATTTAAGGAATAGATCTGCTGAGGAAGAGGCTGCTGTTTTTTCCTCTTGATTTATTGAGTAAAATTGTTTCAGCAGAAGGCTCATTAAATTTTTGCACCATGACTGGAGTCGGAGAAGAAAAAAAGGGAAAAAAAAGAACAAAACCAACCCCCCACACCACGAACACAGGAATAAGATGCATTGGCTGCTTGCTGTGTAATAACACCTTTTTTTAGCTTTTATTCGGCACTAAGCGGCAGAGTTAATATCTGTATCTACTTTACAAGTGAATTCTCCTCATGTTTACAAGCCAATCCCTATTTCCAGTGGCATTGCTTGTGGGTAAGATATCTCTGTAGAGGAAGGACTGAGAACGAATTCCATCTCACGTTTCCTGCTATGATTTCTTTTCCTTAAAATCTTTCAAAAAGGGAAGACTCGTGTTTGTGATCTGTTCACCTTCTGCTAAAAATTTGAGTTCCAAGTTTGGGAATCTCAGCAATAATCTTTATTGCCATCTATTCCATGTCCTGCCCTTCCTGTTTTCCAAAAACAAAATGCTGTATTTATTTTGAAAATGGGAAATCCTGTTGGAAGGCTTTGAGAAAAAAAATAACATACTGAGCCTGGGACCTCAAGTGGTCCTTCCGCTACCTCAGGAGAAAAAAAGAAATAATCCGAGTCCAGAAAAGGAAATATGGCAGGAAAAAAACATTTGGGAGTTACAGTCAGAGCAATACTAGATAAATAAATAGTACAGAAATAATGGGAATTATGTCAATGGTTGTTTTTTCATGCAAGCCCCCAGTTCCATTCAGTTCACTGCAAGGGAGGAGGACGTTGACCTGACAGTTCAGAAGGGAGGTTCACACAGCAAAAGCAGACACAAAAGATAAGAATTCTTGTCCTTAAAACAATTATTATCATTAAATTCTAGGAATCTGAGCTTCTAGTGTTATATTCTGTTAAATCTATGCATTATAATTGCTAAGACTGCACCTGAATGTCTGGTTTCGAAGTTGCTGGAGTCAGATTAGGATTGCAGCTTAAAAATTCAAGGATGTCCAGTATATCAGAACATGGGCATGAACATTGTAAGACAGAACCCTTGAAGTTAATGAAAGAGCTTTTTAATTTAGCAAATTAAAAAAAAAAAAACAACCAAACATTTGAATCCAAGAGAACGTTAGCTCAAAGCTCAGATAACCACTGGCCATTTGTTCTTATGTTCTGCTGATCAATCCCTTTGTGCAAGACCTTCTGTGGGACTAGAAAATATCCTTATTCCCACAGGAAGAAAAAAAAATTACCCATTTTTTTTTCAATACTCAGAATCCCCTCCCAAAATCCTCACAGTAGCTGAAAACACACGGATTGCTTGCAAAGGATGAAGAACACCAACACTTCTATTCTTTATTACCTGCACCCTGAGACAGAAAGAAAATCAAGAACTCCACAATTATTTATAATGTCAAAGGAAAAAGAATTTTCTAAGCATGGCCCATGCCAAATGTCAATCTATCCAAGCTATCCAAGCCAGAAAGATGCACTGAACAGCTCCCTAGTCCCACTCCTGACTTGCTGGGAATATCCAGGGGGCTGCTAAAGGCTGAGAGCGGCAGCTGGGTGTGTCAGATACAACTCCAGCCATTCCAGCTACCACAGACGAGTCGTCTGAGAAATGCAACCTGAGGCTGCTGGGTGGTATTCCCAGCTGGATATGAGAAATGGCAAAGAGAAGAGCAGCTGGTTAGAGGGAAAAGGGGAAAGATGGAGAACTGTGGAAATGTGAAGGATTGCAGAAAGCAGAGGATGCAGGAGAACACACTGTCAGTGTGCAGAGCAAAGTGGGAGCTGTGGGGAGATCCCTGGCTCAGCTCAGGGCCACTGTGGGACCACAGGCAGGTCAGAGCACCCAACTGCCCACATGGAAGATGAAGGAGTTGCTTATGTCGTATTAGACTTACAGTCCTGCTCCCAAAGCTCTTTGGAAGCTCTTGGATCCAACACAGTGTTTGTGCAACGCTCGGGAGATAAATATCCCCCTTGGCCCGTCCATAAAGGGGGCAGAAACACTCGGATTGCAGCACTCCTCGAGCTGCCTCCTCCATCAGTGATTAACTGTAGCACAGAGCCACCACCTCGGTGGGGGAGCTTTGTTACCCTCCAAAGGCAGCACAGATCCTTTGGCAGCCTCAGGTAAGGACAAGCAGAGAACAAAGCCAGGTACTTGCAGAATGTTTGCAGTCCTGCAGCCTGTGTGGAACCAGCAGTGCTGGTCCAACTGTCCTGTGCACTCCTGTTTGTGACATTCCCTCTGCAATGGCCAAGGAGAAATGCCTGCCCCAGCAAACCAACCCTGGGAGGTCCCACAGCACCTCTTGACCTCCTGCCACATTGGCATCAGCCCTGGTTTCTGAACAGGAGGTGTCTCTGCTTCACTGCCCACAGGCTGCTCAGGGTTGTGATGCTTCATTAGAAAGCCATTTGAGGCAGGAAGGAATTACTTTGACACTCTAGGAAAGCAAGGACCTACTGCAACGCTACTGTCTGCTGTTAATACACAAAGCAGCACCTTCCAAAAGCTCAGGTGTCAGTCAACAGAGACTGGAAGAAGAGAATGAAGCGAGGTAATTTCCACCTGAGCTGGGTGAACACCACCTTCCTCTCCACAGCTTTGCACTTAACTGCTCAAAGGCCTGAACAGGCCCAAAGGAAGATTTGTACTGCTTTAGATTTGCTTCTAATTTTACTGCCTCTGCCTCTGGCAGACTCCCCACTTGTGCAGTCCAAAGAGTAATTAAAAATAGTGATCAACCAGGAATTCTTTAGTTATTTCTCCAGACTCCACATACTGTCTTTGTGTACATACCAACTGTATGTGTCCCTTCAAAAGGTTTATTTGCCAAATGAAACTGGGGTACAATGGGAGAGTTCTGCTACGCCTTTTTTCCCCTCTCCCAGTTCTCCCAGTTGTGACATTACCACGGATTCCATCCCAGGGTTTCCCTGCTTTATCCCATCTTATACATTGGGCCATGTGCTCACAGTAAGTTAATAACTATAAAGGAGGAGAAAGAATGGCTGTAAGAACTCCTCATTCTTCATTCAAATAAACATTGTTAGCCATGACTCTTCGTTCTCAGAATGTCCTTACTCCATATAATTATTCCAAGTGATTTCTAAACAGTTCATAGAAGTATCTGTGCAGATAATCATCTACCCCCAAACCATTTCATGCTCAGCTGAGCAGCCACACAAGTCCCAGTGTAACAGATTAGATTTGAGAAAAATATTTATCTGACTGCTAGAAGCATAAAGATAGAAAATATCTGCAAAATGCTTTGATCTCCATGAATATAAGGCGCTGTAAAATGTATGAAATTCTATTATACAGCTGTAATAGTGAAAGCAAGGATTGTTCTGCAAAATGAATGCACTGATGCATTTACTCAAGTATAATGTCTGTCAAATAATCAGAATTTAAACTCAGGAACATTAGAGAAAACTTCAGCAAACCACACACCGCACAATCCTGGAAAACTACCCCTGTCAGCTGGTACCTTGAAGCACAAGGATTGAGAATCTTTAAACACTGTATTGCCTCTGACTCATGTAATTATCCCATCTTTACCCAACTCCTCCCAAGCTCTTTGTTCAGAATAATATCTTGCAGCAGCAGTAAATTGTATATGCCATTTGTCCTGGTGTCAAAACAACTGTCCCTCCCACTGAGCACCTTGGGAAGGAAAGAAGAGGGGCATTTCTGCATTCTCCCTTCTGGAAAAATGTGCCACTGTCCCTGTTTGCTTTGTGTCCCTCCCTCGGGGTCTGAGAGACAGATCTGAGCAACAACAGCCTCCCAGGCACAGGTTGTTGAGCTCACTGAGGCTCCAGGGAGAAGGGGCTCTCACAGGTACGGGAACATCCCAAATAAACAGATCCAATGGCCACACATTTCTATTTGCAAGCCCCTTTTGCTGCAGCGTTGGATGCTGAGCACTTCAAGCAACAGATGTACAGTCACAAACCTCCCACAGAAGAGACTTCAGAGCTTCCTTCAGAGTGGTGTTGAGAGTCCTGCTTTTAACACCAAACTCGAGTGTTTCCAACTCAGGGGTTTATACTGGCATTTGCAGAAATCCATCCAGCCAACCAGTACAAGTGAACCAAAAGTATTTGATTTATTTTTAATAATCTCATCTGGTTCATAATGAATTTTTAACAATGGCAATTGCAAGCCTACTACTTAGAGTAGGGTCCCTCAAAAGGGCACAGTCAACATAAATAGCTTAAAGGCTCTCCTGGAGTTTACTGAGTAATTTTTGAACCCTATAAACCACTCAGAGGACCATAAGCAAGCTTAAAGCTCAAAAACATAGCTGCTGAGCACGTCCTTGTGTCCTCAACACAGTGTTGGAAGAGATGCAGTTCAGTCCAGTTCTCTCAGTGACTTGAGCTCATCTGTTTATAAGTCAAGGTGAAGAACAGGACTGTGCCATTGTAGTCCTGGACAGTTCAAGATGCTTTGCCAGAAACTAAATAGATTAAATAAGATGTCAACAGCAAAATGAGACTTGATCTGAGCTTATAATTGAACCTAGGTTTCCTCAGCCCAGTGTTTTCAACATTTTTGCTCTCAGCAAATAGCTGCACACTCCAAAATTTAGGGTGAGAGGCATCACCTGTAGCAGCGAGTATTTGCTAGTAGTAAGTTGATGTGTGGTGCCCACTGAGCCCATATCAGTCAATACAACCCTGTTAAACCTGTGTTTGAAGCCTTTTCAATGCCTCTGTCCAGCCCCTGTAGCTCCACTTTGGGCAGTGAACATCATGCAACTTCACTGAGGATCTTCTCACCCTCAGCTCTTGCCTGTAGATACAATAGAGTCCACCTCACTCATCTCCAAACAAACAGAGAAAGAATTCCTGGGTTTATTTCAATTCCTTTCCTTGTGGCTCCTGGGCATTTCCGAAATTGTTTATGCAGGAGCTGGAGAACAAAGCTTTAGTGTAACTAAATCCTATACTGGGTGGTTTTGGGGTCACTTGTTTCATGTATAGAACTTCTTGTAATTTGCTCCAAGATCAGAACTGAAACTTTAGCAAAACCCGAACAGCTCCTCTCTAAATATAAACCCCACCACCACCGATGCAGTTTTCCCTTTGCAACTCCCATTGGTCTCCACCTCATTTATTTCTGTGCCTATTCCTTCCACCGTCACTTATGGCCTTGCTTGTGGCCCTGTTTATTTGTGCCAGCTCCAAACTCCTGCCCCACACTGACAGAGCCTTGAACAGCAACGGCACTGGAGCCTGGGGAGTTGGCTTGGACTCCTACCTGGAGTTAAAGAAACCCCTAAACCCTGCTTTTTTATACAGCACTGTCATGTTTCATTTCCAGGAAAGAAATTATTAGTCGCGTTGTTTGGGAGGGGGGTTGGGGGCAGGGGGGTTGTGTTTCGGTTTTTGGTTGGTTGTTTGATTGATGGGGGGGGGGTGGGGGAGTCTTTGGTTGGTTTGGGTTTTTTGTGGGGTTTTTTGAGGCAGGGAATTGGGCAGTGGAGGAAGATGCATGCAGGGATTTGCAGAGGGGATCATTTCTGAGCTAAAGCTCTTTTACACCGAGCTGGGGGTGGGGATTTAATCAATGTATTAAGAGGAGCTGTGAAAGTTGCTGCCGGCAGCACCACATTGATCCTTTTGCAGCTCGGGCAATTGCCGACACAGATCCGAGCAGCAGGTAATAGGTACTCCATCAGCCGCGCGGGCTCTGGCTGTGCCATGGATCCAAAGTGCCACCTAGTGGGAAATGGCACTTTGGAGAGGCCACTTCGGTGACTGGTTCAGGAGAGACTATCCAGCTGTACGGTCACTCAGGCACCCATACCGACACACTCCATCATATCCAGGGATGTTTTCCATCCTAAAGGAGGGGGGGAAAACACGTTTCCAAAAATAAAAAAATCAAACTCCTTGATGTTAGTTAAGAATTAGATTCAAATAATCCACATCCAGTCTGTGGTCAGCAGCCAACCGCCCAATAGCACCTCCAGTCCAGGTATCCAGGGAGCTCTCAAAACCATTGCTAAAGGGACAGAGTTTCCCCAGACAGGTTTTAGGAGCCCTGGTTTAGTTTTGCCACATATTCAAAATTAACACAGTTTTCCTCTAAATTTCCAGGAGCTGCAGACAGGTGTGTTTCCAGCAGCAGTCACAGCCACAAACCCCAAAACTGCAATGCCAGGTTACAGTGTGCTGAACTCAGCTGGCCCTCAGCTCCCAGCAGGGATTCACCTCAGTCTGGGGGCTTTGGGCAGGGGCTGGAACCTTCTGTGGTGCACCAGGGCTGCCTGTGGCAGGTCTGAACTGCCCAAAGTGGGCTTCTTGTCTCTGGGTCAAGTGTTCCCTCCTGTTCTGGGGGCATTCAAAGGCACGGGTGAGGTCCTGAAAGCAGGCACAACATACACTTGGGAGCTCTTTGGACCTTCTTCCAGGAGACTATAGAGCAGCCCCCTCTGGGTGGCACTGAAATAGCAGGTTGGGCTCCAGAATGTCACCACCCTCAATCCCACTGCAGAAGTGACATAACTCACACAGCCCGAGGAGATCCAGCCCTTTGCAAGGTGTTAAAAATTCAGGGCACAGAAAACAGGAGTGAGGAAAAGAGAGATTCTTTGTTCAGAACTAGCAATGCTTTCAGTGTCTTTATGAGGCAGCTGCTTCCCAAAGGCTAAACATGCTTAACAAATGTTAGCTGGAAGGTGGTGTCACTCTTTTAGGAGCATGTACACTGATCAACGAAATATATTTGAAGCACAGGTACTCCTTAAAGAATACAAGATTAAAATACCACAGTGCTGCCCTTGGTTCTTCACTGTCACAGCTCCTCAGGCACTTCCCTGGTGTGAAATGCCAGCACTGTGATGCCATGGTGGGTGACACAAAGGCGCTGTCCTGGTGTGACACACACCACGTGCTCCCCCCCAGCTCTGGTCACAGCTCAGCAAATGTAGTGTAGCACATTTGAGACATTTGAGAGCCCTGTTAAACAAAAAATTCCTGTAAAAAGTTATATTTGAAAAGCCTGGCATACTCTGTGAAAATCTGTGGTGCTTATAGGACTTATCTCACCCTGAACAGGCCTACAGTCCTGCAGAGAGATGCAAGGCTGGGAAGCACTGTGGGAACTGAAGGTGTTCTGCAGTGCCTGGAGGAAGAAGAATTAAAAAAAAAAAAAGCTTACTTTTTTTGAGAGCAATTTTTTCTACCTTAAAAAATCGAGCTGTAAAAGGTAGTAAAAAGGAGGTCCACTGATCCATCTGGTTCATATTTGTGCCACTGGACTTCATAATCTTTCATTTTAACTGGTTCTCCTATTAAACCTTTTTCTAGTTTGTCTAACATGCTTTTTTGAAAGCTTTTCATACTAAAAACCTGTAAACCAAAAGGTCCTTTCTGAGGTGGATACAGCAGGCACAGAACTGAGGTGCAGAGCCTGCATTGTCCAGAATGTTTCTTTTTTCAGTCACTGCTGCTGCAGGGACAGGTGGATGCACAGGCACTTGGGGTATTCCTTGGGGTGTCCTGTGCAGGGCCAGGAGCTGGACTCGATGATCCTTGTGGGTCCTTCCAGCTCAGGATACTCTCTGATCCTACAATGCCATTACTTCAGGTTTCAGAGGAGAGATGTTCCCATTAATCAAATAGCAGAGCAGAAATCCCTGCAATATAGCCCAAATTCTAAGCCAGGACTCTTCAGCAGCTTTGCTAATTCCTGCAACTGGGCAGTGACAGACACGATTCCCGTTGGGAATAGAACAGAACTGTCCTTAAACTTTGATATCTGAATAAGGTCACAGTCCCTGCAAGATGTGAAGGTCTTCCTGCCATGCAGGCGCTGACCACCAGCTGTCCCCATCGCCTCACTGCAGGGAGGGAGCGAAACCGCCTCCGAAAGCGGGGCTGCCTTCGGCCAGCACAAATAGAAAGCTCAGGAAAAGGAACCCGAGCTGCTGCAGTTCTGGGAGTCTGTAGGTAGCAAATGGGACATGCAGAAGAAGGGCTGCACCCGGCACAGCCGTGTGGGGACAGTGTGGGACAGAGCAGCACGGAAACACAAGGATACGACCTGAGCACACCCTGACAACCTCTGCGGGTTCATTCGTGTGGCAGAACAGCAATATCAAAGTGTGCTGGAGCACTGCAGAGTTCCTGCCCGGTCTCTGACACAGCCAGCAAGCACCCGAGGGATCTGAGAAAACCTCCCTCAGAGATGTTTTCCCAACCAGTGTCTCTGGTGGACACCACTTCCCAACCTCAGAAACTGTTCCAGTTTAGAGCTGGAGAAATGCATCCCAGAGAGGCCGCAGGGAGAAGGTGTCTCAGGCTTATCATAGAACAATAAGGTTCTTTCCTCTCTTGAGAATTCAGGACCATTTCTCATTTCCACTCAACTTTTGGCTTCTCAATGTGAGCCCGGAACACAGAATTGTAACTATATTTGTTAGATCCACAAGATGCTGGACTTGGTCTCTTCACAAATCAACTTGGAGAAATCTGATTTCATATTGATATTGTTTGGGATTATTATCATATAAGAGATGCCATTAAGAAAGAAGAATAACATTTCACACAGCAATTAATTCCACCTTATTTGCTTTTCTGGCCTTAATGTTGCTACTTACAAAAGAATGATGAAAGGCTGTATGTGCTTAATAAAATGTAGGTTATGGATTTGGATGCAAAGAGGAAAAGGGCAGGAAAGGTTGAGATTGTTATATCCTTCAAAATATAGTTATAGGGAAAACATACTCAGGAAAGAGAGATTCCTGCTTTGTTTCTCCAGGCTCTGGAGGGACCTCTATCCACTGGGCCACTGTAATTCCTGCATGTCAAATGATAACACTCTAAACCAAAATGTTTCAGAAGAGCAAATTGAAATTTGGAAGTGTCAATGCAGAATTATTGCCAAAATAATAAAAGTAAGAAGTTTCACCAAGGAAGAGTTCAGAAATCCAAATGTATTGGCAGTTTTCTTCCAAATGGGTTAAAGTCCCAAAAAAAAACTCTTCTCCCTTTGAAATCTACAATTTAGTGCCAAACTCTGAACTTTGCTGCTCACAGCACCAATGCCCACAGAAACACTGGGCACCTGCTGTGCCACAGGCTCCCTCCTGAAGGCCTGTGGAAAGGGAACTGGGCTTTCTCACACAGAAATGCACTGTATGGGTGTATTCCAACAGACTTGCAGCTTTAGTCACCAAAACAAGCGGCTCCAAACACTGTACACATGAAGTTCTGTGTACAAACACTTTACAGATGTAATAACAGACTGGAGAAACTTCAGGGTTTATGGGGTTTTTGACTGCAGGATAGCAGATTTATGAAGGACTGATCTTCCCAACGGGACCCCATATTCCTCCTAGAAAGTATGAAAAGCAACCCAAATCCATTTCCTTTACACTTTGTCCTTGAGCAATTTTGAAAATGTTTCATTTTAAATGCAATATATCAGCATGTGATTATTCACATAGACCCAGCAGGTAAAAAACACTTTGGGCTAATGACCGTGGTTTAACTAATAGGTTAGATTTAAATGCCATAGATTGAAAAAAATTGGACTAAGCAAACCCAAAATACAGCCCTGCTGAAATCAGACCAACTTAGGGTACTGGGGAAGCCAAAGGAAGCAGCTTCCTGCTTAGTGGGCACAGCATGTGGCCAGAGGGGTAAGGTATTGTCACTTTAACGATCAGAGACTGTAAAGTACTTTCTTTAGGCAGCACAGACCAAGGAAAAAAGTCTTTGCCATGTCATTATATACCTGTATCAGCTGAAAGCATCAAAAGGTGTTTTTATGTCTTTTTTTAATCCATATGAATAATCACTATTTTGCTACTTTCAGCAGCTTCTTGAGCCCAGTTATACCATCTTGAAAAAAACTGATCAAGATGTTTCTCAGGCAACAATGGATAGAGGATGAATCCCTGCCTCTAGTCTGGTGTATCCAACATTCCTGAACACCGACCCAAGGGATGCAGGGAGACCCAGCCCTTCTGCAGAGCCCCTGGGGTAGCAGGTACATAAAGCCTGCAGGGACAGTTTTGTGGAATGAACATAATGAGAACCTTTTCCAAACAGATGAGGGGTCACAGCTAATGCTGCTGAAAAGGAGCAGAGGCTGCCTCTTCCTCTGGCTGATTTATTGTACACCTGCATCAGGAGAGGCACTGAAATGCCTGCAAGGACAATTTCCAAGCGTTTTGAAGAGGAGGAAAGGAAACGAAATCAAGTTACAATAAAAAGCTGTAAAGCATCTTTCTTTGTAACTCTTTCAATGCAGTTTAAACTTGAGAGTTACCAAGCAACCACAGTGCTCTGAGTGATTGGGGAAGGGAGGGAAGCACTGGCTAAAAAATCAAACATTGAAATTACACAGTGCTGGTAACTGCAGACACTTGTCTAGAGACACCTCATTCCTCATTACTGACTGATTTATTTTGCTGCTACAGGAGAATTGGACAGTTCAGATCCATGACACACTGAGCAGTGACTTCCCTGGACGTGGGGAGGTTGTACCAGCAGCTATGCTTGGCCATTCCGAGTGACCAGCTGGCACAGAAGTGTGAATTGCAACCCAGAAAGCTCACATATGCAAGCAGAAGAAACCATTTCTGCCAACTTCCCCTCACCTAATGATTTTTTAAATATCTTCCATCAATTACACCAGCAAAACATCGGCCTCCAAAAACTCAAGATGCAAACAGGCACAAGTTTTTACCAAAGTGCACAGGAGGAAAATCTTAAATACTCAGAGGAGTTGGCTGTGCTTCTGCACCCAGCTCTGGAATTCTCAGTCAGAAAAGCCTTTTCCCCCACCTATGTTGTGAATTCAGCCTGAGGACACCTTTCTCTCATTGAAGGAAATATCGGTGTTGTGAGGTGTGCAAAGTGATTCTCTCCTCCTGAGAACCTCTAAGTTTAAACGGTGCTAAAGTGCAAAAGACTCTCAGAGAAAAAATACACCTCTGAACAAAGAAAAAACTCATTATACTTTGCACCTGTTTAAGGAAAAAAATCCCTTTAACAAGTTGGATCATTAATAAAGGTGTAATTAAGTATCACATCATTAAAGGAACAGGAATGAAAATAGTCCCATTAAGAAACAATGCTGAGGTATCTATCTCATTTTAAAAAAAGAAATCCACACTTTCTCTCCTTGCTCCTGGTTACAGATGATCTCGCAGGGATTTGTTACTTACATAAGATTGCTCCTGAAAGTTAGAAACTGCTTTTCTGAGCTAAAAAGCTCTAATTTGTTCCCATCTTTTTAAGAAAAGGTGCTATTTGTTGTGAACAAGCACAGCAATGAGAACATAAAAACCTTCAGGGGAAGCTACCACTCATTTCAATATCACAAACAAGACACGAGCACAGGCAAAGTGACAAATTTTGCATTCTCTCAGTAACAGATTCTCTTTCTGTTACCACTGTAAGTTAGAACCGAGGAACTTCAATCACCGAGGCAAGCAGCCAGCTCATGAATAGGCTCGCTAACATCAACAAGACTATTCGTATGAACAAATGCTCAAAATGACTACGAGACTTCTTGTCTATCCTTTGTAATGTTAAAATCAGTAGGATTACTGCGGTTTCTAAGTGCTCTCCCACACGGACCAAGAGCTGAAGTCAAGAAAGGTGTTCATGTGAGAAACGATGTTAAGAGCTGCAGTTAAAGACCGAACTGGTCCTTAGGGTTTAAAAAAATAATACAGCACACTGTGACAGAACTACTACTGGACTAGCAAAAACCAGGCTTTAGGTGACTATCACCTGGTGCCTGAGGTTAGATTCTGGCATGCACAGCTCAAGGGAAATGCCGCTTTACTGTCTTAGCAGTTACGGGTAGCTATGGACACAGCTCGGCTTGAAGACCACGAGATTTCAAACTACTTTCTGAAAGTGCAGAACGGGGCTGGCAATCCATAGAGGGCTGTGAGAAAGGAAGCACTGGAACTCGCAGCAAGGTGGGGTTGCCTGCATGGGCAGCCCTTCATTTGAATGCAAATGTAATTTTGGGGCAGGCAGTTATCTGTGACATCAGGCAGGGCCTTAGTAAACTGTTACCACCAGCACCTGGTAAAACCATTGTTAATCATGTGTAGTAAAGGGACATCAGGGCTAGCGTGAGTCATTTATAGAGCCAGGCAGGGCTAGAAAAGAGAGAAAGAAAGAGGAGGGGAAGGGAGATCAAACGAGCCCTGCGAGGAGCAGGATGTCCCGGCGGGACGGAGCCGGGCTGTGAGCACCATGTACGTGAGCTACCTTTTGGATCAGGACAGCAGCATGTATCCGGGATCCGCCAGATGCACCGGCAACACCCTGCCAGGGCAGGGCTTCGTGTCCGCCCCCCCCTACCCCGAGTACATGGGATACCACCCCGTGCCAGCCC
>JAWWLV010000158.1:18132941-18154631 GCA_035041135.1 Platyrinchus mystaceus | reverse complement strand
AGAGCCCGGCAGTGCCCAGCACATCTCCCCCAGCAGCCACAGGCACGGCTCCTACGAGTGGATGAGGAAAACCGTGCAAGCCACGTCCACAGGTACGAACGAGGGCACCGGGTGATGCTGAGGAGAGGGCTCGCTTGCTGGGGGGTTCGCCAGGTTCCCCGTTCAGAGGGAGCCACACACATTAACACAGATCCTTATTGCTCTGAGGGATCCTCTTGGGTGAATTACTCAATCAGTTGACTGTTTCTTATGTTTCTTCCCTGACCTTTAACGCTGCAGGAAATGAAAAGCAGTGGCCTTTCACTTCTCACTTCAGATGCGTTTAAAAAGTTTGTGATATCAAATAATTGCTTTTAATAGGAGATTATAGATGGGAATAGATTCCCCCTATAGATGGGAATCAAGCACCATGTCTGCAGAAAGGGATCATGATTGAAGTATTGGACTTCAGCACCACCTATGCTTTACTTACTTCCCTCAGGTTTCGGAGTACTTATGAAAAGTTCAAGTGACACATGTACAGCAGGAGTTTTGTATCAAAAACAGCCTCTCTAAACCTCAGAGCACTGAAATGAAACCTGCCAGATCGAACAATAAGTCCATGCTTTACATGAGTAAAATGAGTACATGCTTCACAAGGATGATAAGGAAAGGCTGGCTTCACTTTGGAGTAGCAGCTCTCAGAATGTGCAGGAATACAAAGATCCATGGGAACACAGTCAGTTAATGCAGTCACAGATCAGTCTCTGATATGTAAGAGTCAATGAGTAGAAACCTTCACTTGTATTTAACCAGGAAAAATTAGCCATGGACATGAGGGAAAGGTCCTCTTTGATTGGGATGAGGAACAAGAGAACAAAAGATAAATATTGAGCATCCCTAAAAAACCCTGTACCTTGTATTATATGAAAAAATTATGAAACAAGAAAGGGGAGAAGGATAAAACAAAAGAAGGGAAACTGCCTGAAAAGCACAGATGCACAGTCTGCTGCATGGAAGTATTTGATCCTTCAAGGTGTTGAGCAGCTGTGCCATGCACTGAGATCAGTAGAAATTAAGGATGCTCCGTTCCTCCCCTCCAGAGATGCTCCCAGTATTCCAGTGTTCCATCCCAGGAAGGTCCCTTCCCTTTCAGCCCTCCCTCCAGCCCCAGCTCTGCTCCACACATGCCTGTAAATAACAGTCTGCAAAGCAAGTACTGAATCAATCTCTGGTGCAAAAGCCATTACTGAAACCATAAGTTAGAGAAATGAAAGCAACTGTCTAGAAAAATAGTCTCTATTAAAATAATGCCTCTAATTTATATGTCTGGACAGAGCCATCCTCACTCCTGCGGAACACAACTTGAGTTCTCAGATTCCATAGAAGTCAGTAGGACAATCAGAATAGGTTGTTACTTCAGGAGAATAAGAAGTTTTTTGGGGAAAAAAAAAACCCAAGTGATTTTAAATCATATTTTTTCTTCACTGAATACAAGACAAAACAAAAGAGGGCCTGTTTTGAAAAAAACTTACAGCCTGCTTTTGGTAGTCCTTCCAAGGGCCGTGAAATTGCTCATTAACTCTCTGATTTACAGATAGCACAACCTTTGCTTAAATAATCCACTGCTCATCTCTTCTTTCCCTACTGCCTTATGCTCCTGTGGATTTCAGCTGCAGCCTTTGAGAGCAAGACCTGATTTGTTCTGTCTGCATGTCCCTTTGATAGTGGGGACATTGTGAGGTACACTGATATTTTATATATGTTATAGACAACACCACATTCCAACTGCCTGCCTAAGCAGCACACTTAGAACTTACTGACTTTTCAGATTTCAAGTCTGCAAGGGTCAGAGCATTCCCAGGAGGAGCTGGCAGCGTCTCCATCCTGGAATGGTCTAACATGAGCATCTTCATGACAGCAGGAATCAGCATCCCAAATGCCCATGGGCCATGTAAGGCCCTCTGAAGCTGGTGGGGGCCTGGCCATTCATTTGATAGCCATTGGGTCCTGCTGCAGGGAGAAATCCAGACTGGGAATTCTAATTGCTGCTTCTTTCCCTCATATATATTTTTCTCTGCTACGCCAGGAAGGCTCTGTGCCAATAGATTTGTTTCACTGGAATTGGTTCCTTTTTGTGCTTTCCCTCCTTTTCCTTCGTTTATAAACAAGGGCACCATTGCTCTTCACAGTTTTTCAAAAAATAAAATAATATTTTCCCTTCCAGCAATGTCAGCTGTAGAATGTCACACTCTGAGTTTGGGTCTGTGCATGCAGGTGTTGCAGGTGACCTCAGGTATGTGACCAGGCCAACTGCAATGACCAGTGCTGCTTGCTGGGCCTTCCTGGATGGAATCCATTGCTTTTTCCATCCTTAAAGCTGTCTGTGTACACTGAGCATTATCCTTGTGTCTCTTTGCAAAGTTTTAGGAATTTCAGTCAAGCAAGTGTAGGCAGGAGTCAAGGAATCCCAGCTCTTCTTTATTAGCTTTCCTTATTCCCTGTGCAATAGATGTGAACCACTGTTCTTAAGGATGAGAAAACGGGCTCAGACTTACCTGAGGTGATCAGAACAGAAATTACCTAGACAAGTTACTTTTATTATTTATTCATTACACTAGTTATCAGTATTCTTGCACTGGGGAAACATAACTATTAAGGCAAGTGATATTTGCCAGATATTCTTGGAAGTGGGCAAGAAGTGTTCCTGTAATCTTATGCCTTTAAGAGTGGGAGAGATTCGTTCCAAAGGTAACTTAGTTTGAGTAGTGTGACTTGTAGCAGCTACAGGAACAAGACCCTGGATCTGTGGCATTTCCAGCTCCAGAGATTCCATGGTCAGCTTCTCATCCTGGTGCTTTGTGGCCTCGTGTCCAGACAGATGACAAACAGAACACCTCATTCCAGTTCCTCCCACTGCCTCATGTCCTACAGGCCCTTTGATACCCTGGTGTCTACACAGCTAACCTGCAAAAAAGGCAGAAATGATTTCAAGTCTTACTCTGTAACTTTAAAAACAACATTCAATATAAGTTGAAGACACCATGTCTTCAGCTGGTGTTAAGTGAAGCTTATGAGGCTTTGCTACATGAAACCTCTGGAAGATCTCAGTATTTAATGTGAGACTATCCCCCTCCTTAGTGCTACTGAAATGCATTTCCTGCAGAAAAGACCTACTGAGGCTTTCATGCATCATTCTCTCCCTGGCTGAAGGACGTCTGAGTGCCTGTTCCTGCAGCTTTGGAGCTGGAAGGACTGGAACTTGATCCTAAATTCAGTGCACACAGGGTTCAGTGTCCTGTCACTGTACTGGGGGGTGTCCAGGACACAGGAGAGAGCAAACATGTACTCAGGACTCCTGAAGGAGGAAACACTGACTATTAAACACTGACTAATTAGCATTTTCAACCATGAACACTGATAGAAAAGACCCCTCTCTAACCCTTCCACTGCTCCTGCTCCCTGTCCTCAACCCCCACTTGGAGAGGGCAGCAGAGCCAAGGAGCAACTGTGACCGGGAACAGAACAAAGCCACAGCTACAAATCTGATGTGGCAATTCCACACACACGACACAATTACAGCAAATTCCCTGGTGGAAAGTAGAATAAAACCACCTCAGAACAAGTTAGTAATCTCCTTCTTTGATTCCAATATTGCTATGGAGCTGTGTCATCACTCCCACAGGAGCAGACTTGGCTTTCTGGCTCAAAGTGTGCCCTAAGCACTGAGGGTGAGCAGGGAACTCCCAGGCAGTGCCAGCCAAGGAGAGTTTGCTCTGAACCTGAAAGTACATCTTAAGATCTGCACTAATGTTACCATAAAGCAGGGAGGGGACAAGTTTTGAAGCAAGGGAATAATTATGAGCAGAGTCTTCTCCTTCAGATGACAGCTCTCCTCCTGTCATTCTTCATCAATAAAAGTTTACCCCGAAGACATGAGGGCGATTTTTCTGCTGCTGCCGAGGGTGCTGAGAGCACTAGGGCCAAATGCACTGTAAATGTGCATTTAGTCTCTGAATGAAGAAGTTATATCCCCTCAAATCTAAGGAAAGGGAACAAGTCTCTTAAGAAGCCATTCCTGCAAAATGGAGTTGAACTCGATGATCCTTGTGGGTCCCTTCCAACTCAGCAGACTGTGTGATGCTGTGAAAATGCTGAATGCCTAAAGAACACAGAACACTTGGAAAGAAAATTCAGTTACTCGCTTGCCTTTTAGTCTGTAGAGTCACTGGCAGTGGGGTTTCCCCTGATTTGCCACTCAGAAATGCACTTCCATTTTCTGCATGTTGTGTCTGTCTGCAAACAGGATCCACACAGGGCAGCCTGTCCATTTACCCTCACTAAAGGGGATAAAAATGGCTCTGCTTTGGACTCACTTCTGTAGGATGCAGAGTACTAGAAAAGGTCACACTGGCAAGGGGAAGGACAGAGTTTGGCCGATGAGCTTTATTTCAGAATAGCAGAACACGTTTAAAATTGGAAACAGAAGGGGAACTTCAAGTCTGTTGAAAGGTTCCAATCCTAAGATCCTGCTCTGTTCTTTTCAGCATGAATAACCTGAACATGCATGACAAGAACAAATGACCAAGACACAGCAGAAAATGTAAACATAGAATTTCACCACATTTCCCAAACCTTTCTGCAGTTCACTTTGCAGCAATGCCTGGGACCAGGACACCTACCCAGCACACAACATTTCTGGCAGGAATATTATACTCACATTACACAGGACTGGATCCATGGAACATTTTCTAACACAATGGCAGTGTGGGTTTGGGGGTTTTATTAATTTAACTTTAAGAACATCATGTGCAGCACAATGTCTGTCTTCAAAACTTACTTAAAATTATTTTTGCTTCACAACTTCAACTGAGGCAGTGAAATTAAACCGGGGAGAATCTTCCCCTTACTTTTCCTACACTTTTAAAATACATAAAGAGTTAGAGATAGTCCTGAACAAATCTTTGGGGCCTGATCTCTGACAGTCCATATCTTTATAAATCCAAAAATTAACAATAGTTTCTTAACACTAAGCTAACAGAGAGGTGCAGGTTTGAACTGAGCCCATCCTCAGGCTAGAAGGCTGTTCCCCATTTCCAGCTGATTTAAGGTAACTCCAGCCACCAAGTACAGACATTGCTTCCCCTGAAACAAAGCCCTGGAAGCCAGGCTGTAATCCCACAGCAATCCCACAGCAATCCCACTCTATTCTGTACTGGGTCATCCTCAGGCAGCTCCTGGACTTTATGAACGATGCTGGTTTCAGTAGATGAAGAATATTCCTGAAAAGTTAAGAGAGGAGGCTCTGAAAGAGGAGCCAGAGCTGGTTCTAATGCTAATTTATTTTGCTTTGTAAACTAGTTGTGAGGTCCGATGGTGGTTTTTTTCCTTTCCTGGCCTACATTGTCTGAGGTTTTGAGGCCTATCTGTCATATTGAGGCAGCAGACCCTTTTAACACTTCACTTTGCTTTGATATGCAGCCTTGTCTCTTCCTTCTCCCTCCTTTCTTCAGGAGTTATATTGCCGGAAAGGGTGATGATTTTCACAGCAAATAAAGAGGCCTTCTCCCAGCTTTATTGTCTTCAGAAGAAATGCTCTGTGAATTTTATGACCAATAGGAAAGCTGTTCCCTTCCCCCAGCTCAAAACTTGGCCAGTCACAAAAATTGCCATGGTGGGTGTGATAGAACAGGATTGTTAAACTATATCTTATTAAAAGCTTTTTGAGTCTGAAATGTCTTATTTTTTGCTGGTCCAAAGGCATTTCTCAGTAGTCAGAGGTTTTGGACAAAACTCACTCTCCTTAACCAGCTCATTAAAGCCAGGAAATCCACTCCCCCGAGACAAAGGCAGGCAGACTGCAAGGTAGTTGCTTCAAAGCTCTTTTGTTTCATTTCTCTTCCACCCAACCACTAATAACCTCTGCAACCACTTGCAATTCCATGGGATCATTGTCCATGGCACAACGTATTTCCAATGGAACTGACACCATATTGCTGACTATGATTTTAACCTGGCACTAACAAAAGATTCATTAAGATCCTACAAACCTAAATGTTTGCAACTTCACCCATCCAAGTGAGATTGGACTAAAGAATTGGACCAATACAATGACTTTTATCATTGCATCGTTAAACTCTGCCATTACCTCCTAAAGAAGTCGGAGAAGTGAAGAACATCCTTCTGCTGTCTCTGGGGTGAATCCATTAGTCCTCCCTCAAACTTTACTCAGTTCATACTTCTCCTTGCAATAAAAGGCATCCCTCTAAATAAACCCATAGAAGGGCTGCCAGCTTTGGCTCAGAAGGCACTGGTGGGGATCCATTTCATCCAACAGATGGAATGTAGAGGCTAAAGTCTCAAACTGTTCAGGGATAGGTTCTGATGCTGCTGTTTGTTAACTTTGGCAAATAAAAGTGTACTTTGCCTTTGAAAGGAAATGCCTTGTGCAGATCAATTCCAGCCCAGCATCCAACAAAGGCGCCAGGGAGACTCTCACTGCCCTCAAGGCCCAACAGGCTAAAACGGGGCTCTGCCAGAACTTTAAGTGTCTTCTCAGGAGACCCTGGCAGATCTCAGCTCCCACTGCCTGTTATCTCTCACAGAGGGTAATACTCTAAACAAACAAACAAACAAACAAACAAACAAACAAATTATTAAAGATAAGATTTATGTGACAAATTAGAGAATTTTTCTCAGAACATTTCTCAGAATTTCCTTCCTTTTGCTGTTCTACTTCTAATTTCTTAACTTACTTTAAAGAAAGAAATTAGATGGCAAAGCTCCCAAACTTCCTTCAAAAAGAAACCAGATATTATTATTTCTACTAAAAAAAAAAACAAACTGAGAGCTACTAATAAAAAATAAAAGGTTCTACGGGAGAAAGTTCTGTTTTCCTTGTACATTTAATTTCTTCTTGAGTTTAAAAAGAAATAAAACAACCCCACAACCCCCTCCTACTCAGCTAATAAGGCTTTAAGCACTTAAAACCAGAAACAGGAAGGTTTATCTTGACGTTTACCACCTTGTTTTGGCAATAGAAGAACATTTGATATTTGTCTGTGGCTTCTGAATGAGAATAGAGGTCAAGATAAGATCACCTCGTTGCTCTTTTGTGTACTCCACCTTAACAACACAGAGAACACTGAGGAAACATGTTAAACATTTTGTCCCATAGAATGACCCCAAATTCTCATTTGAAGAAGGGGAAAAAAAAAACCCGAACCAAACCAGCAGCTAGAGAGATCAAAAGCTAAAAAATATCAAGTGAGGCATTAAAGCACCGCAGGTGACCATATGTTAAACAAACAATTTACACTTGGAGTGAACGAAAACAAATGTCCTGGGCTTTATGTGGGCTGAACTGAGTAACTGCTGCTCCTCAGAGACTCTAAAATTTTTACCTTAATGTTGTAAAATTAGCAGCACTTTTCACTTGCTTAGCGGTGTAAAGGTAATTGGACTAATCCTGCTTTCACTGCAGTCTTGCACTGACAGAAATGCTGCTGAAATGAGTGTCCCGTATATCGTCCCCAGCCCAGCAGAACCCTCACAGGGAAGGCAACAGGCTCGACTCAAAGTGGTTTGGCTGCACGGATTTCGCAGAGCCCGCAGCGCAAGGACAAACAGAGCCCTCTCTCCCCTACTAAAATACTCCGGTAATGAGGCCGATGGTGCCCAGAGCCTCGGAGAAGCGCTCCTAATGAACGGGGCTTTGCCGGGGGGCAGCGCGGGAGCCGAAGGACCAAAATCTGATGGTCTACAAGCCTGGGGAGAGTCCTGGAGAAACCCTGTCCTTAGGGGAACCAGAACCATCCCTAAGCAAAGTGGAACAGTGTTTATTTACAGCATGGCACCGCCCAGGGCTTCCTGTGCTCCACAATGCTGGGTCTGGGATCTCTCCAAACAGTACAAAGAGGAACAGAGCTTGAAGACCCTTTCAGTGCAAGCAGTGGGCTGAGGAGCCAAAAATCCCTCCAAGTAGCAAAGTCCTTGCTGTCAAATGCTAAAAGAGAAAAAGTGATGTGGCTCTCAACCAGGACCATCCAGACAGCACAGCAAGTGGAAGGCAATGCTGATTTTAAACATGCTCAGCCACTAAAACCAATGAGACATCACATTTCCCTCCACAGATGGGGAAAAACATTAACCCAAATCATGAATTAGAGGATAGAGCACTCTGCTGTAGTTCTGTACCCTGAATTGTGAACTTTAGGTGCCACTTCAACTTCAAAAGCAAGGGGGGGCGGGAAGGAGGGGCTGGGGAAGAAGGAGGCCTTTAGCACCACTGATGAACGACCCTCCAGCTACTCTCTCCTGCCAGGGAAGCTGATTGCTCTGGGCCCATGTGCCTTTGGGATCTGCTCAGAGACTGACATTTTACCAACTCAGAGCCTCAGAATTTATTTCAGTCTGTTCAAAATTACCTGCTCTTAGTAGAGTGCAATTATTAGGGGGTTGTGGAATCTCTTTTTTGAGGGGTTAGGAATCCACATAATGTCTTCAGAAGTTCTGTAAGCGAACAGGAGCTGCTGTGTGAAGGTCTGCAGCAATAGCAGGCAGAAGGCACAGGACACCTCCAGTTCTGTGCATCATCTGAGAGAACCTGCACCTACTGCAGTGACCACTGGGGACACAATTCACAACCCCCAGCACCATAGTGGAATAAAGAGCAAAAAAACCACCTACTGGAAGTGTATTCCCTGTCCCAGACAATTGACAGCCTAAATCTGTACATGTGGAGGAATGGCCCTATACAGACAGACAGACAAGCAAGCACCAAAAACTGGTCAGGTTGTGGTTAGCAGAGATGGTAACACTGGTCCAAACACAACCATGATCCAGTCTGTCAAATATGTGGATGACCTCAGGCCAGGGCTCAGGCCTTGGCTTTGAGCAGGTGCTGATCTCCAATCCATTGACTGCCCGATGTGAGCTTAACCACAGGGGAAAGGGGGTGAGAAAGGAAGCACCAGCAGCCTCTCCCATTCTCAGCTACACATCCTGTCCTCAGCAATTGCCCTCTATGGAATCCATAAACTTGCAGGGCCTTGCATCTGTGTTCCCTGATGTCATTTCCATTGCCTTTCAATGGCCTGGCCACTGCTGAGCCTGGGCTGCTCCACTCAGCTCCACTCTGCTGAGCAGAGGCAGCAGTGCTGCCTGCAAAAGAGCAGATGCTGCACTTCTCTGCCCATTGTGAAGGATTATTGCTTTCCTTTTCTCCTTTTTATTAACTGTCATCTGAAAGATCTATGTTACTGTTCCCTGTGCTATTATCGGGCTGTGGACAGACTGTGCCAGACCTTAAGGGAAAACACAGCCTCCAAGCTGCAGTAACAATCACAGTGTTGTAGGAATTTTTCTAGCAACAAGAAGTGAGGAACTTTGGAAGCTCACAGTATTTTCTATGCAGTAAAATGTCCCTCCCAGTCACTGCAGCAGGTAGCAGTATGGGCTCCAGGACAGAGAAACAAGAGCAGCTCACCCCCGCGCAGGCAGCTTGGATCAGAGCTGGGAACAGAACCCAGCTTTCCTGGTTCCTTCTTCTTAACCAGAACACCTTCCCTTTCCCAAATGATAACACAGGGGTGATAAAGAGCATGAGAAGCAGTTTATCATCTATTTACTAAGGAGCAAACCCAATATCTGATGGTATGAACCTCTTCTGTTGTAAATCAAGATTGAGTCAAGGGACTCATGCTGGGTAAGTGCATAGAAATCAGGCCTAAAATACTCATGGATATTTGCAAATGTAAAGGCAGATATTTTGTGTAATTTCAAATAATCTACCTTGAAACAATGTGTTCTTCTTTCAAAACAGGTAAAACAAGAACAAGAGAGAAGTACCGAGTGGTTTACACAGATCATCAGAGGTTAGAGCTAGAGAAGGAGTTTCATTACAACAGATACATCACAATCAGGAGGAAGTCTGAGCTGGCTGCAAACCTAAGGCTTTCTGAGAGACAGGTAGAGTATGGATCCCATGGAGCCCCCATCCAGGATTCCCTTTGCATCTATTACTGCTGCAGAGGACATAATGGTGCTGGTGAGGAACACACAACTGCCAGTGCCTCCCACAGCCAAACAGTGGGACTGGGTTCCCTCTGCAGCAAATGCAAACACCACCTGCACACAAGTTCTGCTCTGAGGAACAAGAGCTAAAGAATACCAGCAAATCCTGCCTGAATTTCCCTCTGGGCAGGTGGGAGCAGGGAGAAATTTCTGCTGACATTTCTAAAGCAGAATTCCTGGTTCTGCTGAAGCCAGTGGGAATTCCATAACCAAATCCAACCAGGTCAGTCTGAGTGGAGAATGGGGTGATGAGCTCAGGTACGTTCAGGACACTTGAGGGGTTTTGTGTTTTCAGCTGCCTATTACCTTTTGTTAAATAATTCCTACACACTTGCAACTCCTTTCTCCTGCCCCTATTTCCTACCACCCCCTCCAAATCCCACTTCTGTTCCCAGAAGATAACTCAGAGCACAGTCCTGTGATTCACCATTGTTTTATGGGCTCTGCTGAGCAGGGATAGTCCAAACTCCACCCACCTGTAGCACTGTCCATCCATCTGACTTGAACCTGTGTCACCCAGCACATCCTGGAAGAGCTCACAGAAATGGGGAAGGAAACATGTCTCAATCTGCTGTCAAATGCAAGCATTTAATTATTGAAAATTACAATTATTTCAACCGGGTATAAAAAGTACACTGTGTGTCTTTTTGCTGGCTGTCAAAACATTAATAACTTGACTGCATTATGCTGAATTTGAAAGTTATGGCCTTGCTTCTGTAAACAGCCAATGCCATTTACTTGAAACGTCCTAGTGGTAATTCTTGATAAACCTTTTTGTTGGTATATTTGATGAGATGAAACAAAAACATGTGATATGTTTCTTTGTCATGCTTCCTCAAATGTTTCCAAATATGGCAACAGTTTTTGCCATATTTGCTCTTCTTCATGAGCAATATGTCACAAAATTAATCCCAATGCATAAAACCTCCACCTATCGTAAGATTAAAAAAAAAGCATGTGATGGATTCTCCCCACTCCCCTTCAGTACAACTTAAACAACCCCATGGGATGAACATGACTGAACACTGTCCTATCCCAACCTCCACCTAAAACCTGACAGGATTTTCTGGAAAAGCTTTTTTCCTGCCTATGCCAAAATCCCATCCAGGACACGGGAAGGAATAACTCAAGACAGAAGGACAAAGAACAGTCATTTAAACAAGGAAGGAAAGATGCGATATCTTATTAAGAAAAAAAAGGCAAAATGAAACATTGCTAATATAGGAATGATACAGAAATGAAGGAGATGATGAGGATGAGAAAGAAGAGAGAAAATGAGACTTCAGAGGAAGAGATACCTGGAAGAAAAGAATACTGAAAGGAAGCAGGTGAAGAACAAGTCAGACTGATGTAACTGGACATGCTGGTTTTTACGCTGGCATTATAGATCTGAACTCACTTGTACTTATTTGATATGACCCTCTGGTGTGCACTAAAATTCTCCCTGGATCTGCTGCAGATCTGCTTCCCTAGTTTAACAACAAACCAGAACAAATCCCTAAATTCACAGGCAGGTAAGAACACTGAAGCCAGAGGGGAATTCACAAATGATGGTTTAGTTTTCAAACTGTCCCATCTTTTCATACATTTTGCAAATGTCTTAGAGAACCTGAATTAATTTGGCACAATGAGAATGCAAGAGATCTGAGAGCACGTGAGGCTGCTTCAGTGGAACAGTTTGGCACTGAAATGGTATTCCAGAACTAAGACAACAAAACGAACTGCCAAACATCTCAGATGACAGCCTAGGACTCAAGAAACCTAGTTCAAATTTACACAAGCTTTGCATGTAATTGAATTCTTCAATTGTAAAACCATAATAATGTCTCAAGGCACCAAGACTGTCACAGTGACTCCTTAAGAGGTTCTGTGGACTTCACCAGTGGTTTTGTTTTAAAACACAACCTGGCAGCCACAGATGTTATCACATCTTACTGTTTTACGTCCTTTCTGATCACCATTCTCTTTCCCTTTCCAGATTCTAGTGAGGATCTAAACAGATCGGTATTTCTCAGCAAACTATTGATTTTTCTTTAGGCTATAATAAACCCAAAGAAAAAGAAAAATGAGAAAAGTGTTTCCTTTGGCATCTGAACACTAACAAGAAAACACAACCTACCTGAATGAGGCAGCTTATTACACTGCCTAGACACGATACAGAGCCACTTCCAAGCTGGCGTTTACTGCTTCAAATCCAACACTGGGCATTGACATTCACCCTTTCAAACCTCAGCAAGTTCTGATGTATTTTCAATTGACTCATCAACTTCATCTCATTCCTCACTTGTTCCACCCCAACCAAAATCCACATACTCTTCAGTGGTTGCTTCCTCTCCTCCCAAGGATAACTGTGTCCCTGGGATGTGGTGTAAAGCAGTGGCACATTCTTGCTCCATCTGTGAACGCAGTAAAAGGCACTCAGCTATTAAGGCACTGCTTACACAATACTTTGAATTACCATGGAGTCCCAGGTGTAGTGCACTGGTGAAACTCTGCTCAGAAGTGCATTTACACTGGCTCACACACTGGAGATCACCAACTCATGTGCAGCATCCAAACAGGAAAGTTTTTGTGCCTCAGTTTATAGCCAGGAATGGGTTTTGACTTGCCCTGACTAGGACATGTAATTTTCAATGCAATGACACTCTCGGATCCTTTTGGTCATCACTGTGACCATGAGATCCTGTTCTGTTAGATTTTGTTTAAAAAAATAAAATAAAATAAATCAAAGGTCATTCCACGAAGAAATACCTCTAAACTAACACTGAAAAACACTTTTTATCAAGCTATGACTAAATATCTCATTACCAGCCAGGAAAGATTACCTGTATGAAAAACAAGCACACAGCTGTGTTGTCTCACTTTGCCACTGCCTTTCTCACTGGTGCTCATGGCACTGATTTCCCGTGATTCCGTCAGTAAATGCATTTTATCAGCAACTGAAAACAACTTTCCTCTGCTCCTTGGCAGGTGAAAATCTGGTTCCAGAACCGCAGAGCCAAGGAGAGAAAGCTAATGAAGAAGAAAATGACTCCCTTCGACGGCAGCAGCCTGGGCTCCCTGCAGAGTGACTCTGGCTCCGTGAGCCCCATGCCTGGCCCCGACCCACAGACTCACTCCGAGATGCCCAGCTCCCTGTTCCCAGCGCCGCCCCCGCCCCCCCCGCTGCCCGTGGGGGGGCTGCAGCACCCCGGGGGGCTGCAGCAGGTCGTGGCCTCGCAGTGAGCTGCTGTCAGGCAGGAGCACTGCAGCAGGGACTGGCAGCGGGGCATGAGCCTCAAGGACAGTAACGCAGAGCCGGGTGTGCAGGACAGCACAGCTTCCCCAGGGCAGTGCAGCTGTGCCAGGAGCCTCTGCAAGAGGATGTGGTGCACGAGGCAAGGAGCCCTCCGGCCAGGGAGGCACCAGGAGAGCGGGGACCAGACGCAGCCCCTGGGACAGTGCACTGCAGACTGACACAGCGCAGACCTGCCTCGGGCAACCCCCAGGGCTGGGGCAGCTGCGCTCCCGGGACTGCCCCGGCCCCAGGGCAGGAGAACAGTCCTTCTCCCTCGAGCCCCACACAGGCTCCATGTGCTCAGCTCACCTTCACGGACTTCACACGAGCATCTGGACAAATGAAAACCCGGCTCGTGGCTTTCAACCCACTTTGTGGAGAGCCTGGATCCTGGTGGCTGCACCCACTCCATGTTAAGGGCAAAGGTCAGGGATGAGCTTTTCGGAATGTTTTGGGTTTGACAGGTATGATTCCAATGCTTCTCACACTGGTACAAACACACACTCTTTCATCTCACTGGTAATGTTTTGAAAGCATTCTGGAATTGGGAATCTTGGCTCAAGTTCATTTTTGGTCAAAGAAAATTCACGTCAGACTCATTTTGGATCCTAAAAGAAAGAGCAAAGGGGGGTAGAAATCCTTTTAAAAAGTGTAGGTATTTTGAAAAGTGACTGCATTTCATGAGGCAACAGAGCCCATTGATAGAGATGCAATAATTGTATTCAATCGATTTTAAATTTGGTCCAGTTTTATGAGCTATTGTGGCACTAAAAAAATCCAAAAAGCCAAATTATTGGAAGAAAAAACAAACCAAATATTTCACTTAGATATAAGCTCCCAACACTTTTTAAGAGAGTCTCAGTTCTTGAAGTGCTGATCTTTCCCATACTGAGCAGAATTTGGTAGGTAATCAGTATTTAAGAATAATCCAGACACTTCCTAACATGACTCCCAATTGCATGGGCATAACTTCTGGCTGCAAAAGGAAATTTTGGGAATTTATACCTTCATTGTCAAAAGCAGTTTAGAAATTTAGGATGCCTTTCTTCACTAATTTCCATCAAGGTGTCCTCTGAAATATCTCTGTCACTGTTGCAAACAAGACTTAGGAGCATTAAGTCATTTAGGCACTACATTCTTGTTCTCTTTTTTCCTTAATTATAACAAATAGTACTATTAGAGCATCAAAATGTTGGTAATGTGAAATTACTTTGTATATAAAGAACATTAAAATAAATTACTTTTTCATAACCATTTTCCAGTGTGGTAGCAGCTACTGTAGCAAGTGAACATGATTAATCTATTCCTGACTTGGAATACCAAATTCAAAGGGAGGGTGATGGTAAAAAAAGCTACCAAAAATTAGAGGAGCATGGTAAGGCCAGGATGGTTCAGGGAGCTGGCAGTTTTCACTGGTTCTTAATTTTATTTATCATTTTATGATAGGGACAGTGCCAAATAAAAGTAGAATTCAACTGCAAATGGAGACGTGGGGGACGTGGTAACATTCCTGCTCGTTCCTGTCACAGTGGTGGGAGCAGTCTGGAGCTTTGCACAGCAAACAGGAGCAAACTGCAACTCAAAGTTCAGCAATAGAAAGACTCCACTGCTTTCCCCAGGATCTGAAAAGAGGAACAAGAGCCATTTCCCATCCGTATCCAAACCCAACCCCTGCTCTCCCCAGAGAGGTCTCCACTGGATATTCCAAAAGAGGAACCCACTGGAATTACAGAGAACAGCCAGTCTGTCTGCAGAGGGAAGTGCCAGAGGTGTCACCTTTGGCTCACACACACACACACACAGATTTAACTTAACAGGCTGCAAAAGGTTCCACAAAAGAACCCACCTCGCAGCAGCCAAGTGACCAGAATTGTGCTGACTGCCTAGAGAAAAAACAGCCAAGATTTCCACATTTAGACTTTCAAAAGGCAAGAATACAGAGGCAAACTTGGTCTTTTGTACTGATACACAATAATTTAGGACCTAGTTCTAGCAGAACTTCTAACAGCAGTCTGGCCCCCGGGTTCTGCAGAATTAAGTGCAGAGCTCCCTATTTTAATCATATTTCCATGACACAGCTTAATTTTACAATAACATTTCTAAAATGAAAAAGGGAAAGAAAGTACTTCAAGGAAAACTTTAAGAAATATGTCTGAACACAACTTCTTTCTCTTTAAAATTATTTGAACATCATTCAAGGAGAGAGGGATCTGGCAAAATGACCTGGTTTATCTTGTTTACATGTAGAAGAGTTATTGAGGAAGATAAGTGAGCACTTTGAAGATCTGGCTCATTTCTGCTCCAGTTTGCTGAGAGCATGCTTGCTATAGGTTGCTATGTGTTCCCAATCAGAAGTTGTTAAGTACACAAAATAAGGCTGGATTTTATTTGCAGAAGCGCATGTTCAAAGGTTACAATTTATTGCTCCAAAAGCAGTATCTATAAACCAGGGCAATACCTTAGAGATTATTAACCTTCTAGTTATGCCAGTGGCTGTTTTAAATAGTTGGATTTTTTTTTTAAACTTACCAGCCATCCATCTAACTAAGTATTTCCCATGTGCTTTAATCCTTTAAACAGCTGCCCACCAAAACCCAAAGAAAGCTATTTTTCTCTCAGAAGCTTGTGCAGTGCTGTAGCTTAGATGATGTATTGTATATAATTAAAACTGGAGACAAATCAACTGAAATGATTTTGGTGCAGCATTGTGAGTCATGAAACACTGGGACCAATCCTCAGGATAATACTTGGGCTATATCATATAACTTCACACTTTTATCACGTGGAAAAACTAGGGACACCAAAGCAAGAGCTGCGAATATGGATTGGTTGTTAGCAAAGTGCCTTGAAGAAGAAAAGCATACCTTAGACCACATCACAGGGATATCTAAGCCCTTAATCCTAATTGGGATTAAAAGAAGGATCAAGGAATATCCAGTTCTCCGAGGAATTTGCTGACCTTTCCACCCCATTTCCCAGCGAGAATTGGGATCTGCATGGTACAAAAGCATCACAGCAGCACAGCAAACAGCACCTTCTACAACACCTTCTTGCAGGGAAGCAAGATACACAATTCCAAATGTTATTTCTAAACAAAAGCCTTCAGTGATTGCTTGGGGGTTATGCAGTCGCTGAGGGACATGGGAGAGAGCACCATGACTGTGACACCTTCTACCCGAGAAGCAGATTCCAAAATACATTCATTCTGGATGTTACTGTGGAAATTAAAAAGCAGACTCCAACTTTAGCACCCTTACTGGGTTTGCTGGTGCCCTCCAGGCTTACTCCCAGCCAAGCCTTTCCACACAGCACATGTGCTGGGATGTCACATCCCTGCCAGTGATTCACACAGGCCCATTTCAGGTGGCACTGGAGGTTACTGCCTGCACACGTTACTGTGCCACGCTCACTGAGTAAAGGAATTGGCACAGGTTTTATGACTAAATGTTTGCCAGCTGTTTTCATGCTCAAAGAGCACAATTCTTTTCCATTTTCTAAAAACCCCTGAGATGTATCACAATAAATGGAGAGGGCTGATTAGGATACACCCTGGATGCTCTTGGTTTCTAAGCCACAACAGACACAGTCACTGTAAGGCAGGACAGACTTTCCACAGCCAACAATCTCTCTTGTCTGGGAGTGGGAAGAGTTAAGTCTGTGGAACAGAAGTGGCAGCGTGGCAGGGCCATAAACCAGAGTATGGCAGGCAGGGCACAGGGAGGCATCAGCACCTGTGGCACCTCAGGCAAGACACCCCCCCAAAGGGCTCCTGGAGGCTCCCAGGGAGCACCCAGGGGTCCCAGCCAGCTGGCCCTGCCCAGAGGGACCAGGTCAGTCAGGGGCAGCCCTGCACTGCTCAGCAAGGAACCCAAACCAACGTCAACAGAGCATCTCTGTGCGTGTCCATGGCTCTGCCAGACAACTGATGTCCCCTGGGGTTCACATGCACCTCCTGCCACAGCCAGCCCGCTGTGGAGCTGTAAGACATACTCTGATTTCTGTCAGAACCTGCTCTGGCCTCAGCCCATTCCCTCCTGGCAAATGCAACACTGATGCAGATCATACATGAAATGCATTGACGCCACTTTTAGTAAAACACATTTCAACACTTAGAAATTAAAGATAAGTCACTGTTAGCAGCAGTTAGAAAATCAATAGTGGGTAGATAGGTACACTCAGCTTTCAACCAGCCACTCCATCATTTTTCAAGAGGATTTGTTAAGAACCAAAATTTCAGAGCATGAAATTAAAAATTAAATCACTGAGAAAGGTTTCACAGATAACGGCATCTTTATTTCTTCTGTTTCTATCTTATGCAAAACAAATACACTGGAGGGATCAGAGACACACATAGGGCAGAACTGAAAATAGTGATATATCCCTTTTCACTTTTCCCCAGAGGAGGTCAGTTTAGCAAGTGAAAACAGCTCAGTTTTGCTCACTCAGCCCTCTGGGCTGTGCCACATCTGCCAGATGTGGTTTGGCACATGCTTGCCTTTAAAACCCTGAAAATGAGACCTAAACTATGGTGTTGGATATTAAACCAGCCCAATTAAAAAGGCAAATAAAAATACTCAGAAGCTTTATGTTTGTAGAACCTTCAGTAAAAGCAGTCTCTTTAACTCTTCAAAATTTTAAAACCATCTGCCTTCCTTCATCACTCACCACATTTTTTCCCAACAGAACTGCCCTCATCTGTCAGCAAACCACGTAGTGACTGACCTTTCCTCAAGATTCACACAACTGAAGAGTAGTTTTAGAGGAATGAGAGTGCTTGCAAAGCCCAGGGTCAATAATGCATCCAAAACACTGCACTGAACTCTCAGCAACACACAGTGAACTAACCATTCCCTCGAAATTCCAAGCATGCAGTTACAAAGGTATGGGCAAGAAGCATTCCTAAGCCTGGTGTTCCTGAAATGCTATTTGAGTGGTCGTCTGGAGGCAAGAAAACAAACATCTGTTCCTGTCACCTGAGCCAGAATGGGGCACACCAAGCTCACCTGCTCTTTTATTCTAAGAAATTAGAGATTTCACATAATTTTCAAGTTTCAAAGACAGACAGATTAGTTTCTTCTTATCTCCATAAAATGAAGAGTAACTTTATGAGTAAGGGCTTCTAATACAAACTATCGGTTATAAACACCTTTCATGTAAGTTATTGTTGTATAGGCAGATTTTAATCTCCCAGTAGTGCCGAAATTGCAGTTATAATGGTTGTCATTAAAACACTTAATTGCAGGTTGTTGATTATGTTGTTATTACCCAGGTTGGAACTGCTGCCTATACACCACAGAGCACCATCTCCCTTGCCTGTCCAAACAACCTTTACAGCTCCTATATGTGCTCCTATAACCTATATATGGTTGTCACCACGTGTGTTATTATTGAAAAATTTCACCAACCGCTTGTCAGAAAACAAGAAAACCTTATTCCCCAAAGAGCTCAAAGTACATTTGATTCAACAACATAAAACTTCACTCCAACCACCACTGAGGCAGCTCCCATGGACACTGGCTTAGGAGATAAACTACTCTTGGCATTTGAAGAGGTGGAGAAGGAAAAACAGCCTTGGAGGTCAGTTTTCCTGGCAGCCCCTCTCTCTGGAGGATGCCAAAGAGCACAGCACTCGTGCTGCAGCACCACCCCGATCTGCCGGTATCACCCACCCCAGGAAAGGCACACACAGACCTCCCCAGGGCTGAGATTTCTGGGTGTCCAGCCACCACCTCAAAACCGCTGGCAAACGTGCCTTTAATATCCCCACATTGTTCTGGTATATAAAATAGGAGACATAAGAGTCAGGGTGCAGAAGATCATTTGAATGTTGCCATTTCAGTTGTCTCACTTTGGTGCTAAAAATCTGCAGTCCTACCCAGCAATCTTATCCTGCTATGCAAATCTTTTTAAACAAAATGCTTTATTCAAAGCTTACTATTGTGAGCTGATATCAAATCAGTGCAGCAATTTGCCATCCGAGTATCTTGATCTAATTACGTTCTGGAAAGAATCGAAATAGATCTGAAGAAAATTCAGATAATGGAACAGGCAAAACAAGAAAGGGAAAGGAGGAGCATAAACAAAAGATAAAAGAAGAACAGAGCATAAGGATAAAGCTCTGAGATACAAAAAATAGGATTAGGTGATACTGAAATGGTGGGGGGTACGTGCAGAGGAATCCCATAAGAGAATAGCAGGGATTAAAAATGTAGTGCAGTCTATGAAACGACGTCACTCACTGAAATGTGAAAATGGGGGCTCAGGAGTCAAATAATGGGTCTGATCTGAAATCCTTGAGCAACCATGTCCATGCTTGAAATTCAGTGGATTTCAGATGCAGTGGAGACGAAACTTCCCCCTGTGACTGAAGGCTCTGGGCAGCATTCAGCAATACACGGAATTTAGCTGCTCACAGTGCTCACAAACAACCAGGAGTCCAAGGACAGCCCCAGCACATCTTGTTCAATTTGGATGATGCTCAGCGGAGTTCTTTGTTCTTTTTAGTGCACATCACTACTAAAAGCTCTGTGGGCTCTCAAAAATGAGATGAAGGGAACAAGAGTCTCTTTCGATTTATTTTTAGTGTTATTTTTATAAGGGTACACCAATTACAGGAGGTCTTACTTTTTCCATGTCCTATCCCATGATTTCCTCAACATTCTCAGGATCCCAATGGTTACTGCAAATTTTGCAAATAAAGCAAAATTCACTATTTTGCTACACTTCTCAGTAAAAATTCATCCCTCAAAAAAAAAAAAAAAAACACCCAACCCCAAACAGAAAAGGAGCATCTTTCCTGTCTTTAAGTACACACTTAGAATCCTTCAGTGCTGGAATTAGAAGGGATGTGTGAATACGAGTAGTGTCAAATACAAAGGATATTGAATGAAAACCCACACCTTTGTAAAGGGAAACAACTCATTGTAATTTGCACCTCTTTTGCAGGCATAGCCCTTACAAATAGCTCATTGCAAAAAAAAAAAAACCCAGCCAAAATAAAAATACAGCCAAGCCACTCCACAAACCGCAGCTCCACAGCCCAGAGAGGCGAGTCTGGAGTCCTAAGGTGTGGTTTAGTTCTCCCACGTTAAACCAAGCTCTTAATAACGAGGTGTAAAACCACCTTGGGAATCCTTTTTCCCTGCCCCAGGGAGCAGCATAGAGGCAGTTCTGACCCACAAATGAACAACCCAGATGTCTCTCCCTGCTGCTTTCCCCTGGCCAAGCTACCACCACTGAGAGCAGACCACAGGCAGCAGCTTCAGAGGAAGGCACCAGCCTCCTTTCAGGCAGATAAAGCTTGTCTTGAAACAGAAGCCAACAATATTACTGGGCCTAATCAAAGACTTTTTTCACTACTCTTTACAGTCATTTTCTTTGTACTTCTGGCACCATCTTTGTTAGGAAGATTTATTGTCTGCTTTTTCAAATTTATCAGTTTGCAATGGCCACCAGATGAAGGGATCTCTTCAAATCACTCTGTGTGGGGACAGTGAGAACATGTGCCTTACAGTCAGGGCTTTAAAATCTCCCAGGTTGGAAAACCACTTACAAACATCAACAGTGACAGGAAAATTTTTGAGACTGTTATATTCAAGACATGATGTTTATGAGGTGCTCTGCATTTTGAAGTTATTGACTTACAATTATTCAAATTGACTGTATTCCTTAAAAAGTAAAATGAAATTTTTCTTTTTAGTATCTGACAAGTTAAAAGAGTAACAGATTTACTTGTTGATTGCTAACAGATCATAAAATAAAGATTTCCAACAAGAACCATTTGAATGGTAAACATTGCTATGACAATTACCACTATAGTTTCTTCTTAGAAAGGTCTATTTACTTAACTATTTTAGTTACAAGTACAAGCAACTGTTGCATCATCTTGCAGGACTGGGATGGCTGTTGAATATCAGGGAAGGATAATAGGACAGATAAAAGTTCTCTAAAAGAGAAAGCACCAGAACCAGTAGAAAGGTGGGGTCGGGCAGCCCTTCATTTGAATGTAAATGTAATTATGAGGCAGCAGTTGGGCTGACGTCAGGCAAGGTCTTGGTAAACCATTACCACCAGCACCTGGTAACACAGTGGATAATAAAAGACGATGAAGTAGAAGATTCCAAGCAGAGTGGCATTATTAGAGAAAACCAAACCTAAATATTTTGGAGCAGCAGAAGACGACGCGGAAGAGCAGGATGTGGTGGCCAGGTGTGTGACAGCCATGTACGTGAGCCCGCTCCTGGACAAGGACAGCAGCATGTACCCAGGGGCTGCCCGGGCTGCCAACACCCTGCCAGGGCAGGGCTTCGTGTCCGCCCCCCCCTACCCCGAGTACATGGGATACCACCCCGTGCCAGCCC
>JAWWLV010000158.1:18115725-18129412 GCA_035041135.1 Platyrinchus mystaceus | reverse complement strand
ATTTTCACAGCAAATAAAGAGGCCTTCTCCCAGCTTTATTGTCTTCAGAAGAAATGCTCTGTGAATTTTATGACCAAGGGCAATGGGGAAAACTACTCCTTTTCTCCACCCCCTCAGATCATGGCTATATTTGCTGATTATAGTGAAGCCGGAATAACCTTGTTGAATTTTAACTTGCTTTTAAAGATTCCCTCTAAGCTTTTGGTTTACAAGGAACCTGAATATCTGTCCTACTGTCAGCATTAGAACTATCACTTAGGGCAAAGCTTTCAAAGCCAACGATTTGTACCTTGAAGAAAGCAAACTTGGTTTGATGATTGTTTTAGTCCTGCAAATTTAGGCAGGAAAATCTTGTACGTTGGAAGTCAAATTGGCCTGGGATTTGAGAAAATATCCTTAAATCTGCCTATTTCAGCTATGTCTACCTCTAGCTTTCAGGTAAAAATAACACAGTCTATCCTAAGTTAGTCCAAATATAAAGAGAACTGAGGAAAAAAATATTCCCCCATCTATTTCTGTGCCTTTTTCCTCTGCTAAGATAAAAGAGTCTGACATTTGTTTAGGGCTTGTAAATTCCAAACCAATTGGCTTGTGGTGCTGAATGTGAAAGGGAGGCTCGATAAGATCTCCTTGTTGCTCCTTTGTGTGGCGTGTGCTTCATCTTAACACCTCAGTGGATTTTAGGGAACCACTTTAAAGGAGTCTTTGTCCTACAGTTTGTCCCAGAAAACTCACATCAAAAAAACTGGGAAGATCAGAAGAAAAAAGGAAAACTATCTAGTTGACTGTTGAAAGTGCAAAGGAGAACAAATAAGTTGAAAACTGATCTCCCTCTACGATTATTGCATGAAGAATTGTTTAAAAATTATATGAAATGAGAGATATCTTCTAAACATTCAGTAATGCTTCCCTTAATGGTATTTATCTAATGTACCTAAGAATAGTTCTTTTATACATTAGAGAGAGGATGATGCTGAAATCCTTTTACAAGTATTTTATTGCCTCATCTTACAAATTGCCTCCAACTCCAAAGGGAAACCCAGGCCAGAGTACCCCCAGGAATACCCCTGCAGGCACTCAGCACCTTGCAAGGCTGGGCCTGGCTGGAAAAAGTAAAGTCAAATTATTATTGAACGTACAAGCACGTCCTGTGGCCACACAAGAAAGCAAAAGCACTTCCAGCAGGACATTTCTTTGTGTTGGAGAAGTGATCTTTAAAAACTCAGGTAAAGAATTAGGCCACAGCACAACCAAAATTGTGACTGAACTTCAGCCTGGAAATGCTGTGTATTTGTGCCCTCAAATGCACACAAGTCACTTCAGTGAGCACTGTAATGAAAGCCCTTTGAGATTAATATAGCCAGCACCAGTGATGTACTGCTATGAATTATTGACGATGCTTCAGGGTGTTTATCACTTAAGAGCTTCACATTTAAATGTGTGTTTACAGAGAGAGGGAGATAGAGAGGGAAGGACAGTTATGGTAATCAATACTCTCTTACTTCACCCTGCACCTCATATTCTGTGCCACAGAAAACAATCCCATGTGAGTAGTTTAATTAACGTCTGTAAAATGCTGGACATGCCTGAAAGTTGTTATGGAAAATCAAATTGATATTTCTTAATATCAATAACATTTCTTTCCTAAACAGGTAAAACAAGAACAAAAGAAAAGTACCGAGTTGTTTACACAGACCATCAGAGACTGGAATTAGAGAAGGAATTTCACTGCAACAGATACATCACAATCAGGAGAAAGTCAGAATTGGCAGCAAACCTGGGACTATCGGAAAGACAGGTACCCAGAGCCCTCCATCTCAGAGAACCCCCACACCCCAAACTCATTAACTGCTCATTTGGCAGGAACTTCCAATGAGAGGGAACAAGCATTAGGAATTAAACTATGCTACACGACAGGCTTAGTCTTACCTTCTACCTTGCACTACAGATAGAATTTAAACAGCTTCACATTCCCAATAGTTCTGACCTTCACAACTTTATTTCTTCTTGAAACCACACAAAATAACAGCCAGGTAAAAATCCAGTTGGATGTACTTGAGCTGTAAGCCAGGAAAATCAAAACTTGTCATTCAGAGAGCAACCAAATGAGATATTTATGGGGGTTTTTTGTCACAAATGTATTGGCACAGCTCCCACAGACCACATTCTTCCTCAGATTTCAGCATATTCAAGGGGTTCTTCCAGCCCTGGATTTCCAAGTCAGGATCTCTTTTTGCTATGATTTTCACAGGTCCTTCACCTACAGCAGTAGTTCAAACTTACTATGTACAGGCTGCTGTAGGCTGCAAAATTTGGTGCCACATTTGACATTATTATACAAATACATGTGGCCAAGACCATCCAGGCAGGGAATGTTCAAGGGCATACTTAGATCCATTCCTTCCTTGGAAAGCAGCTCTGCATTGTTTCATATAGAGTAGATATTGAATCTGTGTCCTGAATAAAGACAGGGCCCAGATCTGTCGGCTGTGCTCATACAAAGACTAGAGGAACTCATGATAAGAATTCCCTGAAATCCCTGTGTGGAAAGCACAGCTGCAAGTAACTGTTGGATCCAACCCTCCAGAACTACAGCTGGAAGATAAGGTGACATCTCATTTAGCAACCAGATTATTGCCCTCAGCTAAATCCAAACTAGAGAGCTTTGTTTTTAGTATTTCATAAGCATTTGTTCTTTCTGCATATCCACACCCAGTTCTCTAAAAGCCTCTCTTTCAGTGGCCTGCTCTGCTACTGCATTCAGTCTGTGCAGGAGCACGGGATGGAGAGGGGCCAGAGGAGGTTGGAAGTGTGGGGATGCACAGAGATCCAAGGGTACTTTAGGATCAAGCTGTGGATTTTTATGAACACATTTCAGTGCAGTGACATTCAATCCCAGACCCCAGGAGTGCATAGGTTGCACTCTGCAGACTCCAAGTGGCCCCAGACAGTGGCAATGAAAGCCAGGTTTGTCATGGCTGAACTGAAGTTTGTCCCACAGTAGGACAGAGCTGCATTGGAAATTCTTCAGAGCACTGCAGTCCTGCAAGATTCAAATCCTGCACCTTAATATTATGCAAGCTGCCTGGTTAGTCCACAGACACTGCCTGGAGTCACCAGAGATACTGCACAAAATCAGCACTTCCTTTTTACATTGCTGCTCCTAATGCCACCCAACCGTTGGCAAATTTCCTTCAAGTATAACGGGGACAAAATATTTAATTTATCTGTATTTCTACAGGACTCTTGACAGACAAAGCTAAATGCTACTTAATGCCATTACCACTAGGGTGATAAAAATAAATAGAAAATAATAATTAAGATTTTGAATACAAAGCAATGGCACAACTTTATCATACAGTATTCAACACACCTATGCTATAACAAAAACTGTGAAGTATGAACACAAACTTTCTATTCATTCACACTTTCACATAAGGAAATAAAATATAAATACTTACACTAAAAGCAGGTTTTAAAGAGACAGGATTTTTTACACCTGCACAATTAGTCTGGGAAAATGACTGTCATTAGGTAATGCTGATATCTAGTGATACACATGACAGTATGTATGTATCTGAAAAATACAGATATAAAAACAGAGGTATAAATATATAATATAAGCAGTCCAAACTTTAAAAATACATAAGAATATATGCACACACAAAAACCACTCACAACATAAATGAAGAAAAAGAGCCCTCAGTACTTGGCTTTGAATTAATCTGTAACACAGATAATAAAGCAATCTTCACATTTGTTCCCTAATTGCATCTTCCTAAAGTCTGACACAGCCACTGGCAAAGCTGGGATGATGAGCTTGGGGTCTCTGAGTCTCAGGGAGTGTGTCTATCCCTGTGTTCCCACCTATAACACAGCATGTTCCCTTCACACCAGGCCCAAGAACAGAAAGCCATTTTCTCCTGATCATGATGCAGAAAATGAACACAGAGTAAAGCTAAAAGTTTTCACTGCACAGATTCAGTGGTTTGGTTTGTGGGGTTTTGATGGCGGGTTCATTTTTTGTGGGGGTGCGTTTTGGGGCTTTTTGTTTGTTTGTTTCCTTGTTTCAGGTTTTGGGGGGTTTTCTATAGTGTTTTTTAACTGCTCTCCATTTCCACTGTTCCACTTGCTGTAAAAGGCTGCCCAGTCCTTTGAGCTAATGAGATGTGGTTTCTAATGCCCCAGGTGAAGATCTGGTTCCAGAACCGTCGGGCAAAGGAGCGGAAGATGCTCAAGAAGAAGCTCTCGCAGTTTGACGGCAGCGGGGGCTCCGCCCAGAGCGACTCGGGCTCGCTGAGCCCCAACGAACTGCCCAGCTCCCTGTTCCCACCCCCACACGCCATCAGTGGATTACAGCCCAGTGACATTCACCAGGTCATGGTGTCAGAATGAACAGAGGGAAAAAACCAGGAAAAGAGAGAAAGCAGGAATGGATTTCCCCACCTTTAAACCTCGCTGTTGCAAAGGACCCTGCTCATTTACTGCCTCCAGAGAGCTGATTGCTGAGCACGGGATCTCGGACTGCTGTCAAAGTACTTTAATTATTGCAGAAATCTCAGGGAACTTGTGCTGCTAAGATTCATCTCTCAGTATCTTTGAACAGCAGGTAATTTGCTTCAGACACTGACACAAAGAATGATACAACAAAGGTTCCAGTAAATGTAGTTCTAGTCTGATCATATATACCCACAGAGAACTAAGGGGACTGATTATAAAATAGAGTATTATTGCAGAAAATATAAGCAGCTGGGTGTGTTTGGGTTGTTACATTTATGTAATTAAACAGTAGATGTTAATAAATATTTACACTTACATGTACTGCAAAGAACGCTACTTTCTGAAAACAACAAAAACATTCAAAACACATTTAAATACTCAAGAAAAATAATAATGTCACTATACCAACACATTGCATTTAATTAAATATCACAAATCATCTTTGCCCTATGTCTTTGTATTCAAGAATGCAATAGGTACAGATACCTAATATACCAAACCTGCCAAGATCTGTTCCATTGTAAGAGATTAAGCCATTCCTCATGCACATTAGGAAATGCCAAATAATTTGGAAGATAAGTATTACTTCAATCTTCAGTGACTGCACATACTGCTGCTCAAAAACATGAGCAAAAATGTAATGGAAACAGAACTGTTACTACCACCAAACCTCCAGAAAGCAAATGAACAATTTGCTTATTGTCTCTAAACATTTTAAGCTAAATAGTAGCAGTCTTAGGCCACTGACTTTATACTGGACTCTCATTTTGGGCAAGAAATACCCCAAAGTAGCTGACAGTGTTATTCTGCAGCTGTTACCTGCAGCTCAGCATTCCCAAAGTGCAGGAATGCCACCAAAGAAATGTTCCCTTCATGGGCACTCCTGAAAGAGCACAAATTAAGCATAAACATGCTCATGGTGTGGTTTGCTTTAATTATCAGTCCATGTTGGCAGGTGAGAAGGCACCAATGATATCTAGAAGTCTGGAAAAAGGAGAAAGAAAACCCAAAGCACTAAAGAAACCCCCAAACTCTTCAGTAGTACTGTTCATTGGAATGTCATAGTGGGAGCTTTTTGATAGCACACAAGCTAAGCGCTCTATTGGAAAAACTTAATATTACTGAAAAGGCCAAGAGGAGCAAAGGTAATAAAAAGGGAAAACAGCAGAAAACAAACAGAAATCAGCATTATCTGGCATATGAAAAGTCAGGCATCACTGACTTCAGCAATATCAAACTTGCTCTCAGAGCCAGCAGATCAAATTCTGCCGTTCTTTGTGTCAGTGAGCACTGAAAATGCACCAAACAACACATACAGAACCTGCCAAAGCTCTCAGCATCTGCACTGCATACACCAGATAACCTACATTTGGAGATGTGCCTCACTATTCCCCAGTTATTTACAAATAACTCTGTTAGGAGTAACTCCATGAAAGCAACTCTATTAGGAGTCACAAGAATAACCTCTTCAAAAATAAATACTGAATTATATATTTGTGGGCATGTCTCCAACTAAACTAAGAGGGAATCCTGTAACACAGGATAAGAACTTACTCCCTGTAAGCATTTGTGGGTGGTTCCCCAATATATTTTCTAATAATCTCCTGTCATATAGTTAAAATAAATAGGTGTATCTTAATGCAAACAAACTGTAAACAGAAAATCTTATGTATATAAATAGGTACAAAACTCAGCCTGATGAGAAATTGAGACTTTATCTGCATGGCTTTGATTCAAGATCTTCCAAACGTGCCCATGGGTTTTCCATTTTTCCAGTGTGACAATGGACATTTTAGGAGACAGAGCAGCAGGTTGTAGAACACCCACAGAGAGATCTAGTTCTGTTCAGAGTCATGGAAGTGTTGCACTCCTGTACATGAAGGATGTACGAGATCAAACCATCTCCCAAGGAACTCATACTTTAGATACACAAGAAAAAGGGAAGAGCACCTTTACCTTGGTATGCAAAGCCCAACTCCCCAGAAGGTCCATCTCTGTGGAGAGCAGGGAAAGGCTGTTCTGAGTGTTATTGGTGCCACAGGAATGGAGACAGACAGAGAGACAGAGAGAGAGAACACTTTCTTCTAGTTTCAAGGGTTTTTTTGTGATCAGTCATCATATCAACAGGAAAGAATGGCAAGTGAGGAGCTGTAACATGCAACACATCATTCACTATGTTTGCATGCTAAAAATGCATCCCTAGCTTCAGGTTGCTCTTTCCTTCTCGTTTATGTCAAGCCTGAGACACAAATCTGACGTGTTTATTTACCATGTTCACATTCAACCCATCCTAAGGAAGCTGCAGTCTGTGTGACTGGCCAGGCAGGCAGGAAACACCCCAGAGCTCTGACAAACGGAGCAGAGGAGCCACTGACTTCAAAACAACCACAGTCCACCAAGGAATCATTCAAAATGAGCCTATTTCAGGTGTCAAACCAGAGCTGAAAGGAGGTACAAAGCACCTCCCATGGCATGTTTAAAATCAATCCTGTCAATAAAAAGTGTTTTCCTTTTTCATGATCTTCATCCTGAATTTTTTCCAAAGTGTATATTGATAAATATTTGGGGGACACAGTCTCTTTCATGCACTAGATAACAATCTCCAAGCCTAAAAAGTGTATTGGATTGTCTTCTCTGGCTATGACTGAGTCAGACAAGAAGTTATTCCCTCTAACTTGTACTGTGCACAGCTACCCCCACCCAGACCATAACATCCTTTTCAGTCTCAGTGCAGCAACACAGCTGTTTCTCAAAATAATCTAGGGAAAGAAAGTTAAACCCTTTTGGACTGATCAGGGTAATTTTTAGTAAACTTGATCAGAGAGTGATAACCATGCAGAGTTCCACACCAGGAGGCTGGGAGGCCACAGAGAGGGGAAATGGCAAGAAGCTGGAAGAAGAAAATCCTTCCTCTGTCTCTGACTGCAGCCATTATTGTTTCCCAGATCAAAATCCAGTTGAGCACTTCCTGCTGGCACGTCTCAGTGCCCATTACAGATCCCAGGACAGCCTGACAGGTCTTCATCCTACACTCATGTTCTGCCAGCACCAGCCTGGGAGCACGAGGGTCAGGATAGGCAGTTGGGTGGAGGACACACAGCCAAAGGCCTCACGTTGCCATTATTTTGGGGCAGCTGTGTTTGCCTCTTCAGCATTGCTTATGCAAAGGAAAAACTTCAGAAGATGGGATCAGGCCCTGTATTTCATTTTTGTGTTTACATGGGTGAAACACTAAAGGCTATAAATAACATTTTTCAATATTTATCTTTCCCCCTTTGAAGGCTTCTCCAGGGACTTTAGACTCTCCCTTAGCACTGTTAGGCAATTAAAATAATAATAAATCAAATGCCATCCTTCTCACCCAGTGGGGACCTTCCCCAGGCTCTCTGGGTTTCCTGTGTTTTTCCCTTTATGTAAATAGAAAACCATCCCACTGTTTAAATTAAGCTGTTTGGTTGTTGTTTGGAGTTTGCAGAGCAGTGAGCCATTGGAACACCAGCTGATATCAAAAGAGAACTCTGCATCACACAGCTGTCTGATTCCAGCATCCAGCAAATCCCTCCTGGCATTTATCTGAATCATCTTTACTCATAGGAGAATTCTGAAGAGGTGCCAAAGCTTTGGCAACCATCGCCCTTCTCAGTCCCTATAAATACGTAATCAAGAAGGAACAATTTGCCACAAGCTGCTCGTGCTGACACTCAGTGTAGCACCATAGTTATTTGGCTTTATTAACTAACTTCTAAATATTGATCTGTGTCAGAAAATAAAGAAAAATACAGGTTTATCTGTAGTTACAGTAATGACAGATAGTTTAGACCAGAAATTGGAAAGGATCTCATTTTAAGATATTTAAAATATCAATTTGCAGAGGAGAGAGCATAACTTAAACACCTAACTGGGTGCTTATAGTAGTCACACAGGTCAAGTAAAAACCCAGATCAGAAACCCGACAACCTCTTGAAACTCAGATTACTTTTGAAAATGGATCTCCATGAGGCATTTTCAGTATAACACTACAGAGCTGCACACCCCTGCACAAAAACCTCCTAGACATGACAGAATATTTGTGTCACAAACCCAGTTTCATTTAACCTCTCACATTACTCCTGACTTGCCTTCCTTCAACAGTTGACCATATCCAAATTTGCCTAACGAGTTACACATGATGTGCCTTTGCTGTGAGATGCAACTCAGCCTGGAAAAAGAGATTGTGTCAGCTGACCAAGAAACAGGATGGTTTGTCCACCATTCTCCAAACTCCAAGAGTATATTCCTCTTAGCCAACAACCTCTTCCTTTGTTGAAACACACAAGTGAATTTGGGCAGCCAACATGACATCACTTGTTCTGTGTCCTTCCCTCTGAAGAATGACTGGGGGTGATTTATAGGGAACAAACAAGGATAAAATACATTGGAAGACTTGGAATCTCTTAGTCCACATTAGCATTCCCTTCATTTTCTCTCAATAGAGCTTTTATTTAATACTATGCTTTATCTCATCTCTTTGTGATTCACACTCTACTAAGAACACTTTTGATTCCAAGAAAGGAAGTTATTTGGGTGGATAAACGTTGCCAGAGCCCATCATCTCTCCACAAATCACCCAGTTTTTATGGCATAATGGTTTCATCAAATAAGCAGCATCCTAAAACAGTACTGAAATGAGGCTTCTAAATATTTCCTCCTGTGAAGCCATAAAGTTTGATAAATCAGGCTGAAAAGATTCCCTGTAGTATTTACCTCTCAAATCCAATACTCAGCAGACATACTTCAAACACAGACACGGGTTACAAAAGGTGTTTTTCTAAAATGGTCTATTTTTACCCACAGTCATCATTCCTACAGGAGAGAACACACAAACATATATATTAAAAAAAAAAAAAGTCCAGTGAAACTTCAGCTGAACTTTTGACTTAAAAAGCACAAGATGTTAAATATGTAGCTGGTACAGCAAAGTACCTTCTCCAATTAAAGAGATTGCTTTAGTGGTTTGCTAACCCCTCAGACACTCATGAGAAAGGGGTCACACAGTATATTGTGCCAAAACTCTATACTTGCTCTTTTCACCCTTCAGTTCAGCAAATTACTGCCCACCTGTTCAGCACCTCATGGGGTTCAAGCCTTAATCCATCACATGTGCCCTCCTGGCACAACATCCATTGAAATGGCTGGAACACCAGCTTGTTTATTAGATCAGAACACAGGCTGCATTAAAATGAGGGCTCTTCAATGAAACCTGAGCCTGCTGCTGGATGGCTCCCTGTTTGCCACACCTCTCCCTCACACCTGAATCTCACCACTGTCATATCTAAAGCTAAGGTGGTAAATCCTTGCTCAGGGCCCTGAGCTTTATTCCCCTTTCTGGCACACACACTGCTTCTCTCTCCTTTCTTTCACCCTTATAAAATTTCCAAAGCATTTAGAGTCATGTTGAACAGCACTGCTGGACTTCATTAGGAAGCTCTCGAGGACATGAGGGCTGTCTTTATCACTGTCTCTGGGTTTCTATAATTTAGCTGGTCACTAAGTTATCCTTCCTCTCAAAACAGCTTCATTTCAGCAGAGAGGCATTTTTATGGAAAACCATTCTGAAATCCAAACACTTGACATCAATGAAATCACTGCCAGTGTCATTTTAGTTTTATAAAAACACACAAACATCCTTTAGCAGATGGGGCAGGATCTCTCAACTCCTGTGCTTACAGAGATGCTGTTACAAGTGGTCAAGACATCTATTCTATTTTTTTCCATGCCAAGAAATCCCTGCCACTGATGCACTCACAAGTCCATAGCACTGCAAAGCCACGGTCCTGGTGAAATAATGATGATAAATAAGAATTACTGACACCAATAGTTAGCTAAACGCGGAAGAAGATACCAAATAGCTTACAAACACCTTACTCTAATTATTTAAGAGAATGCATTCCACATCTAGCTGGGTAAGAGTTGGAAACCATACCTGTGGCCCTCTACTCATATTATTCCTTTGAGTATAGAAGCACCTCTAAAAACTCTTTGCTCACCAAGTCAGAAGAGTCTAAGGAATGGAAAGACACCAGCAAGGTTAATAAAAATCACCAGCCAGACAAAGCTTTGAGCAAACAAGAAACGTCATAGCATTGTGAAGAAGAGAAAGCAATTAATTTTCCTAATTTTTTTTTAGCATTCTGCAGGGACAGTGCTGAAAAATGCTCCCATATTAAACCACAAATAACAGTTTTAACTTTTCCATAAAATAGACCCAGAGCTGTCTGGCTTTTCTGCTCACAGCAGCACACAGCTTTGAACCCAAAAGCTTGCATTTAGCCCTTTCTCATAGGAAACACTGGCCAAAAGGACATCAGGTTACATACCCTGTGATTATATTTTAAACATAACTACCTTTCTCACGGGCATTTCACCAAAGCTGCCAAGAACTAAGATGATCTCAATTAAAGATTTAAGCCTATAATGCACAACATCAGAATTATCATTTCTCCCAGTGTTCTCAGTTATGGGATTTACCTTTCTGGCTCTCACATCAGTTAAAGAAGACACCTGGAATTTCACTGAGAGTAAAATGAAGGCCAGTACCTTATTAACAACCCCATATATAACTTTCTTTCAGTGGTGTCGAGACTTTCTTTCCATGGGCTATGAATGGCAATCATCTACATAAAGATGAAGATGTATGGAAAAATAATCAGATCCTCAAGTATAGAATAATTTTCTCTTTTTTGACAGGTTTCTAAACAGGATGTATTTTCAATATTTGGTCAATTTGCTTTCCCTGCAGTTTATTGACAATATTCATCAGTAAACAAGAAAAAAGGATTTTTACAAAAATGGGAGAACACAGAACACATAATTTCATTTTATAACAACTTGTCTCTTTTTTTTTTTCTCATGTCATTAGAGTGTGATTTACCTGCAGGTCCACATAAGATGAATAATGTGCTGAAGGAAGAACATGGAGCACTGATAAAACTGGAGCTCATAAAATTTTGCTTTAGGAAGCAGCAAAAATTTTCACAGTCAAGTCATCTGCATTTTGCTGCAGTCTAGAAACACCTATAAAACAGTAAAGATCATTTATGAGATAAGTATTTTCCTGAAAATGGCAGACAGGGATGGAGACACATTTTTTCTAGTGTAGGAGGAGGTGAGCTCCTTCCTCACAGTTAGCTGTGGATCAGCAATTCTGATTTGGATACATACCAGACCCATCACTTTATGGTAGCTACACTAATATTAAAAAATAAATAAAATAAAATAAACCCCACCAGACCAAAACCCCTCTTGGAATACAATTTTTCCTTCCTCTACTGCTATTACAAGCGCCAATATTTTTTAGGGCTACTTTCCATTTGCAGTAGGCAGGTAATTAGGTGCTTATTACCTCAATAATAATTTACACCTGTGTGCGAGGGCAGGGCATTCCCCCGAACTGTTCTGAGAGGTGTTTTTCCCCAGTTTTGCTATTCCTGTGTGGATTTTCTTCTCTCTCACCATCCCACCACCCTGCAAGTAACTCTCTTTCCAAACCCACCACCAAACCCCAGGCAACCACCTCAAACCTTCGGGAAAACTCCAAACCCTCCCTCACATTCCCCTCGGCCGCGAGCTGGGAAAAATGAACGGGGAAGAAGCGGGAGCACTACCGGGCTGGTTTTGTTAAAATCGCCATAGAAATACACCTGGAAAAGGGGTTTAAAAAGAGCAGGATCAGCTTCTGTCCCCACCTTCCCTCAGCAACCCCTCGCGTGCCCGAGGGGGAAGGGGAGCCACGCTCCATATCCAGCACAAGCTGAAGGGCTGTGAATTCGCTCCAGCCTCAACTCCTGCTCCCTCTCTCTGAGCAGACACATTGAAGATGTCGATCTTAATCTGATTTGCCCTGAAATGTACCCGGTACCTCTTGAAGGGAGGTCACTGCTCAGTGCATGGGAAATCGGTGCTGAGTCTGGGGGAGCCGGGAGAGAGGGCACTACCTGGTCCTTTCCCTCTCTCTGTGCCACCCATGAACACGTAGCAAGCAATGCTTCAGAGGTGGAAGGATTCCTTAAGGCTTTTCGTGCCTTCCTTGGGCAAAACAGCTCTGCCCAAGCTGAACGCGCGGGTGCCCCCAGCAGCCAATAGAGCTCCTTCAGGTGCCCCCGCTGCCCTCAGCCGGCAACCCAGGGCTGGCAGAAACCTCCTCTTCTCATTTGGGTGAAGCTGGAGAATAATACCTTGGGAATTGAGGCTGCCAACGACCCTCTTTAGTTTTTCTCGGCGCCTGAAAGCATCTGAGGGGCGGGGGGGGGAGGGGGGGGAGGGAAGGGCGCGCACACCTGAGGGGGAGGGCGGGAAGTGGGGGAAGCTATAACACTAACATAGTATAGATACTGAGGTTCCTTGTACACTGAAGGCTTAGAGGCAACCTCTGAAAAGAAATTTAAAATTCCACAAGGTTATTCCGGCTTCACTACAACCAGCAAATATAACTTCCCTCAGCAGCGCCTCGCGCCGGCTCGTGACCCCCGGCGCTCCTGAGGGGCGGGAAGTTATGAAGCCTAACGGTAGTGTAGATATTCGAGTTCCTTGTACACAGAAGGATTAGACGTAATCTTTGAAAACACAACTCAACACGGTTATTCCAGCTTCACTACAACCGGCAAACATAACCTTCCCCAGCAGCGCCTCGCGCCGGCTCCTGACCCTCGGCACTCCCGAGGGACGGGAAGGGGCGTGCGCGCACCTGCGGGAGCAGCGCCGGGAAGGGGGAGGGGGGGAGTTATAAATCCTGACGACAATGCAGATATTCGAGTTCCTTGTACACCGAAGGCTTTGACGGAATGTTTGAAAACAAAAATCAGCGAGCTTATTCCGGCTTGGCTGTAACCGGCAAACACAACCTCCCTTAGCAGCGCCTCGCGCCGTCTCGTGACCCCCCGACCCTCCAGAGGGGAGGAACAGGCGCGCGCGGCCGCCCTCCGGTCACCGAAACCGGCCGCAAGTCAGCCCGCCCCCCCTTCCTCCGCCACCTCCACGGGGGCATCGCCTCCCGGGAGACCGCGTCTGAGACACAGACACAGACACCGACACCGCGCTCCGCGGAACCCTCCACACTCTGCCCGCGCGCTTCTCCCTCAGCCCGCCCTGGCGCCTGCGCGCCGCGCTCCCGCCTCCGCGTCCCGGGCGCGGCCCCGCCCCCGGCGCGCGG
>JAWWLV010000158.1:18094627-18115625 GCA_035041135.1 Platyrinchus mystaceus | reverse complement strand
GATGAGCGTCCTGTTGCCCAACATGGCGGACTTCGACACGATCTACGAGCTGGAGGAGGAGGACGAGGAGCAGGACGAGCCCGAGCCCGTGGTGCGCAGCCAGGAGCTGCCGCGGCCCCGCGACGCGCCCGACCCCGTGGCGGTGCGGGGCGCCGGGCACATCACCGTGTAAGGAAGGAGCGCGGGCAGCGTGGCGGGCCGGCGTGGCGGGGCGGGAGCGCCGGGAGCGTGAGGGCAGCGGCAGCTCCGTGCCCGGCCCTGGCGGCCCCGGCCTCCCCTCAGCGCGGGGCCGCGCTGCCCTGCGCCCCCGGCACCCGCTCCCTGAGGGGAATTGTGCTATTAACGCGTGGAAACTTGGGACTCGGTGTTCCCGCAGCCCCAGGCAGCCCCCGGCCGTGAATGAACAGCGGGAATTGGCTGTGGGTGCGGAGGTGGATCAGCGGTCACTGGAGCTCCCCTTTACCCAAGCAGTTTGTTCGATAAAAAGCAAAGTCCAGGCGATGCGAGGACAGGCAGCCCGTTCAGACCATGTCGCCCCCTCACTGCACTGCGGAGCAGGCTCGGGGCTGGGCTGGGCTTCATCTGCTCCACACTTCGTTTTGAGTTGGGTTCAGATTGAGTGTTTTTATCATGGGAACACAGCGTGAGCCAGAATGTTTGGTGCTCACTTCAGCATTGAACAGAAGATGAGCAAGCTGTGTTTCCTCATAGGTAATGTTTACTCGTAGGGATCTCTTTAGCGTTCTTACTCCTGTAAGCACAAGAATTAATAGAACCAAGCACATCCATAACAAGCTGTTGGTTGTTACATTGATGTTTGTGGCAGGGAGGGAGGTACTGAAGATTCTATGTTGTAGAGGCCCATCTTGTGTTGCTTTGGCCCTGTCTTTGGATTTCATGAAATGCATGTTTCTCTCTGTAAATAGGTGCAGTGTGATCTCTGCAGTGAAAGCACTAGGTGGGGAAGGCTCTCCCATTCCAAGGGAAGTAGTGTTGGATGTAGTACTGTGTCCTCCTGTAAGTCTGAATCAGGGTTGCATGGAGCTGGTGCCAGTGGGGGGTTGCTCTGCTGCATCACAGTGCATTTGCTCTGCTGATGGAATTTTCCTTTGCCCTGACCCCAGATAGCTAGTGGCCTCACTAAAGGAGAGGTGGAACACAAGCAAAGTTGTCAGACTGCTATGGACCCATCTTAGGAGTTATCTGGAAAAAACATTACACACTTGTTTGCTTTGTCCTCTGTGCTGCTTTTTCTGTGTCAGTGATGTTCCTTAGAGTTCCTGCTTGGCTCCAGCACCTCTTGGGGATGGGCCGGAGCATCTCCCAGAACTAGGGATGTCTCCATCAAAAGACAGCAGTACTTGTCAATAGAAATCCTGAGCTACCCTTGCAGCCACCTGAGCTGAATCCCGTCCAACTCATTTTCCCTTTCTCCCACCCCTCTCAGCTTTCCTCCTGTAATAGGTATCCCCACCTGCATGGTAGAAGGCAGCTTTTATCACCTCATGATGTATTTTTAAATCTCCTTAAACTAATAAAACCAGTTAGTGGATGTGACCAATAAATGCAAGTAAGCTCTGGACACTGGAGTACGTAATCTGAGCTCCCTTCTGAAATGGGAACTGTTCTGCTTCCCACAGAGTTTGTGGTTAGTGTGTATCAGTGCTGAACTCTGTTACTTTTTGATCACACAGATGCTTTTGAAATCAGCCTGCTCCAGTTACTGGGGTGGGATAGTCAGCCAGGAAAACTTGTGTTTGTTTTCTGAACCTCTCTGGAACAACTGCTGATAAAAATTTCTGTCCTGACAACTCAGACACTATTAAAGAGAACCAGTTATCTTTATAAAGCCATTGTTTCCCATTGTTTCAGATGTCTCCTGTTCTTCAGCTGACACTGGCTTTCTTGGATACTTTTGGAGTATAGAGAAGGGATAATTCTCAAATTCCAGGGTCATCTGCTTCAGCTTTTCATGTACAGTTCTCTTATAAAACTCCCAAGTTGGGAGATTCAAACTCTATGTTAGTTTCTTACCTGAGAGTTTTTATTCTTCTGCCCTTGTCAGTGAGCTGCTCTCCCTGACAGAGCTGTTCTGCAGTATCCAACAGAACTAAACATAAACTGAGAATCTTCCCAGGGTATTTAGCAGGATCTTGCTTTTTCCACTGACTTTTGCTAACCCATCTCCCCCTGTGCATGGTAAGAGTGACCATGAAAAGTGTATTTGTTTTATTTTACTCAGAGAGGGAAAGACAGAGAGAATTTATGTGAAAGTGGTTGGCAAAATTTATTCTCATCTTATTCAAGATTCTTATTTTGAAAAAATTAGCTCTCAGTCATATTTACTGTTTTCAGAAAGCTTTTGATTTTTAGCGCAGAGAAATTAGTAGGTCCTAGTAAATGCCGTTGCTTCTGAAATTCCATTTTGATGAGTTACAAACCCCTTGTTTGCTGTTTCTGGCATAGTCAGTGGGACTCTGCTTGGTGTATCCAAATATCTCAACACAGGCATTTTTAGTGAAGACTGAGTCATCTGCTCAGCAAAGCAAAGACAATAACTTTCAGAAACAGAGCAATAAACAAACTGTAACTTGGTTATAAGGTTTTATTTATCCTGTGTGATTTTTCCATATCATTAAGTCCATGTGGATGGATGGAATGAGGTCATGGAATAGCCATTAAGCATATTATTGCCCTTGGTATCCAGCTTGTGATTCCTGCTGAAGTCTGCAAACCTCCTAGTTTTGGCTGGAAGTTAACTTTTGATGTTCCATCCTGTTTTCTGTGGGAGGGCCCCAGGGACCCACAGTCCAGGTGCTGATGAAAAGCTTGTTGTCATCAGCTGGAGAAGGGAGGGAAGAGCCAGTTGTGATGAGATGACATTTGATTATTATCTGATGTTACTCCATCTTCTGCATTTTTCAAAGAACCAATGGCCTCAGGCTCCCACTACTTATCAAAAACTTAATTTCCCAAAACACCATCCATGGGTAAGGACACTCTTGGATAGTTCAGTTGGCCCCACAGGAAAATGTCCAAAATGAGGAAGAGAAATGCCAACTGTTCAAGGGGATTTCAGCTCAGGGCTCTTGATGAATATCATCTTTACCTGGATACTTATTTCCTTATTTATTCATTTTTTATGAATATCATCTTTATGCTGGACAAAGCTGAGCTGATGCCTCGTAAAGAGCAGTGTGAGGAAAGGAGCTGGAGAGCTTCACTGAGCAGGTTTAGCTGGTGCAGTCCAGTGAGGCTGATTACTACCTATAAATACAGGAGGGGAGAAAGGAGAAAGAAGCACTATTTAAGTCGAAATTAAAAGCTGTAAATATGTCCCTTCTAGATAGGAGAATGTTTCCCAAAATCTTTTGGGCACAGGAAACCTGAGGTCCTGCTTTGTGAACTAACAGAACTTTCTATTGTGGTGCCTGTTGCAGGTGGGGTTTGCAGCTGGTGATTCAGGGTGTTCCTTTCAGTCTTTGATTGGAGGGATTTAGGGATATATCTTATTGCAGCTCCTTCGGAGAAGTTGTGTTCTCCCTACTTCACTGATGGGGGAAAATGAGGTGATGGCACTTGTCTGATGCCAGCCATGAAATCAGGGAAGGAGGGACAGAGCTGGAAAGTGAGGTCATCCTAGTTCTGTTCCAGCCTGTAGGAAACAGTGCCTTGCTTTTAGAGATACTTGTCATGCAGTGAGAAAAGTGCAACCCAAGTATGTGGGTGACTGATCTGAATTTCTAAATGTTACACTTTGGGCAGCTCTCACTGAGGAGTCAGAGAACTGGCCCAGATATAAGTCACCACCAACTGATGCTTTCAAGGACTTCAAGAACAGGTACTGGAATTGATTTGACACAGTGATTTTTAAATATACTGAATTTTAGGAGGCTTTGTAGGCCTGATCATGCTAGATCACTAGTCTGTTGTAGGAAGTCTAGTGAAGTTTATTATCTCTTGATCAAGACTTTAAATCTTAACTTTTTTTACATTAAATATTCTAATAACACTTCAGTGCTTTTACAGAGCTGCTTGCAAAGCTGTACAACTGTATAACATCCTGCTTCAAATCTTTTATCTAGTTCTTGAATCACCACCCCTTGCCCCACCTAACAGGAGTTTCATATTTCTAAACTGTGGTAAATAATCACAGGATAGTCTGTGATACTCCTAGAGACACTTCAGTGAAAGTGTTCAGCCGTCAGTGGTGCTGCCTAAATGCAGTATTTTAATGTGGCACAGTCCCGTTTTCAGTGTAGTTCAAACTTTTATATCCTTTTAGCCATTTGCGGGTGTCAGTGTGAGAGGTGCCTTTCTGTAACTGAGGTTTCTTGGGTGTGCTACAACTGAAGGGAATGTTTTGGCAACTGATGAAAGTTTTGGGTTTTAAACGTGTTTCATGACATCAACCTTCAACCTGAACGTAATAAAATATATTGTGATCTTGCATTCTGAATCAGAATTCTAAATCCCCACTAATTTATCTTGTTCTTTATGGAAATTGGGGGTGCAGTGGGAATTTTAATGAGCATGGGTGATCAGTGAGATAAAAGACAGTACCTGTGGCTTGGGAAGTGTTTGAACTAAGTTGTTGAAGGTCAGGGGAGGGTTCTGGGGCACTGCTGGTACATGTTTGCTTTTTTATTCTTGTTTTTTCTTTCTGTTGCTGTCTCCTAGGCTTCTGTTCCTGGCCCTGTAAGAGGCAGTGTTCTGGGAGAGGTGGACCTTTGGCATGATTTAGTGCAATTAGTTTGTTACGTGGGTAGAGTAAATAATTCTGAGTATTACCTGGACTTTCCAGAAGTTCTTTTATTATGTTGTCTGATTGCTGCTCCTTTGGCATCATTTCAAGTGCTTTCTTTGCTGATGCACAGAGGAGTCTGTGCTCCTCAAAACAGCCTTGTGTGTGTGTTTCCTATTGTTAGTCTTTTCTGGTTTTTTAAAGATTGAAAGGATTACTCTATTGCTTTTCAAGCTTCCTTAAAACTAAATATATATTACAAAACTTAGAAGACTTCAGCTTAAAAAGAAAAGCTACAAATGTGGAGGCTGACTTGGCAGATGACATTCACAGAGAATGGAAATGTGCTATATTAGTAACCTTTGTGCTTGCCTAAAATGTTATTATTTTTACTGTTTTGGTGGATTTTTTCATGTTTTACACAGCCAGTGCTCCAATATGATGCTCTTGACAAGAGTCAAGGCTCTGACTGAAATTATTCATTGAAGAACTTGCTTGGCCTTCACCAGTGTTGTTGGCAAACATTTCAATGAGCTTGCTGGATTTCTGAAGCCAGCACAAGTTCTTCTGTTGTGCCCCTCTCTTCTTTGAGGTTGGTTTGACCTGTTTTGATCCTTGTAAGGAGGTGTCAGGGTCAGGTTTGGGTGCCTGTGCTCCTGCAGGGTGCACGGGCTGCGTGTGATGCAGCACTGGGGGCTGATGTCTCGTGGAAGCTGTTCCTGCCCAGGGCAGGGCTTGGAACGAGCTGAGCTTTAAGGTCCTTCCAACCCAAACCAAAGCAAGTACTTTCCAGGTTTGTTCCTACAATAAATACAACAATACCAAACGTATTTGTGCTCTTCTTTTGTTTTTTTTTTTTCTTTTGTTAAACACAAATACTCAGGAGATGGTTCAGCAGAGCCAATGGTGGACTTGATATCCAATATATTGAACTTTGCAATTGTAACATGAAGCTCTGCTCAAACATCCAGGTACTGAGGGCCAGCTGCTGCTGGGTTCTGTTAAATCACTGAATTGTGAAGGTTCAGGAGTTGTGGAGCTGGTGTGAACAGGTTTCCAAGCAAAGCCCAACTCCCTGTAGCTTTCCCTGCTTGTAATGAAACCCTCTTGCTCAAAGCCCAGAACACTGCAATGAAGAGCAGCCACAGTCTACCTGAGACTTAATCTGCCTGAAGTTCACAGCTGTAAAACTGTTCTTTGTGGAGGCTCTTACATGTTTTGCATGAGACAGTTTAACTGAGCCCAAAGCAGGTTTTTAAACCCAGATGGTTATAAATTTCTAAGATGATGATGATGAATGGGTTCCTTATAACGAGCTTCGTCTGTTGCATGTGAAACAATTGCATGAGTCAAAGGATTATTGAATACAGTAAAACTGGAATTTAACAGCTGGAAGGTTTTTTGTAAAGACAACAAAGACTGAAACTTCCTGCCATCCAATTGTAACAGAATTTTTGCATTTTTTTGGGACTTGTAAATAAGGCAACAAGCTGTCTTTCTCTGTCTTAGGAATGACCTTATAAATGAATCACGAGACCTTTTATAAACTGAGGTGGAAAGCTCATGAAATAATGTGAATGTAAGGGCAAAAGAAATGAAGAGTTTTTTTCTAAAGTAGAAAATCTTATTACATTTTTTGATTAAGGGAAACAAAGTAAGTTAGGTGGAATATATTTTGTTTGTCTCTTTTGTTTTCAAGGTTTGGCTTGAGCAACAAGTTTGATACAGAATTTCCTTCTGTTCTGACAGGGAAGGTAAGTGTGAGATTAAACTGTTCTTTTCCATGGGAAGATGCAGTGCATCCAGTGGTTTCTGTGTTAGATACGTGCTCATGAACCCACTAGAGGTTGTTAACTCTGCCCTGTGGGAACCAGCTGGTTGCTGACCAGTCCCTCCAGTGCACTTTGAAACAAGAAAACAAAGCTTTGCAGTGATTGCCATCATTATTGACATTTTAAACACAGCAAAAACCCCATTGTTTCCATGCAGGCAACAGCCAGGAAAGCAGGACTCACTTCACCTCCCTGTGTAAATACCTGGAATTTGGGCTCCCTCCGGTGTGAATTTGCTGAGTTCAGATACTACACCTCTCTTTTGAGTGTCTGACAAGCCCTGAGTGTGTGTTTAGACAGATCTCTGGAAGAGAATCTGTTTGGTCTGAAGCTTTACAGAACAAAGTGTAGTGTTAAATCTACAAGTTAAGTAGGTTTGTAGTTCATTTTCAGAGATATAATGGTTTAGTTCTGAAAATTAATAGTGACAAGTCTCCTGGTTTCTCTGGAGTCCTGTCACCTAACTAAATGCAGGTTTGAGAAACAATAATTTGTACCTATTAATTAAATCTTCACAAAATTCTTAGTTATGGTTTTAAATTCTTTCCATTGCTGTATATTTTTTAGGCTTAAAAATTTTTAATTCTTTTTTCTCTTGGATTATTTTTTTCTTCCTGCTCTTCCACTCTCTAGTGCTTTGTTTCATTTACATCCCCTTTGTGTATCTTTTCCAGAATTTGTGAGGAAAAGGTTTGGCTCTTCCTGCTTTTTCTAATGCCATCCCAAACAGCTGCAGGGGTTGGGTCACTCCAGCAGTGCACGGAGACCCAGCTGGACGGTGTGTCCTGCTCCTGCCAAATCCACCTGAGGCCTTTCTCCTCCATTGTCCTCCAGAGTCCAGTGAGGGGAATCCTTGTGTTGGCATTGCCCACCACTGTGCCAGCAGTACCACTGAAAAGCAGGAGTTTTGGGTTGTAAAAGCCAGCCTGGGAATTATGGCCTTGCTTCAGAATGTCCCTAAAGCTGACAGAAGTGCTCCTGATTGCAGTGGGAGGGCTGCTGATACCACACGCTGTTTGCATTTACCCCCGGCGTGTCTAAGGCTTGTGCTCTCCTGGGAAGTTCCTTCTGATCACTGAAAAGCCACAAAATGTTTTTTTGGAAAGAAAAATTTCATGTTCTTTTACTCAAGTTGTAGTTTGTTATAAATAAGCCCATAGAAAATCCTGTTAAAAATTAATTGCATTCTATATTTTTATCTCTTTCTCTCTAAAGTATACTTGTGTGTATTAAAAAACCAAACCCAACCCCCCAAGCCTACACTTTTTAATGCCAGCCTGTCACATTTTCCACTTGATTGTCCTCCCCTTGTTAAATAGACAGTGAACAAAAGCTTAATATCAAGTTCAGTTGACTGCTTGGACTTAAATTAGCAAAGAGGAGAGAAGAAGTTGTGCTGGGCATTTGTTCTGTGGATGTCCCAGTGACACAGGAGTCATGTGTGTGGGGATGTGCCTCTGCTGGGAGTTTTGATATCCTGTTATCCTGGGGATTTGAGGGGCTTTCTGAACAAGAAGACCTTGAAAGGAAATGAATTCCCTTTTGTCAGGGGAGAACACCAATGAAACAAGATAGTATACAAGATAGTAAACACATTTTTCTTCCTGCCTGCCACACACTGCCATGAAAGACATTAAAAACCACAGTTGTGGGTCTTCTGGTTTTTAATACTTTTCATGAATTGCAAGAAATAAATAATCTGCTGCTTCCTCTGCTTGATACAGTCAATCATTTTAATCCCTATGAAAATGAAAATAGTCGTTTTTTCCAGTAAGAAGGTTTTCTTCCAATACCCTGCTAAATAATTCACAATAATCAGCATTGTAGTCAACGGAGACACCACTTTAAGATCTTCTTCTGTTCTTAAAATGTTGGGTTTTAGTTTTTTATGAAATCAAACACTATGAATAGCAACATGACTGTTTATATTAACAAATTGGGATTAAGGTATTTACTGTGGACTTGCATTAGTACTCAGCTGCTCTAAGGCAATGGCATAGTTTATTCACAATGTCTGGGCAACATGAATGGCTTTGCTGGCCCCTTGAATTGATATTAATATATCCCTTCTGCTAATGGAGTGTAAGAGATGAAGCCCTTAGATGGGGTTGATGGATTTTTCTATGGTATTGCTTTCCTTTTTAATAAATACAGATGTAAAAGAGGCAGGTTTTTAAACAGAGGATGACAATCTGTCCAATGCACAATAAAAATCCTAGACAGAGAAAAGCATGCAGCTACACCTTTGTCCCAGAAGCCCAAATTTTTGGGGTTTATGCCCCACTGAGTTGGGTCAGTAATTTATTCAGCTTCCTGCCCCTCAGCTTGCCCATCCACATCATGATGGTAGGAAACCTTCTGCTCACTTTCTCTTTTTGAAATCTGAAATACCTCTCCTTCTTCACCCTTGTCCCCTCCCTCCCAGTCTCCCAGTTTTTAGGGAGCCTGGAGAACTGTTGTAAGTCAGCCTGGAGCTGCAGTGCCTGTAACTGCATCTGCAGTGTTTAACTGTGATGCTTTCCTGGGGGGAGGTGAATGTGTACACTGGAGGAGAAAGTCCAGACAATAACATAATAAAGGGAAAGCCCACGTAGGTCAGGAATTGGGCCTGGCTAATCAGCCACATTGACTTAATCTTCAGTTTGCAGGATGAGACACAAGCTCAGCTTGTTCAGAAATCCTGAGCCAGGCTCTCAACCTGTGTTCTTTTCAAGGGAATGTTTTAAGAAAAGATTTAACTACACTTAATAGAAAGGCAGTATTTAACTTGTAATAATGTAATATTATATAATTACATTATTATTAATAACATCATTGGAAATTGGCCTAAATTTAAATTCTGGTTGCATTTAAATTCTGTGTGCTGCAGTTTTACAGGATTATTAATTCTCTTAAAACAAGCACTTAATAGCTTTTAACAAAATGCTCTTCACTGTGTGTAGCACAGTAGCACACACTGCTCCAGGTGACCAGAAAATGATGGGGGCAGTGAACCTTAAGGGAGAAAGTGGAGTTCCCTGCTCTGGTCTCAAACAAAAAGGGTCCTGCCCAGAGAGGACTGTGCAATGGGAGCCATAAAGGGTGGGCTGGGCATTGTGGTCCCCCTGCAGCCTGTGATTGATAGGGCTTGTGATCCTGGTGATTGAAGGAGAAAGATCAGGCCTGCTGGGCTTTCCTTGCTCTCTTCCTGTGTTTGTGGATCCTCTGCATCCTGTTGTAAAATATTATGACACCCCCTCCTTTCCTTTTATGTTTTTTGTTTTTTCCCTCCCTTGAAAGCTAATAGGAACTGCTGTCCCTTCACAAGGTGCACTGCACAGCCAGGAGCCTTGTGCTTATCTCAGTCTTTTCAGGAGCCAGACACAACCCTCCAAGAGATTCCAGAATTACTCAAAACTGCCCTTTCTTGGGACCTTTCTTTGTGCACGGGGTGCTGTTGATTCTCTGTTTGTTTGAAATCCATTAGTCATTTCATACCCACCTCTCAGCAGCTGTACCTGGAGGAAAGGTGAGATTTAAAGTTATGCCAGAAAATCAACAAAATTCTTGGGTGACTTTCATTTGGCTACCATTTTATTGTTAAATTAGAACAGTTCTTTTATTTACAGGTATTTTGTTCCTTATCACTGTGTAACAAAGTTTAACTGTTACTGAGCTGTAAACTGAGAGCAACAAGCTGTTTCTTACTTCTGTTTATCACAATATGAGGTTTATCTTGGTCACCAGTTCCTTTAGTTTCAGATGAAGATGTGTCACTAAGTGACAGAAATATTTGTTGTGATTACATTTTCTAAAAGGAGAAACAATCCGATAGTCTGGGTTAGCCAAAACCATCTCAAGTAATTTCGTCTTCTGTTGTAGCCAAGCGGTTTCTCTTTAAATGAAAGTATTTGGGGAGGTAGCAGGTCGCAGTGGTGCTTTCATAACACTGTGGTAAGGTAACCATCGGACCAGCACTACTGAAGTGGAAATGGTCTGTTCCTCAGTGGCATCCAAAATTGGTTTCCAGTGTAGCCATTTGTTCTACAGGAAGGAGAGAACTTCAACATCGCTCTTACAAAGTAGGATCGAACTATGGACTGAAAATGGTCCCAGGAATAGGGAATCTCACCATCCCTGTGTTCTCTTGTCAGGGCCCACACTTTTCTGCCAGCTGTGATCTAAGAATCTGTTTGAGTTCTTTTCATGCTGGATGGCATCACTGATGATCAGGGTTGTTCTTGTTAAACTAAATCAGATTCCATGGCCTTTGGGAGGTTTGTCCAGCTGGATTTGGGGTTGGGGGGTGATGTTGGCAAGGTCCAGCAAACTTTGTGTCTAATGGAAAAGGGGACATTCTCTTTTCTCAGGGGGTTCCATTGCAAAAGTATTAATGGATCAAGAAAAAGAACTGCTTTTTTTAATCTTTCAAATAAACAGATAGAATGATACATGTAAAATTCCAGAAGATACCTAAATAAGGGGTATGTGGAAGCTTCCTCATGAGTGGGGAATGCTAATTAATGTAGGAATCTCCATTTACTTTGAGGCAGCTCTGCCTATAGCAGCTGGACAGGTCAGTGCACACAGCAGCCCAGTTGTTCTTTGCTACAAAATGTTCTCCTACATTGAAGATGAAATGTTTTTGCTCATGTGCATCTGGTATTTGTGACATCCCAAATACAACAGCTGGCATTGGCAAAGGGGGCTGTAAAACCTTGTTTCAGGGACATGCAAGTCCAGGCCAGTTTTCCACGTTCCAATGGGATTTTTTTCATTAAAAATAAGTAGGAAGGATGTCTGGGTTTTTATTGCCCTTTTCTCTTTTCCCCCCTATACTAAGGTGTCTGTTGTAAAATAGATAAAGAAATGTTTTTAGTTGCTCCATTTGCGTGTGTAAACCAAAGCAGCCTATTTAATATGGGATGGAGGCAGCCTGTATTAGTGCAGAATAAATACTTTGTATTTATAAAGTAATCCCAATGTGAAATCATGTTCTTATGTTACTAAGTTAGGCCTGGCTTGTGTGCAAGCCCAGCTGCCCCTGACTCTGCTGCCTGGCCACCTCCCTGGCCAGGAAACAGATGCTGGATTTATTTGCTGCCTTTCCTGCAATGCTTTAACAAATTTAGCTCTGGTGAATAGGAGGAGGCAGCAGCAGGTCCTCTCCATTTCCTGCCCCAGGGCTTTGCTCCTGCTCAAAGGAGTCTTTGTCACTAAATTAACACTTCTGGTGGTGATGCAGACCCAGATGGACAGAGCTGGGCAGGGGGGTTGTGTATTGCACAGATTCGTGTACAGGCTCGTTCCAGGGTTTTTTTCATCAACTTTACAAGTCGTTAGGGAAGATTTTTTGATTTCCTTTTTTCGTATTTTTTTGAGCTATGCCTGCCTGGTCAAGTCTGTTGAAGCTGGAGCTGATTATTCTCACCCTGAACTGTGTTACAGTTAAAGGTATCATCTCAGAGTCAGTGCCTCAAGTCCATACTTGGCTTGTCAGATACAAGTTATTTAGATCCTGTAGAGGGATGAGGGATTTGGGGTATGTAAATAGGTAAGAAACATGCTGCTATAGGAGAAATGTGCTTATTTCTGATAGAGAAAATGGGGGTTTCCACTGTGACTCTGCAGTGGCAATTTATAGAAAATCCTATTTTTACTAAGCTCTGCTGAATAGTCCTTATTTTAAAGCAGTTGTTTTTCATCAGCTAAGCTTTATCCATAACCTTGTACCAGATGCAGTGCTCTTGAGTATAAACCAGTGTATTTCTTTCCAGGCTTCCCTATTTTAGGAAGCAGCCACAAGGGAAGTTGTGGCTTCAAGTCAGTATGGACCACTTCAGGAGTTTATCTGTGGGCAGAGGTCCACCTTACCCAGGCACAGGGTAGACTTGCACTGGTATGAAATGAATGTGGACAATATTATCCCTTTTTGTGATACTTCCTTTTACCCCAGAGCTGCCCCACATTCCCTTGGGAAGCAGATCTCTGCCACTGTTCCCTGGGTTTGGTCAGTGGAGCCAGTGCATGTATTGGGTCCCAATTCTAATTGTCTTTGGGGGCCAATTGATCTATCAATGGTGCAATAAACTCAGATGAGGCTGTTTATCTGAGCCATGTTCAGCTTTCTGATGAAGTTTGTGCAAGGCCTGCACAGGGAAGTCACTTTTCCTGCTCCCTGGTGAGCATGCTTTAGGAGGTGGGGTGCAGTTGTGTGGTGGGCTGATGTTCCAGTGACATTTTAACCTGCAGAGGCAGTTAGTGGTTCAGTGCACTCTCCACTGAGGTCCAGCCCCTCTGTTGCAGGTGGCCCCCGAGGAGTTCAAGACCAGCATCAGCAGAGTGAACGCCTGTCTGAGGAAGAACCTCCCTGTCAACGTGAAGTGGCTGCTCTGTGGCTGCCTGTGCTGCTGCTGCACCCTGGGCTGCAGCCTCTGGCCTGTAGTCTGTCTTAACAAAAGAGTGAGTGCCTGCTTCACCTTCTCATTCTATTGATTTTGCAATTATTAGTATTACTAATAACAGTATAAAATAACTTTTCATAATGCCATCCCGATTTCAAGACCTTTCTTTGGCCTCACTCACATTCAAAAGTTTATTCTGTTTTCCATTCCTTAGAAAACAGGAAAAATGTGTTTGTTAATGAAGTGACACCAAATTACCAGTTGAATTAATAGTTTTAGGAATAGCTCCTTCCACCTCAGTTCAGATAACCTGAATTTCCAGGATATCCAAAGGTATAAGAATTGAATTAAATCAGTGCAGAACTGGACACTGACCTTCCAAGACTGCCAGAACTGAACTGAAAATCACTTCTCCACTTCATACCCCTCCCCCAAATATTTTTTTAAATTAAAAGTAATTTTTTTGTATGCAACAGATACCATAACATTTCAGTGCTGTGCTTCATCTGGCCTGTTTTACTGTGCTTTTTCTACAAAGAACAAGCACAAATTTCTATTTGGGAAGTTTAAATACTTCCCCCCCAACAGAGAATTGACCACGCCTGCAATCAGGTCCAAAGTAATAATTTTGAAAAGCTCTTTAGTAATACCAAGTAAATATGATCTTAATTACCTCTGTGGTTTCCATTTAGATTGGTTTCTCACAGCAGTAAATGTTTAGGAGGTACATAAGTAGGTATATTGTGATGATATTCCTTGCAGTTATGTAGTTTGTAAGACTTGCAGCTGTAAAATCTTATCCTCAAATGCAAATATTATTTAAATGCACTGGGAAAAACCCTCTTACATTTTTAAATTTAATTATAGGAAAAGATCTTAAGTAAAAATCTGTTAAAAATAATCCTTCTGGCTTTTCAGAGTTTCTGATCTTTAATAAAACAATCCACAAGCAAAAACAAGGAATGGGCCTTGCTTTCAAACCACAGGTGCTTTGCCAAATTTTCCAGCTTGCTCAAGAAACAGTTGCATTGACTGGCACTGAGATTTTGGTTAAAAAAATTAAATAAAATGCACTAAAGGTGTAATGTGTGAACTTGCTGACTGCTCATTGCTGAAGCTGTATCACTGCAAAGTCACAGGACTTGTTTTAGCTCACTGGAACTGCCTTTATAAATGTAATTATTGCAGAGGAATGTACCTGAGATATGCAAATGAAGTATTTGCAGTTTGAAAGCCATATTTTACATTCCTGTGCTAGTGAAAATCAAAATAAATGCCCCTGTGTTGTTGTAGTGTTAATGTCATTCTCAAGGCTACAGAAGATATACAAGATATACAAGCAGGAAAACGATGGGGCTTCAGTGGGGGTGTGTCTGATTGTATTTCAGCACCAACAATCACATGGTCGTTCTTAATTTTTTCTTGTTCTGGGTTGAACCCAGAGAGCCCCTGAGCTCCCCCCAGCCCCTTCCTTACACACCCCTGCCCCCTGGAGCAGGATGGGGGAGAGAATCACAAGAGGAAACATAAGGAAAACGTAGGTCTTTGGATAAAGTTTAGTGAGGGAAGGACAAAAAGGGAAGAAAACCCAAGTGATGAAGAGGCAAATCACTCACAGAACCCCAGATGTGCTGAGCTGGAAGGGACCCACAGGGATCATGGAGTCCAACCCTCAGCCCTGCACAGGCCCAGCCCCAAGCTGGGAAAGAGCAGCCCCCAGATTTCCTGCTGAGCATGGTGTTCCACGGCTGGAATATCCTCTGGGCAGTGTTCTGCAATAGCCACATCACTGCTGGGGGATCAGCACTGTTCCAGTCCTGCAACCTGCTGGGAACAACATCCCCCAGCAACAAAGGGAGAGAGATCCAAGGGCTGCAGTGTGACACTGGGACAGCTGGCACGGCAAACAACACATCCTTCTAAATTCCAAGGGTACTTTGTGTGGAGAAGCTCCCAAAGCAGGGGTGGATTCCCCACCATGGAGGCTTTGCCTCAGATAGCTTTGTATCTTTTTCCAGTGCGATGCTGCAGCTCACCAGCCATTATTACCTTTAGCAAAGGAATTGGTGATGGAGTTCTGTGCACACCTTGCAGGGTCACCACAGTGGTCTTTTTGTGACCTTAAAAATCTCTGAAACTCCAAAAATCAGCTCCTCTCTCACAGCTGTGGAAAGAGCAGAACATGAGGGTCCCACTTGGGTAGCCAAGAGTTGAAAATACAAGCAGGGTTTGTTGTGAGCTGAAGTTCTGTGGTGGGGAGAGTTTTTCAGGGTTCAGATCGCAATTGCAGGAGCAAAATCTGGGAATTACCGGTGTGTAAATGATGTGTGGGCAGTGGAAATTCCATGTATGGAAATGTGTTGTCAGGAGAACACCTACAGTGAGTGCAGTGTTTTGCCAAGGGAATGAGGGAGATTTGGTTTTGTTGGCTTGCCTGTGGTAGGGAAAAGTACTAAATTCAAAGGGTCTCTTCCTATCTGTGTGAATTCTGGGAGATTTGCAGTCCTACGTTAACAATAAACCCATGGGTGTTTCCTTTTTTGAAGAAAGTAGGAGTGGAGAGTCAAAGTGGTGGGATTTCCATTGATAATTTCTCTTTTGCTTGGTTCTACTTATCTAAAACTAACTTCTTATAAATTAGTCTTAGCCAGAAATGTCATAGTGAGATTCTTTTGAATGGCTACTGAATCATTTATAATACAGTTTTGACTCTACTTTTCAGACTAGAAGATCAATTCAGAAGTTATTAGAATGGGAAAATAACAGACTATATCATAAGGTAAGAAAAGTCAGAGTGCTTGTTTTTTTTCAGCTTTAAGAATATTGGCTTGAAGGAATTTTACATGTTATAATTCTTCTAATAATATTACAATAATATTGTTCTTATAATACTTTGTACTGATCCTCAAGTGTTCTAGATGTTAATAATTCAGTATTGCTAATGCATGTGGCATTTACTCACCCAAGCAAGGCTGTGTTATGTGGTATGTTAATCCCTTGTTAATTATTTTCTTAGCTTGGTTTGCACTGGAAGCTGAGTAAAAGGAAATGTGAAACTAGCAATATGATGGAATATGTAAGTATTCCTTCTGTTCCTAATTTGCTCTTCCCCATAACTGCGATTTCATAGAGAGAACCCTGAACTTGCCAGAGTGACCCTGTGCAGAAAGGTCCCTCAGACAAACAGGGAGTTGGCTTTGACACACACCCAGAAAGACCACTCTTAACAACAGCTGCAGCCAGGGCACATACTGGGACTCAGACATTGTCACCACAAACGTGTTTCTGCTTCCTGACAATTCTGTTTGCAGGGCAGATACACACTTGTTTTGGTCTGTACCTGGGAATGGGGAAGACCCACTGGCACTTCATGCCTTGGTGTGATTCCCACCCCAGCACCAGTCCCTAGTTCTTTAACACATACCCCCCTTTTCCAGTGGTATCCACAATTACTTTGATTCAAATAATTTGTGCAGAAATATTGCATTTTTGTAGTGGTTGGTTGGTTGGTTGGTTGGGGTTTTTTTAATGGGTCTTTTCCTTTTTCCTTTTTCTTTCTTTGCCAGCTCTAAATTTCATAAAGTTTTAAGCGAGATGGGCCTTTCAGGAAAGCAGAACTCAGACTATTTCTGTGATCCTGCTGCTCCCCCATCCACTTTAACACAGAGCTGTGGAGTTGGGGTAGCCTTTAAGGGAAAAGATAGTCCTCCCAGAAAATTCAGGCACCCAGAATCCCTCTTATTTCCAAATGACTGGAATCTCTGCTTTGCTCCCCTGGGGAACATTCCCTCCTTACAGACTGTCTCAGATATGTTTAGTCTTATGAACTAGAAAATGCTGCATGGAAATTGTGCTGGAGGTTTGAACTTCTTGGTTACTGTGTTCTGTTCTTGTCTTTTTCCCCTTCTTCAACAGGTAATATTAATAGAGTTCTTACCAAAATATCCCATATTTCGACCTGACTGAGGAACAACATTGGTCTTTTATGTTACCTGTCATTTTCTACCCTTAGTGCCTTGTAGATGATTTTGGAAAGAAGATGGTCTACTTTGCTGTGACTTAAAATGTTCTTCAGTAGAATATCTTCCTCGCTGTTACTTTCTTTTGTTAAGAAGAGAACAATTTGCACATTTTTTATGTTAAACGAGGCTTCTATGTTGCACTCTGAATTTTTAACATAGTAACTGATAGAGTTGCCACTAGGGATCTGACATCAGTGCTGCTTCAACTTGTTCTGAGCATGCTGCCTTATTAATTTCTCAATTATTTGCTGTCCTCAAAACGTGCATCCTAAGGCTGTGTCATCCTCTATTCCATCCTAAATGTCTCAATCCTAGAACCCCTCAGTAGGAATGTCCAGGTAATTGTCTCGTAGTGATGATTTAGTATAACCTGCTTGCATAGGACTTGCAATCAACAGCACTGGGTTTGTCCTGCACTTTGCAAAATCATCATTGACATTAGTTTACCCACTCTGGATTTGTAAATATTGACTCTTTGCATAATGTCAAGTGTGGTATGCCAAGGTTTACAGAATGTATTATAGCTCTTACTCTCTTGCCAACAGTCCCCCAGTTCCATTTGCTCATGTCCCTTGGATTGTACAGACCCACCCACACGTGGTTTTATGGGGAAGCCATGAGGAGTTTGTACGTACTCTCAGATGTGTAGGGCTCAGTTGCACTTTGTTTAGTAAATGGATGAAAAATGCAGAGCATTCCTGTCTGTCTTTTTATTTTAAAATAGCATTTCAGGTGGTGTTTGCAGCACCTGAAATAGGAAGCTGAAATCTGTTCACCTCTGAAAAAGCTGCATTTGTGGAGTAAGTGGCAGCTGCTCTTAACAAAAAATACCCTAAAGTCTCATTTTGAGTTAGGAATATTTGAATGTCAGGTTTTGTTTTGAAGTAAGGGAAAAAAAGTCTCATAATTGGAGATCTTTACTAAGGAGAAAAATTCGGAAGAGCCAAATCAAAGCTGAAGTAACACCTTTGTTACTGTAGTGTGATTATGCTTCAGCATTTTAAGAGTTAAGTGACATGACATCCTTTCCAGTGGAAATGAATTTTATCTAAATCAGTGGCATTTCCAAACACGCTGAGGGAGGAAGTGGAGCAGTGGAAAGGGCTCCTGCGTATGTTTTGGCAGTCAGGCAGTGTCTGGACAGCCACAATGCCTTGTGGAATTCAGTATTATTTCGGATACTTCCCTTTTTGCCTGATCTCAGGAAGGGAAGTGATTGTAGAAGAACTTCCTGTAATGACTGACCTAGGCAAGACCACTCAATAATAGAAAGCAAATGCAAATTGGTGCGAATTTTCTCCCTTTCCTAATTACAAATAATGAAAACCAGCAGACGGCCAAGTATCTGCAAGTTGGGATTAATGTTATCATCAGTGTGCAGGCATTTCTTTGCAGCAACTTGAATCCCTGCAACATCATCCCAAGTTGCTTTTTAGTGTCGGAGTGACTTGGGATTTCCTCTGAATGTATTTGCATCCTTTCAGTTTGCAATATGGTATTAAAACACGGTATTTGTAGGACCATTGCATTCTAATACGTGTAGTAGGTCAGATTTCTTGTCCACAGTGTTTACAGAAGGCCAGTTTTATGCAAAGTTTGTGCTATTCCTCCTGCACAGCTGAGGAGGGTCAGAGTCTGGGATCTGCACACTTCATGCAGGAGCTTCGTTTGAGTGGTAGATTGGTGACAACTGAGTGTGTAATTGCATTTGTAACATGAATAAAAACCTCTTGTGTAGTTTGAATTTAATGCCAGCTACACCTTGCAACTTGCATTTCCATCACAGAACCAAGCAAAGTATTGTCTCCCAATTTATTTTTTTTTTTGAATGAGTGTTAACTGGAAGCAGAGAAAATAATGGCAGAAAAACACAGGGTAAACCGAAACTGAAATAGCACACCCAGTTCTCTGGATTTCCCTGAGTTTCTGGAGAAAATGAATGGAGCTTGGCTTAATTAACAGAACAATGGAAGTTTCTTATTGTTGTGCCAGAACTTTGTCAATGATTTTTGGGTTTTGTGTGAGAAACTCAAGAAATCTCAGCAGGTTCTTATTTTCTTCTTTATGTACCTGTATTTTCCAAACATACTTTTCCATTTGAGAACAGGCACTTTCCGTGGATTCCCAGAATAGTTTGGGTTGGAAGGGACCCTAAGGCTCCTCCAGTCCCACCCCTGCCATGGGCAGGGACACCTTCCAGGCTGCTCAGAGCTCCATTCAACTTGGCCTTGAGCACTTCAGCACATTAAAGTTTACATTTTAACTATGTAAATTCTGTACATTTTACTTTGTCCTTAATTATTAATTGTGCACTCTCCAAACCATGAATGGGCCTCCCCTTTTGTGTTTTAATAGACATTGAACTATGTGGCCATAAAGAAACTAGTAAAGAACAAGAGCCAAAACTGCCATTTCCATTAAGTTCCATGTTTAATAAGTAGATGAATTTACATTAAAATGCAAAGCCAGCAGCGGTTATTTTAGTTGCATCTGAAAGATCCACAGCTCACTGAAGGGTGAGGGCAGCTCTGCGTGCTGCTGTGAGCTCTCTACACAGGTTCTGTTTTACCTGGGCTCTCCTTTGCTTTAATATAAAAATATCCCCAGGGAATTCTGTCTCATGAGACTGAAAATGTCATTTCTGACAATAAAGCCATCAGCATGAATTGGTAAACCTGCTTAGGGAGGATGTTTTTTCAGCTGGAAAAAGAATCTGTAGCAACATAACAGAGATTCATGTCAGCAAAGTGAGTGGAAGTGGTAAAGGAAGTGCCTTGGCTGGTTCCAACAGCAGAGTGAGGAGAGGAGGGAACTGGTACCTCAGGAGGGTGAGTTTGCAGCAGACTTTTAAAAGCAGCTACTGTCTACCAAATCAGTGTTTAATTTTTCATATAAACATGTTGACACTAACTTTTCTTTCTAGTTTTTATCCAGGAAATATTTGGGTTTGTATCCAGTGAGTTCTGTATCTAAGCAGTACTGGAGGAGTCAGGAACACTGGCAGAGCTCTTACTGCTGATCCCCCACCTATGCCTGGGAAGGTGTTTTACCACAGGAGGAACATAAAAACTGTCCAAGACATGCACAGACAAGCCTGGGAAGTGTGGATTCAGTTGTAAATGGGTGGCTTTAACAGCAGAAAAAAAATTTTTGCTAAATCTGGTGTGGTTTTGATAAATCCCAAAACAAGTTCCTCTGCTTTCCTTGCTTAGATACAAAACTCCATATGCAAAACCATAAATAGTTGTTTATTATTGTCCCACTATGAGAGTTTACTACATTTCCTTGTCAACATGTTACCATTGGAGCAATAAAATGTCAAGCTATTAACATTCAACATAAATTATTTATCACTTTAGTAAATAATGTTTTGTGATTCTTCTGCCATTCTTTTGTTTTCTGCTTTTGGTGTTCTTACAGTGTTGTAACATACTTGTACTGCTTCAGAAAAGTGGTTTTGTTTAAGATGTATGAAACTGTGTTCTTAACACTTTGATTCTGTTTACAAGTGAACAGCCACTTTTTTAACAGGACCTCACATCTGGAGAGTTTTCTCTCTATTTTTTATTTTAAATGAAAATAAAATTCTAACTGAGCTCGCTTTCTACAATTTACTGCACTGGCTTGTGCCATTGAAAGAAGCTGGAAGTCAGACATGCTTCATCACTTTGAGACATTTTTCTTTAATTAAATTTAAAGATGAAAACCTCAAATAGTGCAATGTCTTTATGGGAAAGAAATAATAAGAATGTTTTGTGTCTCTCCCTGTAGCAGAGTGTAAGTGGGAGGGCTCGCTTAAAGAACAACATCTGGAAAGCTTAGGGGGGATTTCCAAAGAAGAAAATGCAGAATGATCATCTCATCTGGCTTTCCAGATGATCCACCTTCCACCCAGGGCAGAGGTGGAGTCCCCATCAGGGGATGGATGTGGCACCTGGGGTGTGGCACCACGGTGACCACGGAGGTGATGCCGGTTGGACTGGGTGGTCTGAAAGGCCTTTTCCAGCCTTAACAATT
>JAWWLV010000158.1:18067921-18094527 GCA_035041135.1 Platyrinchus mystaceus | reverse complement strand
TGTGGCACCACGGTGACCACGGAGGTGATGCCGGTTGGACTGGGTGGTCTGAAAGGCCTTTTCCAGCCTTAACAATTCCATGATTTGGTTGGTGGGTTTACAGGCCCTCTGTTGGAAGAACTTCTTGAAGGAACCCCTTCCTGCAGCATTGCTCTCCAGAAAGCTGGGGGTTTGTCCTGTGCTGCCTTTGGAGCTCTGAAAGCGGGACTTACAGTCAAAGCCTTTGGCTCATCCCTGAGGGATCCTCATTCCTGCAAGCAGCACGTGCAGTGCTTTTGTTGGAAGTTGCTGGGCTGTTTGAGCATGGAACTGATCCTCAGTGTTGTCTGGGAAATGTAGGGAATGATACTGTGGGGTTTGGCCAGAGCAGGGACGTGGGGCTGAGTCAGGGAGTTCACTCTCTCATGGGGTTTATGAGGTGTAATTGCCCAGACTGGCAGCAAAGGTCCCTTCTAGGAATATTTGGGATTTGGCCATGACTTCTCCTGGAAGGCAGTTTTAGGGCTTCCTGTAATGTCTGTGCCAGTGTATTTGTAATGGTGTATGTCTGTCCTCGGTTCAGTTGACCTTACAGAGACTTAAACCCTTCATTTCTTGGACAAAATTAAATGTTAGTCTCCTCTCAAAAGCAAAGTTCTCTGTTCCTGGTCATCCCGATTGTATTTATTTGTTTGAATTAATTTTCCTTGGGTGGGGATGACCAGAAACAATGGGATATTCGAGATAGTGGCTCATGGCTGAGGCACCAGGGATTTCAGTGTTGAGAGTTCCCTCTCTTCTGTGAACAGAATATAATCCATTACATTGAAAGGATCACATCTGTCCCCTTAATGGCTGTATTGTATTTCCATGATTCTGTTCCATGATAAATTTGGGACTTTTTGGTCACTTGTAGTTCATAGGAGCTCCCAACACTCTTATTCATTACCAATCCCACCTCGCCAGACTCAGCACCTGACACTTTGTACTGGTGAATTCCTCAATACTTCCATGACAGGGGTCCTTGTGGAGGTGCTCCCATTCCTGCTGTAAGAAGCCTTTATCATTGACTGATTCATCTAAAAAGTTAACAAAAATGATTTTACTAAAAACATTAGTTCTAAGATTAATGCCTGAATTTTTCTCATCATTTTCCAAAAGCCCTTTTGCTCAGCCCCTGATTAAATGTTTCTGTTATTTCTCCATACGACCGAATCCATCATTTCCTTGTTGAGGTTTATCTGGTAGATCCAACCTACCTGGACTTGGTTGATTTACAGCTGTTTGTTTTCTAAACTGCTGAATTCTGTGCATTTTCTGTAATTGCTGGATCTGTTTAGATAATTGTACTTTTAATATACTCACGTTTTATCTCATTCTTTTTGTAAACCATATGACCCATAGTAGCCTTTTTTGAGCAGTACATTAAAGTTTCTGCAGGAAATAGATTTATATTTCTATGTTCAGTGATAACAAATATAACCTGAGATTTCAACTACGAAAAAACCACTTTTTAAGAACACTTTGAGTCATGTGGGATACCCACCATTATAATAAAATTGGGAAGAGGAATTACAGTAGCTCTCAGACAAAGAAGAATTTAAAATTAAAAGGCAAATACTAATCAAAAGGTAATGGCTGATCTGTATTTAATGTAAATTATGTGACGTGCAAGTCTGAGTGAGGAATTGAAAACTACTGGTTCTCCAGGCAGTATCTATAGGGATCTCCTTGGACTTTTTGACAGTGAAGTGTCTGAATAGAGCAACAAGAATCAAAAGGAATTCTGGTTTTGAAAATGGAAAATAATTATGTTAATGGAAAACAATGTTGGGCACTGCTGAGGTTTACAGAACGAGCAGCACTTTTCCCCCTCTGTGGAGTTAACCTGGAGCCGTGGGTACAGCCAGGGATCTGTCAACTCCCACGGACTGCGGGGGTCCTGGGGATGTCCAGTTCCTATTCCAGTTCCTACGGGAGCATCCCAGCATTCCCACCTGCAGGAGGAACGGAGCAGAGCCACACTGGGACCACAGGGAGGAGAGACACTCCTGAAGTAACTAATAGGTAATTTTTGTTACTGTTCAGTGCCTTGCTTTAGGATTCTGTGGAATTGTCATCATGAGAGTGCTGGAAATCCCCTTGCTGCGCGTCCAGGGGGATGGAGTTGGGAGCTTGACACTCGGACAGGGTGGGACCAACTGGTGCAGCTGCTCCAGAGCAGAAGCGAGGATGGCTTCGAGGTCCAGAATGAGCAGCAGGCGCTGCCTGCGCTGCCTCCCGGGGATGTGAAGTGTGGAATTCCCTGCGGAGCTGCAGAGCCAGGACTGGGGGGGGGTCAACCCCGCCCAGACAGTACTGAATCTGCCACGGCTGCACCGACAGAACAGCCCCTGGCGCTCGGGAAGTGGCACTGACAGCAGCGTCGTTCGCCCCCATCACTTTCCAACGCCTCTTCGGGAATTGTGCTGGACTCCTTCCGCCCTTCAGGGGGCTCCGCGCGGGAGGAGCCACAGCGGCTGTTCGGGCTCTGCTCTGCGCGCTGAGCTCCTTTCCGTGGCCGAGACTGTGCGGAGCCTCATCCCTTCGAGCCTGGCGGTGGGAGGCTGAGAGACTGAATGGCTGCAATTGTGGAGAAATCCCACCGTGTCCCACGGGACAGGGAGCGCGCTCCCGCCATTGCCGCGAGCTACCGCGCATGCGCCTGAGCCCGGGGCGGGCGGCGCTGGGACCCCGCGGGGCAGTGCGGGCGGCACTAGGACCCGGCAGGGCGGCTCTGGGATAAGCGGGGCAGTGCAGGCGGGCGGCACTAGGACCCTGCCGAGCTGCCGGGCGGCACCAGGGCCCGGCTGTGCGGGCGGGCGGCACTAGGGCCGTGCGGAACCCCGCGGGCGGCACTAGGACCCCGCGGCGCTGCCGGGCGGTGCTCGGCCCCAGCGCGCCCCCGCGGGGGTCCCGCCGCCCCTCCCGCCGCAGCAGCAGCGATGGCGGCGCCGTAGCGCGGCCGCCGATCCCCCTCCCGAGCGCCGCGCCCGGGCCCGGCGGGAGCCGAGCGGGGTCGCCGCCGCTCCTCCTCCTCCTCCCGCCGCTCCCCTCAGCCCCGCGGCCGCCATGGCCACCGAGCTGGAGCCGCCGGCCGCCGGCGCCGTGTCGGGCGCGGCGCCGCTGGAGGCGGAGGAGGACGAGGAGCACTGGCTGTACGGGGGTAGGTACCGCGGGGCCCGGCCGGCGGCGGGCCCGGCCCCGCCTCAGGGCCGCCCTCGCCCGCGGGGGCCATGCGGGGCCGGGGGAGGCACCGGGGGCGGCCCCGCGGCGTGCGGGGGGGAGGGAGCGGCATCGGCCCCCTGTGCCCATCACAGGGACCGCCGTCCCCTCATAGGGACCGCCATCCCCCCAGTCCCCTCGCAGACACTGCCATGCCCACGCCGGGCCCCTCAGGGACCGCTATTCCCCTCACAGAGCGGCGGTGTGTTATTGTCCTTTTATCACCATCACTGGTGCAGGGAGGTTAACGAGGTGCTTTTGTTGGAGTTTCAGTTCCCTAATCGCCCAAACCTTGTGGCCTAACGGGGCTGGGGTGTGTCCAGGACAAACCATAGGACTTTACTGAAACCCTATTGTCCTCCCCTCGGGCTTTCCACATGAATGCTTTTGTGTTTCTTCTTCCCTGGCACATTAAAATTCTATATAAAGACCTTCATAGGTTCCCGTGTGATGTTTGTCTCTAGTCTCTGAGACTTTAGATGTATATTTTGAATTTTGTTTTGTGTCAGTGGCTGAGGCATCACCTCTGCAGATGGGTGTTGCTAGTTGGGTTGGGTTTAATTTAAGTTGCTCCATTTCTAGATGAACTTTGTTGGAAAGAGAGTGTTGGAGTTTATGGTGCCTTGGCACCAGGAGGTATTTCTGTGCCTGTGATGCCTTTTGTGCTTAAATTTACCTTTTTTATTCTTTCACTTGAATAATTTCTTTGCTCTTGCTGTTGTTTTTGCAGATGACACCACTGGTAAGCAAGAAGATGGACCAATTTCTGGGTGAGTGCAGAGGCTGTTTATTCACTCTAACAGTACATGCTACACAGAAGATAAAGCCTTGTCCAGCTGAGCTGCATGAGTGCTTTGGACCAGTGCTGTCGCCAGGAAAAGCAGCCTGTCCTTTCCCCATCCCATGGGACCATCCCCAGCCACCATGCTGGGCTGGCACACATTTATGGATGTGGAAGGTGGACTGGCTCAGTCAACTGGTTTGATTTAAAACAAACTTTTAGCCTTTTTTTACTCTCACCAATTAGTTTTAAATCAGATCTGTTTTCCAGTTTAATTCCCTGGGAAAAATGATGCCTTGAGGACTGGCCTTTGTGCTGGCCTGGCGTTGGTGAAACTGTGGCCTGTGCTTTAGCCTGGAAAAGGTAAAACATCTTGGGTTAAAATCTTGACATGATCAAATCAGCACATTCTGTGAGGTCTCTGAAGCGTGTGGTTTGGGTAAGACTTGGAGATAAAATCAATAATCAGTTTGGGTTTCTCTGTGTGGAAAGTATTGTCTGTCCTGGGCGATAATTCCTCTCTATTTGCAGCTGTGTTTTGTTGAGCTTTCTCTCAGCACAGTGTTATTTGTTTGTCATTTTAAAATGGAGCATTTTCCGAAGGCTTGATCTTCACTGGACTTCTGTGTGCTCAGCACCTTCCAAAGTTCAGTCTAATGTTCATTGTCATCATGGATTCAGTGTCTGGAAGTTCTGGGTTTGTTATGGATGTTGTCCTACTTGTGTGCTTAAGGAATATGAAAACTTGTGCAAATAAACAAGTGCTAAAAAACTCAGTAAATTGTTACCTAAAATCATCAAATGAGCTTTGTGAGAAAAAAACAGCTTTTAGACAGAAATTAACTGCTGATTTGCATAAATCTATTGTTCCATGTCATGTTCATCTGAATGGAATTTTACTTCACAAGCAGGATCAGAAATCTGAATTTCCAGCAACTGTCTTCAATAACTGCAAGACGCAGGAAGGAAAAGCACTAGTGCTCGTGTTAGCTCTCCTTTTTTTTTCTTGTCCTCTTTTTGGTGGTTTTTTTTTTTCCCCATTTCTTTGTTGCACAATGAGAATCTCCCTAACTGAAGAGCTGGGGGGTGTTTTAAGAAAAATGACTCTTTGTTTGCTCTGTTGTGAACGGCTGCAGCTCCAGGGATGCTCTGCTGGTTTGTCTGGAGCGATTGTCCCCAGCCATGGTTCAGTGTAGTCTAGGCTGCAGTATCCATTAACATTCCCAAGCCTAAGGGATGCTCTTACAGCAGCAGTGCCCAGGATGGTGTTGGCATCCTGGGGTAGTGAAATGGCCATGAGGTTTTTCTGGGTGCAGGTGATGCTGGGGACCTGCCAGGTGGTTCATTCTGGGAAGCAAACAGGTTAGGGAAAGGCTGCTGGGGAGCAAATGTCTCTCTGAACTCCAGTTCATAAATTTTAATGCACACCCACAGATCCCTCGTGTGACTCGAAGCTGAAGGTAATACTTGTCACTCTTCCTGAAATCAGGAATCACAGTCATCTCAGATTCTTAAGGAAATTCAGGGGTTGAGGTCAATGTTAGGAGTTGGTTGGATTGGGAAAAAGGTTTTGGATCCATCAGAGATTTTCTCCCATGGTCCATCCTTTGGTCCTCATGTCCCAGCCTGTGTCTGCAGTGTGGAAACACTTGGAGGCTCATTTTCCGCCTGACACCTTGGCTGCTTTCTATACCTGGAAATGTCTGCAGGTGTCACATCAGGAACGTGGTGACCATGGGACCTTCCCTGGTCAGCTGCAAAGCCTTCAGCCCTTCTTTTTGATCTTGGCTTGATTAATTCCTTTTTAAGTGGGGCTCTTCCACTATGGGGCTTCACTTACTGCTCAAATTGTTTGTTTGTTCTTTGTTTTATGCTCAGTAACTCGTGAATTGTGTTACTTTGGCTTGTTTGGTGTCTCCTTTCCTGCCACTCTGTGGCTTTAATGTGAGCAGTGTTTGAATTCTGTGTTTATTTTTGAAAACAATCTTTGTGTTTGTTGTCTGACATGGGATTTTAAATAGCAACATCTCCACAAAGCTGTTATGGAGAATTGGGTTTTCTGGGCTATTCTAATTGTCTCTCTTGACAAGTCAGAATTGTTATGAAGTTCTACCAGGTTTTATCAATGACATTAGAGACAAATGACCTGTTTCTGTATTTTAATTCTGTGACACTTGGCTTACTCTTTTCTAGCATGTGTGCACCAATTTGACATTCCTGCTTGGCCAATGCAGTAAATAATGTTAATATTTGCACAAACTCTTTATTTGGAGGTAAATGCAAACCTGACCATTGTTGCATTAGGACTGATTTGTAATGAGTGAGAAGATTGGGTGGATAATTATTTTCTTTTCTTCTTGGAATTTTAACTTCTTATTACTGTAAAGTATTTGCAGAAACACTAAAATCACTTTTTCCTCAATTTTTGGGGACAGATGCCCTTGCTGTGTACTATTTTTGTAATTATGAGATCCCTAAGGATGAGAGGAAATTTTGCCTCTTATGGTCTTATTCTTATCAGTTGTGATTGTGCCAGAGCAAAGCTGGAAGCTGTTCTAGCTACCACTTACACATTAGCTATGGAGTGCTGTCAGGTGCTCTCTGGAGGTGTGAAAATTATTCTTTCCAGCAAAAGCAAATGCAAAGCAAGGCAGGAGGATGGAATTTTTGCCATGTAGTTGAGCTGAGTGCCAGCAGAACAAACCCAGGACATGAATAAGGCGTTACATGAAAGTCACCTGGATGAGGGTTTAGAACTGTTTGTAGATGAACCTCCAGGCTGGGCTTGTCCACCTGCTGTCATGGTCACTTTGTTTTGTGTGTTCCCAGACATGCAGAATCTGCTCATCCTCTGCAGGATGCTGCCCAGGAGAGCCGGCCTGTCAACAGCGAGGACCGGGAGATGTCCCAGCACGTACGTGTCCCCTGCCCGTGCTGCACAGGGTGGGGCTGTGCTGCTCCACACTCCTGGAAAAACAGATGAGCTGTAAAGATCCTGGGACTGCCTGATGCCTTATCCTTGTCGTGTCAGGATGCACTGACAGCCATTCCCAGTGCCAGCTACAGCAACAGGCTTCTCTTGTCAGCCTGCCTTGGGTAGTGTGGAGGGACCCTGGCGTAAGCTCTGCTTGTGCCCACCCAGGAGGCACATGAGGGGCTCTGGTGCTGCAGTCTGGCAGGAAAAACAGAACACGATGTTACCTCCAGCTCAGTATTCAGTGTGACTTCTCAAGGGCCAGTAAGATCTGGGAAACACTGGGATAGAAAGCCCAAAGTGCTGGGAGTCAGTTTTGATTCAGGCTCAGACCTCTTAGAATGCAATCCAGTGGCTTGGTGCTTAAAGAAGAGGAGGAGGAGGGTTGTTTCTCCCCTCCCTTCTCTCCTGGTCTCTGATGGGTTTATTTTCTGCCACTGTGGCACATCAAGAGGGCTCACAGAGGGTTTGTGTGCCATGGAAAAGGAGGGAGGGAAGGAACACCGTCCTCATGCCCTTTTGTAGCGTGATGCGTTACTTCAGCTCCTGCATCTCACAGAGCTGCTCTGCTGGATGTCTGGAAAACTTCCTTGCCTATTCCTTCACTTTTGTGCCCCAGCACTGGGGCTGCACTGGGGTCAAAGCAGCTGTAAAGTGAAGGGACTTGGGGACTGACTGTGCTAAATCAGCCAAGCCAAACTGCTCAGCAGCTTCCTACCACAGACATTGTGAGAGAATATTTGCCTGAGGGTTCTTTGGGGAAGCCTGGTGAATGTATTTTGGGGGGGTTTATTTGTGGTCATGGACTTTGACCGTGGACCTGTGAGGGAGATGTCAGAAAAGCCCTATCCCTTTCAAAAAGAGCAGGGCAGAGGAGCTGAGGGACGTGGTGACATTCTTAGACCTGAGCTAAACCTTCCCTGCATTCAGAAATGTGACCCTGCATGAGAACTGGGGCAATGCCTGCAAAGGACACTGGGGTTTCTCTGTCCATTGGTGTTGAAGGCTGTTCAGGAAGCTTTCCAGGATGTGGCTGAGTGTCCTGGGGCACTGTCACTGGTGTGCATCCCTGAGCTCCTGTGTGGTCACACTGTTCCAGGCCCTGCCCAGTGGCGAGGATGATGAAGATGACAGCGACAGCGACAGTGATGATGATGATGTCAAAGTGACCATTGGCAACATCAAAACGGGAGCACCCTCCTACATGTGGGTATTGCTGCTCAGGTGGGGATTCTGGGGCTGAGGTGGCTCCAGCATGCTGGGATTGAACTGGGGTGGAGATGAGAGCTGCTCTGTCTCCTGGGAGACATGGCAGTAATGGCCAGAACACTGGAATGGAATTGGGAGCTGATGGGCAGCTCTGTCCTGCAATGCTCGTTGAAGAATCCATCTGTAAAATAGGAATGGTAATTCGTGGGTCTGCTGCTGGAAAATTAACCTACTAATTACTGTGCTTTGTGGAGAAGAATCAAAGGTGGGAAGTCACACTTAACTCATCTGTGAAAACTTCCAGAACCCAAATCTCTGTTGCTGAGAATTTGCATAAAGCTGTGGATTTACTAATTCCCAGCTGCCATGATTTTTCATGGCACAGAAATGGTGAGGCTGGATTTGAGAACAAGGAGATGGAATTTTTAAAACTTGCCTAATGTGAATCGAACAAAAATAATAAGACAGCACTCTTGCCTGCTGCTCACAGCCTTCCTCTCAGGGGAATGACTTATCTGTGCTTTGCTGCATATTCCAATTCTTCCACTTTATGGATAATTTCCTTCTCTTGTTGTAGAGGTGGTTTCACTCTGATGGATGAGTCTGAATAGCAAACCCAGGTGAACTGAAGCGTCTTCTGAAGGGTGTCAGGGCTTGAGTGTATTTTGCATGTGAATCTTCAGCCGAGTCATTTGTTCAAATGCCAACCTAGTGATTCTTTTCCAATAGGGGAACTCCTATGAACCTAAACTTAAAAACGGGTAGAGGCTATGGAGCATCTGCTTCAGGTACTGCTGTTGTTTTTATCCTTCACCTTTTGCAACATGTCACTCCCCTGGCACTGATAGCTGCAGCAGCTGCACAGTTTTTTTCTGTTTGGAAGGATATAGGATTAGTGCATCTTATGTAAACCAGGAATACTGCCTTTCCTAAAGATAAGTGCTCCTAGGACAGTCTGAGGGTCTTTAATTGGAGGGATTTAATTACCCATCACTGAACAAGGTGATTATAATTCTGTTCAAACTATAAAAAAATACGTTATTACTTGATAGTAGAAAACCCTGAATATTTCTAAACTGTACTGCGGCACTGCTTGCCTGGAGAAGGACTGTAACTGTGGTCATTGTGCTGAGCTGCTTGCAGTGTGGGATACCCAAAGAAACAACTCTGGCCTCGAGTATCAGCTCTGCAGGTTTCTGCTGATGAAATATCCCCTTTCAGTTTAGTTTCTGTTGTATGTTGAGACTTGGATTCTGACCTTCCACATATGTGAGACTGTCCTTTCGTGGGCTTCATCTACTTCCTTCCCTTAATTTTTTTAATCCAAATGAATTTTCTTCTGAGTGAGAAAATAAGAAAAATTCTCCTTGAAGATTCTGTATCAGATTTTTGCTGACTCCCATTAGTCCACAGTCAGTAACAACAAAAATATTAATATTTTGCCTGTGGAGAAAATAATTTTAATTCATTTTCCTTTGGGGTACATTTCATGCATGTTCTAATGGCTTACTCTGTCTGTAGTGCCCATCTGGGTTGAATTTGCTTCTCTGCTGTTCAGCTGCAAGTGCTGCACACCCTGGCTGTTTGTTTGTGGAGTGACTGAAGCATATTTATTAAAAAGTTGACTGTGGTTACCTACGTGCTGCAAAGCCAGGGATTAATTCACAGCAGCTCTTTGGTTTTGACTGGAATAATTTGCTCAGCAAATGAGAGGATTAAAGGCATTGCATTAAAAGTAGTAACAGTTTCTCTCTCTCCAAAGCCAAGTTGCAGCCCAAAGGTATTGACTTGGATGCCGCAGGGAATATAAATGGATTGCCTGTTATAGAAGTGGATTTGGATTCATTTGAAGACAAGCCATGGAGGAAACCAGGTGGGGCCTCACAGTTGCTTGTGGTAAATATTTTCTGCAGTTTTTGTTGTCTCTCTTTAATTTCACATGTCATTTCTGTCCATTTGTTGTTGCCAGGGAACAGGCCAGCTGGAACAATGAGTGTTGCTCAGCCTCTGATGCCTGTCTAGACAATCAATGGCATTTACTGATTGAACAAGCCATGCTCTCTCTAAAATTGGGTTGCATTTATTCTAGTAATTTAGCTAAAGGGAACAGCTGTTTTTTTAATGATCTGTTTTATTAATTCCCTAGTTCCAGAAAATATTGCACTGATACCAATCCAGTAATGTTTGTTGGCCTTAAAGGCAGCTGAGGAGGATCAGGATTTGGGTGTTGATTTGTGCTCTCCCCTTTCTGTGCAGCAGTTTGTTCTGTCTCCCAGAACAAGCCCAGAGTTGTCCCCATGTCTACTCATTTGGGTCCTGGGGCTGCCCACACCCACTGGTGTGAGGGAGATTCCCACTCTTGCAGGACGGCTGTAGGATGCCACAAATTAACTGCTGCTTTTCATCTGATACAAAAAGAATTGAAGGGACAAGAGACCCAAAAGTTTGCTGTGCTGTTCATAAAATGTGCTCTGGTGAAACGTCACCTGAAACAAAAAGTCCTGAGAAATAATTGTTGTCCCTGCCTGCCCCTGTATTTTATTTATCTTTCAGAACTCTTGCTATGCTGAGTAAGTGGTGCTGTTTTAAGGATGTCTGTGGTGTGGTTTGGGTGTCTCTTGCCCACATGAAAGGCATCAGGGTACAGACCAGAGCTAATAACTCTGTCAGGGTATCAAACCAGCACTAAAGCTGCTCCCTGTGATGGAGCAAGTGCAGGCACAACAAAGCACGTAGCCTTTCTCCTGCAGAGATTTCCCTTGATTGTGAGGTGAGAAAGAGGGGAACAGGAAGAAAATGAGTTAGAAAGAATACAATGGAGTTCAGAGGTAAAGCCTGGAGATGGTTGTGGCTATGCTGCCATCCCTGGACCAAAACAGAGCCAGCTGGCCCTAAACCAGTGTGGCAGTAGGGTAGAGGGAAGGGGACTGCAGAGGTGTGTGGCCTGGATTTATCTGAGATGGCAAGTAGCTTGTTACTCAACAGCCTTTCAAGTTTATATCCTTTCATTGCTCAGCAAGTTGAGATCCCTTTGAGTGAGAGAGAGGAGGAATAACTGCTGTGTGGAGGAGCTGACAGGGGTCTGGAATAGAGGCTGATAAAGTAGATGAGTCAGTGTGGTGTTGCTGAGTCGGTGTCGGTGCCGTTTGCGTGTTTAGGTGGTACAACAGGAAGAGTGGCCTGCCTAGGAGATAAACCTCACTGCTTAGACCTCACAGCTTAAACCACGCTCAGAGTGCTTTGCTCAGCCCTGTGTATCAGCTCTTTGTTCTGGAAGGGGTCTCTGTAGGGATACTTTTGTGTGGGGATGTTTGAGGGACACCTCAGCGGGGCAGGACGTGCTTTGTAGTGCTTGCTGGGGGCAGGTGGGAGGAGTGCTCAGGGAGTTCCTGCAGCCAGGATTGTCCCTCTGCATCCTTGGCAAAGCAGTTTGGGGCCACTCTGTTGTTCAGAAGTGCTGGTGCTGAATGGGCACATTGCACAGGAGACTGTCAGTGTGAGATAACAATCTTGGCTGACTAATCAGGGTTGTGACTGCACTGTAATTATTTGTGCAGTCCAGGACATATCAATAAAAAACTTGCACTTTAGATGTCTTTCATGAAGTGGGTGAGCCCCAGAATCTCTTCACAAAACAGCAAAGGTCAGGAGGGGAATGTGTGGGCTCATCTCTGCCAAGGAAAAGGTTCTGTGACTCCATCCCATTTTTGGGCTGGGAGCTGGAACTGTCACTCCAGTGCTCTCCTCAGCACTCAGCTCATGTGGACACTTGGAAGAAACCACTCTGGAAAAATCAGGTTGGTGAAGAAGTGGTTGCAAGCAGCTCTCCATGGCCTGTGTGGGTGCTGTGTTGTGTCCCAGGTGTCCCTTAGTGGTCCCCCTCCCACCCAAGGTGCTGCCATCTCTGGCCCCCAGCAGATTGTGACAGTGAAATGCACAGCCAGCTGGGCTCTCTAGAAAAAGCTTGGTTTTCTTAGCTCTTTATTTAAGCAGTTAAAGGACAGTTGGAGGATGCCAGTCTGCAGAATCCCTGTGTAAATTCTGCTCCCTCTGGCAGGTGCTGATCTCTCTGATTACTTTAATTATGGATTCAATGAAGAAACGTGGAAGGCTTATTGTGAGAAGCAGCGGCGGCTGCAGCTGGGGCTGGACCCTGCTCCCCCCATCAGCACTGAGAACAAGATCACGGTGGGTGACATGTTCCTGCTGCTCATGGCTCCAGGAAAACTGGCTCCTGGGGCTGTAGCCACAGAGTGATTAGAAATACAAAAATGAGTCTTTAAAGATTGAGTCTCTCAGCTGAAAATCTTTTCTCTATGGTAGGGACAGTTCTGTCTGGCAGGTTTGAACCACCACAGCAGCAAGACTGGAGGGAATTTCCAGTTGACTTTGAGGCTCCCCAGCAATAGGGGTGTCTGGCTGGAAAATCCTGTGGATGAAGGAGGTGCAGAGAGGGGAGCTGGGCTTCCATGGCTGCTCTGCTTACTGCTGTTGAGTGCTGCAGTTGTGTGGCTGCCTTTTGTGTCTGGAGGCTGCTTTGGCCGTCAGCCTTTGCAGAGTCCATTGGTGGCCAACAGCTGGGAACCAGAACTTCAGCCAGACTGTCAGTACAGCAAGTATTACAAGTTCCAGGGTTGACTTAGGGACTACCTGAGAAGGGATATGAGATTATCAAACCTTTGGACTTCTAACAGGAGACAGTGGCCAGCAGGAAGGCTGGAATGACCACTAGTTCACAGAAATGTCTGTGTCTTGACTGAGGAATAGGTGGCTTGTTGGCAAGAACCCTGTGATTGTTCCTTTCCTTTTGCTGAGGGTTCTCTCTGGTGCTGCATTCAGTTGAAAGGAAGAGCATTAAAGCTGTGCATTAAATGTTGCCTTCCACAGGTTCAGCAGGGGAGAACAGGAAATGCTGAAAAAGAAGTGGAAAACAACATCATCAAAACAGAGTTCAAAACAGACTTTCTGGCTCTGGTGGGAGGAAGGATGAAGGCTGGGCCTCCTCCCAACAGGTGAGAGATGAACAAGTTCTTCCTGGGGGCAGCTGGGATCCACCTGGGCCATGTCTGAACCTCCTCAAGCCTTAAACAGGAGCTTTTAAACTTCCCAGGAAGCTCTGTGGTCACTGGCACCTTCAGCAGGGCAGCCCCTGCCTCCCCATTCAGCTCTCTTGGTGCTGCTCTCAGTGCAGGGAGGGAGTCCTGGATCCCAGTTAATGGGACATGTCTCTGGGAGCAGAGGCAGCAAGGCAAACCCCTCAGCTCTGAGGGCTTACCCAGCTGACTGCTGGTGCTTGCCTGGCTGATTGCTGCTCCCATGATGGTAGTCTTTGCTCCTCCAGTGGAAGTGGGTTTGGAGTTTGGCAGTGGATAAGAGGGGCTGGTGGTTCCTGAGCCTGTGTGTGATGCTGCTGGACTGAGGTCAAACAATTGAGTCACTGAGGGGAGCCTCTGCTGGGGAAGCCACTTGGCCCTTTTGAGAGCCACGGGTTATCCAAAGCTGCAGAACAAACAAAGCTGTGTGAAACCTGACAGGCCAGAGCTTTGGGCTCTGGGGGCTTCTGTTGCTTCATCCCCAAATCAGCTTTTGCACACCTGCCTTGCAGAAACCAGCCTTGCATTCCAGCTCTGTGCTTAGTCTGAGAACCAGCTCTGCTTCGAGTGTAAGCTTTAAGGCTCTCCTCAGTGTGCTGGCATTGAGCACTGTGGGGCTATTTCTGTCCCAGTGTGCAGTCCCTGTTATTACACCCATTTGTGGGAATTCTTTGGATCGTATTTCTGGATGTTCAGAGAGACCAGACTCAGCCCCGCTCAGAGTGAAGTTCCCAGAAGTGAGAACAGGCTTTTCATTTGCCTCTTGTCAATTTGAGTGCTGTCTCTGGAGATGTTTGCCTGTTGGGAGAGAATGCATGAGAGAAGTCTGAGAAAGTATCTCCTTCTGATGTCTCTGAGCCTAAAAAGGTGCCTCTGCTTTGTTGCAGGAAGCTGGGTGGGACCATTGATGTGATCGGGGGCCAGGCAGGCACCATTCGCAGGGTGGAAGGAAGACGTCGAGACAAACACGCCTCGGAGGAGAACCCCATCCAGGTAAAGGTTTTGTGCTGCCTTAACAAACTCCTGACTCTATTGCACTTCTGGTGAACCCTGAGCAAATGCCTGTGCATTCCTGACCTCCCCTGTCCCAGTTCTTGCCTGCAGAGCAGCAGGTGAGGTATCAAAACTACAGAGATGTGTGCACGGGTCGTTCCCTGCTGCAGGCTCAGTTCACTTCTGGGTTAAAAGCTTGGTCTTGCTAGGAGCCAGATTTGCCCTTTAAATACTAGTCTTCCTTTCAGAATGGCAAGGCCTGAGTTCCTTTCCTCATCAGCTCTCCTGGACTATTCCTTGGGGTGTATAGCTGGGAAGCTCTTCTGTGGATCACTCCCTTCCCCTCCACTGTTGAGGTGGAATCTCCAGTTCTGCAGTGGAGGATTTGTACCTGGGGCTGGTGTTTCATTTTACTTTGAAGTAACATTTAGTCTCAGCATCATTTGGTGCAGCCCACACTTCAGACTGAGGCTGGGCCTGTAGTACTGGATCTTGTCCCTTGTAAGGAATGAAAGCCTGGTGTATAAAATGGGTTTCAGTTCTGACTTGCATGCCCAGGGTATGACCATCATGTTCTGGTTAGCTTCTGTGTAGGAAGCTGCTGTCTGCAGGGTTTGAGAACCATCTGCCAGAAGCTCTTCTCTTAACCCTCTTCTTCCTACCAGCCACCTCTTAACTTGCCAAGAAAAGCCAAACGTGGAACCTTTCCCTCTCCAGGCACAGTTCCTGGTTTTGTTTTCACATGTGGTTTTGTGGTCAGTTTATTTCTTGCCAACAAGAGGAGTTTGCCTGAGAGAAAGCATTTGCTGGGCAGTTGGTGCTGTTCCTGGCCCTTACAAGCACTGAGAGCTGCGTTTCCAGGTCCCTCTGGTGCCTCTGCAGATCGGTTACTCTTCCCAGCATCACCCCCCTGCCTGGTCTGGTGATGTGCTCCCTTCCTGCCAGCACTGGGAGGTCCCTGCTGCAGGAGCAATGGGATTAAAATGCTCTCTTCTCACTCCTCTGCCTTCTAAGGTCCTTGGAGACCACGGGAGTAAACCACAGCCTCCCCAGCAGCCCCAGCAGCCATCCCAGCCCCAACAGCCTCCTCAGCAGCAGCCGTTCGCTCCACCAGCAGGGCCTCCGCCTCCCCCGCTCGCTGGGCCTCCTCCACCACACTTCCTGCACCCTCCTCCTCCAGTCACCTCTGTTCCACCTCCCCTGCACCCTCCAGGTACGTGCTCGCCCCGAGGAACGCGAGTTGGGACATCCCAGGCTTGGAGCAAAGCAGAGGTGTCGTGGTGAGGTGCTGTCAGGTAGCTGAGCAGGCAGGGAACAGCTCCTTAACTGACCAGCCTTTGTTCAGTGTCTCCATCAGCCTGTCCCCTTGAATACTTAAAAGATGGCAGCTGGTCCTTGAAAAAAAGCAACTCTGGAGTTTGTTTTCTTGAGAGAACTTCTCAGTGCTCCTGAGCCATTTGCTTTCTTGATAAATGTGAAGGAACAGGTTCCTCTGTCTCTGTGTAAGAAGTTGAGGATGTAGGAATTGCTCTCCTGGGTCAGATCAGCAGGTTGTTCAGGTCAGGATCCTCTCTGGCTCTTACTGATTGCAGGTGTTTCAAAGGTGATGCTGGAATTGGCAGTTCTGCAACAGCAGCTGTAACAAATAACTGTTCAGGTCTTGATTGATTAATGCCTTGAAACACCAAGATCTGTACCTTTCTCTCTTGGTTTCTGTGCATTTTACTGTTCAGCTGCCACTGCAGGGGGGTTCTGCTGCTCCCAGAGGAGTCCAGTGTCCAGTGCAGACCTCAGAGCAGTGCTTCATTTGCAAAACAAAATATCAATAGTATAAATGGGTTTCTAGCACCAGGCAAACGGTGGAGAGAACAAAGAACATTGCAGTGGAAAAGGCCAAATCTGCAGCATTATCCAGGGGCTCAGGGTCATTTTTCTGTGCAAGTTTACAGATACATTGGCTGTGACCTAAGGGACATATTTCTGTCATCACTTTTCACTATGTCTGTGCATCTTCTGATCCCACATGAGTCACGTCTGTGCCCCTGTCGCTTCTGGCTTAAGTAATGCCAGGTTTAAGTGAAGGGGCCACACTGTGGGCTTCTGTCCAGGCTTCAGAGGAGGCACCAACAGCACTTTGTGCAGTAACCCCTGTCTGAGGAGGATTCCTTCTGCAGAACTCACTGGTACTTTTCCTGGTAACTTTTCCTACTGCCTTTCGTTAAAATGATTGGCAAAATCCAGATGGGCACACTGGATGGAGCCTGCAGCAGGTTCTCCTCTGTCCTGAAATCCAAATATGTTGTCCATGTGTTGACACTTAGAAAAGAAATTCTCCAGTGTAAGAGTGTAGCAACATTTTAGATTGTAACGTAAAGGTAAAGAGATCATCACTGGAGAAAATAATGCAGTTTGTAGGGTAGTTCCTGCTTAAGAGCAGCAATTTTTCTGCTGCTGTTTGCTCCAATATGTGACATTTATTGCAAGTGTGCTTTGAGGCTTAGCATGAGGCACAGAGGTGCCATGCGTTCCCTATTGTCCTCACTTGTTTTCCTTGCTGATTTCCACAGGCCTGCCACCTCCAGGTCCCATTCCAGGTAGGTGTTACCTTGCTTTCAATAACAGCAGCAATTCTGAACACACCATGGCCCTACAGAGCATTTGGACAGAGTGACATGAGATAGGATGGCACCAGCTCAGAGCACAGTTAATTTAAGACTAATGAACTCCAATGCAGCATTGAACTCAAGCTGCTTATCTTATATTCTGGACCTAAAGATTCATCTGTAGGGCTTCTAAATTCTGTCTTGTTTTGTCTCTGAAGACAATTCTAAACAGTGATATGGAGAACTTGACATGGCAAAAGCCACTTTGAAATGATTTAGTTCTTGGCATTCCTTTATACAGGAATTGGGGGTGTGAGACTGAGCAGAACAAATGCCATTTCCAGCAGAGGCCTTTGCAGAGATGCTGAAAACTAAGAAAAAAATATAACAACTAATCTTGTGTGTAAGTCAAGAAGCCTCTAATTCAGAGCTTCTGAAGTCCCTAATCCAGCACTGAGTTCTTTCGAGCTGTAATTTTTTTTCTACTGGAAATTTTGGCACTGAAAACAGAGTTAGCTGCAGGTAGAGCAGAGCAATAGGTGTGATCAGGTGCTGTCCCTCTGATCTTTACTTCTTGATGACTCTTATAGTTAAGATTTATAGACCAAAACAAGGTAGTTTTCCTTTGTTTTTCTTCTCATACTCCCACAGAACTAACACAGCTGTAGGGTTTGAATTTTGGAAGGAGATACAACCCTAAAGGAAAGTGATCCCATTTCAAACAAGGCCTTGTTTAGAGTAAAATTGTTTAACTGCTTTGCCCTGTGGACAGCAGTGAAGTGTGGCTCCCCTGTGCAAGCTGGGACTCTGTGCTGACATCACCCTTCTGTGTTTAGGGCTGTTCCCGCCACCTCTGGCACCGCCACCGGCTCTTCTCATTCCAACCTTGGATGGGTAAGACCACATCTGTGCTGAGCCGGGGGTGCAGCTTCCCTGGAGTGAGGAAGGGAGGAGAAAAGGTTAAAAAGCAGTGCCAGTGATTCACGGTCTGGCCTGGGGTTGGGGAGGGGGTGAAAGCAGAGTCCGTCAGGAATCCTCTGCGTTTGTTTTCGTCACATTCAAGGCACAGGAAGGAGTCCACACAATCTAGGCAAAATCTAGGGTAGCTGCTGGCATGTTTTGTTACTGTGAAGGTTCTCCAAGTAGTTTGGGAACAGGGGTGCTTTCCCAGGATGCCTGGCTGGGGTGAAGCAGGGCAGGCAGTGGGCTATGGAATGTTTGGAAGCCGTGGCAAAACCCCTGCTCCCGTGTGCATTTCTGGTGGGGGGTGTTTCCCATAAGGATGTTCCACAGACCTCCAGAAAAAACGGGGTGACCCTGCAGCACAAGCATCCCTGCAGGGACTCACTGGTGTTGGTAACTCTTCCTTCTCTCTCCCCAGCCAGCCAGCCAGCTACAACAACAGGCAGCCACCTCCCTTTGGCTACAACTCTGCAGGTAAGCACTGCCCAGAACACAGACTGCTGCTCTCTGTCCTCTGGGCCTTGGCAGTGCAGGCTTTTCTGAGCTGACAGGCAGCAGGTTTGCTTTAACTCTGGGCTCTTGCTTGTGCCCCAGATGATCCCAGTCAGTAGGAACACACCCTGAGTCTGACTGCACTGGACAGTGCTTGGAGAGCTGAATGTCATGCAGCCCTGGCAGTGCAGTTTTGTGGCTGAGTGCTGAGGCTCAGACCAGCTTTCAGCACCAGAGAAGCTCCCCCAGGTGCCTCAGCACCGTGTCCTCGTGCCTGTTTGCACACACACACACGTGCTCTCCCTCACTCACTCCCTCCCTTTTCCCCACCCTCAGGGACAAGCACAGCCATCCACAACTATCAGCTTGGCACCTCCTCCCTGAGCTTTTGAATCCCTCCTCACCCACTTCCCCCTCTCCCTTGCCTACAGGCACCATCTCCTTTGGTTTTGTAATGGAAGAGGCAGTGCCAGGATTTCAGCAGAATCCCTGCCTGGCAGCAGTGCCCTGTTCTCTCCCAGTCCACAGAGACCAGCACTCGCAGGGGCCTCTCCTGGCCGTGCTGAACAGGTGGAAGCTCCAGAGGGTCTCCCTGCAGGACAGGGTTGGAGCAGTGCCAGTCCTTCCTGAGCAGCAGGAGCCTGCAGTGCTGCCAGATGTGCAGCTGCTCAGCAGCTGGCACTGCTTTGGGATTACCCCCTTGCTGGTCCAGCTGAGCAGCCCAGCACTGGGATGGGAAGCACTGGTGGCTCTGGGCTCGTCAGGTGACATCCTTCATTAACAGCTGGTGGCCCTGGCCCTCCCCAGGTGCCACCGTAGACCAGAAGGTACCTGGTGAGAGGTGAGGCCTTGTACAGGTGGCCAAGAGACCAGGGCTAGCAGAGGTTGTGCAGCACTGCCTGTGAATACCTGCTCTTGCTGTGTCTGCCTCGGGGAAAAGGTGTTCTGCTCTTAGCAAACTGCTGGGAGGGACAGGGCAAGGACAGGAGGGGCCATTGTGTCCTTGGATCCAGCTGTACTGCCAGAGGGGACCTTTGGAAGGGGAGGAACGGGGGAGATGCTTCAGATGAGCAAAGCTTGTGCTCTCCTGCAGATTCAGGTTTCATCAGCTACCCACCCATCTCCACGTCCCACACGCCCTGGGTGACCACGGTGGACAAGGGCACGAGCAGCTCCAGCAGCAGCCACTGGGAGTACTCGGGCTCCAGGCGGGAGAGGGAGCGGGAACGGGAGCGGGAACGGGAGAGGGAGCGAGACCGGGACCGGGACCGCACCCCCACCACCAGTGAATACAACAAGTGAGTGCTGCTCTTCCTGCTGCTCACCCGGGGTCTGGCCCTGCCCCAGACTCCACAGGGTGTTTGCCACGGCTTGGGATTGTGGATGGTACCAGTGGAATTCTCTCAAGTGTCTGGGGAAGGGATACTTTGGATCAATGGCTCGAAGACAGACCAGGAGCTGGTGTCACTGCCTGATTTCCTGTGTCTGGAGTTGGTGTTCTTTGTTTAAATCTGGCAGAACCAGTTCCTCTTGTCCTCCCACCAGGCCAGTAAATGACACAGCCCCTCTGTGTTTACTCAGGGTTTCACAGCTCCCTGTGAAGCATTGGCTGCAGGAGCTGCTGCTTCTAGTCCTCTAAATGTCACTGTCAGATCAAAGGACAGACACCCTGCCCTGCTCTGCTCTCCTGGAGAGGCTTTGGGGCAGGGAGTGCCACTGCCTGGGAACAGCCTGAGAGACCACCTGGGTGGGAACTGCTGTGGCCTGGGGTGGCAGCAGTGCTGGGAGCACTGGGGGAAGGACAGGAGGCTTGGATGGAGCCTCCCTGATCTGGAGAGCTGAGGTGGAGGCTGGGCAGCACAGACTCCTAAACCAAACCCATCACTTGGGTGTTCAGTCCCCAGCGGTGCCAGTGCTCTGCAGGCCCAGAAATGCCAATAATCATTCAAAACATGATCAGAATGTGCCTTCCTGGCACGGGGTGCTTCCTGCTGGGGACCTTCCCAGCCCAGGGAGGGAGCAAGTAGGGCAGCCTGTTCCTGAGCTTTTTTCTTTTACTTTTTTTTTTTTTTAAACTTATGAGCTTGTGGTCACTGTGGGTGGGAGGGCAGGAACACAACAGATGGCAAACTTGCCAAAGTGGGAAGAGCTCAGACTCCCCCACTCCCTGAGGAGGTCCTTGGGCAGCCAAGGCCTGGGATTAGCACTCCTGGGCACACGGTTGGCATTTCTGGGTGATGTGGAGCACTCTGGAGCGGAGATCACACCTGTCAAAGCAGGATGAGTGGCAGTGCTCAGTGCACTCCTTGGGAGCACTCCCAGATCATTGATCTTGGACATTTGTTTGTCCAGCTTGTTCCCAGGAGTGTCAGGACAGTGTTTTGACTTCCTTTCCGTCAGAGTCTGAGGATTGTTTCCCACAGAGGGACTTGTTAACCCTTCACAATTTGGCTTTCAGAAGCTGCACATGGACTGTGAGGTGTAGAGGGAAGGGGATGTGGGATCTGTCTGATTTTGGGGTACCTTGTGCCTGCTCCTGTATGGGGATGGAATGGGATGCTTTGAGCAGGTGGAGAGGTGCAGGCAGAAGAACCACCTTAGCTCTGCTCACAGAGGAAAACAGCCCATTGGTCCAACTTGGAGAAAAGAGTTCCAGGTTTTCTGGGGTGTCGGTGTGGAGAGGGAAATCCCAGCAGCAGGGGAAGCAGAGTGGTAAGAGGAGCCTCTTCGTGTTGTTTTCCTGTTGCAGGTTTTTTCAGGAGCACTCCCAGTTGCTGTCGGTACAGTGAGAGGTGCCAGATGTTGGTGAGGAGGGTCACAGTGCGGGACGAGGGGCGTGTTCCTGTGCCTCACTCTCCTCTCTCCCCCCAGTGACGACGAGCGGTACCGCTACTACAGCCGCGAGCGCAGCTACGACTTCGAGCGCGACTACCGGCGGAGCCGCGACCGCAGCCGGGAGCGAGAGGACCGGCACCGTGAGCGCCGGCACCGCGACAAGGAGGAGAGCTCCAAGCACAAATCCTCCCGGCGGTGAGGGCTGGGATGGGCTGGGGTGGTGTGGGAATGCTCCTGACTGCCGACAGGGAGCTGCATGTTCTCGCGGCCAAGTGTCGCCCTGGGGCATCCTGTGAGCTGCTGATGTCCCCAGAGGTGAGGCCCCAGGTGAGGGTAGGAGCCTTGGGCAGGAGGAAACGCCTGTAACAGGAGAGGAGCCCTCAGCTCTTGTGAGTTCTCAGAGAAGCAGCACTGAGGGATGGAGGAGGGGTGGCCTGTGCTCAGCATCCCATCAGGGCAGTACCAGATGAACAAACCAGTGGCTTTAGGAGGTACTTCTCAGCTTCCTGCACTCAGAATTGAAACCTTGTAGTAGATACTGCACTGTAGGAATCCCTGCTCATGGCAGAGGGGTTGGAATTTAATGATCTTAAAGGTCCCTTCCAACCCAGACCATTCTGGTATTCTGTGATTAGGGTGGAATTCACCAAGCAGGGGTGGATCTGTGCAGATCGGGGCTAGGGCACGAGGTGGGAACCAGGAGACTTTTCCTCTGCTCCCTGAACCACGCACAGATGCTCCCTCTGGCTCAAAGCAGTGGGATGAGCAGTGCTTGTGAGCTAAAGAAAAGGGAGCAATACTGTGTTTAAGGCCACTTGGGGTACGTGTCAGAGTCCCTGCTTGAGGCACACTGAGCTCTGAGCTTGGTCAGGCGTCTGCAGGCACATGAAAGACTCCAGCTGCAGTTTCCAGCTCCCTGCAAAGTGCCCAGTCTGCAGGAAATCACCCACGCTGGTTCCAGTATTAAAGGCCAGTCCCATTGTCCCAGCACAACCCACTGACACATTGTCCACGAGGTGGCTGAAGGTGTTGATTTTTTCCTTTTATTTTTTCCCCCCTTAATGACTATGAAACCATTCATTAAACTAGTCAGAAAGTTACTTGAAGCCAGGAGCTTTTCAGCCAGGTTCAGCCAGTTCAGTGTCTGTGCTGCCAAACCGGTGTTCCAGCCGTGTCAGGGTTTGTCTCTAACTTGACACTGTCCCCATCCCTGGAGCTGTGCCTGTACTGGGATGTTTATCTGTGTTTTCCTGCTCTGTGCTGTGTTTTACCTTGGCCACCTTCACCCCACGCTCAGCTCTCAAGAGCTCACCTGGTTCTCAGCCTGTGAGGAGAAATAATTGTGTGTTGGAGAAGCAGCAGCAAATCTCCTCCCAGGAGGGGCCAGAGCAGAGCTCTCAACTTCCCACTTGCCCTGACGGGAGGCAGAGATGCTCCCAGGGCCCACTCAGAGCCCTTTCAGGGTTCCTCCCACATCAGAGATCCTGTGCCAACAATCCCAGCTATCCACCTGCATCAGGAACACGGGTGAGGAGACTGAGTTGTGGAGCATGGAGCCAGTGAAGAGCCAGGTTGTGCGTGAGTGAGCAGAAGCAAAAACAGGATCTGCCCCCACATTTCTCTCGCTTCATTGATCCCTTTCTTGCCTCAAGTCCCAGGATTTCCCCCAGGTGTTCAGAGGAGTGAAAGTTCCAAACACCTCTGGAGTTAGGGCTCTCCTTCCTCTCAGCACCTCCAAGCTGAGCCGGCATTGCTGGAGCTCCCCTTGGAGGGCTGTGGGTGCCCCACAGACCCGCCAGGCTGTGCCGGTGCCATGGGTGGTGTTGGCACAACCCGCGGCGTGTCCCTATCCCTGCAGGTCCCTCGTGGGCAGAGCTGTGCTGGCACAGGCAGGTGTCACTTGTCCCCTCTGTTCCCCACAGGAAGCAGCACGAGAGCGAGGAGGGGGAGAGTCACCGGCGCCACAAGCACAAAAAGAACAAGCGGAGCAAAGAGGAGAAGGAGGCCAGCGAGGACGGGGCCCAGGAGGGAGAGGAGCAGGACACCAAGGAGTGACAGGTCCCCTCAGCCCTGGGAGGAGCCACTCCTGTGCCCCCAGCCTGGCACTGCTGAGGTTTGGGGTGGGGGGTGATTTTTTTTTTATTATTTTTTACTTTTTCCAAGGGAAGAGGCCGACTGGGAGCCCTGGCATGGCACAGGGCTTGGGGAGCTGAGGCTGCACGTGCCCTTAAACTTCCTTTTCTGTTGTTTTTTGTTTTTGATACAAGACAATACAGCAGTACTAGTTACAAAGCACTGAGCTACTCTACTCATACACACCCCTAGGGAGGACTTTGGTGTATCAGATCCTATGGTTTCTGATGGAAGATGGCTTCAGCTGAAACTAACACAATTAGGTAATAGCTTTTGGTTCCTTTCTGTCATCATCATTCCTTTTTCAATAGGACAGTAAGTGCAACTTGAAATTTATTGTCCAAAGAACAGTGTGACTTAGACCCCGAGAGCCAGCTTAGAGTCTGGTGTGGTAGTGAAGAGTCTCATCCCCAATAAATTCCTTTCTAGCTACAGAAAGAGCCTCTGGTCTCTATGTGGCAGAGGAGCTGCAGAGTCTGCTCTCCCTGCTGGGCACAGGGGCTGCTCTGCCTGACACTCACCCAGCGTGGGCAGAGACTCCAAAACTCGCTTTGTTCCCCATTACAAAGGTAGTTCTGTCATGTTACACCTCGGAGGGGAATTGATGAAGACCTGTAGTAAGAGTTTCTCTTTAATTACTTTTGACTTGCCTATTTTGTTTCCTTTTTTCCCCTGAGTTGAGCTGAATAACCCAGGGCAGTAGAGAGCACCAAGTCCCAGCAGTTTGCCCTCGTGGGGTTGGCGTTTCTATTTGGGTATCACCAACACTCCTGTCCGTTAATTCCTTCCCCTAGATCCCAAAATAAATTTAGTCAAATTCCAAAGTTTCTTTGGACTTAGTATTGGCTGGGGAGAGGGGCAACAGAGATGTTTCTGGGTGGGGAGAACGGGAGATAATTTTAGGGGTTTTGGTCCTTAGGATCCTGCCCTTCAGTTTGTGTGAGTCCACAAGTGTCTCATTTTTCTTTGACTTGTTATTTAAAACTGTCTTAAATATTTGTCCTAAAATAATATGGTTCTGAAATGTTCTGTATATTTTGGTATTGTAACCTTGCAAGTCTGAGCGTGCTGTGAAGTGTCGAGGCTGAGACCTGAGCCAGGAGAGCCCTCTGGGAATGGGTGACACCGGATGAGTTCTTAACTGCAGAGCCTGGGGGACACGGGGAAGACCTGGGGGCTCTCTTGGGTTTTGGTTTTTATGGAGGTTTTTTCATGTGCTTTGAGGTCACGGGAAATGTGTGTGCCCTGACCCAGCATGGGGGCAGGGCCTGGAATGGGGCTGGAGCTGTTCCTCCCTCTGCAGCCACAGCAGAGCCCCATGGCTTGGGAACATGGTGTCTGATGGGCAGCACAGGATGGGTAGGGGTAACCCAACCAGGGAATCCTATCTCCTGGCACTGTGGGGGACCAAGGGCAATCCTGGAGTTCAGCTGGGAGTGCCCAAGAGCATTCAGGAGCTTGGGAGGAACTGTCTTCTATCCAGTTACAGGATCACGGAATCACTGGGGTTGGAAAAGGCCTCCAAGCTGTCACGGCCTTGTCAGCCAGACCATGGCACTGCAGAGGGCCTGGGCAGGAGAAACCACACCCAGCCTGCTGAGGACCAGTCTGTGCCCTCCCTCAGCTTCCAGAGCACAGGCTGCCCTGGGCAGGGCAGTGCTGGGCTCGGGCAGTGCCCCCAGCCTGCTCTGGGCTGCTCACAGCGGTGCTGGCACGGCGTGCTCTGCCAGGGCAGTGGGCTGTGGCCCCGGCCAGGGCCGGGTGTGCCATGGCTGCACTCGAGTCCTGGGGCCTCTCCAGGGCTGGACAGAGCTGTTCCACAGCCCTGGGCTCCTGCTCTGCCTTTGGAGGTGACAGAAACCACTGCTGTGAACAGACTGAATTCCTGGTGGTCACATCCCTCTGCTTCCCTCTGCACCGGGGAGATGGGGAATGCTGCAGGGATGGGGCAGGGGGAGCTTCCCCCTGAGTTACTGAGGGAGCTGGACCTGGGTCCTGCAGTGCTGGGAGCAGGCTGATACTGCCAGGGGCAGCTGGGAAGTTAAGGTTTTTAATTGGTTTGTTTTAATTAGATAAATAGAGGTCAAATGCTTGCCCTTAACACCAGAGAAACGTAAAGGTGGGTGTTGAAAATGGTCTTTGCTGTTGTTTGATGTGGGGCTACTGTTGGTCAGGGGTTTTTCCCAGCCCCAGTGTATTTCAGGATAGTCCAGCTCCTGTCCTGGGAGCAGCAGAAGAAAACTATTTCCTGCCTCTCAGAGCCAGTTTCTCAGAGCAGTGTCTTCTTGAGGTCACCTATTCAGGGGCCATTAACTGATACACTGGAAAGAAAAGTGAAAAACACACCTATGACACATATTTTTCAGCAATATTACAATAATTTATAAAGGCATCAAAACAAATTCAACATCTATTAACAAGCTGATTTTGGAAACAAAATTTAAATTATGAGGACATTTTGGTAAAGTTGAAGGCACCTTGGAAGGAGGTGGAGTAACAGTGAAATCCTTCTGCAGCTCCTGCTCCCTCCCATTGCCCAGCAGCTCTTCCTCCTGCCCATCAGCCACTGGCACAGGGTGAAGGCAGGAGGAGCAGCCCTCTCTGTACACCAATATTTACTGTTCCACCCCAGGCACAGGTTCTGCACATTGATTGCAAAGAGACAAAACGTTGCTTCAGGTTTTTGTGTTGCTTTGTGTCTGAGCAAAGGTCAAGGAGTTGTGTTCCTGCGTGGTTGATTTTGATCTCAGCACTCAGGGGGAACAACAGGAACAAGGCCCTGGGCCCAGGGAGCTGTGCTGTCAGTCCCAGGGGTGTTTGTCAGCCAGAGGGAGGCTGTTGTGGGGCTGCACCCTGCAGTGTTGCTGTGTGCTGGCTCTGGAACAGCCCTGCTATCCCTGCCTGCAGCTCCAGCCCTGAGTGTGAAGGGGCCAGGGCCCTCTGCAGCAGCCCCAGAGCAGCCCTGCTGAGCCAGGGATGGGCTCCACCTGCAGGGGCACTGCAGGGAGTTAAACATTCTTCCCAGGCACCATTTTGCTTGGGGGGACTCCTGATTCTTACAGAGTTGGTCCTGTGAAAGGTGCAGAAGAGGCAGCAGGAGAGGAGAGATCTCTAAGTGCAGCCCGGTTTGAGAAGGACCTGTCACTGCTCCTGCTCACCAAGGACCTGCTGGGAGAGGAGAAGCTTGCAAGGAGGAACGTGGCAGGGTGTGAGGACAGCCCCACCTGCCCCAGCTGCAGCTCTGCAGGTAAATTCTCCCTGTGCAGAGGGTTTGAACTGAAGCCAGG
>JAWWLV010000158.1:18017552-18067821 GCA_035041135.1 Platyrinchus mystaceus | reverse complement strand
GAGGACAGCCCCACCTGCCCCAGCTGCAGCTCTGCAGGTAAATTCTCCCTGTGCAGAGGGTTTGAACTGAAGCCAGGTTGGGCACTGCCCTGGAGGGACTTCCTGCTGCCCTGGGCACAAAGAGAGTTGGGGTTTGGCTCCAGCAGTGGGAGGGACGTGAACAGAACTGCAGGAGCAAATCTGCCCTCCCTGACAGTGCAGGGGCTCCTCCCCTTGCCTGAACCCTGCCTCTGGTCACTGGGAATTGATAAAGGAAAGCCAGGCAGCTGACAGAAGTCCCAGACAGCATGCTGGGACACGGCGCTGGTTATGAGCCTGTTTAATTACCTGCCTTCTGGGGAAAAGCTGCTTTTATCAGGTCACGAAACCAGGGAAACTCCTCTGTGAACCTTGCCATCAGCCTCTGCTGAAGTCACACTCTGCAACATCACGTCTTTGAAACCACTTCTGCTGCTCCCTTTGACAGGGGTTCTTAAAGCAGTTTAAATTGTCCATTTGCAATAAATCAGTGGAGTTGGCAGGATCTTAAACCAGGATCTGTGACAGGACAGCTCCACCATTCTGCCCCAGCAGCTCTTCAGGTGCCAGCTCTGAGTTACCATTGTTTTTTGTAATGTATTAACACAGTCCTTGGGTTACTGAAACCTGAAAATATCAAGAGTGGGTCCCTGTCCCTACAGATTGATTTATCAGCAGCTTCTAAAAGCCACTGGTTTAACCTGATCAAAATAGGAAAAGGAAAGCTGAGCCCTAAAATCAAGGGAAGTGCCTCAACAGCCTCCAAGGGAGGTTGTGAGAAACACTGGGAAGAGCTTTCTCTGCAACACCAGCCTAAGGAGCTTTAATGAGCCTGGGAAGCTGCAACCGTTGGATTAACTGTTCCTTGGAGTTCAACAGCCAGCTTTGGTGACAACCTCGGCACAGGGAAATGTTTTCCACAGGAAGGAAGCAAAGAATCCTCCCTGGCACTGCCCTGGGAGCAGGAGTGGAGCAGGACCTGGGTTTATGTGTCACCCGTGGTGGCAGCTGGTCCCTGCAGGTGGTGCTGGTTGGTGTGAGCTGTCACACGAGGCTCCCTGGCCAGGACACCACAGTCAGGGTGACTTTGTTGCGCTGCTCCTTCAGCATCGGGATCAGCTCCGCGTTGCTCATTCCGATGGCTGGGACTCCATTCACGGCCACGATCTCATCTCCACACCTGGGAGCACAGGACATGCTGGGCAGGCTGAGGGAACCAGGAATGGCAGCCCCCAGCTTTGGATCACCCACCCTCAGCCAAGGTCACCAGCTCCTCCTGGGAGCAACTTGTTCACTTGTGAGTCCGTGGGAAGGGAAGGGCAGGACACTGCTGGGGACAGAGGGAACGGCCCCACAAGCATGACCAGGGCAGGGACAGCAGAGGGAGAAGCTGCACAGGCAGGTTTGTGCTGTTCCACACTCCTGAGCCAGGTCAGTCCTGCAGGTCAGGCACAGTGCCCCAGGGGAGGTGCTCTGCAGGCTGGAGCTGGACTGTCACCCTGCAGCTCAGGACAACAGGGGCCTGAGGGTCCTCTGGGATCTGCCCCTCTGGCACGGCAGCACCTCCCAAGAGCTGGGAGGTGCTGGAACCTCACCCTGGGTCTGATGGGGAGACACATCCCTGTGCTGGCACTCCCACAGGAGCCCACTGAGCCTAGTCCTCCCACCACAGCTTTGGCCTCTCCCAGCTCTCAGGGGAGCAAAGCCCAGCTCCCTCCACCCAAACCACGTCCCGGCAAAGACCACCCTCTGCCCTTTACAGTCCTGCACTTGCAGTCTGTGAGGAGCAGCTCCTGCTTCCCAGGGATAGCACTGGGGCTCCTCCAGCTCCACTCCTCCCTTCTGGGATTTCTCACTCACTCACAACTCAGCAAAGCTCCATTTAAGTTTCCTTTTGCTGCTTCTATTGGGATACTTCTCCTAATCCAAGAGATATTATATTCTAGAACCTTTTCCCTAATTACTCAATTAGCACCTTTATAGCCCTTTAAAACCTAGCTGTTAATTCCTTTTCACTGCACCTTTATGGAGCAACTAAAACGCTCCTTAATACAGAACTTGGTTTGTTACAAGTTTGGCATCAGCATTAACTGCCCAGTTGAGTGTGTAGGAATTACAGTCATTAACTTTTAGTTGGGCTGGTCACAAGGGGCAAAGAGAAAACCCCGGGACTGTTTGTGATGCCCCCAAGCCGCCCGGGTAGTTCACACCTACCTGAGTTTCCTGTCCCGGAAGGCAGGAGTGCCGGGCACGATGGTTTTGATGAAGAAGGGCTGGTTTCCTTTGCTCTCCTCAAAGCCCCCAACGATGCTGAAGCCCCAGCTCTCCAGGTTGCCCTTACTCAGGACAATGTCCTGGCAGAAGTGCAGGTAGCTGTGGCAGAAACAGAGAGAGCTGGTGAGAGCCTGTTAAGGAAAACTGCCTGACCAGAAGCTTATGTTTCCCCTCAGGGCAAGCACAGCTCTGTCACAGCCTCAGTTTTCCCCAGGATTTGAGCCACCCCTTTGCAGGGCTAGTTCTCAAATCTGACCATGCCAGACCTTTAGAATCTTTTCTTAGTGTTGTCAAAGAGTTGACAGGAAATTCCTGTTCCCTGGAGGGGTCAGTGACCTGAAAGCTTCGTGAATACCCTCGTGAATGCTCCCAGTGAACACACCAGTGTGTAACAGTGACAGCAGCCACAGCCACGAAACTGCTGAGAGCAGAGCTTTGCTGGGCCTCTGTAACCGCAGGTGACACAGGGCGGGGACAGGGCGGGCACAGGGCAGGCAGGCACTGAGCCACTGTCCAGCCCTGGGGAGGGCAAACACGGGAGGCAGAGCTGCCTTTCCTCTGCCTGTCCTGAGGATCCAGGCTGGCTGTGGGCCATTATCTTGGACTCCTCGCTGAGAGCTGCCGGCCCGTTGTTGGATGCTGGCCACGCAGGTTTGTGTCCCCAGGGAGCCTGGGGAATGCCACAGGGCAGTGCTTAGCAGCTCTTGCTGCCCGGGCGGTGGCACAGCGACACAAAGCCATGGCCGGGCAGGGGAGGGGTGGCAGGAGCCTCCCGTGTCCCTGGCTCTAGTCAGGGCTCCGTGTGAAACTGCTGCTCCTCACCTGCCGAGCTCTTCCAGCAGCTAAACTTTCCCTAATAAACGTTTTTGCCTCGAGGGCTTCGCTGGAGCCGTTTGCAGAGGAGTTTCAGATTTCAAAAGCCTTCTCAGTTCACTTCTCACCAGGAGAAAGATCCAATTATCTACTTCAAACTGTTTACTTTGGTAGGAGTTTTTCACACATAAACCCGAGGAGATTCAGCTCCAGCTTACTGACTCCTCCATGGATTCCTTCCACAGGTACCACACGAGTGCAAAAACACAGCTCTGAGGCGCATCTGGGGCAGCTCGTGCAAATGAACAGCCCTGAGAGCAAGAGGGGCAACTGCACACAGCACAAGTAAAAGCATCAGACATAAAGACAGTTTGTTAGAAATCAGTTTTCAGGACAAAAAGAGGTAATTTTAGGAAGGGAAACATTAATTTAGTATTATGTAAAATGACTGTGGGAAAAGAATTGCAGACGTTAGGGAAGGTGGAGGTGCTGGTTTTACGGTGCCAGGCCCGATGCTGAGCTCGCACTTCCTCGGCCCTTTGGGAGTTCGGAGTGTGCAGCTCCAGCAGGGCCCAGACAGGAGCACCACGGGGGTGTGGGAAGAGCTCAGACTTCATGCAGTCTGGTTTAGGTAATCCAGGGAAGAAGGCAGGAGGAGAACTGCTTTTCCACCCCCAAGAGTTACCCATAAGGCACACTGTGCACAGTTACTGTTTTCAAGAGGCAAAGGTTTTACAGAGAAAAGATACATCAATCTGTGAACTTGTATTTCTGGTACCTTTAGGGTGCAGTGTTTAAGACACAGATCCCCTCCAAACCAGCATTTGAGATGGTATTTTATACTGCCTAGGGCTGGTATTGATTTAACATAATACCATCAAGAAATCAAAGTTTCTGTGCTCCCTCTGGGACTAACAAACAGCAGCAATAAATGGTAGCAAACCACTGAAACCCTCTATGCCAGCAGTTAGAGAATGGAGGGCAGCGAGTTTCCAAGGACAGCAGGTCTGCATTACAAGATAAATGCACAGCCAAGGAGTTGCTCCCCAGAGTCCCAAGGAGGGCACAGGACCAGGGCTCTCCTCTCTCTGTGCCAGTCCCAGGACAGGCTGCAGGGCTCCACTGTCACAGCACATCACCAGGAGTGCCCAGGTGGCAGCATTTGGCAGAAACAGGAACCACAGATCAAGAATCAAAGCCTGAGTTAAGCACTGTGGGCTCAAGTGCCGCAACAACCAGATATACTCCCCTAGTTTGGGTTCAAACTAGAAAGAAATACATTGCTCTAGAAACAAAGGGATATTTCTGCTGGATCAGAGGAATAACTGAAAAAATAAGAGCTGAACAAACCCAAAATTGCACATGCAATGAGCATTAAACTGTCCCACTGCACTGCAGAACGTTCTGGCACAGTGAGGCCCTTCAGCAGGGCAGCCCAAAGGAACAGAGGCCAGTGCTGGGATGCGGGGGCAGTTTGGGCACATTCCAGGGGTTTTCTGCAGTCCAGTGCCAGGGTGGCACATGCAGGGTCTGTGCAATGGGCTCCCTCTGCAGCACTGCAGGGTCACCCCTGTCCAAAGGAAACCCAAAACACCCCAGGAGGGATCCTCACTTCAGCTGCACCTCCCTGAAATCCCAGGTAGCATTGCCAGGGGAACAACAAGGGTGTCTCTTGGTGACCAGCCGGTTCCCACCAGGTCTGGCTGTGAGCAGATGGGAAAAGGAGGGAGGAAGCACAGGAATTACAACCCTTTTTATTGCTGGAAACAAGGAAGAAGATTTAGTGAGTTCTTGAAATGAAATGGCCTCACCATGTGCCTCCTGACAGCCCTCACAACCAGAACTGTACACAAATACAGGAGCTGGAACTCAGGCTGGAGCAAAAGGAAGTGAAGAGCAGAAAGGACACCCAAAATCCTGCTCCAGGTGTAGTCACAGCCAAAGGAAGGGGGGCAACATTAAAACCAGCAGCAAAGAGCATCAAGCAATGTATTAAATGGCAGGGAATGTCAGGAGACTCCTGAAATGAGGGCAGGTGATCCACAAGCAGAGAGGGGACTCCAGTTCCCGAAGCAGAACAGAGTGTGGTGAAGCTGCAGGTCACCCACATCCAAAGAAACTGGGAAAAAGGAAGAAAGGAAGAAGTACAGCCAAGCTCTGCCTTGCTCTGGTGCTGCAGGAGCACCCCTGAGGAACACACACAGGCAGCATCTGAGGGTTTGTGCTCCAGTTTGGTCTCAGCTCAGGGCTGCTTCCCACTAGAGCTGCCCAGCACAGACAGGGATTTCTGGGAGAGCAGAGGGAATGGAAGGAGGGTGCTGAGCATGGGCCAAGTTACAGTCACCCCAGACACAAAAGCCCTTCCTCGGGCTGGTTTGTTCAGCATTTACAGGCTCAGGGGTAACACAACAGAGCCTTTGTCCATGTTTCTGCTTTCAGGTGCCTCAAGAAACAAGGCTGTAAATAATCCAGGCTTCCCACAGAAGGGTTTGTCTTTACTGTTCCACATGCACCTCTCCTGCACAATCCTCCTGCAGTCACTGGGATGACAACAGGACTGCCTTTCACAGCTCAGTTGATTTTGTTGCAACTGCACAAGTGAGCAAACCAGACTTTCACCTTTCCAGGAAGTCTCAGTGCTGTCACCTGGAACATCCCACGATGCTGCTAAAGGCTGTGCTCAGCCTGTGCTACAAAGCCTTGCAGCAGGAAAACTCAGCCATTCAGAACCATTTCTGCTTCATGCTAAAGATGACAGTTACAACAGCCAAGAAGAACAGACTGAAAGAATGTCTGCCCTAAGAGAGACGAGGAGATCAGAAAGTACCAAACAGCTCAGGGGTCTGGCTTGTGTGAGGAGATTCAGGAAGGGAATTCAGTTAATATTTGAACAGGAACTGGATCCAGCACTGACTATTTCTAAAAAGGGGGTTCAGGAGCTTCTACTACACGGTTACTGTCCCACAGGAGCGGGGCAATGATGGGTCACACCATAAAAGCTGTGCCAGTTTCTTAAGCATTCATTACACTGTGATCTCATTGGCAAACGAGGCTTCCCACTGCCTCACAGCTAAATGGGAATGCCAGCAATGCTTCCAAGCTACTCAACAAAGCAATTAATTCCACTGTTTGAGTGAAAGTCAGGCCTGTGATTACCTGCTCTGCACAGTCCCTAAACACACATACCTGGGCAGTCCCAGCCACGTGATCCAGAGGGGGGACCAGCTGAATTCCTGCTCCCTGGTGTCCAGGGGTGTCTCTGGTGAGTTGAGGGACAGGATTTCCAAGGCTTTCAGTGTGACTGAGTGGGAAGCAGCGTTAGATTTCAGTGCTGACACAGCTTCATAATAGTTCAGATGAGTCAAATCAATGCCATTGATGCTCAAAAGTACATCTCCTGTTGATGAAATAAAAAGGGATATTACAGACCTTTTGCTACGAAGCCCATTTCTGCCTCAGGGTGTCATGTGGAATCCTGTTTCCAGCCTCACTTCTGTGTCCAAGTCCAACTTTCACTGAAAAAAAACCCATTTGCAAAAGGATAAAGAGTCCCAGAGCCTCCTTACCTCGCTTGATTCTGCCATCCCTGCAGAGGCACCCGATGGGCTGCACACTCGTTACATAAATAGGGAGCTTGTTTTTGTTATCCCTTCCACCTCCAATTGTTATTCCTAAAGATTCCTTTGGTTCCTTTTTGATTGCAACTGTCTTTTCATGACTTGCATATCCCTGAGGTAAATCCTACAAAGGAATGACAGCACAAAATGCAGCTTCAGTAATGTAATCAACACAAGAACCCAGGTGTGGGAGAGAACCACAGGACATGTTGTATGTTATCCAGAACATTCCAGCAATGTTGCTGGGTGGCAAAGTCAGCTCCCCATGTCCTGGCTCTGGGTGGAAATACAGAGTGGTATTTCCATGGTGAGCCAGCAGGAGCGAGGCAGTGCTGTCCCGGTGTTCCCACACTCACTTTGCTGGGGAGATGCTCACTGAGGAGGATAATTTTACACGGAGGAAAAGCTTTGAACTCATTTCAAGGCCATTCCTATCAAGCAATCAAGCTCTGACTAAGTGTTGAGGTTGCAGTGAGAGCACACATTAGAGCACAGGCTGTACAAACAGTATGGAAATGTTTGTGCAGGATTAAATCAAGGACCCACACTCCACCTATGACAGCTGCCTATGGTCAGGGGCACTCACACACACACAAGCCTAAGCAGATGCAGCAAGCTTTCTAACTCAGCTGTAAGTTCCAAACACAGAGTAATTCTCTTCTGGTACACCAGGCTGGTGGTTCTCCTCTGGCTCCCGGTGCCTCTCGTGCTGTACAAACACACCCTGCAGTTCCAGAGCACCATAATGTCCTCTGGGGTTCTGCTCCTGCCCCATCAAGGCCTCTGGCCCCACAGCAGCACAACTCAGGTCACTGCAACACCCTGAGCATGTGGGGCTTGGTGGGTGTGGAGAAGCAGGTCCTGAGCAACCAATGGATGCTAAATTGCTCATTGCCCTTTCCAGACAAGATAGCATTAAACACCAGTTCTGCATCCACATTAGAGACACCTGAAGAAATTTTGACACCTTTTTCCCTTAAAATGATGTTTCCCAGCAGATGACAAACTGGTTCTCCAGTACCAACAGCCACAAACCTGCTGCTTTTCAACAGCTCAAGCAGCAGTGGAGCTGCTGCTCAGTCCTACAGGATATATCAGCACTGCAGAGCAAACTCAGCCCCTCTGCTGGACCAGGAAGAAGCAGGACTTTAGCCGTCATTTGCCAGACTGACCTTCTGGTAGGTGGATTTCCGTCTGTAGTGGTTCTGGTCCAGCCGTCTCCGGTGGTGCACGGGGCTGCCCCCATTGCTGCTGCTGCTGCTGCTGCTGCTGCTGTTGGAGGAACTGCCATCCTCTGCTGGCTCTGGCAGCTGCACCCCGGGCTGTCTCAGGATCACAAAGTTCACTCTGGATTCAGTGGTCTGCCAGGAGAAACCAGGAGTGTAAATAAAACAGAGAGAAAAATAAATGAGCAGTTAGGGACAGCCCCTGCCATTCTCCTGGGGAAAGAGAAAGGTTGGCATTGGTCCCTACAGAGGGTCTGGAACAGCTCTTCAACATGCTGCAAAGTCTATTGTGAAGAGCCAGGGAACACTGCTGGAAAAAGAAAAGAGGACTGGCAAACATTAGCCAGAAGGAGGAGAGGCAGGCTTCACTCATCCCCCCTCTCCAACAAATGCCAAGCAAGAGAAGGTGGAAAGGGATGATTAATTCCTAAACCTGAGTACAAATAACCACAATGACATATTGTGTTGTGATCCAAGGTGAGCAGAGCTGGAACACTGACTGGGCCACACCATGGCCATGACGAGCACTGTAGGCTTTTCTTTTATTGTACAGAAACTTGTCCAAGCTCTTTCCCTCCCAGCCTGTGCTCTCCATTGTCCCACATCTCCCAGCCAGTTTTCCCCCAGAGTATCTGAAGACATGACCTTTGCTCTGAGTCTGCTGCCAATTAAACACTTAACCAGCTGTATGTCTGGCCTTGGCAGAACTACAGGGGAAGGCCCCACTATTGTTACTGCTCTTCTGGTTTGGTTTGTTCTTTCAGATCACTTGACAAACCCTTATTGGGAAGGGCTCCACTGGGATAGGGTGGATGTGCTCCCTTGGGTGTTTCCTGCAGGGGATGACAGAAATACAGTGGCTGCTTCACTTCTTGCCACAGGACCCCACTTCCCTGGTGCCACAGCAACCAGGCAGCAGGGAATTCCCTGGCCTTGGAAGAGGGACTTTTTAAGTTACATTTGACAAAGAAGTAGAATTAGCCCTCAGAAGAACAGATAACATTTGGAAAACTGTCAGAGTTTTACACAAATGTTGATTCAAAAGGATTCAATCCCCAAACCTAATGAAGCCAGTTCTGAGACCTCGGTTACTGGTTCCACTGGGATCAGAAAAGAGTTCCTCCTGTGCGGATTGTGTATCCACACTGCAACAGGAATACAGCAGCACTTGTGGGATGCACACAAGTTCTAAGAGGCCATAGAATGGAATCACATATTTAACATAAAAAGGGATCTCAGTAGTGGAACTCTTCCCTTTCCCTTCTTCTCTCCCATGCACTGTGCTCCTTGGATTGCCAGGAAGAGAAATGGCTCTCCCTCAGTGCTGACCTCATATCCTTTTGGGATATAAACAGTGTGATGAGATGTCTTGTGTCAGGATCCTCAGATAAAACCTCAAACTGGAGGTTCTTGCCTGGGGAGATAAAGAACTTAAACTGATATATGCGATATATGCTGCACATGAGCAACCCTTAATCCTTTCACCAAAATTCCTTGGCCACTCCTTTCCCCAAAACATTTGGCATGCTGCAACAGGAGCAATTCCTAATTGTGCAGGGGAAGACCACCCTCCTCTACCCATTCAGCATCTTGGAATGTTTTCCATCTGAGGGGCCCCACATTGTTTTCTAGACTCTCTTCCCAAATACAGGTAAAATGGAAAAAGGGCTTCAAATGAGCCTGAGGGGTTTTGTTTTGTGCTGCCAGCCCATGACAGCTCCCAACAAGCACCTTCCCTCTGTTTGTATCACAAAGGGCTGTCCTGGTCCCTGCTCTGTGAATGCACACAGTGCAGACAACATTCCCTCTGCAGGAAAGGCTGCAAATACCACCAAGGAGACCCAATCACCTCGGATGAACCACTGAGCCATGAGCCACTGCCTGGCCCCAGCCCTGTCAGAGTGACTCACAGTGACAGCCACTCATCATGCTTGTCCTCGTGTGGAAGTGGTGATCCCACACATCCGCAGGGAAGTCACTCTCCCAAAGAGAGATTTGAGGGAATGCAGGTTGCTCCTGTGTGTTCTGGTTGGGTCAGAACAGGAGCCCTGCCATCAGCCAGAGAGCTGCAGAGCATTCCCATCCCCCTCTTACACCTGAGCTCACCTGGATTATCTGTGCTGCGGCCTCAGGTGTTCCTTGCCTCAGATCCTGCCCATTTATTGACAGGACTCTGTCATTCCGACTCAGCCGCCCATTTTTGGCTGCCAAACCTCCCTCCAAGAGATCCAGAATAAAGATCCCAGCCTCGTCGGTCTTCCTGATCAGTTTGATTCCCAGGGGTTCGGAGCGGTCTCTCTTTACCAAGGTGACGTGGATCACTTCCCGGTTTGCAGAACCGGAATCCTGCTGGGCAGTCTTGTTGGAAAAGCCCTTCTCCTGCAGGACCATAAGGTGGAGAACAGGGCCTGGGTGGCGCAGGAAGGAGACAGCCTGGCAGTGAGTCACACTGCTGATGTTGACACCATTCACCTGAGAGACAAACACAGCACAGGCTCTAATCAGGACCCACGGGATTTGGGCTCTGTGCGCAGTGTGGGACATCTCTCAGCTGGAGCAGGATGGCAAACTCCCACTGCGAGGCTTGGACTAAAGCAGCTGCTTCTGAGGCACATTGGAGAGCAGAGTTTTCTCAGAAAGAATGAAGAAGGCTGCAGATGAAGTTAGGCTGTAATTGCTGGTGATTAACTGAGGGCAGGGAGAGAGAGGACAGCTCACATACCAACAAACCTGAAACTGCAAAGTGTTCAGTCATCCCTTCCATCCCTTGGCAACTGCTTTCCCTTAACTTCCAGCCTTCAGTACAGACTCAGGGAAGGCTCAAATTGAAGGCTGCCCACCCTCCCTTTTAAGCTGAGGAGTGGAACATAGTCTAAGAGCTTCTGGAATCACCTAGCTAATCACACTTTTACCGAGGTAACTCTGAGAAGGGAACTTCTCACTTTATCTGTTGTCATATAAGACTCTGTGCAGTCTTTTGGGATGTCCACAGGGATCCTAAGTGTGGGAACTCGCCCTATTTACAGCCCAGCCGAGACTTGAGACACGTGCAATCCCACTGGATAAAAGAGACATTACTCCAATGGTATCCCTAAGGAACCAGGTTGGAGATGGGATCAGCCACATCAGTGCGTGAGGGACTGGCACTCCTTCATGGAATCACAGTCATGGAATATCCTGAGCTGGAAGGGACCCACAGGGATCATCCAGTCCAACTCCTGGCCCTGCACAGGACCATCCCCAGGAGTGCCACCACATGTGGACATCAGGAAGGATCCCACAGGACAGTGAGGTCCTCATGGCCTGTCAAATGCCTGGGCAGCCATGGCTGGAGGCGGGAACAGTCCTTGCCTCCCTGCCGGTGTCCCCTTGGTCCCCACTGCCACACAGGTGACTCAGCTGGGAACTGCCCTGGCTGTGGGCTGGTCCAGGCTGGGGCTGGTGCTCTGCATTGCTCACATCACATATCTTGTGCTCACTTCACTCACAAGGTCACTTTGGACCTGCCCATGGAGAATATGCAGCTTAAGCAACATGGGAGAACAAGCAATTATGAGACTTCCTGACTAGAGCAGAGCCCTTTGGAGACAAGCGGGGCTACTGTGTGAAAATTATCAGAGAGAAATCTTCCACTTCATCCAAAATGGTCTAAATTTCAAAAAGCCATCAAATATGCAAAGGAAACAGGAGTATGACTGTAAGGAACCCCAGAAGTCTGCTCCTCAGCCCCAGCAGATAGACTATGCTACTGACACACAGGTCTGATCAGTGCTTTAAAACCCTCAGCTGTGGAGATTTCCCAGTTTTTCAGGGCAGCTGTCCTCCCCCAGCCCTCATGTCAAGTCAGGAGTAGCAATGGCAGTGCCAGTGGGGTTTTCCCTACCTCCAGAATATGGTCCCCAGGTGCTATTCTCCCATCTGCAGCAATCACAGAGTCCCGCAGCACTTCCTGAACAACGATGTTCCCCAGTGGGGTGTCTTTCCCCCCCACAATCCTCATCCCCAGCTCCTCCTCCGGGTCTTCTCGGTGGATTTCGATGGTGGTGGTTTCAGCCACAAGACTCGTTCTGTGAGGGAGGTCTGCTCGTGGAAAGTGAAGAGAAAAACCAACACATTAATAGAATTTTCCTTCTCATAGCACCACAATATTCACCCCCCTGGCAGGCTGTGTTCAAAGCCTGGAGGGAAAGCAGCTACCAGGAGACAAAAGGTCAGATGAAAAGCTTAAAAACCCTCTGTTTCTTTACAGTACCTCCAGAATGCTTCCCATTTTCTCCTAGCTTATGGTGAATTCAAACTCTTTATTACTGTGGCCTGAGTTCAATTAAAGGGCATTCAGTGTGTTTTGGCTACTCTTTAGAGGTGTATTTTCTTCCTGTGACAGCTGGCCTGCTAGAAGCACACACATGGCAAATTCCAATTTCCATGATGCCCATTAGGGAAGGGGCCTACCCAGTAATTACTGCTCTACTGCTGCAGTGACTTTACCACAGGCACCTCATTACAACTTCCTTCCTCTAATTTCCTTTGCTCCTCTTTTCCCAGCCTCCCTGTAAAACAGGAGTAATGGTTGACCATTTCACAGCATCCTGAGGATGAAGCAACGCTTCACTTTGAAGATGGAAGTTGTTGTTAGCAGGTCCTGTTAAATGTCCCAATGCTGGGCTGTTCAGGAAGCCCAGCCCAGAGCGCTGCTGCTCAGGGTGAAGGGCACTTGTCACAAAACCTGCTCCAAGTGTACCTGAGGAAAAGCCAAGAGAGAAGTGAACTGACCTGTGCATTACCTCTGTCCCAGGCACAGCAGTTGTCAGCTCCAGCTCACTTGGAAGCTGAGGCTGACTTTGAAATGAGACACAGGGATTTCCACGCTGCTGCCTCCTAACAGGGCTTGAGACAAGTGGTGCTACACTGAAGTGGAGATGGTTATTTTATCTGCAAGGCTTTCAGAACTGACTGTTAATCCAAAATCTAACTTATGCTGTAAAAACACACTCACTGCACACCATTAGGGAGGGACTGACCACTCCAGGAAACTGTACATTTAAGTTCCCTAATGAGATTAAAAAGAACCTGGAACAGTTCCCAGTTACTAATTATTTGGCTCCACGTTCACATGGACAGGGACGGCCTTTGTTTCTGCAAAGAAAACACTCTCTGCTGTCTAACAGAGACTCTCCAAATTGTTTTGCACAGTTCTGTGCTCATGAGCAGATCCTGCCACCCCTGATGCACATGAACACATCTCCCTTCTGCTTAAGGACAAGCTGAGCAAAGAGACTGATGGCTGCTAAGGGCTGAATAGCACTGAGGATGTCTGAGTGTTGGGGGCACTTTAGAAACTGAACTGTCTGAGATAATTACCTCATTTTTAATTATAAAAGATAAATACATAATTACACTTGTGTATCAAACTCTCACCTTCTTCAGTCTCCTCAAAAGCTGGATTAACCAGCCCAGGCTCAGCAGTCCCCAGTGACACCACAGCAGCTCCAGAGCTTTCTGCCACAAGTGATGAGCCTCCACTTGGTACCTCTGCATCCTTGGGCGTGTTTGTCTCCCCCTTGGTGGGAGGATCTTCCTTCCCTTTGGAAATGGGATTCTTTTTCCTCTGTAGTTCAGATTTGTATTTCTTGAACCCAGGACACCTGGAGAGAGATTGTCAGGGTCTGTCAGTGCTGTCCCTACCTGGGTGACCTGGCACATGCAAGCTCTGGCTGACACGTGTGTTCCAGATCTCACCAGCTGCACTGCTGATAGCACAGATGCTAAAACTTATTCTCATTTGACCTTCAGCTTCCACCTGTACTAATAGTTTCAGAGCAGGCTTGCTGTTTCACTCCTTTCAAAATTATTAAGCAAATTATTTTAAGAAGGAGAACGTAACAGGAATGGGAGTCTCCCTTGCTAAATATTTACCTGGCAAACACTCCATGAAGAAAACAATACTTAAAATATAAGCAAATACTCAGCTCTGACGTTTTAGAGATGACTATGAACTGTATCGTTATGCAAAGAAGGCGGCTCAAGTTTCAAGCTGGGCCTTGAATTAGGCTTTGTTTTAGTACACCAGAGCAGCAAGGGAGGCTTGTGCATTTTGTGCTGTGGCATGAGCCCTGCCCCTCAGACACACTCCAGCCCCAGCCTCCTCCGGCCCATGCAGGTGGTGCCTCTGCCTCAGTGGCAGCATTTTAGAGTTTCTCATCCCACTGGGTGCTCCCCACACAGAGGCCCCAGAAGTAACTCTCCATCCAGAGTGTTCCCTGTACACAGATACACCACAACCAGCCTCTCTCAGCACAATGGGGTGAGGAAGAACAAGCTCTTTTATCACGAGTCTATATAAAAAAGGTGATGGGTGAGGAGGGTGGTGAATGCAAAATTGTCACTTTCAGAGACATGAGTAGTATTGGGTGTTTACCACTCACTCTTCAAATTAAACTTGACTATTTACATTCTGGCTAAACAAGTCTCACCCCAGTATTACTTCCTCTGGTTTATTCCTACTCGTTTATTCTCCAAGCAGTAAGATGACCCTGAACTTTAATGACAGGAGCTGATTGATCCACTTGTGCACATGTGCCCTCTTTAGACGACGAGAAACAAATTAATTTTGCAAATGGCAGAGAAATCCCCTGAGAAAATAAGTTTCTAGATACTTCTTATTTCCTTAAATCTTCTGCTATCAGTTAATGTCACTTAAAACTGAAAAGCAGCAACATCTAAATCCCAGGGTGATTTTTAACCCGTTTCTTTCCTCCCCATTTCAGTTGGACTGTGGCCACAGCCCAGGTGAAACAGCTTCACTTCCTAGAATGCACCCCCTCAAGGAAATACAGACAACTATGAAGTGTATGAGAATGATACAGTTTCCAGACAGCTCCCTAAACCTTTGAGGGTGCCTCCCTCCCTCCTCACTCCAGAGGGATTAAGGAGTGACAGGAGTTTACTGATAGCAGGGCAGATTTACAGAGCAGAGCAAGGCCCAGCCCTGCAGCCTGAGCACTCAGCCTGGTTACAACCAGCCAGGACAAAGGGTTACCTCAAGAAAAAGGAGACTGTAACCTTTCAGTGCTCCAGGGAAAGGGGCACACAAGCACCTTCCAGCACTCCCCCTGCTCTAACACAAGCTCTCAGCTCACGTGGACTGCAGATGAACCCCCAGGAACTACAGAGGTATCCCAAGTGGAACCGTTCCCTGCACGTTGCTTGGCTGACTTTTTAAATGTGCCACTGCCACAAGAAGCTCCAACACAGCTGAAGGAAACAGGGCCCTGGCATTTCTCACTGCCCACTGACAGAACACACAGTGCCAAGGGCTGCTTCCACCTGCACAGGGCTTGTACTTTGCTCCCTGGCCTGCAATCATTAACCAGGCAGGGACAAGGGTTCAAGTGCCACAGCAACAGCTTTGTCACCTGCTCTTCTTTTAAAGCAACATCATTCTGCCTGCCAACAGCTCAACCAGCAGTGGAAGCACCAAAACACGAAAAGTGTCCCTTCCTCTGCACAAGAGGGACAGAAACAGAAATAAAAAGTAATTTCCATTTGCTTCTCTTTCTCAGGAAAAGAATGAGAAGATAATGGAATTATGAGTAGATGATTCAGACACTGCGTAATGTGCAGCTTGGAGGGACTTGCATTGTTTGAATCAAAGACTTATGTATTGCACATCTTAATTGGACCAATTAAACTGGCAACACTGCAGGATCCCTGGCTGTCAGAAGGCTGACTCTGTGCCTGTCTATCTTCTCTGAGCAAGTGAAACAAGAATAAGCATGTTTGGAATCGTTTCAGAGTTGGGTGCCCCAGATCAGGATACACAAACATATTTTTGATAGGTTTAGTGTCTGCAGAGGAGCTGCAGGTGAACAGCTCACCCTTGGCCTGAGGAGCACGTGTGGGCTGGGTCCCAACACACACCCACCTCTCCAGCCTCACCCTCTGTCATCTCTGGTGTCCCACCTCGCCCCAGTTTAGGAGCTGCTCTGAGAATGGATCTTTCTGATGAGCAGCACGACAGCCCTAGTGTCACACGGGATGGAAAGGGACAGCACCTGTTGTGCAGATGGGCCTCCAGCTCACAGCGCTGCATGGTCTGCTGGCACTCGGCCTTGAAGGGACACAGGACAAGCAGCTTATCCAGGAGGTTCCGGACCAGCAGGCTGGACTTGTGGCACTGCTGGAAGGAGAGCTTCTTCCTGTCCATGGGGCAGAAGCTGTACTCCTGCATGAAGTTCTCCAGGCACTTGAAGCAGTAGGTGTGCCCACAGGGGGTGTCCATGGGCTGCAGCAGAGGCTGCAGGCAGATGTGGCAGATGAGCTCATCGTCCACCTCGTCCTGGAAGTTGTAGAGGTGATTGTCCAGCACCAGGTGGGACTGGCCACACTCGGAGCACAGCTCAGTCACCTGGGACACGTGTTCCTCCAGGGCAGGATCAGCCATGACAGCCAGCATCAGTGGGGACACTGCTCACACAGCAGCTCTGCCACAGGACCCCTGGGGAAAGGGAGAGAGACACATTGCCAGCCAGCTGTCCTCTCTGGAGAGAGCCAACTGAAAATTAAACCAAATTCCTGCCTTAAGCTTCCTCCCCCCTGCAACCTTCACCCCCACTCACCCTCCCCAGGGCTCTTCCTTCCAGGACAAGCCCGTGGATGAACCACCCAGGGATCAGAGAACCAAGGACCTCATTCAGCAAAAGGTAGGAGCACGTGGATAAACTGAAGCTTGAGTTACTTTCCATGCACTCCATGACACAGGCCAGACAAACCCTGCCAAACATGGGCCAGAGCAGCTGAGACAGAACCTGCGTGTTCTCCAGGGAGAACAACCAGGGACGAAGGGCAAGGAGAACCAAGACAGTAATTTTTAAACTGACAATTTTTCCCTAGCTTTCCAGATTATACCAAATATTTTAAAGATATGTACTTTGAAAAAGCCATTTGGAGACTTCCAGTTGTTTGGATTTTTGTTTTGCCTTTTTTTGGGGGTGGGGATGATGTAAAAGAAGAGGAAGAAATTTCAAAAGAAACTTAAATCTAAACCACATTTCCTTCCTTTTAAATCCACTCCCTTCAAAAAAAATTGTTTTAACAAACAATGCATTGTTCCCCACTCATCCATGCCTAAGTTCACCCATGGAAACAAATTTCCTATAAAAAAACTAAAGCTTCCTAAGTGGAAAAAATGTAAAGAATTGCCCACATCAGTGTTGTAACATCACAGAAAGGTCTGAGCTCTCAGTCAGGGAAAGGGAGAGAAGGGGCAAACTGAGTCCTTTGTAGCTGTTGCTCTGATTTTAATGGAAATACCTTCAGTCACATCCATTTTGAGTGTTGCCTATTGTAATTAATTTCAAATTCACTTGAGTTTGCTATCAGGTTACTCTACAGCACAGACATGACTGCAGGGAGGGCTTTTTCAACCTGGCAGTTACTTTAATGAAGTAGGAAAAGTGGTACTAAATGAAGCAAACACCCTGTGTGACACAATGGGGGGTTTTGTGGTGCTGAAGTGTTTTGAAGAGTTTGAGGTTGGGTGGTTTCTTTTAAGTTTGGATAAAAAATCCCAGGCTCTTTTAAAACAAAAAAAAAAAAATTGCAAAACTGTGAGGAAATGGAAAATTTCTGAAAGGCAAGGTGGAAAATGTCTGCAAACAATTGCTTTCTCTGGAGCAGGTAAAAGCCAAGCAAGAGTGAACACTGGTCTGTACCAATGCCTGGAGGCCGCAGCTGGCACAGCAGCACCTGGGGAGGAGGGGAGACAGAACAATCAGAGAGTGAGGATGGCAAGAAAAAATTAGTCATGGGCTTCTAATAAAAACCATCCATCACTCCAATTAATTGCCAGCTCTTTAATTAAAGGGATAATGTATCACCAACAGAATGAAGCCATTTCACAGGAGCAATTTTCCCCTTGTTCACTTCAAAACATTCAAGGGTTCCCGTCACGGTTCCACGCCGGTACAAGGCAGGAGTTGTTTGCTCCTCTCTCCTGCTACTGCAGTGCTGGGAAGCACCTTCTCCTTGAGGAGCTCGGGCTGGTGAACATCCCTGACTCCTGTTTGCCTTGACTCCTCCCCTCCTGCAGGGCTCTCTCGGTGCTGCCCAGAAGAGAAGACACAGCTCCCAGACAGCTCACAGGCCAATCAAAGCACGTGGATCCATGCCCTGCTCTCCCAGAAACACCCTGCTCCTGTTCCTTGGTGCTTTTCCTGAAACAGGCACCCCTACCATTTGTTTTGTACGAAATCATCAGCTGATCTTGAGTTATCTCACAAGTGAAAAAGAAACATTTCAACATCAGCCCGTCACCCGGAGTCACCTCCCAGTTGTAATCAATCAGCTCAGCACCAGCAGTTAATGAACACCAGCCTTCCAAGGCAAACACCTTCCAATAAGAAACCCTTGTGCTTTGGGTTGTACTATTTGCATAAAACTTTGGCAGGTGATTAAACAAATCTACTTTCTCAGCAAAAACAAACCCCACGGTAATTTTGCTGATAAACTACTTTTATAAGGGGGTTTTTCAGATTATTTACCAAATTCATTCTCTGCTCTCTGTATTTAAAGGTTATACAAAATGAATCCCATTTATGAGTAATTTGAAGTCCTGGAAGATAAAAGTATCACCACAATCTTGCTGCTTTTATCTTCCCTGGAACTCTAAGCTGATCTGCTGTCTCACCTTCAGACCCTTGAAAGCAAGGGGGGAAGATTTCATTTAAAGTGCCGGGGTGAATTTTATGTTTATGCCACTGTCCTTCCCATAAGGCAAATAGTCCAGCAGAGCTGGGGAACCCAAGGCTGACACCTCAGAGCTGAAAGCCAGCCCAGAGCCTTGGGCAGGGCAGGAGGCAGAGAGAGGAGGACAGCAGGCTCCAACAAGCCTCCTGCTGCTCAGTGACTCAGGCACGGAGCAGATGTGCTGGGAGAGGAGAATTGCTCACCTCTCATTCAGCACAGACCTCTGTGCTGGGGGTCTGGAACATGCACGGTCTCCACACAGTCCCCTCAGCTCCAATAAGCCAGTTTTAGGTCAGTCTGAAGTCCCCAGGAGTTCAGCTTCGGAGGGGAGGCTCAATTCAGAGTCAATCTTTTACAGTTACCATCACTTCAGTTACTCATTCCAACCTCTGAAGGTCAGATCATATCAACTCAAACAACCTCCTTGCTTCTTGTGTTGGTCTCGTTATCCCATTCTCCCCTCCCTCCCACTCCTGCCGCCCTGGGTGGCACCTTCCCTGCTCCTGCCTTTCTGCACAGCCCTGGGGTCTCTCCCTGCACCTCACGTGTTGTAGGCTGCACACAACACACACAGTGAGGGAAGCAACACCAGCATCTGACCTGGGCCCACGTTACCACTTCCTGAGCCCATGGAACTGCTAAAGGCATGTGCAGCTGCTCCAATGGACTGTGCTGTTCTAAGGGTACAACACGAGAAATGCCTCTGGAGTCTCAATTATTCAGAAAGTAACACACCCCATTCCTACACATAACAAAGAACTGAAGAAAATGAACCAGCAGATAGCTCTTTATATTTCCTCATTTCTTACCCCATGTGAGTTAGAGAAAGGATTGCTTTGGGATCACCTTTATTTTTACTGTATCAAAAATGAAATTAGAAAATCACTGTTGGCTTTCTCTTTTTTAAAAGTAGGATTTCTTGTACTGTAACACTGACTCAAAGAATAGATTTCTTTTTTTTTTAAAGAAGACTTATCAGGTAGTCTAATCTATATTCCTGCCAAAGCAAGACTATTCCTGACAATATTAGCACATCGCCTATTCTTGTTTGAACTGTGCCAGGGCACAGAGCCTCAGATAACACCCCCTGTGCACATGTACATCCCTGGGAATAGCTCTGGCAGGGGCAGTGCCAAGAACCACAGAGCAGTGAGCCATTCCTGAGGGACACACTCTGCTCAGCACCCCAGACTTGCAAACAGAACTGATGACTCACTTCGGCGGCTTTAAAAAAAAAAAAAAAAAAAAAAAGCACAATTAATTATATAAGAACTCCTGCCATCCCTGTGATGGGAAGGGCTGTGGCTGTGGCACTTGGCTGTCCCAGGAGCAGCATTCCCGCTTCCAAGCTTAGCATCTGAAGCCTCAGCACTTCCAAACACAGCTCTGGCTCCTTGTTTTTAAGGCATTTCACTCTGCCCCTCTCAGTGAGGAACACAAATTATGGCCCCATTCAGTGCAGACCTGTCTGCTCATGCAATTCCAGCACCTGATCCAAGTCCCTTTGGGTCAGGAATACATTTACCTTAATGACATCTCCCCGAGGTTTAACATTGCTGCTATTCCCATTTAAAGACTGATAAATTACATCAGCAGAGGGTAAAAATCAGACCCATAGAGGCACCAACTCAAGGGAATTTAACACTTCAGTTATGACTCTGAACAGGATCTCAAGGGACCTATCCAAGGTCACATAGGAAGCTCCTGGGAAAAACAACCAACCAGCTCAAAACACAAAAACCAACCCCAATCAAAAGAAGAAAATCAAGACTGTTTCTGTTAACTAACTGATTTATAAAACCATAAGTATGGTGAGTAAGCCAGAGCACATATTGCAAAACACAGAACTGTGCAGCCAGTCTGCAGTGAGGACACAGAACAGAGTGTAAAATGCCTCCTAACAGATATGATGACTAATGGAATGTCTCCAACTGTTTCAGTTCAAAAATAATTAGAAAATAATAATCTCAAATAACTGGTTCTCAATATTACAGAACTAGCTGTACCATGGAAAGTATTAGAAATACAAGTGGTTCATGCTTCTGTGCAGCTGTGGGTTATCACTGATGTGTTTATCTGGGCTGTGTTATTGAAAAGCCCAATAAGAGCTGCTGGTGCGTGCCCCACGTCTGCTGCTGTGCAATGGTTCACTGCAATAATGATGCCATTATTATATTTATAACAACATTTCCCTGGGAGACTGGAAGTGCAACATTCCAGCTAAAGGCTAAACAGTTAATTAATTTTTTGGGGGGTGGACAAAACAAAGCCAGCACATTCTGGATTAAGAGGACTAAGGGCACACAGCAGCAGGGCACTGACCCAAACCCACCTGCTCACATCAAAGCAGGTTCAAAGGGGACTGGAATGGAGCAAACCCAAACCTGCAGCAAAAAAACGAGAAAAAGTGGCGGAACTCTTGTTAAATTTTCTTTAAACAGTTTTCACTCAGTTAAGAAGTTTTGTGTTTCACAGAATGCCATTTTTTTGATTCTAAAAACAGACAGAAGTGCATTGAAAAAGTGTGCTGTAACAGGACCTTTTGTGCCCAATTTCATGGCGATCTGGAAGGAAGATTTCAGGTCCATGAAATGGGGCAGGTTTTATATGACACACTCTACTCCTGACTGAGCACTGCCAGCGTGTTCCACAGTGTTTCACAACCACCAGTAAACTGTCCCTAGTTCACAAAGTGGCACAGAAAATAGTGTTGAAATGTCAGAGGATTTTGATAAGCAATACCTAAAGCAGGCCAACTTTTACAAAAAACACAATACCAAGCAAGAAATTTTTCAGGTGTAAATACATTTGCCTATTATCTTTATTATTTTCTGATATCACTGAAGATCAGGCCATTGAATGTAAAAGGAGGAGGTCAAATCTCATGTAAATGGTGAATTTATACAGCTAAACAAGAAGCAACCCTTTCACCAGCTTCAAACCACAGGGTTTCCAATAAGCCACCTCCCTCAGCATGTGTGTAAACACTTCAACTGAGAAACTCTGCAGCAAAGCTGTTTTACTGTAATCAATTGAAATGAACAGAAAGGAAGATTGACGTTTAAAAGTTTCCACTGTCCCTGTCATTTATGCCCACTCTTTAACCATAACTGTGAAAACAAGTGAAAACCCTCTGGGGTTTCTGTGCTTGTTAAACAGCTTGGTATTTGATCTGCTTGAACCTCTGGGCAGTATCTGTTTTCTCAAAAAGAAGACAGAAAACCAATTGTATCTTCATTAGTTATAATCAGAATTGTTATCTTGCTAGACTAGAAAAGACTTATTAGTCCAAGAAACCCTATCCCAAGAGATGTGCTAAAAGGTTTGGTTGAGTAGAGATTACCCTAAGGAGTTTTCTCCAGCATCAGCTCTCCAGCAGGATACACAGATTTCCATTTTGACATAGCTCACTTCAAGGTAGATTTACTATTTTAAAAGAGAAAATTGTTTTGTTGTTATATTTGCAAGTTCAACAGAAGAGAAGATGTCTCAGGTTTGTAAAGCTCAGTTTTCAAATCTTACTAGCAATGAACACTTTAAATTGCAAGCAGTTTAAATTGGAGCAGAATGAAAAGCTGGTACTTATGGTTTATTTCTCTCTACCGCATGTTCACAGGATTTGCTTCTCAGCTCAGTTATTGATTCCACAGAACAGGAACCCAAAATGCTAAAGGAGCAGCTGTGATTTCAGCAACAAATCCTGACTCTACAGAGCAGGACATCCTGCTGTCACCACTCAGGTATTATCTGGGTAACAAGAGCCAATAAGTTTCCTCTCTCCTCCCTTCTTCTTAAGGAATTAAGTAGTGGTATAAAATGCTTTCCACCTCCCCTTTTCTTCCAAAGGGGATCAAACAGGAACTGTTTTAACATAAGGCTCTGAAAAATGGATAAACTAAATGCCATCAAATAGAAGACATTGCTGCAGAAAAAGCTGTTTTATTGATTTGTCTTCCTGCTTCTCACCCTTGCAAGATGCTTCCACCACATCCACCATCCTTCCACACCCTGTGTTCCACACCAACATGCAAGTTGCTCCTTTAGTGCTCTCAAGAATTCTTCTGTCAGACCAGCCACTTCAATCAATTTACATCTTTGCAGCATTTGGCCCAAAGGCTCCTATGGAAGTTTTATCACTGGCAACATGTGTGGATTTTCTTTAGTTTTTTTCTATTGTGTCTTTAATCATTTCTCTCTAGGAAATTAAATACTCCTACCCCCACCCTCACCTGCATTTTGAATTTGGCATTTATCTGCTATTCCATACCTAAAAACCACTTTGATGTTTGTGGGAGAAGCTTTCTACAGAGAAAGAAAGATTACAGTGCTATTCTTCATGTACCCAAACAGTAATTAATACCAAAAGCTTCTCCTGCAACTAAAGCAAAAAGCCCAAAAACAAGCAAAGAGGGATCAGGAGATGTGATGGTAAGATTTAGGTTCATCTGAGTGTCTGGTGGTACATTTACTTTCCAAAGAGTTGGATTTGCTTTTGGGGACAGGAGGTAAAGATATTTGAGTATCAGATGCTCTTATCACCTTGTTGTCTGTGTGTCTACCTATAAATTGCGTGTTCACAGAGAGAAAACAGCAGCATGTTTACAGAATCTGACAGAAATGTGCAATGTTCAGTCCTGCCTCAGTACAAACCCTCCCCACCAGCCTGACCTGATAGATTACTCCTGCAAACCTGCACATGGCTGTCCCTTTGTGAGACAGGTCAGAGAAAAGCAGCTGCTCTCTCATCACAGAACCTCTGAAGTGCACAGGGGAAGAAGCAGATTGTGCATTCCATAACTGTATGTTTTTAGAGGTCTCTGAAACCCCTCACCGAGGTGGTCAGAGAGATTTAAAAGTAATGTGAGAAGGGAGGAGGTGGGAGAGAGAGAGACTCTTGCTTTTGGTAGACATAAAGTATTTCTATAGCTCTAAGCCTTGCCTGCCTTGTGAGAAACTCCTACAAAGCTTTAATCTTTATCACTCTATCAAGTGTTACTATGAAATTAAAAAAAATTAATTTCAGTTTAAAGCAACTAATCTTGGCTACTCTTAACCTTAAGTTCTAGGCCAGTTAAAACACAAACAACACTTTAGCAAAAACTGTTTTCTACAAAACTTCACCACAAGCAATCCAGCAGCATGAAAGCAGTTCTGCACCTGGGGATGAAGTATTTCCCATCAACACACACCATTTTTAACATCAGAAACACCAGACAGGGCTTTGCTGCAGGATAAAGAGCACAGAACCCCTCATTACCCTGTCCAAGTCTCAGTTACAGTAGCACTGGTTTTTTAATGGTGTTCTGTTTAAAGTTAAAGAGCTTGGCACGGTCTGTGGCAGCATCCCTTTATATCAACAGGCACTTGGAGCCTCAGCTGCACAGGATAAAACCACACCATTACAGTGCCCTGGCCTGGCTCTCTGTCCCATCAGCTCCAGGGGTGACAGCAGGTGACAGCAGGACACATCACCCTGCTCACACAACACCCCAGACTTCCTTTCATGGAGCCATTGGGCATTTTATCAAACCCAGTACAAAGGACTTTCTAGCCCAAGCTTGTTCCCACTAACTAAAAAAGGTGAATTAAGAGATAATTAAGTCTGTAATTCCCCTTTACATTCCATCTCACCAGGTAAAGAGGAAAGAAAGTAAACAAGATATCTTCATTTAAACCAAAGAACCCAAAACTTAGTTCTCTAGAGCAGGTCTCCTCAAACCGCAGCAAAGTTTGAGGTGAACTTCAACTCCTGCCAGTGCCTCTGGGCAGGCAGAGCTGCTGCTGCAACCGGGAGCTGCAATGCCCTTCACCACAGGTGACAGCTCCTAAGTAAATAAGCAAAACAGCAGAAGTAAACCACCACAAATAAAAGTCTCTGGATTAAGAATTACATTCCCCTAGAGACATACAGACCAGTGTTATGGCTCAGGTTTACAGGACTTGAGACACAACCTCCTGCTTAGGACACCTGGATTACTGGTGCAGGGGCTTGAGTACAGTTGCACATAGAATTTCAGATGCCTTTTCATCGGACAATTTCTCCCAGCCTCTCTTGTTCACTTTAAACAGCCCTTACAGCTGGGGGGAAACAAAACTGCAACAGGTTTCTTTAATTTGGGGTTGTTTTATTGCAATTCCTACCCTGATTTAAAGCTTTGTCAAAGCAGAAATAGGACATTAAACCCCGTTGTTATGTCACAGTGTTGGGCACATATTTGCAGGGTGCGTGAATTGATAATTACATTTTCCCTTGTTCTAAAAATAATTTAAAAATGGGTGTGGCCATCCCATCAGTTCAATGAGCTGACACAACAGAACAAAGTTGTTGCCATATCAATGCAGCCACATTCCTCCCCAGCCACCCGTGAAGGACCCGCAGCCCCGCTGGGGGCAGGAATGGGGAAGCGATTCCTTCCTCTGGCCGCTCTTCAGCCCTCGAGAGTAGGAGCAAAGTATCCCCGGTGGGAACCTCCCGGGAACTGGGTTTTATCCCAAGGACAAAAAGGCCCAGAAGACCCATTCTGTGTCTTTTTATATATGCTCCTTGAAATAATCACGCAGCAGTTTCTCTTCACTACCAAAGGAGATCCTGTAAAAGAGGAAATCCTCAGATAGAAGTTTCCCAGGGCAGGCACTGCTTTAGTTATTTATCTGCTATTTAGAGGTCTGCAATAGCATTTACCAGGTGAGAAGAATTCATCTGTTATCAACCCCCAGCCCTGGGCTAATAGATAAGAGAGAACTTTTCAGATAGGGCTGACCACGATTTACAGGACTTTTAACAGCTGCCACATTGATGGCACAGGTGAGTCCCTTAAACTCTCAGAGAAGCAAGTTCAGTTTTATCTCAACCCTTTTTTACCTGTCAGAAAATCAGCTTTTAAAGAGAGAGTCTGCTACAGCTGTTTACATAACTTGCATGATTTAAGGTCCAGGTAAAAAGCAGGCGAAAACCACTTTTTAAAAACACCTAATCCCTTCTAGTACTTCCCTTCCAGAATATTCCAAATGAGGAACGCTACAGTCCTCAATCAAAATTTGCACAGAGACCCTCTAAACTCAGGGGATCACTACATATCCACCAAAACAGCCTGTAAGCTGCTGATTGTCTCGCCAAATCCCTCTTATTCCATTTCCCTCCTTCCAGCCTGGAGTGCTTTTCCCTGGACCAGCACAGTAATTCCTACTACTCGTTCATCTAAATCCCCTCTAACCCTTAGATGGTTTGTGAGATACTGACTCATGGGCAATTTCTTATCTGAAGCATCAGAAAAACTGCCAGATATTTTTGTATTTTCAAACTCAATTGGTGTCAAGCAATTTCTAAGCCAAGAGCAACATTTTATGTGCTATAACTCAGGGAACATAAACTGACGAGGGACTGTCAAATGCAATTCCTAACAACTGCGTGAACAGCACCACTAAAGTGAGAGGAGAAGGAAAAGCCAAACAAGAGGGGTTTGTATGAAACCAGCAAAACATACTCAGGGCAACAGCTGCGGCTGCTCTGGCGAGACACACACGAGCACAATGAAATGATGCAGCTTCATTTTCAAAGTGAAACCAATATTGTAGGTATTGCAGCAGGGTTTGTTTTTTTTTATTTTAATGTAGAAAATAATATATGACAATGCAGTAGGAAGAGTAACAAAACACAGCCAGGGTGTTTCATGAACTACAGATATTTCATTCTGCAGTTATATTTATTCCTTCAGGTTTATTCTGATTAAATAGTGTAACTCTAAGGCTCTACAGTCTCAAACGTGTAAATTCTTTTATTAACCATATTTAGGGAAGTACTGCACTAGCATATGAAACTAATAATTACAGTTTCTAGAAGGTACTGGAATTGCAATTCAGGCAGCACTAAAGTTATCCAGAATAATCCCCAACCTGTTTCATCAGGTATCTCCAAACCTTGTGGGGTGTTTTGGAGGTCTCATAGCTCTGGTCCCTGCTGGAGCTGTTTCCTGCACCTTTTTCACCTCTCACTCCCCAGGCCATATGGTGGGTCTTGCTTCTTAACTCTTGCTCCCATCCCTCAGTATTCCTTTGGTCAGCAACTTGAAACTTGTTTGACAGACGAGGTTCCTTTTTGCTGCACATCACAGGTCCTTCTCCCCATTTCAGGGGGTTTATTTAAATGAATTCCATGTGCCTCCACCTCTCCTGCCAGCTCAGACACAGGAATAAAGTGAGTGGAGGGGTGAATTTACAGCACAGCTGGCAAACCCCAGGAAAGGTTGGCCTCCTGATTATCATTTCTCTGCTTCATCCCCAGCCATAAGACCCCTTTGTTTTTCCCTGAACAAGCACCGGTGCTGTTCTGAATTCATAAGCTGGTTCAGGGAGCAAATCCCTTTGAGGAGGAAATAAATATTCCCACTGCCTTAGGCCCTTTCAGCAGCAGACACAGTACATCTGCTTAGAGAAATTGTGAGAGATGACTCTGAGTGTGCAACTTCAGAGAAAGAAGTTCTGTTTTGAAGGAGCCGCGTGTGCGATGTGCTCCCTCTGTGCTGGAGAGCTGCCAGAAGAGCTCTGGCCTCCCCGCATCAAGGACGAACGTCAGCGCCGTCCCTCAAAGGCACGGCACACAACTGGCACTGCTGCAGGAGAGTCACACCACCCAAACCTCGGGCTGCTCTGGAGCCTGCAGGGGCAAAAGGATTACACTGGACAACCGGAAACTTCCCTGGGCTTTCCATTATCTCCAGCGGCTTATGTGCTGTGCCCCTGCTCCGACATACCCTCTGCACAGCAGAGCCCTTCCCGACCACTTAGTATCTGCACTGGAGCGGGAACAGTTTCTCCTGCGGAGACTTCATATTCTGGTACTTCTGCCTTGGCTAAAACACTGGAGCAGAAAGTGAAAATACGTCCCTTTTTCGGGTTGGTAAGAAACGGGAAATCACTCATCTTGCATTCCTTGCTTTACCAAGGTAAAGTAGGACCCAAAAACCGCTCAAGGAATTGGAAATGCCGTTTCAAGCGTGGCTTAAAGCAAACTAAGCCTGCACTGCCACCGAAAGGGGCAGTCCCGATCTCCCTGCCACCTACTGCGCTGGCATCAGCCGGCTGCTGCCTCTTCTGCTCCTTCTCAATCAAATATCGAGGATCGTGTCAGAGGGACAGAGATAGCAAGAGCACACAGCCAGAGCGGGATCATCCCTTCAGCAGCACGGCCTCACCCCGCTTTACACCCCTCACAAAAAACTTCCAAATAAAATAAAAACCTTTCCACATATGTGATAACTCTTAAGCACGGGTTAAACTTCAGCCTGTCCAGAGCATTACCTCATATTTATCACCACCTGTACCTCCTACCTTTAAGGCATTTCCAAAAGGTCCACCATCCTCACCTTGCCGTGCTTTGCCTGTTATCTCAACTTCTATTTATAGGCTATTTTTCCTGCATTAGTTACCAGCAAACCCGCCGACTCGGCCCCTCTCCGTCTCCTGGCAAAGACGCTTTGCCCTTCCAGGCTCCCTCCGACCCCCGGCAAGGGGGGTCCCGCACAGGACCGAGCCCTGCTGGGCTGCAGGGCCGAGCTCCGAGGAGTCAAACCCTGGGGCTGAGCCTCTACCTGCGATCCTCCTGCGAGCCTCCTCCCCGATCAGGGACATCGGCTCGGAACCCTCCGCTGGGAGATCCGGGCGGGACCCGCCGCCCTCGGCTGATCCGCGACTGCCCGCAGAGACCCCGCGGCCCCTCAACCCTCCACGTCCCCTGAGGGGACCCCCGCTCCCCTCAGCCCCGGTGAGACCTCCCCGCCCTCAGCCCGGCGGGACCCCCGCGCCCCTCCTGCACCCCGCACACCCCCCGCTCACCTGCGGCCGCCGGGGCCGGGAAGGGGCTGTCTCGCCCCCGGGAAGGGCAGGGAGGAGGCGCGGGGAGCCCAGTGCCAGTCCGGCCTGCGACAGCGGCGGCGAGCGCGGCGCCTCCACCAAGTTTCCGGGCGGGGAAGAAAGTCGAAACCTACGTGAAAGGAGGAGGAGGACAGCGCAGCCGCCCAGGTGCCTCCTGCCTGTCCGCCCGCCCGCCCGGCGCGGCGCAGCTCTGCCCTCCCTCCCCTCCCCTCCCCTCACACCGCCGCCGCCTCCTCCGCCGCCGCCGCCACCGCTCCCCCGGGCCGCCCACACACCCTCGGCAGCCATGGCCCGCCGCGCCAGAGGGCGCCAGGGAGCGCGGGGCACGGCCCGGGCCGCGGCTGTGTCTGCCCTCAGAGCACTCCCGCTCCCCTCAGGGCACTCCCGCTCCCCTCAGGGCACTCCCGCTCCCCTCAGGGCACTCCCGCCGCCCTCAGAGCACTCCCGCTCCCCTCAGGGCACTCCCGCCGCCCTCAGGGCATTCCCGCTGCCTTCGGGGCACTCCCGCTCCCCTCAGGGCATTCTCACTTTCCTGAGGGCACTCCCGCTCTCCTCAGGGTGTTCCAGCTGCCCTGAGGGAACTCCCTCTCCTCTCGGGGCACTCCCACTCCCCTCAGGAGTGTTCGCGTTCCCCTCAGGGCACTCCTGTTCCCCCCAGGCAATTCCTTCTCCCCACAGGGTGGTTCCCACCACCCTCAGAGGGATCCCTCTACCTTCGGGGCATTCCTGCTCCCATCAGGCCAATCGCACTTCCCTCAGGCGATTCCTGCTCCCCTCATAACATTCCAGCTGCCCTCAGGGGTTTCACTGCTCCCCTCAGAGGAATCTCACTCCTCTCAGGAGTGTTCCCATTCCCCTCAGGGCAATATCACTGCCTTCAGGGGCATTCCCATTCCCCTCAGGTTAATTCCACTCCTCTCAGGTCAATCCTGCTGCCCTGAGGCCATTACCTGTTCCCCTTGGGGCAATCTCGCTGCCCTGACGCTATTCCCTGCTTCCCTTGCTTGCCTGGGGTGATTCTGCTCACCCCCTGCCCTGTGAAGGGTAGAAGGCTCTTTCCTTCTACCAGAGTTCTTAGGTCTCTGCCCTGGGAAAAAAAAAACCTGTAAAATAGAATATAGATAATAAACCTGGTGCTGTTCTGAGTGCAGGGAACACATAGTAGCTCAGCTGGCTGAAAACCACAGAATTTGGGGGTAAATTATTTTTTGCCCTTACATTCTGCCTATTCTTCTGGGCTATAAATGGAAGTACTGGCAATTGGGAAGGATTCTGCTGCATTTAATTTGTTATCAAGGCAAACTGTAAAAGTTTAGGAAATGAGTGAACCCACTGCCAGCCCTGGTGCTGTGGGGCCATGAGGCACCTTGTGATGCTTTTTGAGACCCAGGGAAAGGATGGCACTGGATTCAAGGCAGTGCTGATTTTCTGGTTGTTTCTATGAACTCTAAACAGGTCCAGGTTCCAGTGCTCACACTGAGGCAGCTCCCTGTAACTCTCATGCTTCAAACCAGCAAAAAGAGAAACCAGTGGGGTTTAAAAGTTCTCAAGCTATGTTAGTGCTACATCCAAGGTAGGAATTCCTCCCAAAGGAAGAGACTAACTCCCCCAAATCCACCCCATCATATCTTCTGGGTTAGAATTGCCTTCTCTGATTCATCACACAGCCTTGGAAATACTCTTTCTGCAGATGAGAACATCATGAGGTAATAAAGAGGATGGTGTTTCAGCCAATAAAGAAAAAAAAAATTGAACTTTAAACCATCCTCTAGAGGAGGATCTACTAAGAAGGGAACCTTTGTACGTTAAGAATGTGTGGAAGTAGCACACCTGTCTGCATTTGATCATTTTGGAATGTCCCAAAGTTGTTGATCCAGACCTAAATGGAGAGAGAAGGAAGTGCTTTCTATGCCCTGAAAACAACTTCTCTGCTTCAGCAGGGCTGGGGATTTGTGTTATTCAAGAATATTCAGGAAATGTTGGTACAGTGAGAAGAGATCATCTTTAATTTGGGGACTGGAACTAGATGACCTTTAAGGTCTTTTCCAATGTAAACCATTCTATGATTTTATTTCAGTTTATCCACTTTGTGCTAAATTTCCCATGTAATCTTTCTGGGTTATGCTATGTCTGTTCTTCTATCTGTCCCGTTTTTGTCTGTGGAAGTGTCCAAAGGAAGGGCTGTGGACTGTGCTTGTCAGTGAGGGAAGGAGACTGCAGGAGATGCACCACCAAAAATGTAACAAGGTCCTTTCTCCTTTTCATTTTGATAATTTTTGGAAATCCACTGGAATTGAGGCCCACCAGCAATCCACCTTTGCTCCACGAGATCCATGTTACCACAGGACCTAAGCTGTCAGGTATTGACTGAGAACTGTGATCCACTTGTGCAAACCCAACGATTTTGCTCAGACTAAATGAAATGTTTGATTTCCTCTGAAACACCAAGGCTGAGGAGAATGGATAACATCTATTGAAACATTCTGAATGAAAAATATTTTAGGAGTAAAGCTGGAAGCGCATTGCCAGCTCAGACACAAGCACTCCAGCCTGGTGCAGAGACATCGGGCTGTGTCTGTGCTGGCAGCCAACCTCAACCACAGCCTGCATTCACTAAGCCAGAGCTCACCGATACTGAATAATCCTGTGTGTAAACAGGCACAGGCTTAAGCTGAGCTCTGTGGAGCTGGAGCTCTCCTGAGGGGGGAGGTTTAACCCTTAGCACAGAAGCGCTCCTCTCCATGCAGCCTGCAGCTCCTTGGTGAGGACAGGAAATGTGTGGGTGAACTTGGGGCATTAGAGACAAAGCCCAGGGAAGTTCCTTTAAAATTAGGAGTTCTGTGTACTTAGCACTCCCTGGAGATTTTTATCCTGTGTGCTGACCTGTTTTTCTGAATGGACAGTGTGTCCATCCATAATTAAGATATGGTGAAAGTTTATTGTATAAGTATGTTGGAATTTTGCTTTGGTTTTGCAATAAAGAAATGGCACTGAGTCGTGGTTACTAAATGGACTCACGGAGGGCACTGTTCTCTCCTGCAGAGCAAATACAAATGTAAGCAACTGAAAATAATTTCTGTTTTAGTCCAGGCAAAAGCAGCCACGTTGTAAATAAGGCTGTGGCTTGATGACACGAAGCCTTTGCTGTATTACTGGTTTCTGCCTGCTCCTTGTTCCTGCCTTGCAACTCAGCACACCAGCCCTCAGCTGTGTGTGGTGCACTGGGAACCACATCAGGACACCAAAAAATGAATCAGGTGAGAATCTCTGTAAAGGTATTTTATGTAAAATACAGTAACACTTTTAAAATAGGTGCACGTATTTTTAAAGCCAGAGAGATCAGTTCCCCAGTCTGGCTTCTAATGCAGGAGTGGAATGGATGGATGAGATTCTTCCCTGCTGGTACAGAAGGAAGCAGTCAGAAGAGAAAAGTGGCTGACTATGGGACTGATCCTGGTGAAAAGGATCCCAAACCAGAGCTGAATATTCAGTGTGAAAAGCATAAACAGATTTCTTCACTGGATTGTTGTGCTAGCAGTTAATGTGTTGTGTAAATCTGCATAGCATTTTCAGGTATAAATATTTTGCTTGGAAAACATCTCAACATCTGGGAGAGAAACAGTTTCTGGGGTCACTCTCAAATGGCAGCTGTGGTTAACCTTACGTTGGGGAGAATCTCTGTCAGCTGTGTCTTCTCTCATAGACTCCCCACTCTTATGATCTTCACCCTCCTGATTTTGAAACAGTAAAGTTCTTCTGCAGAACTCTGGGAGTTTTTATTTACTAGCAGTTCTGCTGAATTACTTGTGTAGCTTTTGCTAACTGAATAGACTCTGTGATGAAGTACAGCAACCTCAGTTTGAGCCTTTATCAGCTCTAACTGCTGATAATTTCCTGCGTGTGATTTGAGCAGTAACCACCGTGTGAGGAAAGATTATGGGCCACAGACCTGTGCAATGCATGTGCCAGGATTAAAATGCTGCTTTCTGACAAACAGAATCAAAAGTATCAAATAAATACGTGGGGATATTTACAAAATATTAATAATTATTTTTATTTCACATGAAGATTTAGAAAGCGTTTTTTTTCTTTGTAAAACATGAGAAAGGAACATAAAATTCAATAAGCAAAAAACAGAAAAAATAACAGCAGGAGAACTGAATGAGAAAGCAAAATCACATCACACAAAGGTTTATAGATTAGTTTAATCCCATTGATGTTGCATAAAACTTGGTAACTGTGTGTGCTGCTGTTGTCCTCTGTGGGAAGGTGCAAGGAATATATGACTGCACAGTATTAATTTGGGACTCAACTTTGATGTTTCATCACAAACAAACCTAAATTCCCAACCCACACACAAGAATGTAAACACAATTAGAAAACAAATCCCACAAACAAGGAGAGAGAGTCATCCCAGGAATTTATGATTAAATGGCCTGGAATCTCCCTTTTGTGGAAAGCAGAGCAATGGAAGTACACGTGCAAGAAGACACAGGGGATTCTGGTAAATCCAAGGCCCAGAGCACAGTGTTTGCATCCATTCTGCCAGATTCTACAGCACTTTGGTTGCTTTGGCAGTATTCTGTTTGCTGCAAATTATTGCTACCTGTGCACTGCACACTGGATATTTGTAGGAAGCAGTCAGAGTCCCAGGGTTTGGAATTTGTCTGTGGGAGCAACCAGGATATTAAAAAATATAGTATAAGAATCTGGCATGTGTTAGTAATGATTTAGGACTGTTTTACATTATCTTTCCTTGTGGTGTTTTATTAGCAGTAGTCAGTTATTAACAGTGTTGCAGTACTTTATTTGATGGATCTGTAGAATGTTTTCATTACATGTAAACAGATTGATTCCCTTCTTCCAGAAAAGTGCCTGTTGGCAGATAGAAAGAGGGCATCTGGCTTTTCTTAGGAGGAGAATAACCCATCTGGCTTTTTACAGTGCAGCAAATATGATAATATAAGGGGGGGGGGGGGACGGTACATGAATCACTTTCCTGCTTTGCTGTTGTGAATCATATGGATGCCTTTTCCTAATTTTTAATTTATGCTGTTGAATGTTGCAGCTGCTTTGTAACCCACTCAGATTTCTTTGTATCATAATGCTTCTGTTGCAGGATTTTGAATGAGAAGTCAGGAATATATCATATCATCTCCCAAGAAAGACACTGTAGCAACAGATAAACTAAAATGCCATTGGGCCACCTTCAGGTCCCACTGAATTTTCCATTATTATTTTACAGGACTGGACTTGATCTTTGGTGATGCTCAGCCCAAATGCCTTCTTGAAGAAACTTCTTGAAGAAAAGAGACAAGGTACCACCAAGATTCTAGCAATTATTTCTGTAAAGCAAGTGTGATGTTTAATTTACTTTATAGCCTTTAATTGCAACACCGTTCTCTAAGTTGAAACTGATAACGATACTAAGTAGACTCGATCCAATTCATCAATATTATCTGTGTAGTTTTGTGCCTGGGAGGTACTGCTGCTTGCTGATAGAGTATGAAGTAAATAATGTGTCTCTGCAGGGTTTAGAATTTGACCTCCAGCCACTTTTGTTCTGTTAACTGTTTAAAAACAAACCTGACTCGCCGCCGTCTGTGTTTATGAGCAGACGCTCCTTGGGCAGCTGGGCCAGAGGAAAGGGCTGTGTATGTCAAGGGGTATTATCCTGTCCCCGACAGGAAACACTTCCCCTTGACGTCCCAAGGGCACTGTGCAGCCTGCTGCAGTCTTCCTGGAGAAGCAGGAGGCACGGGAAGTCTGCAGCAGCAAACTCCCTGCCCCAAGGTTTAGGAGCAGCAGCACAGTGTGGGACACAGAGCAGAGTGAGCTATTTCTGGAGCACCTTCAGGTCTTGTTCATTCATTATTTCAACACCACAGATGAAGTACCTCATTTCTACAGCATAAGTGTAAAATACTCAATAGAGGTGATCCTGAGGGTTTTAGTCACCTTTCATGTAGGATTGTTGCTAGAGGATAATCTTTGGACAGCCACAGGGCCAGTCTCCTTCCAGTCCCCTTGTGAATGCAAGAGCTGCTTCTGTTCTGCGTGGCCACACAATGTCCTTTGCTGGGAAGGCACCTACATTTGGATAACTAAACCAGAGACCCCCTTGGTTCCCACCACCACAACATCTTCCAAGTGCTTTTCCAGAGCAGTGTCTTCCGAAGTGTCTCTTTCTGGTGATATCCAGTCACATATCTGAAGCCAAGAAATGACTGCACCAGTCCTCCAGGCATCACTAGGAGGACAGGCTCTTTGAGAGCTCTGCAGAGAATGCTAAAGGATAGCAATGAAGATCCTAGAACTCAAAAACTGACAGGCTCCTTTCATCAGTTCTCCATCAAGAGCTTGGTGCAAACCCTTCAGCAGAGCAGGTGCCAAAGCAACTGAAATGTGCCTGTAGAAAATATCTCCATAGGGATCTCTGCTTTGTTAGCTCATTTTCATCCACTTCTGGAATGGAAGAGAGACTCATGTCCATTAACTTAGTAGTGCTTAACACCATCCTACAAGAGAATGAAGAAACATCTCAACATTAAGATGTTAGAGAGGCAAACTGTACTGAAGCACCTCGACATTTCTTTTCTCACTGGAGTTTTTGGTTACTAAAATTGTCCTGGAACACCTCTGGTATTTACAAATCAATTTTTAATAACAGTAATATGCATCCCAAAGGAATTAAAAGAAGAATGTGGGATGGCTGCAAGTCTCATCAAGCTCTAACACAGCTCTGGAGCCATACTAGTTAAACATACTTTTCTTCAAAACTCTGTTCAGGCAAAGTGACATATTTCTAGTGAGACTGTTCAGTCTCCACCAAGAAAAAGACATGTCCTGAGGAAAAACAAGATCCATCCCAAGTAATTGCTGTGTGCTGCAGCTGGAGCTCTGTTTCCAGAAAATAACTAAATATAAACATTCCTGAGTGAATGGGTGAGAAGCCAAGAGTGCCCTGCAGCACAGACACCCACTAAATAGGATTATCTATGAACAAGCCAATCCACAGCAATTCACTCTGCCCCAGCACTGAGAAGGAAATCAGGAAAAGAAGCAATACAGGTGCTTAAAGTACAATTATATAATTAACAGGACTTCTCTGGAAATGCCATTGTGGCATCTGGTATGAGTTATTTCCCACATTCCTTGACCAAGCTGTTCCATATCCCAAACCAGAGGTTACATTTGTTTAGCTATCAGTCAGGACCTCTGCACACATCCCCGGGGACCTGCAGCTCTGGCTGTTTTCTTCTGCTTGTTGCAGTGCCACTGGAGGTGATGTGAGAAGGAGACACACAGCTTCATGGTTGTGTCCCAGATTCCAGCTTGGAAAGGACACCACAACCCCAGCTATAGGACTTCCGATGCTCTTTGTGCTTGTACATCACTTCTGCTTTGTTAGGTACACTATTTTAGAATAGAAATCTAAAGTGTCACAGCAATAATATTTCCTAGGAATACGTTATTTTTAAAAACAATTCTGCCACCACTTGCAGCTGGTTTTTGGCAGACCCAGTTGTTAAGTCCTCCATGCTTCTGCAACATGTACTTTAGGCTCTTTCCTGGAGAAACCTAATTCTGCACAGTTGCCTCCTTAAATTCTGGAGCAGATGCTTCACATTTTCTGAGAGTTTCCATGGATGTACTACATGAGTTTCTTGACCATAATTAGGGAGCTGTGCAGTAATGACAGTCCTCTGTGCTTCCCCATTAAGCTGAATTCAGGTGCAGGGAATGGTGGTAAGTTCAGTAAAAAACCCCAAAGGTACCTGCATTTGACACAGGATATTCCAACAGTAATTCTCTTCCAGACAGTCCTCTCCCAGAACACTCCAGTCCTCAGGAAATCAACTGTTTTGTGCTTTTGTACACAAGGCTATTGACGGTGTTTTATGGACTCATCCTGTCAAACAATGAGAGCCCCGAGAGACTGTTCTGAGCAGTTGTAGAGCCTGCCTTGAATTTAAACTATGCCTGAAAGAACGACCTTGTTAAATACATTCCAGAGGGGAGTTCACATAAGAAAACACACCTTTTCCACACAATGGTAGCTAAAGTGCTGCTAAGCCAGGTGAGTTTAGACTATGAATAACTTGTCTGGCTCAAGACTCCTCAGGCTGAAAATAATAAAAGAGTTTTGGGTAAGACGTTTCTCCCTCCAGCCCAGTCATCCCTACTTGTATGAGCTTCAAAATACTGAAAGAAAAATACTGTTATTAGAAAAATGTGGGAATTTGACTTGGACATGAAACAGTTCCTTTCAGAAATAGAGTATCTCTGTGATTGTAATTTAGATATTAAAAATCCACCTTCACCTGAAGAGCCTTCATTTGATGGACCTGACTGAATATATCATCTGATATATCCTGGTGTTTTTTCTGACAGGAAGAGAGCTGATATGAAATCTATTCAACTATCCAGACCAGAAATCTCACTCCCGGTATTATCCTTTTTACATTTTTTTGAAGAGCCAGTAGTCAAAGTAATGATCCTTATATATTAAAAACAAATAATAACACAAAACCAAAAAGCACCCCAAAAAACAGCCAACCAAACAAAAAAGCCAAAGCCACAAATTCTACATCCCTGCTTGAGTGAGGGATGTCCAAACTATTAGTCTTCATCCCAGGGTTTAGCTAGTTAAGAATAATTTTGTGAACTGTGAGACTGAAGTATATCCCAAAAAATGAATCACCAAAAGAGTATTTCCATCTGGCTGCTCCCTCTCCTGGACCCAACAATTCTCCCATGTGGCTGACAATGCTTTTCTTTGGGTTTTGCAGCTCACAGAACACCTTTTGATTTCTGGTCTAACCACATTCCACATCTGCCATGGAAGTTCCCCTCTGCTGCTGAGTCCAGTAGCAAGTTTGCCTTCTTCATAACACCTGGTCCTTCTTAGTCTTACCTGATCATCACAAAGCAGTTTGCAGGTATTAATGTGCAGATTTGCCTCCTGGTAGACTCACAGGTTACAATTCATGTTGCTGACTTAGAAACTGAGGCACGAGATTCAGTCACTGCAGCCCGACAAGGAACGTGTTCAGTAGAACTCAAGGAGCTGCTTTTGTTCTCATTTACATCAGCTGGTCTTTATTCCTTTGTTAATTGTGGAAATTAGTTCAGCACTGTCTTGCTTTCTCCAAAAGGCTTCTTGAGTGCATTCATTTGCTGCTGGGGAGATCAAGACTGGTGTGTGGAATTTTTTGAGGAGTTTGCCAGATAAGGCCCCAAGTCCGAGCCAGACTTGCTATATTTATCTCTGATACGACTCTCAGTTGCAGCAGTGATGTTACTGAGGCAGTTAATTTGGTACTTAGAGTCCAAAGCAAGGTAAAAGGCAACTTGGTACTCAGCAATTTTGTATTATGATACAGTGGTCAGGAAATTCCACTTTTAAAAGGCTATTTTGTAGGTACATCACGAGAAAACTCCTTTTCCTTGGTGTCAAAATGTTGCTTCCACATCTCTTGGCACAGAGCAGTGTGTGTTTGTCCTGTTGTTGCAATCCAAAGCAAAGCTTGGGTCAAGTAAGATAATAATAAAATAAAAATCAGGGGCCAGCTGTATTAATTATGGTTACCTGTCTGTGCACAAACAAAAACGCTGATCCCAACACACACTGTTGGCTCCAGCAGTGCCTCTGCAGACAGGGGTGTTCTCTGCCTGCCCCAAACAACCCTGCAAGTGTGGGCAGGGAGTTTAGGGGCAGGTTAAATACCTGTCTTTGTTTGACACCAAGCTGGGGTGAGGGGAGAGAGTTCTCAGCCCTTGCCCTGTGTGGTCAGACTACAACAAACTAAGATGAGGTTACTCTGAACATCCCAGCTGAAGGCTGACTGAGGAATAGACCACGTGATAGTTGAGGCATGAACTTTTCTTCCTGCTCTCTGCTCTCAAGCTGCCTTTATTAAAAAAAAAAATATAAAACTCTCAATGCCTAATTCCCCTTTTCCCTGAGGAATGGCTGGTTTTTGGGGCCTTTTCCTGGCTGCTCAGCATGTGCCCTTGTGGTGGAGAATGAGCCCTGCTCAAACCCCAGGTTTTGTAGTGGTTTCACTGCTTCAACAAAGAGATTTGTGGGTTCTTTTTTCATATCAATTAGTGCCTACGAGCACAGCAGGTAAAGTGCTTATATCCTGATGTTTATTTTCCAATCCTGCACTGCTGTGAGCACACACACACTGATAATATCACCTGCCCTTGGGCTTGTATTCCCTCACCTGTAACATTTTAGGTACAGAAGCATAAAATGTCCATGATGACAGTTCTATAATCGGCTGGCTTGGAATAGTTGTGACCTTCTTGTCCTGGCAGACCGAGGGTTAAAGAGCAGCTTTTTGGAAACAGCCTGTAAATCATTGTCTTTGGCAGCATTTTCAGTCTGATTGATGTCCCTTTCCTCGCTCCATCACACAGGGCTGCTCCTAAGGAAGCTCCTCAGTGACGGGGTGAGCAGCTCCAGGCATCCCTTCATTCCTTGTTCATTCCTGAAGGTCCCGTGCTGTCCCCAGTGTGTCTCCAGCCCGGTGGCACTGGGATAGCAAAGTAGGAGTACCCTCTGCTGGCATGTTTTGTCCTGGACTCTGTCCCACAGCTCTCCAGTCTGCTCTATTAACGCACAGTTCATCACCCACTTAACTCCATAGACTCCTTTGGGAAATTTATTCCAGTAAAAAAAAATTTGTTCTGAAGTTATTTTTTATGAAAAGCTATTTTATTCCTTCATTTATCTTCATTTTATACACACACACACACACACACACATATATATATATAAAGCGTTTCACTGCGTGAGTTCAAATGTTTGGTGATACCTTACAACACTATGAAAGAATCCATTCAAAATAACACCAGCGTTCAGACTCAGAACACTGTTGGGGTAGATTTCCCTCCAGGGGCATTTTTATACTTCAGTAAGTTTTACTATTCTACCTAAATTTTGTATTTTTCATCATGATGTAACACACATAGGTCACTGCAAGTAATTTCTTTCCCTGCTTGGTGTTTAGGTCCTTGGCTTAAATATTTTCTCCAGCAGTCAGCACTTGGACAAAACAAACTATAATTCGTTTTTAAATGCTGATACACTTGATCCCATGCATGTTACATGGAATGCTGATACTTGCAGGGATCACAGATCAACAGGGAGAGTCTTGAGGAAGAATCTGACAACAGAACTCTAAGGGGGAGAATGTTTGTCTTCTTTTCTACCAAGAGAGTAAATAAGAAAGAAAAATTGTTCTTCTGGAGAAACAACTGGGAGGAAAAGCTTACCTTGTGCTAGAGGTAATATCTGGCTGCTGGACCCAGGCCCTGTTCTTCCTCTCTTAGGTGGAATTCCCAGAGCACACCCTGGGATCTGGGCCCTTTGGGGAGTCTGGGATACAATGGACATTTAGCACTGCTGGGAGAAAGGAGGAACTGCAGATGGAGATTAGAAATCCCCTTCAGGCAGGGAACAAGGAGACAGATTGTGCCGACCATGGTTTACCCATCTCTGTTCTGCCCATTCTCCCTCATAAAGGGTTCAGAAATCTTTAGGAAAGAACAGCCCAAGTTCCCTCGGGCCCCCAGTTGCCCTGCTGTGTTTAACTCGCCTGCTGTCCACACAACTCTGGCACAGAGGAAACAACTCTTCGGGGCCTCTCACAGATGTTTTTAGGCTGCTTTATAGCCGGGCAGCTGTTGGACACCCATGGAAACCCACATAAAACCAGGGCAGTTGCTCTTAAAGCTTCTTTAGTGGTCAGTGTCTAAAGCAAAATCTGGTACCTCTGGTTTCCATGAAACATCAGCTTCATCTAGAATAATAAAGCTCTCACTAAGCAAGCAACACAGAAGAGATGAGGAAATAACACATTAGGCTGTACACAAAACAGTAAATGAATGTATTTATCTTATGCGTTTATCTCAAACAGCCCTTTGGAGGTCTGAAACAAAAGCCAGGCAGTGCTTGAGAGGTGTCAGATCTTTGGGACTCATTGCACAGCGCCAGCACCGCACCCACCGACTGGGTAACAGCTGGGCTGCAGAGAAGAACGGCACCTGGGATCTCTGATGCTTTCATGTGTCACCTCGTGAGACAGCAGTTCTTGGGGACAGCACCTTCCAGAGGGACCTGCAGCAAAGAGGAATTTATTTCTGGATGTCTGTGTTTCTCCTGGTTAGTGTTGGCTGTGAACGTAAGCCACAGCTTTGCAGTTACACTGCAGCCCCAAATCCCCAGTTCTGACAAAACCAACCATTTCAAAATATTTTGACTTCTGCTTTTCCGGAGAAATGAGAGCTGCTTTCTTTTCCCGATAGCTCTGTCAAACTGGGAAAGGTAGCTGTGAAATACCTGGTGCTTTACAAGTCCGATACAGTTGCAAGTTTGCAAGTCTGAAGCCATGTGATCACTGCAGATAGAGAAGTCTGTTAAACTAATAGACTTGGATTTCGTTTCTAGGAGGGAAGTTGTACAGTTTGCTTGCTTTGCCTTGCAGCTCTGATTCCTGTGTAGAGCCAGATATAAGTATAGTTCACCTCAGCCTCTTTCTTATTTCTTGGATTCAAAAGCTTAGTGAAGTTGTGGATTTTTGACTTAAGATCATCGGACTCCTTTCCTAGGGTCTTCTGATCTGAATGATTTGTTTCCAAGAGGCTTTATCTGTATTTAACTGTGCTTTGTAAACAGCGTGGTCAGATTCAACTGAGATCAAAAGGTTCCCATCAGATTAAGGGAGGGGGTAAATAGCTCTGCTGAGACCCCTCAAAGAACACAAACACAGAGTTGTGGCAGTAGCAAAGCAGACACTTGGATTTCTCTCTCCAAGCATCACTACTGGCCCTTTCACACTCCTCGTGGTTATCCAAGAAGAGCCTTGTACCATGTTATGATGCTGATATCTCATCCAGTATCCCACTGTCGTTATGTTGGATAATTGCAGACTGCATGGAGAATGTACATCTGAAGCACAGCAAAGAGAAATGGGAAATACCTGCTAAGGTATTGGTCCAATATTGCATTTGTTAGAGGGTCGTCAGAAGAGGGTAGGAAAAAAAATCGGGGCTTCTTGGCTTGGCACTTCCTAAAACCGTCTTTCATCTCCATCTTGCTCCTCATCCTCCCCAAAACAACCCTCACATCAAAGCGCTTCGACTGCAAAAATTGTTACATCTCCACCCCAAAAGTCTCACCCAGGTCACCTAAGCTGTTTCCTAAGGATCTGCAGCCTCCCTTAAAGTAAATGAATGGTGCAGATGTTCAGCAAATTTAGAGATTTGGGACAATCTGCTCTTTCCCATTCCTGCTCACAGTGCAGTGTCAACAGCACAGCCAATATTTATCATTCATTCTCAGCTATTAAAGGGCAGGCACAATATTTGCCCAACTTTTTTAGATGACTGTCAATCTTTGGATACTCTGTATTATACAGCTTATTTCTCTGGGGGTGTGGTGACTGAAATCCGTGTAACTGCTGGCGCAGTGTCCGGGGGACTCACATGATTGTCCCTGCATTCCCAGGTTACTCACGGAGGCTGCAGCCGGGAGACAGCGCGCGTGTCTGGGAGAGGGTGGGGTGGAATATTCATGCCATTGGAAACACTCACGTTGTTACTTAACAAGCCATTAACCTCGTGTCAGAAGTCGTGACCTTGTGCTGACCCTGGCGGGCAAAGCAGCGCAGCTCGGAAGTACAGAACATGAAAGGGCGCGAAGGAAGGAGCAGGGCAGGAGCGAAGCTCAGCTCCCCGTGGAACGGACTTCCCTAGCCGCTCGGACAAAGCGCCGAACGAAGGCTGTGCACGGGCCATCCGATCCCGGCAGTCGCTGCGCAGGGATCGCCAGCGGAGCCTTTCACAGCAGCTCTGGACTGACACGGCCTTTCAACCGGGACAGCCCTTTCCACGGACAGAGCAAAGGGAAGAGCCCCAGAGCACACGGACAGGAGCCTTTAGATCTCCTGCTCCTGTCCCTCTGCTCTGCAGCACAAGCCCTGTTGGCACAAGTGCTGCGTTCAGAGCTCAGCCTGGAACCTCATCCCACCTGGCTTTCAAAAACTGGAGGAAGGGGAAAACTTCACTAACCCAAGATGCTTTTTCCATAGCTTTTTGGTCTCAGGAGCCTTTCTGGTGTCAGGGGTGGGACAGTCACAAGCCCTACCAGTGTCAGCATCAGGACATGGGCAGAGTGACCCCAGTTTTAAGGGAGAAGGAAGAAGGTGGGATCTGATTGGCGAGCGTGGAAGGGCAACAGGGAATTTGTTTTGCAGAGTAAGAACTGTTGCAAAGTTCTGTGGGACCTGTAAAAAGGTACTTTGAAGGCAAGCTGGGAGTGTCGGTGACAGCTGTGGAGAGGTGATGAGAAATTTCTCTTGGTTAAGGGCTCTAGGGGGAAACACCAACTCCCAGGAGGTCAGGCAAAGTGCTTTCTTCTTCCTCTTATTTTTCATCAGAGTAGCAACAAAAGTGGTGACACCTGAGGATGGACAAGGGTGGTTCAGTGAGCGTGCGAGGAATTAGTCACATGTTGTGCTGAGCACATATTTTGGTCAGAGCAGCTCACTGCTTGAGGAATTCTGACTTGTGTGACCGAGGGCTCAGTTACTGTTTGCCCTCTGCAGAAAACACCAGGACAGGATGTTGCTGAGGAATTTCCATAAAGAGCCTTTCTAAAATAACTTGCTTCAAAAAGAGGCCCTTGGTGCAAGCAGAGATTGGCTTCTGTTCTGAAGTTTGAGGTTTATGAAAATCGGTGTTTCTCTTTGATTTTCCAGGAGTAAATAATTACAGGTCTGACATCCGCAAGCTTTTAAGTGTCATGAGTCACACCTGCAGCTATGCGATGGTTCATAAAATTCTCACTAGCATCCAAATAAGAAACGCTGGGTTGTTTTGCTTTCTTCCTGGATTTACACCCTTCAGGGTTCCAGGGTTTGGGTTTTCTCCTTTGACTGCCTAAAGTGAGCTCCTTATTGCAAAGCCTGTGTGCAGCAAATTCCAGGAGTGAGGTCATCCAGAGGAGCTGGACAACCCTCGAGAACGGCAACAAAATCTCGACAGCAAGGAAAGGAGGTGTGGCACGAAATCCTCCCGGTGCCCGTGTGCCAGAGCAGGAGGTGCCCCAGAGTATCAAGTCCTGTGTTCTCAGCAGGGCTGTATCTCTGGGTTGATCTACAGCAGCACCAGAGAGCCCTTCCCGTCTGACAGGAGCCGGGCCAGCTGTGCCGCGGACCCGCCCACTTCCCTCTGCCCGTCCTGCTCGAGGCTGCCGGCCCAGCTCTCCCTGTTTACGTGTTTCCAAATTCAAGGAGGAAAAGTGAATATCAAACAGACCTGACCCTTTTGAAGTGGCTAAAGGATGCTATCGGGTCCAGGGGCGTGTTGTGCCTTTGAGGCTTGTTTGTCTTTGCCTGGTCCCTCTGTGCAGCCCTTTAAGGAGCCATTCCACCCTTCAAAGCCATCCCAATCCCAGCGGAGCAGCCCTGGCACAGGGTTGGGTGTCCTGTGTCGAAACGCTTTGCTGGGAGGTTCGCAGACATGGAAGTTTCTTTATTCTTTTGCAATAAATAATTGGGCTGAAATTAGTTATTGTCCAACAGGAAGAAAATAAGGAGCTTGGTTTGGTTTTTAGGGAGGAGGTTTTGTCCCTCAGCACTGAGCTTCCCTTTTAATGTCAGCTGGAATGGTTTGGAGCCCTTTTCTCATACTCACACACGAGCAAGTGATGGTCTTACAATGCATCCTACTCCTTTTCTCAGCTTTAACTCTTTAACCAGGAAATCGCTGTGGCTTTTGCCTGGATCCTCGAATCGTTGTGTGCTTCTGCTCTCTCCCGGTCAGGGGCTGGAACTGCTACTTGAGCACATAAATCGTGTTGGAAGGAGAAATTCAAAGCACCTGGGATTTCTGGTGGCTTGTTTTAGGACTGGCTCGCTTTGCCAAATCTGTTATAAGATTATAAAAAGTCTTTTATAAGTGAAAGAAGTGTTTTTGCTAATTAGAAAGCAGCGAGGAAAATAAAATATTGAAACTCCAAATTCTTAAAGTAAGTGACAGTTTTGAACATCAATATTAGAACAAACAACAATAAAAATATTTACAATTCATTACTAAGAGCTTTTTTAAATCCAGGATCTGATTATTTTTATAGATTTTCCAAGAAGTGGACTAAAAGCAGATCAGACATAGAATCACAGAATAATTTATGTTGGAAAAGACCCTTAAAATCATTGAGTCCAGCACTGTCAAGACCACCACTAACCCATGTCCCCAAGTGTCACATCTACATGTCTTTTAAATCTCTCCAGGGATGGGGACTTCCCTGGGAGCCTCTTCCCCTGCATCTGACACAGAGTCTGAAAAGCAAAACAATCATCAGTGTCTCTCGAGAGGGGAAAAAAACCAGCCAAGAAAGTTTCTTGACATTTTTTTAAGTTTCATTTTCACTTTTAACTTTTCACTATAAAAATACTAAAAGTATCAATTCTGCTTCTGTGAATAATTGTAGGTGTTTTTATTTTCTAGGTAGCTTCTTAACAACCATTTTTGTTTGTAGGTCAGTTAGTTATGCCCTAAATGGAAAGCAGCAGGAATTTTGCACTTTTTTAGTGTTGTAGTCAGTGAGTCCAGGCAACCATGAGAGGCAGCAGGGTTGAAGTTTTAGAAAGTGATGGATTGTTTAGTACCTCGGCTTTATTGTGAGTATCCTTTTGGCTCCTACAAGACCTTCTTTGCTCATCCTAGACACCCCTGCAAAGTTCAGAGTGCAGCAACAGGGGAAAAGCATCTTTTCTCCTCTGCTGAAATCATTTCCACATCCCTTTCCTTGCCTAGTAAGAGTTTCCTCTGTCGTTAAAAATCTCTGTTGGTACCACTGAGATGATTTTCATGTGGGAACAACCTTACAAAGGTTTGGACACCTGGTGACTGCACAGGATGTCTCTAACAGACGAGATTCAGCTGCTAAAATGGTCAGGAATGTGAATGAGCTGGTTATGTGCTGGTATGGTTTGTTCTTTCACTTTGCTGTGTGATGTTTAGGAAGAGAGGTTGGAAGCAGCCAGAGATGTTGTAGCCAATCTTCCCTGGATGATACAGAGTATACTGAATCCTGCAAAAAAAATCTCCTCCACGTTATGAGCTTTTGTACTTGACTAGTTATAAAGAATGGGCAGAGATTAGAGACTAATATTTGATTGGATGCCTTTTAATGGGGCAAAAGCATTGTGTGATTTTTTTTTTTCTCTTGTAATTATTGTCTTATGCCAAAATATTCTCCTTCCCTACCTCCTGTAATTTGTCTTAAAATTGTTATCCTGGTCTTAGGGATGTGGTGATAATTTCCATGACAACACAGAAAGATTCCAGAAGCAGAGATTTCTGACTAAATATATGAAGGTTGTTGAGAAGCACAACTGCAAGAACTCTGCCTACTCACTGGGAATAAGAAACAGAATAGCTAAGGTATGTGATCTCATCCTTGGAAACGAAAATGTTCTTTACATCGTGTTGATTTACTTCATGTGGGGTGTTTTTAAAATTGGGTGCACAAGCATCTCTCCAAACTGGAGCAATTTGCCCTTGATGTGCTGATCCCCTAACCTTGCTGTATGTCAGACCTTGAACTGGTCCTGACTCCCCAGGTAAATCCAGAGAACAAACACCCACAGCACTGAGGCTGGGACGGGGTGGCTGGGAAGAACTGAAACCCTTCTAACCCCCACTGAGCTGAATGTAAAGCTGGGCTCAGATCCCACCTGCAGCTTAAACTTCACATCTGGAAACGTTCCAGAGCAGTGTCCCTGCCCCTGAGCTGCCACTGCCCCTGCTGGCTGAGGTACCTCTGCTGGAGCACCCAGCTATCTCGGTGTCAGGTGGCTTTCCCCCTACATTTGTGGGAGTTTTCTGGAGTTCTGACCAGTGCTGCCTGTGACAGAAACACCTCCACGGTAGGGCAGGACAATCCTTCAGCAGCTACCACTTTACAAAGGGAATAAGTGCTTGTGCCTTGCCAGGGGTGGCACCGGGGTCAGTGACAGGTAGTTCCATGTTGGGGAAGGAGTTCCTTTGTAATAGTTTATGGATTTAGAAAAGCCCTCACTGGAAGTGCTGTTTGTTATCCAGTGTCCTGCACCCACCCTTGGCAGTGACAGCAGTTCCTAATTTATGGTAATAGCGTCTCTGAGCCAGATGGGGATGGCTGGCCCTTCACACTGCCCTGTTCTTTTATTGTGGCTCCCCTTCAGAGATCAACAAACAATGCAATTTAACCTGGTGGTTGTTCCTGGGAGAGAGCTGCCCATTCCTACCTTTCTGCTGCCTCCATGAATGCTCCCTCTGCAAGGCAAATAATGCAATCAGTGCTGAATTTTTGCCTTCCCTAATTGCAAAGCTGGCTACTCCTCTGTGTAAACAAGCTGATGGTGTTTTATTTGCTGACAGAAAAAAAGAAATTGGGCCAGTTTATATTTGGCAATGCTTGGGGTTTTGTGGGTGGCTCATGGGCTAAGCCTGATGGAGACATTTGGTTTCTATTGAATGTTAGAAAATAACAAGATTTCAGAGGAAAAAATCCTAAATCTTCTTGGTGTGAAGTGTTTGGCTGGGCTCTGATCCCCAGATTTTTCTACTTTTATATTAATAAAACCTGAAGTAGCAAATGAAAACAGATTAATTGCATACTGTCATCCAGCAGTTTTGGTTCTGTCTTCCAAAATTTTCTGTAGCTACTCACATCCCTAAAAGGCTGTAAAGTGCCAAAATGCTCTATTGGTGAAATTCCTTGTGTCTCACCTTTTTTCTAGAGGTAGAAATAATTCCAAAAGTGGAGGAAAAGGGACTTTTGCATTTAGTTTTTTCTGTGTCAACTCTTGCACCCCGAGGAAGTCCAGAAACTGTGTATCCTCGGATATGGCAGCATCCAGGGACACCATCCCTGTGTCTCCAGCACAGCACAAGGACAATGCTCAGCTCTGGGGCTTGGGGGGATAAAGCATCTGGAAAGGGTTGGAGGCATGTGTTGCACTAGGGGAAGTCCTGGATTCCCCTGAATCACTTCCCAGCCTTTCCTTGTTTGTCCTGCTGTGCCTCAGGATGCTCCTCTGTTCCCTCTAATCAGACTTTCCCCAGAGTTCCTTTGGAGGTGTCTGTCACATTCCAGGGAATTGTGCAATCAGAGATACTCATTTTCCCTGCAGCCTCGGTGTGTGTGACCATGCTGGTACCACCTGTAAAGTCCTGAGATTCCCATCTCCGGGTTATCCCAGCCATGCACAGGGATGGGAACTGGGCATCCCCTCTACTTGGGTGCTTCAGGAGCTGATCCAATGAGAAACCTCTGGCTGGACAACTGTTAATGAGAATGTGATTTGGGGAAAAAGGAAATCCATCTTTTCTTACGACAGGCTCTCAAATTGGATCAGCTTCCCGGATTTGCAGTGATCCAAAGGACATTGGCTTAGCCTCATGACTCCTTTTCATTCCATAATAGCCTGAGGGATTTAGTGATAAGGAACTGTCACTAAAGACTTGTCATCCTGAGCCAAAAATCTGTTCACAAGAAGTGACTGCTGCCAAAGACTTCGTTTCCTAAAGTCTCCAACATCAGTCTCTAAGTGCTGTGGAATGTCATGGGCTCCAAATGCAGGAGGAAAACCATCTTTGCAGGCAGAGTTTTCACTTGGTTCTATCAGTGGGGACACTGAGTAGTATAAATAAAAGAATTCAAGAACAGACTGTATTTAGCTGTAATTAAAGGGCAGTCTCAAAATTCGCCAGATTAAGTAAATAGTGTATTAGCTCTGTCTGTTGCAGCCATTACAAACCAGTGCATTTGGAAGCTGAATTATCTCCTGGAGGCACATCAAAAAATACTGTGTTCTACATGGTGTTTTACCACACAGAGTTTGGGATGAGCAAAATGCTACATCTGCCCTCATTCAGGTGCAGTTGCTTCTGTACAGTTTGGGGTGGTTCTCTGGGTGGCAGGAGTTGTCCCGTGGGGACTGCAGTTACACAGCTCCCAGAGGCACTGGACTTAGAGCAAGGGATGGCTTTGGGAGCTACTCTAGGAACTTACAGCCCCAGCTGACTCTGCCTCTGGTGTCTCAAACCAAGAGACCCTGAAATGTGGGGTGGTTTGACAGAAAAAAACCCCACGAATATGATGCAGTTGTGCCTCTGGCACTGCTACTGTGACAAGTCACTGGTACAGCCTTGGCTGAGGGGGTGTGTGCCACTGAAAGAGCCACTGGGGGCTTTGGTGCCCAGCCTAGGACCATCCATTGTTAGGGGTGTTATTTGTCCCACTTGTGTTAATCAGAGAGGTAAATATGTGGGCTAATCTGATCATATCAAACCTATGTCAGATGAAAATTTAATTAAAAATGTGTAATCTCTTCATCAAAGGAACTAACAAGGCCTCTCATTATGCCTTCACAGTGGAAGTTCAGGCTGATGCAAGAAAACCTCTTGTAACATGAGAATAGAGTTCATCTGTCCACACAAGATATTTGTCAGGCATTTGCCACACCAGAGAGTTGTCCAGACTCTCCTTATAGGATCTTTTAGACAAGGGTTTTCTATTGTATAAGGTTGATACATATGGTGTCTCCATATTAGGGAAAAATAGGCTCTTCTCTGAGGCACAATCCATCTCACCCTGGCAGAGACATTTCCAGACGTCCAGGGTAAGACAAAGTGTGCCCTTCAAGTGCTCATTTCTCCTAGTTGTAGAGAGAAGTTTGAAAAATAGCCCTCAGCCATATTTCTGCGTGCTTTGCAGACAGAGCCCCTGACATTAATTTGGGCTGTGCACTCCTCAGGAGTGCCAGCAGATAATCCAGCTCTTTACCTGTTAACAAGTACAGAACATTCTCCCTGTGGGTTTTCTTTAATGCAGATGAATAATTTCAACCAAGTGGTACAGTCTTAGACATACCTTAGGGAGCTTTCATGACTTATGCATGGCTCTAGTGTCACCCAGGAAAAGACAGAGGAGACAGTTAAAAATTCAGGACAAATCTGAGGAATTCAGTAAGAAAACCTCCAGTGGGATTCCTGAGTCTAATTGCTTTGCTGTATTTTTCCTGTAATTTATGACACCCAGTCCAAGCATTAACCATGCTGGCAGTGTTCCAGCAGACTGACAGGGTACATGTTAAAACCCAGCCAGCTTTCCAAAGAGATGAAGTTTCTCCCTCCCCTCCCCTCCCTTCCTTTCCCAGTTGCGTCTTCCAAAGGAGAAGGCCCAGTGCTAACTCCAAGCGGAGGATTAAGGCTTTGCACAGCCTGCTCACATCTCTGCTTGGTGAAGTGCTCAGTGTACCATCAATCCTCCAGAGATTTGGTCTAAGTCTTCCATTTCAAGTGAGGAAACAAGGTTTTTTTGAGGGAAATGTTTTCTCACTGGCTCTGAAACTTGCCAGCACTGGGTTCTAAGCCAAGACTTTTATCAAACACGGCTGGTGTCCCTTGCTGTCTGCATTACACTGTTTTGTTGGTGTCCCTGCTGTCTGCATTACTGTGTTTTGCTGGAATGGTGCTTGCTTCGCTTCCCCACTTCAGGGGTGATCTTGGGTGATCTTCCAAGCGCTGCAGATGGAAGGTAAGTCCTGTCCTGTTCAGCTGGAGCAGAGGAGACTGAGGGGAGACCTCACTGCAGTTCCAACTGCCTGGGCAGGGGCAGAGGAGGGGCAGGACTGAGCTCTG
>JAWWLV010000158.1:18003297-18017452 GCA_035041135.1 Platyrinchus mystaceus | reverse complement strand
GCCTGTGCAGGGCTGAGGGTTGGACTCGATGATCCCTGTGGGTCCCTTCCAGCTCAGCATATCCTGGGATTCTGTGATAACAGAACCATTAGTGTGGAAATACAGGAGTGGTCCATGGAAGGTCCATCCATCCACACCTCCCTCACCTGACCAAGGGCAGCCTGAGCTCCCAGTGCCCACACACACCAGGCACACACTGACAGGCTCCAGCACGGATAGCTCAGCTCAGATCAGGAGACAGAAGTGGTAAATGAGTGGTTTAAGGATGTGGCTGAACAGAGCTCTGCTTCCTGCACCAGGATGTACAAAACCACTGTGGGGAGCCTTGCTGATTGAAAGCTGGGATACAAAATAAATCTCAAGAGTCTGGAAGCAAGCAGGCTCACAGTTTGTAAGCAGGAACATCTTTGGTTACCAGTAGGTGTCATTGCAGGTTTGTGGACACTGGGCCCAGCATTGTGACATGGACACAGCCATGGCCAGGCTTCTTGGAACACCACCTGCTCCCATGGAGAGACACCAGCTCCTCATTCCCACACTCCTGGGAGTTCAGGGCCCTTTCTTCAGTAATCCCTGCTCTGTGTTGTTCCTTAGCTCACACATTTCCTGCAGCACTGCAGTGGCTGGGTAGGAAGTAGCTGTGTAGGGCACACTTTCCACCAGCCCACAGAGGGCACCTTTAGAAGGCCTGGCTCTACAGTGGAAATGCCACTTTGCCAACATTCCCAAGTCCACTGAGCAAATCTCAGATTTCATAGATGTCCAGATGCATTTGACTGTCTAGAGACTCGAGCTAGAAACACAACCTTTTTGTTGCTGCCACGTTGTTCTTTGGGTGGTTCAATTCTCTTCCTCCATTCCCAGGAGAGGGCAGGACCTTGGTGTCAGCACCACAGAGACAAACAGGCAGCTCATGGGGCAGGAACAAGAGCATGGAGGCTGCAGTAGGGGCACAGGGACTGTGTGTGTTACCCTACCCCAAACACCCAACCCCCAAGCTCACATTTCCATGTGCAACCTGCTCTGCCATGTGGACAGAAACCCACACTTGTATCCTGCTCCTGGATCTTTGGTGGTCAGAGGTGTAAACACATAATCTCAGCTCCAGCCTCCTCTGATGGGACAGGTTTCCTGCCCTCAGCTACTCCCCCATCTCACCTGTGGGGGTGGCTGTGGCCGTGGGAGGGCTCAGAGAAGGGCTCAGGCAGCCTGGAAGTGCCTTTGCTGTAGGTCATTTGCCTGCCACATCCTCAGTTCACATTCCCTGTTCCACAACTGCAGCTCACTGAGATCCACAGTGCTTCTGGAACACACCTTGGCCTTTCTCTTCCTGTTCTGCTTCTGACTGATTGGAGGAGAAATCCTTGTTCTCAGTCCCAGGGCACTTGTTCCTGCATCCTATTCCCATGATCCAATTCCCCACAGGAATGCCATTCTTCCTGAGGCCACTCTGATCCTCCTGGATGTCGGTCGTGTGTCCCAGCTCCACAGCATCAGCAAGTTTGAATCCATGTTCTGATAGCTGGTGCCAGGGTCACTCACAGCAATATTTTACCAGGGTGGTTGCAGGTCTGATTCTTCAGAAATTCGAGTCATTGGCCCATTCCAGTGCAATCCTGCTCAGTCCTTTCTGTTACCATTTACATTTTTACAGTGTTCTACCTACAGCAAAATTCTTTAACTACCGATGCCCCAGCTGATATTCTGCCAAATCCTACTCTGCTGTCCACATAGCCCAGATCAGTGACATGTCCATGGACAGCTGGTGAACTGAATCCTCTCTCCTTAAATCCCCAGGTGCTTACTGGGATGCCTGAGTGGGGACAGCAAAAGCATGTGGTTTGGGACCTCAGGACTGGAGTATGTTGGCCCTGAAGTCTAGAATAAAGAACACCCTCTCACAGCCCTGCTGTCACTCACAAGTGGCACAACAGCACACTGAGTTTTCAGTGACACAGAGCTGCCTCCACAGAGTGTGTTAGAGCAACGAGGGACAAAGGAAAACTGAGAAGAATAATTTATTGTGTAATATATTAATTAGGCTCCCAATCCCCAGGTGTGTGGGCTGGAGAGAGCTCTCAGCCCTAACCACATGACTGCCATGCACCTGCCCAGGATGTTCAGTGGGAATTTTGGAAAGGACAGGGTGGTTCTGCAGGGCAACTGCAGCGCTTTTCTCCTGGCCTTGTAAGCCCCCAGTGATCTGGGAACCACAGCTGTAGCTCTAGACAGTGTTCAAGCTCCTTCATTCTCCTTCTCAGAACTGAGATTTAAGTATGTTCCTTAGAAGAGGCTAGAATTTCAAGGCAAAAATTTATTGAACAAGCGGATCCACTGAAATCAAATGAAAAATCTGATGCATACAGAAGTACTGGTAGTAGGAGAACAGGTTTACAGTGGAAAGGCTCTCTATTTTTTGCTCTATAATAGCTTGAAATATGATGGTACTAAATTTATGTCTTTAAAATTTTTGGACTTCATAAAACTCACATAATGGACTAAGCCAAGTGGCTCCTTAGAGTTCATTTTATTTCCTGCTCTTTTCTTTGCAGGTAGTGATGATATCTTTATTGGGGCATCTGGACTTGCTACAACACTGAGAGGTAAATTGGGCATGAATAGTCAGAAGGGCACTCAGAGATCTGGATGTTTGTGTGTCTGCCATCAACATCAGAAAAAACAGAAAAGCAAAGGGAGGGAAACACACTGAAGAAGGAACATAACCATAAACCTGAATTTAAAGAGCATGGCCTAAATTTTCCATGACTGGTTTGATCAGTTGCTCCCTAGTAGCTTTTATGCCCTGCTAAATAACAGCCCAGGGAGTCCTGTTTATTTTGATGTGCCCTGGATTTGTGGGCAGGCACAGCTCCTGCCCCCACTGGTGTTGTGATACATGGGATGTTCTGGAGAGCTGAGCTGTTCCCAGGGCACTGCACTGCTCGTGTCACAGCTCCCAGCACAGCAAGTCAGCAGCACTGGCAAGGCTGCTGCTGCCACAGAGCATCCATGAACCACTGCTGGAGCTCTGAAGGCAGGAGATGGAGCTGCTGATGAATTTAGGCTCTGTTCTTCTCCCTGAATTCTTGTGGTGAGATTATTTCCTTTATGGTGCCATTCAAAGGCAGGGGGGAGGTAATTCTTTTTGCTGTGTGCTTCTGCACTGATGGTGAGCAGTGCTGTGGGATTATGTGGGCTGTGCTTTGTTAATTACGACCACTTAGCAAACAATGCCATTGCACTGTCTCTGTGCTGGGTGGGTGAGTGTGTGAGCATTTCCAGAGTGAATTCCCAGCTATGCAGCTCCAAGGCCATGTCCAGCTCACACCACAGAGCGTGGGGCAGCGAGTCCTCGGGGAATGCCGACCAAACCAGCCCCAAGGCTGGAAGCAGCAGGGCTGAGTCAGCACAGGGCTCCTTTTTGCAGGGAAATAGGGATTATTAGCTGGAATGCAGCTTTCTGCTAGATGATCTGTGCTGCCTCCAGGTCTGTATGGATGTACCAGCATGGCCAGGGGCAGCTCACCACCTTCTGTACCAGATAAAGGTACTGCTGCACCTGCAAACAGTCTATGTGGTTGTTGCTGTAATGTCATAGTTGTTTTATGACAGTCCAGTGGCCCACAGCTGGATCAGCACTCCCACAGCTGGATCAGCACTCCCACAGCTGGATCAGCACTCCCACATCCATCCTATCAGTCTGTGTCTGCTCAACAGGGTACTTGATATCCTAAAGCCATCAATCCCAGTCACTAGGAATTCCTGTGCCAGGATGAATCTCACTGGGCTATTCCTGGAAAGTGAATGTAAAATATGCATGAGGAGTTTAAAGCAAATCAGAGGGCACCAAACATGCAGAGCTTCTGTTTACACAACTCCAAACTTTTTCCATGTGACTTCATGGAGATGGCCAGCAGACTCCAAGGCTTGCTCTGCAAGGCCCTCTCTGCCACTGCAGATGTATCTGGGCTTTGGGAACATGGGTACCCTGTTTCTTCTGCCTCTGTGAAACTGCCTTCCAGACTCAGGAATGGCTTCTGCTGGGGGAGATCTCCAGGCTGGGTCAAATCCTGAGTTAATAAAAGCCAGCAGCTGGATTTCTTTTGATCCACACAACTCTCGTGGTGCTACAGCAATTTACACCACTTAAAAATATGGCTAAGGCACATATAAAATAAAACATCCCAGCCTGCACATTTGCAACAGGAAACCCTGTGTTAGAGCAGCTCTGTGCCAGCCCTGTCCCTTGGAGAACACTCCCAAGGTGAACAGGAGGCAGGCTGCCAAGCCCAGCCTTGTTTTAATTCGGCTCCCTGGGAGACATCAATCTGGGATTCACTTTCCTCACAAACAGTTGCTCATTCTTAGGTTTAAGCAGAAGCTACAGAGCTCTTGTAGATTTTGTTTGTCATTAGAGAGCAAAGTCTAATCCCCACTTCCTGCTCTATTAATAACAAACCATCAGCTCTTCTCCATACAGGAGAGCAGCAACTGAATATTGAAAACAGGGACACCTGGCTTGCACACAGGGGCTCTGATCAACAGAGCTCAGAACACTTCACAAGAGAAGCAAATAGTTCAATTCTGTGGGAACTGAAGCGCAAGGGTGGGACAACCTGAGCACCACTCCTGCTCCCTTGGGTTGCTTTGGCTGGCACTGGCAGGAAAACAAGCCCTAGACAGGGAATGTGAAGATATGGGGTCAGAGGAACCGGTAGTGTCCCACAAAGGATGTTCCAAAATACACAGAGAGACATAAGATATAAAGAGATATAAACTAGCGTCTTTAAGTTCTGCTCAAAGCCTGAAAACTGGTGGGTCTGGCCTAGGGAATTTCCACATGGCTCCATTTTAGAAATAAAATGTTTGGAGCTGTGGGCAGGAGTTTGACCTTTTCCTAACTCACAGGAAATGTAGAACTCCTGAAAAGATTTCTAGAGTCCTCCTTAAGGAGTTTTATCCTGAAAGCTTTAGGACCCACATTTGCCTTAAAAATAGGATTTGTACCTCTGAGCCCCCAGAAATGCTCCCTGCCCAGCCTGTCTGGCTATATCATTCACCACTCCAAACCCACTGTTAGCAGCTCTGTTATTTAAATCTTCTGAATGCTGGTGACAAACCGGCCTGAGGATTTCCTGCCATGAAAGGAGTTTGTTTTTTTCCTGCAGCTTAGGGACAAGTGGTGTTGAGCAAGAGGATTTGTCAGCTGATTCCCTGCAGACATTTGTTATAATTTGGTGGGAAGATGCAGAATTTACTATTCTCAGCAGTAGGCTGAGCTCCCAAACCTCTCTGTGTTCCTGCCATCCTCTGGGGAGGGGGATGTCCTGATCTCTGCTCCCTGAGAGGGGGCTGTGGGGCATAAGTTGTGGGGTTTAGTGCACTGATGTGCAAGCACCCAGTTAGTGCTGCCATGTGTGTGTCACAGCCCATCCCATGCCAAAACACCAGCCCCCCCGAGGAGCACGTGGGGCCCTTGCTCTGGTGTGTTTAAGGGAGAGAAACGAGGAATTGGGGTGGATGAGTAACCAAGGGAGGTGGAGGCTGTTGTGCCTGGCTTAAGAGGCAGCGGTACAGTGCATTTAATGAAGTGTTTGTGTAACTGTTTATGCTCTCTTTTTTCCTCAATCCCTGTATTAGTGATTAGAAGTTTATGTTGATGGGCAAAACATTAAATAAGCAAAAATTCCCCAGATGGAAATTTTGCCTCTGGCAGAGGAGGTTAGAACTTCATGGAAAGAGAGAAATGTGATGCCCTGATATGTAGAAATACATTTGACATGGTGAGAGCCATGAATGAGTGTTTGGTCCTGCAAATGAAACCAAAGCAAGCCAGTCTGTCTTTATGTAAGAAATGACCTGAGATCAGGTTGGTCTGAAAAGTCAAATGAATTGGAAGTCTGATGAGGTTGTAAACTGAAGTTGGCTGCCCTTGGAGGAACAGAACAGACCTGGGAGCACAGGAAAAGATCCACACAGGAAGGAAAAACAACTCTCGTGAGTACCCCCAAAGGAGTCCCAGCTCCTGGGTTCTCAGGGTGCAGGAAGGACTGAAGGGCTTTGTGTCTGGGCAGGGACACTGTGAGAAACTCGTGCAGCGTGGGAACTGTGCCCAGAGCAGAGCAGGGACTCCTGGGAGAGGACAGGCAGGAAGCCCTTAAAGCCACACACCCTGTGCCCACGGCTCCACTGGGGTCATCCCAGCTGGGTGCCTGGGAAACCATCCTTCCCCTTCCCTGGGTGTCCCTGTGTTTTTCTGGCTTCACCAGCTCACCATCCACACTCCCCCTCTCCCATCTCTCCCACACTTTGACCTCACACCATGGAACTGTCAGAGTGAGGAAACAGTTTGAGCTGCAACATTCATTCCACATTACGTGATTCCAGATTAAAGGCAGGAAACGTTTAACCCTTTGACAGCCTTCTCCCCTCATCCTTTGATGCCTTGGCTTCCAAACTGCTGGCAAACCACATGGAAATGGGTAGTGAGCACTGATGGCTTTTGGATGTATGTCCTTGTCTTACCAGTGGCTCTCACGGGGGTTCAGGGGTGTCTGGGCTCTGCAAACTGAACATTTTCCCTCAGCCCTGCTCACAGTTCTTGGGTCTTCCAGTGCTGAGATGTATTTGCAATGTGGGGAAAATGTGCACTGCCAAAAGTCCAAGAGATGAACCTCTGGCTCCATGTGATTCACTTCATTCCCCAGTTTGAGGTTTATAAGTGCAAATGGCTAAAATTAAAACTACAGAAATAGATAAAATGAGGACTCTCAATGCTCAGCAGTCAGGATTTAGAAACAAAACCTCTTGCTTTCTTTAAAGCTGCCTAATAAATAACACCAGAGTAACACTTACATGGAAAATGTGTCATTTCACAGTCCTGACACAAGCTTGTATTCTGGGTTTTAAAAGCCGCTCTTTTGGCAGATCATGGCTCTCCTAAGGGCCAGTTCCTGCTCTCCAGCACTGACTGATGAGCACTGCTCAGAGGCATTTGGTATTTGGGGCTGGCTCTTGGACTTTGGACTTCATAGGTGGTCTTGGCAGCTGAAAAGGTGGCTGAGAGTGGCAACCCCAGCCCTCCATTCTCTGCTGGAGCTGTCCCATCATCTGCACTGAGAGCAGCAATCCCACTGCAGTCCTCAGGAGCAGGATGGCAGGTGCCAGGGCTGTGGGGTTTCACCACTGCCCTGAAGGGATGCAGGTGGGAAGCACCCATGGCTCTCTAAGGCCTGGGCTCTGCTTCTCCATTTCAGCAAAGCAGCTCTGCACGTGCAGTTCACAGAAATAACATTTGGGTTCAGGCCCAGAGAGCCCATGGTTTCCCAGTAACCCTTTTCTGTGCATTTGGGAGCTTCCTACTAATGTTTTCCTCCCCCAGCATTCCCAGACAGAGGAATGGGAGCACAGGCTGTTGAGGCAGAACTGACATCAGCACTGTCTCTGTATCCAGCGCTGCCACCAGCCTCTTACCTTTCCCAGGGCTTGAGGGGGGCTCAGTCTCTCTTATCAAAAATCAAATGCACACAGGAACATAATTTAAAGATTTAATTTATCCCACTGCTCTTTGCTGACAGCCCCAGAGCTGCTGAGGTGTGCACAGTGCACCTCGTTCTGCTGGGTAAAGAATGAAACCAAAATGGAATAAGGAGTCTGGCTCAGTCAAAATCCCAGAACTCCAGAGTGGTTTGGATTGGAAGGGACCTTAAAGCCCATCCCATTCCACCCCTTGCCATGGGCAGGGACACCTTCCACTAGCCCAGGTTGCTCCAAGCCCCATCCAACTTGGCCTTGGGCACTCCCAGGGCTGGGGCAGCCACAGCTTCTCTGGGATCCTGGTCAAACACCTTTGCTCAGAGAGCAGGAGGATGAGTTCCAGTCCCCAGCAAATGTAAACCCACAATCTTCATCAAGCAGAGGGAGGCAAGAGAGGAGGCTGTTGCACCTCAGTGGGATATTCCAAAGCAGTTTTGCTTTTTCCTCATGGCACAGGAAAATACCGAGCTTTGAAGGGAAAGGCAGAGCAGAACACAGTGAGGAGTGGTGGCTCCTCCAAGCATCTGGAAACCTGGATCCCAGTCAAAAGCAACATAATTCAACCCTCTTTGTGAGAGTTCAAAGCCCAGAAAAAGCCCAACCTCTGCTTATCTGGTAAGCTTTGTAACCAGAAGAGAAGGTACAGTGTGTCTCCAGATTCAGCAAAAAAACCCCTAATATCTTTTCAAAATGACTGGTTACTGATTGTGAGTGTTCTGCATGACTGCCCAGAGAGAAGAAAAACATCCTTAGGAATAGTCTCCACAGTGATCCATAATAACAGCACAAGGCATCATCTTCAGAAAATGTGCAGCTTCCCCCTGACCTGCCTGAGGAGACTGCAAGTGTCTCTGTGACAAGATCCAGAGCCTGAGACTTGAAACCCCTTTGGATAAGAAGGAAAATGTAAAAAATGTATCTTTTAGAGAAAAGGAGATTGGTATGACAGCTCCTGAATGAATTGGGTGCCAGGGTTTACAGAGCCTATCAGCTCATCTCTCTGCTTCATATTTGGTGTTTTTCCATCTGCAGGAAAAACTGAAGCACCATCATTTGGGATGAACTTTGTCCACCTCATGATGGATGAGGTTATTGCACCAAAGGAGGCTGAGAGATGAAGGGAGACTAGAACTGGGTTTGCTGCCTTGCTTTCCACACTCCTGTTTATTCCAAAATCTTCAATAATGGGCAAAAATCTGACAGAGCAGAAAATCCCCAGCTGTCCTGAGCTCATCTACCACTTGCACAGCTGCTTAGAGAAAGAACCTGCTTGGCTAAACCAAAGGGACTTCAGGGGGAGCATCAAAACTTAAGAACTGAACAGGTTTAAGTGAGCAATGACAATATTAATGAGCTCAGCATCAAGCACAAAACAGGGGAAGGAAACACTGGGCTAAGCCATGAGAGCACTTGGGGAGAAATGGCAGGAATTCAAGAGTTTGTCTAAGTACAGAGTTGTACTGACTTCATTTAGCTGTGCTGTAAAGTGCTTTGGGTAAATAAGGTCAAAAGACTAAGTAGACACTTTTCTTTCTCTGTAAACCATGTTTGGAGTTCAAATATTGGGAAATAAATTTGAAACTAACCAGCAAAATATCTGTTTCTAAGCCAAAGGAAGAAGAATTGAGGAAGTTTTTGCTTGCTAAGTTAAATGAGAACAAAGGCATGAATGGAGAGGGACAGAGGGCAGAGCCAGTGAGAACAGGGTGGGGGAATTACCAGAGGAAGAGTCTTGCTTTGTCTCCACTACTGATAGATTGGATCATCTTCTCTAGCCCCATTGTCCCTGCCTTTGAGGCTTCTGAAGTGAAACTGGATATCTTTTATAACTTTAATGACATGGTTTTCCTGTGCTGGCCCCAGAGGAGACAGGCACGGCTCAGAGCACGCTGAGAATGCACCAACAGCTCAAAATGAGCAAGTGTGTCTTGTGTTCTGCTGCTCCAGGGGCTGTGCTGGCCCTGCAAACAGCTCTGCCAGGGCCAGGGGGATCCTGACCCGAAATCTTCTGCCTTGCCAGCGGGCAGAGGGAAATCCAGCAGGAACAATCAGCTGGCAGCCTTCCAGCTTGCCTTGGAAAACAACCGGATTCCTGGTACAGCCCAGGTTCCTTTGGATGTCTCAGGAAGTCACTCCTCTTCATTTGTACACCTGACACAATCCTGGGAGCAGCAGGTGCCCTGGATACAAACACTCCTGTCTGAGCTGATCCCTGAAACCAGGGTCTGAATTTTCTGTTCCGAACCTCTGCTTCAGTGTCAAAGTGGGATCCAAACAGCTCGGTTTTTAAGGAGTGCAGAAGCAAGATGTGACCTCAGCTGTTAACATTTCAGCTCTCCCTGCTGCAGTGTGGGCAGTTCCTTTCTTTCTCGTGGCTGACCCTCTCCTGTGGGTTGTGACAGCATGTCCATACCCTTCCCCTCATCTGTGGACACATCAACTCCAGTTCAGAGATCTGGCCAAGAGCAGCAGCCAAGTCACAGCAAGAGTTAAAAATAGAGCCTGACTTTCCCATCTCCCAGGTCCCACCGTATTTCTGTGGGGAACCACTGGAGATGTGTGAGAAATGCAACTGTCAGGGACAAGGCAGAAAATAACCATTTACAAACACCCCCAATGACTGCCAGGACTGCTGTACCTGCTTGGTGCCAGCCTTCAGCTCACTCAGGTCCTACCACAGCTTGTCCTTCCTGTCACTTCTCCCAGCTTTTAATTACATCCTTGGGTAACACAACTGGCTGTGCTCTGTGCACACCCCGAGGGAGGTGCCACAGGGCTCTGAGCTCCTGTCGATGACGTGCTCAGCTGAGTCACCCTGGGGCAAGTCACTCTGCTGCTTTGTGCCCAAGTAAACCCGGCTGTAAAGCATCTTGAAAACCAGATGGTGCACAAGGTTTAAAATGCTCAGGAGAATGATGAGGGATGGAAGAAAAAAATTTAAAAAAAAAAGGAATTCTCCAGCTCTTGCTGCCAGTCGGGTAATCTGGACTGAATCAATGTGACTGAGAACTTTCTTTGATATCCAAAAAAACCCCCACACTCTCAAATCTTTATTCCCCTTTCCTCTCTTGACTTTATGTCAAGTACCTTCTCTCTCTCTCTCGGGTTAATTTAAACCTTCAGTGAATCCATGTTTTTCCCTGGCAGCCTGAAGTTTCTAATTCGGGATCAGGTTCTACATGACTAAACTTTGATCTTTTACATGATTATTTTTAGGCACTTCATTCCATAGCATTCTTTTCTCCCTGCTTTTCCTGCTGCCTCCAGAGGCACAGGGATGTTCTGGGGCTCAAGTCCTGCCCCCCCAAATAAATACTGAGCTTTATTGCCTTCTGTAGATGGTACATCCTGGCTTAGAACCAGTGTCAGAGCCCTCCAGGATTTGTATTGCCAGTCCAACAAAGGAAACGCTGACATTTCTGTAGCACAATAAATGTTTGCCACATGTTAGTATTTAAGAGGAGACTTAAGTGTTTCATAATTTTTTGGCTTTAGCTAAAATGTAGCATTTTTTCCCTAGAGGAATGTAGGAATACTTACTTATGTAAGGAATATCTGTGTTTGTTTCCAAAGCGGGGTGTCTGAGATTGTAAGAAGGGAAACCAATACATTTTAGTCTAGTGTAAACAAGGAATATTGGAAGATGTGAGACATATAGGAGCCATTTTATCCACCACTCAGGAAAGATCTTGCATGGTTTTATTAATCACTAATGAAAATAACACATTGACAGGTTTGAAACTGGATGAACTTTCTTCCCAAATAAGAAAGGATTAGAGCTGAAGAAGTGAGTTGCAAACAAATCTCACAGGCTGGAGCAGCAAAATCTCTTAGGCTTTCATGAAAACAAACACCAGCACATTGTCTTCAGCACATTTAGCCCCAGTTACACAGTCCTGGGATGGCAAAATACTTAATTGCCATTCAAAATTTGTGATCATTTTTCCAATAGAAGGATACTTCAGTTTGTGTGTCTCTGGCAAACTGCTCTGTTTCATGATATTGAATCTTTGGGTTCAATATCTGAGCTATTGAATCTTTAGATTCAATATTTGATCTGTGTTATCAGTAACTTAAAACACTGAAATTCTGTGCCATAAACACCATTCTGAAGTGCCCGTGGTGATTACTGACACTGCTCAAACATCAGACTGTTCATCAACCATTAGCCAAAGCAGAAATGCCCTGACACCCTTTGAGACCCCCTTTGGGTGACTGAACTTGCCTTTTCTCCTCCCACCACCACTTGAAACCAAATGTAAAACCAGGTGCAGGTCATTTGTGGGAATAAAAGAATTTCAAATTAATCAGAACACAAGACATTCTCAGTGGCCAACTGTGGAAAACAATAAATAAACCAGAAGGTGAGCTGTAGATGGAGCCAGTCCAGGTGATCAGAGTTGTCTGATGTGGGGACACAAAAAATACAAATTCATTTTCAAGCCCTGGGCTCCACAAATGCTCATCAGACTCAATTTACAGTTGTGCTGCTCAGGAAGTAGAAGGTTGATTTAGCTCAGTATTTCTAGCTGAAACTGCAGCTGGGAGTGTTTCTGTATATCCATCAAACCTGGGGTTCCCTTCTGTGTCCCTGAGTGTAAATCACTGAGCTGCATGTCCTGGGAGTTGCTCATTCGGGTCTGTTTGAAGGGAGGGTTGTTGCATCATGAATTTTACAGGGTCCAAGCCCCTCTCACTGCGAGCAGGATGATGGAAGTTCCTGTTGTTGTCACTGATCCCATAAACCAGGGCAGCCCATGGGATACAGCTTCAAATCCTTGGAATGCTGGGACACAGCCGAGGCACTGCCACTGAAGTGTGTGTTAATATAGTCTGGGTGCTCTGGGAGGGATCCAGACAGCTCTGGTCTTCAGAAAAACAACAAAATCAGGAATTCACAAAGCCAAAAATTTCAGGCATCATAAAACCCTTTCTCCTTTAAAAAACCCCAACAAACCTAATGATTTAAACATACTTCACGTGAAGGCCTCATCTCTTTAAAACAGCATCTTGAACTTGAAGTCTTACTAGCTTGGGGGGAAAAAAAAGTTCAATAGTTTTGGGTGCCCTCCTTGCTCTTGATCAATACAGTCCATTTTTGGGCAGGTTTTAAACCATGCTGATCTATTTGTCCCTCTCTTGTTCCCATGTAGGAAACCTTCAGAAAAATGAGAAGTGTGAGAAACTGCCTACAAAATTCTGCTCCAAGGATGTGTTTTGCCCAAACAATCACTTTCAAAAACAGTCAATGTGCTTTTAAAGAGAAATAATCTGGAAAAACAGTGATTTAAAAAAAAAAGCTCCCTTTGAAGGCTGAAGCTTGCATTTGAACAAATCTCTCCCCAAGCTTCTAAGAACACTTTCTAAACTGCCATTTAAAAACTTTCAGTTACTAATTTCCACTACTTATGCTCTTCATTGACTTTTTGCCTTTATTTTCCACTCTCGTGACCAAACAAATCTGGTGCCTTTTGCTGGCTCAGTACAGCTCACGCCGCTCTCCTCGAGTCCTGCTGCAGTTCACTGCCTGTGTTTGGGAACACACCATCCCCAAGAGAAGTCACGTCTCCTAAGAGCAGGATTTAATTACTTTTATTAATGAAATCCACTTCTGAAGACTAAACCGTTTGACTGTGCCCCTTTCAAAATGGGAATAACTGGGGACAAAACCTATTTTTTAAAATCCCAGTTTGCAAATTCTTGCCTCAAAGAGCAAATTCTGTGAGTTCCTCTGCAGACCCAGTGAGCTCTGTAGGTTCCTTTGCAGAACAAGCTTGGGCTTTTTGGGGAAGATGTGAAGACCAGGTAGAAGAGCCTCTCACACAACCTGAATTGTTACAGCTCGCTGCCTTTCTGTGGCAAACATTTGCTGTGGCCCCCTCAGAGCGTGGTGGCAGACTTCCCTTTGGAGGTCAGGGCCTGTTTCAAGCGCCTCTTCAGGTCCTGCATGTTCGGGGACTTGGGGCGGACGAGATGGAGGCCCCGGCGCTTCTCCCCATTGCAGCTGCCGATGATCCTGCTGAGCTCCTGGCACAGCTGCTGGAAGGCCTCGTGCACGCCCTCGCAGTTCTCCCGCGCTGACACCTCGTGGTAAGAGCCCCCCAGCTCCCCTGCCAGCTGCAGCCCCTCCTTGGAGGACACCTGCCTGGCGCGGAGCAGGTCGCCCTTGTTGGCCATGAGCAGCAGGGGGATGTTGGCGTTGGGGTGGATCCTGCGGATGTGCTGGTGCAGCGGCCGCAGCACGCGGTAGCTCTCGTAGTCCGTGATGGAATAGACGAACACGAAGCCGTCAGCCCAGTAGATAGAGCGGTTTATCTGCTCCTGGCAGCAGATGCTGTCGGTGTCGTCCTGTGCCAAAGCAAGAGGGGGCCGTTAGGAGAATAGGGAGCAGAGAGAGCCACAGCACCGCAGCAGAGACCTCTCTGATCGTACCAGGGACAGGGGACATCCAGTCACACTCGGCCAGGGTGTTCAGCCTGGAGAAGAGGAGGCTCAGGGGGCACCTTCTGGCTCTGCAACTCCCTGACAGGAGGGGGGAGCTGGGGTGGGGGTCGGGCTCTGCTCCCAGGGAACAAGGGACAGGAGGAGAGGGAACAGCCTCCAGCTGTGCCAGGGGAGG
>JAWWLV010000158.1:17988754-18002574 GCA_035041135.1 Platyrinchus mystaceus | reverse complement strand
GAAAGGGTGGTCAGGCACTGGCAGGGGCTGCCCAGGGAGGTGGTGGAGTCCCCACCCCTGGAGGTGTCCAAGGAAGGACTGCATGTTGCTCTGGGCTGGGGCATAAGGTGGGGATGGGGCACAGGGTGGACTCAATGGTCTCAGAGCCTTTTCCAACCTCAATGACTCTGTAATTCTGTGATTCTGTGAACATCAGCAGTAAGGTGGAGTGGAGAGGGGTCAGAACAAATTGCTTGAAGAGAACAGCCACAACACTGCTGTTGGAAAGTTTGCTCTGTGTTCCATTGTACCAAACCCATCAGAAACTCACGCTGATATTGTGGATAAAACTGTCTTGGGCACACGAAGGGCATTATAAAATTCAGCAGGCTTGGCACACAGTTGTCCTCCAAGGTGTGTTTTAGGGCTTTTCCCAATCCTTTATTCAGTCTCCATGGACAGACATAAGTAGCTCTCACTAACTCTGTCTGGTGAAGCCTGACAGGTTTTCCTGCCTCGCCCATCTTCAGACAGTCAAAGGCATTTGAAAAAGCAATTTTTTTACGAAGAACCAATCCTAGGAACTGGAAATGAGGTGAAATCTCCCTGCTGGTTTGCAGAGCAGCGAGGGGTTCATATCATTTTTTACTGGTCATGCATTTCCTCAGCCCATCCCCACCCTACTCACACAGCCACAACAATCCCCAGCACTGGGAACATAAAGCTGAATGACACTGTGGGGCTTGCAAACAAATCAGCTCACTTTTCAGGATGAAGCCATTTCCAGCTAATCCTCTGCCCTTTGTTATCCCTGCTGGCTGTGACCCAGCCGGGGAGATCCCTGCTGCAGCCACTGCCTGCCTGCTTGGTGTGTAAGGACTGATATTCCTGATAATAGTACAGGATTTCTGGAACTCTGGCATTGCTTTCATATCCAACAAGGCACCAAGAATATTCTGTATGCAGCTCTTGATGAACCTGGTAGGAATTAGAGGTCTTTTGGGGTGGGTTCAACACCATAAATACAGAGCCCAAACTTTTATTATTGTTGCTAAATTCCACTCAAGAAATTTTCATCAACATATGCTCCATTATCTACAGATTAAATATCTGCCATTCACACTCATTTTAACAGAATTTGCATGTGCTCAGCAATCTCCCCAAACAGATTGTTTTTATTTAGGCACCTAAATATGAATCATAAAGCCCAACTTCAGGAAGCAGAGGTAGGAAAGAAGAAGTAAAAATAATCTGTTCTTTTATGGCAGATCAGACAGAAAAAAAAGAAACACCGACAAGTTCTTCTGTGAGAAGAAGGAAGCAGAATTTCTGAAGGCTCAGAGTCTAAATTAGCCTTACAACTTCCATCGGGAGTTCTGCCAACGAACCGCCCTTGGGGAACAGTTCAGGATTGTCTGCAGAGACACTGGCTCATCACACCTTGCCAGCTCGGCGATGCTACATCCTGTGAGTGTGAAGCCGTGTGACAAATGCCCTCCTCACTCCCCCCAGGCCCCTCCAAGCCCCCAGCCCAGCAGAGCTGCCCGGCGATGAGCAGGATGCTCCCTCCCAGCCCTGCTGCAGGTTAATGAGGGCGCAGACCGGCCGGGCCGGGGCAGGCTGTGAGAAGAAGGGCAATTTGCGCTGTTGGTGCCTGGGCTTTCTCCAGGGTGGGGATAATGAACCACCCTCCACGGCCTGGAAGCCTCTTTTCACCAGCAAACTCCTTTCACGGCAAAAATAAAAAGCGCTAATTGCGCTGGCAAGCGTTTGGAAAGGGTTTGGAGAAGGTGGACATTCGGGGAGCCCTAATGAGCAGAAATGCTGTTACCCCGGCCAGCCCCACTCGGAGGGACAGGGATGGATAATCCCAAGCGGAATGCTTTATTCGGGAAAATCAAAGGCTAATGGGCTACTTTTTAAATGGAAATCTCTGCTCCAGAATAGGTTTGAAACACACACAGCCGTCTGCCATGTATAGAGCCGCACTGAATCACCCCACAAAGCCAGTCATCTGTTTGCTTCTGTTCCTCTCTTAAACATTAACATTTCTGGTGGCTTGAATCCCGAGGGATTCCACATGACTTCCTCCTGGAACACTGTCCTCAGCCTGCAGAGTGCAAGAAGCCCTCTTCCCTAAGGATTTTAACCAAAAATCCAACCGTCTTAACCTGTTAGGGAACAGTCCTTTCAGTTATTTCAGATGCACCATTTGATGCAAACAGATACAGGCTGAGATAAGGGTGTCTGTGGGAACTGTTGGGACAATGACACCTTTGACTGGGACTGAGGAAGTGAAACTCCTTCCTTACTAAGTTCAAATCGTGTCTGACTAAGGAATCTCAGCTGCTGGCAATTTGGAATTTTGTGGAGCTCTGGGTAGAGTCACTGAACTATAGGGCATAGTCTTAATTAGAAGAGGAAAACCAGGAAATGACATATATCTGGTCTGAAAGAGGGAATTAAATCATTTCACTCCCTCCTTTCTCCCTGGGATAGAACAGAGAGGGAGTTCCCTGTGTGAAGGGGGGGGGGGGGTAAGCAGGCAGCCCCAGCTGTGCCTAATCACCACCCACAGCTCCTCTCTGCAGCTCCTGCCTAGGCAAGCTGGCAAAGGGCCTTTGTGCTGTGAAGTCCCACTTGAATATCTGGAGCACTTCCACAGCAGCTTTTGTTTGCTTTTTAGTGTCCAGAGCAAATGAGGGCTCCTCTCTTCCCTCTGTGTCCCCCGGAGGCAGCAGAGTGTGGAACTTCAGCAAAGCTTTCCACTTCATCTGCTTCCAGTCCTGGGAGGAGCTGGAAATGGGAACTGAGGCTGGGGGAGCTTTGCTTGTCTTGCTCTGCAAACCCAGGATGGAGCAGTTCCACAGCCCAGAAATGCACACCTGGGGCTGGGCAGCTCAAACAAGGGGTACAGAGCTGTCCAGGGCAGTCTGAAAGAGGAGGAGACAAGGTGGTGTGCCCATTGGACATGTGTTTGGCCAAGTCTAAGCTTAGACTGACGTTAAGGCCACACCCAGAAGTTTAGGCTTGATGGTGGAAAGACCTGGTTTTATCATGACATCTCAGCTATTCTATAGGAATAATTGCTCTCATGAGATTTCCACCATTCATGTAAAACCAAATTTCACTGCATTTCCTGCTGCTTTAGCCCTATTTTCATCCTCCTGTTCTGCATGTGAAGCAGATTTTCAAGGAAGGACATCTTAATCTTAAATCCTGCTTGGAAAGACATTTCTAGAGACAGGTTCCTGGTGAAATATGAAATCTAGAATATCATAGAATCATTAATGTTGGAAAAGACTTCTAAGATCCTCGAGTCCAACAGAATATCTAAAACACTGATAGAAACAGGGGTGTAGATAAATGCCAACACCTTAAAAATGAGGAATTAATTAAAAACAAGTCAAGGAAACCAATGAAAAGCACTGGAAATGACAACTGCTGGGAGGCCTCTCCCCTTGGAAAGAAACACTTTTCTATGTAAGAGAGACTCTGGGTGTGTCACAAGGTCTGAGCTGAGCCAGCTGGGCCTCTGGGCAGGTGAGTTTTCTGCCATGTGGGGACAGAAACCATTTGACAGGAAATAAAAGAACCAAGGAGTTGTCAGGAACAAACCAGGTTATGATTTTCCTGCTGTTTAATCTCGGGATGCACTGATGTGTTTGAAACAGATGTGGGTTAATTTTGACTTGCTCTTAAATTAACCACTCAAGGGCTCATTTTGGTGGGGCTTCAGGTACCCCCACTAGCCCAGGTACTTTCCTGCTAAGTGGAGTCACTTAGAGATGGAACAACCATGAGACAACAACTGTGTGGAAAAGCATCGAGCAGATGTTTTACCTCCAGTGAGACAAAAGGAGTGTCCTGCACCTGCAGAGAGATCTGCTCTCCATCTATGGTGAACTTCCTGGAATACAAAGCACCTGGTGGGAAAGGAAGATGGTGAGTCAGGGACTGGAGCAGAGAAAAGAGCACAGAAAGGCAAAAGGGAACTGTTGAAAGGCAGGGCTTTGTAGGATATGTAGCTGCCTAGAGGGAAGTGAGTGGCCCTGCAGTGGTTGTTGGCTCAGTGAGGGGGTTGTGTTTGCTGGGGGGATGTTTTGGATGGACAGCCAGGACAGGGGCTGGGAAAGAGTCTCTTTGTACTGAATCAAATACTCCAAGTGGGGGCATAAATCCCAGCCAGGTTTCACCCCCTATTATCCACTTTATAAAATGTGAACTGCACTTATATTTCATCTCCCACCGAGATATCCAGGGGTTGTCTGTAAGAGGAGTGAGCTGTTTCCTACTGCATTTTTCTGGGTGTCTTTAAAAAAGAAAAGCATTCTAGTTTGGAACAGCGAGTGACTGTATCCAAACCACCCAGATGCTCTTTGGGATTTGCATGATTTTAGCAGAGTTTGGTTGAAATCCCCAAAGACTGGACACTTTGAACCTGACCTGTGGTTAATCCGGATAACACATATTCAGGGCCAAGTGCCAGTTCAGACCATCCAGGAATGATCTAGCTCTAATAAAACCATCACTAATCTGGCCTGGAACTCAGTTTTGTTACTGGAGTGGTAGTTGAGTGACAATGAAAATGTAGGTCTTGATCTTCTGAAATATCTGTGGTTGTGACAAGAACAACTTCAGAGGTTGATGCCATCATGATTTTTCTGTATAACTTAACACAGGGCACGTGGATATGTGAAGAAGTGCTTTCTCCACAGCTGGGGTGTACAGCCCTTCTGTCTGCTCCAAGCACAACAGTCACTGCTGCCTCTGAAACAATGTGCTGCACCTCCAACAGAGAGAAATGCCAGCTGCTGCAGAGTCAGCAAGTCAGATTAACAGGGAGGTCAGCTAGTGACAATAATGCTTCTGAAAATCGTCTTTGTTTCAAGGAAACAAGTGTGTTTATTCCAGTGACAAAGAGTCTGAGCCCACAGAAACATTTACAATACAAGGGAATTTAGCACCTGAATCCAAAGTGTTTTAATATGGACTGTGAGGGGATCTAGCCCCTAGATTTATTTTGGGCTTTTTAAACAGGTCAGACCTTAAGCTGAAAAGATGGCACTGCTTTATGGGAACCAAGAGCAGCCAACATGTCATTCCTGTTATGACCCAAGAGCAGGTTCTGCAGACATGGCCTCTGCTCCGATACCCGAGGAAGGAGAACAGGGCTGAGTGATCCCAAACCCACTGCCACCTGTTTCTTCTTTCTGGCATATTCAGCTCTTCTCCAGCAAGGCTGTTAGGCTGGGAGCTTAATGAGGAAAGCATGTGGTTCCCAGCAATGGCTCTGGCAGGGATCCACTGCACAGCTCGAGTCTGACTTGATGTACAACCTCCCCGAGAAGGGATGATGGAACAGGAAGAGAAATAGTGCAGCCAAGCATCAGGGTTACCCGGGGTCAGTGAGGGGGAGCTGTTAGGAGGAGCTTTCACATTGTATTTAATCAGACAGGCAGAGATCAAAGGTGTCTTGTACTGCTCCCTCTTTCCTGCTCCTCATCCTGAGTTCTGCAGGCAGCTCCCAAATGCAGCAACCTCTGCTTGGAATCCTATCCACCTTCACCCAAACACTGTGAGCTGGATATGCCAGTAGGAGTGAGCACAGGGGACATGATCCATCCTACAAAAACAGCCAAATCAGTTCCATTCCTTGGAACAGAGGCTGTGAATGAAACACAGGAACACACCCTCTGCGGTGCCAGCATTAAACAAGGAATGAATGGTCACTTTGCTTATCTGATGGAAAGAAGACTTCAGGTTGGAAGTCTCCCTGGTCATAACAGCCTCTGAAAAAAGGGAATGCACAGAAAAATTCCTGAACTGCATTTGACACCCTTTGGAATTGCTCTGGCTTCCCTGGGGTTCCAGGGAGAGCAGCGTTGGGTTTCCACGGTCTAGTTGTTCCTTGGGTCTGTGTTTTGATATAGGTATGTCCCCAGGCAAACCTTTTACTCTGATCCTTTTCCATCGAGTAGGAAAAAAAATAGCTGAAAGGATCATAAATAATGAGCCTTTGATTTACTGCTTTCATAGCTTGAGGCTATTAACTGAAAATATGCACCTTATGGACATCTAACACCGCCTGGCTTTCCTGCAATGTGCACCAGTCACTACACAGAGATTTATTTTCAAACTATCTGCAGTCCTGCTGGAAAGAGCAAACTCACCAGTGTTGGCTTCATAGTCCCCAATAAATCTCTTCGTGAGAAAACGCACAACCAGGGCTGTAAAACAATGACAAAAACACAGGCCCTTAATGGGAACCAAAAATCAATCTGTGCAGAACACATGTGGCATCTTACTGGAAGCACTAGTCTCACATGAAACCAAGTTAATCTCTGGACTGCTCACATATTACTCTGCAAATGCTTCTCTCAGCACTCACAGAGGAAGATCTGGGGCCAGGCTGTGATACCTGATCCAGAGCTTTTCACAGCTTGTGTTGGAAGTGAGCCCTTGGCTCAGTGTGGCAGTTCAGGGTGGGACACACAGGTTGGTTCCTTGTGACTGGAGGTAAAACAGTCTGTGCTTTGCTCTGAAATAATGTAGAAAAGGACTAACAAGCCAGTAGACTGCAATTAGTCCAAATAGCACATTTGTCTCCTGTGTCATATGAGAGGGGAGGCTGATGGATGGGCTGGTTCTTCCTGGTCTTGAAAACCCTCCTGCAACCCAGGAGTGAGACCTGATCACACCCAGCAAACAAGCTACAAGTGTTCTGCACACTTGTGTCTCCTGCAGCACCCTGGGCCTTCTTATGCCCCTTAACCTGTGCTGCTTCTACATTAGAACATTTTCCTTTTTCTTGATACTTTAGAACACTTAAAATCCCATCGTGGCAACAGTAACTTATATTCCTGTAGTGGATTCCTAGGAACTTGCAGACCCACTTAATTACTGGCTAAACAAAATGATTTATTCTGCAAACAATTCTTATCATAGATTTCATTTAAAACAATAATTTTTTCTCACAGTGGTCACCTTTTAGCCCTCTTAGATGAAATTGCCTGTGCAATGATCTTCAACAAACTACTTAAAAATAGTAGAGAAATGTGGCTGCTTCAAAGCCAAACCAATGAAATATTTTACTGAATCCTGTGGAATCTCAGATGGAATCAATCAGATCTGGTCTGAATAATTTCTCACATCATGAACCATATATTCAAAAGTAAAAATGCTCATTTTACCCTCTTTCCTTTCCCTCTCCTTTGGAGAACAATCCAGGAAGACACCTCTTGTACGCTGCCATTTGTCTGCAGAGCATAAAACATTTACAGCAGGGGGATAAGAGCCACTGGTCCCATTTTGGGGGAGTGGAAATTTAGACACGGTTCAATAATTTACACAAGCCCAGGTAGAGTCATCTGTGAGTCCAAAACTCCCAGATCTGCGCCCTCCCCTCTCAACACCCCCCGACAGCAAAGCTGCCTCGACTCTAAACAAAATAATAACTCCCCATGTTCAAGCTGCGGTGCTGGGTCTGCTGAGGTGCAGAGGAGCTGGAAGTGCCGCTGGCAGGAGAGCGGGGAGCACACCTGAGTGCTTACCTGTCTTGCCGACGCTGCTGCCGCCCAGCACCACCAGCTTGATGATCTTGTTGGGCACGAGGTCGCACACGGGATACTCCGGGATGGGCAGCAGGAGGAAGTTAGTGGAGTACTGGGACATGGTATCCTGAGGGATGAGCCGCATGCCAGGAATGAGAGCTGCTCCGCTCGGCCCGGGGGAGGAAAGAAGGAAAGCGGCCCCTCGGCGCCTGTTCCTGGCCGTGTATCCTCGGGGAGAGGAGCCTTCTCATCTCCTCGGAGCAGCTTTCCCCAGGAATGTGAGAGCGCCCGGCCTCCTCTTCCCGATGGCTCCGCTCACACAGCGACTTTGGAAAGCAAAAGGGAACTTTTTGATCAGCCCCCGTGAAAACTGACTCCTCCACCCCGCAGCCAATCACGAGGGGAACCGGGACATTCCTGGAGCCGGGCACAGGGAGCCTGAGCCTCCATCGCCGGCTCTCCCCGCGCTGCCTCCCTCCCCGCGGCCCGTTTGATGTGTTGGCTGTCCCTTGGCTCTCTGCTACCACGAGATTCCTGTGTTTCCCAGCCGTCACGATACGGTCAGCCCGTGCTCTGCGCTAATTCCACTCTGAATAACGCGGTTCTGCCTGTCCAATTCCTTTGCCTTTTCAATGGGCTCCAGCCCCTCTCTGTTGTTCTCCCTGCCCTATTGTGTCCTGCATTGGGCCCCTTTGGAGCGCTGATGGGACACTCCTCTTCAGGAAAACAAACACATTTCCCCCCCACCCCTCGAGTTTTCAGGCAGCTGTGGGTTATTCCCAAATCTCGGCTGACATGTGTGTCCTCCAGGATACATTTGATCTGCTGGTTTATACATGTTGTTGGTCCTAATGGCCCTCTGGAACATGGGTCAGCGTTGGGTTGGGACACTGCAGCTTCTCCAAACATGGAAAAGGGAATTCAGGGCCGGTGACAGCTTGGGAAGCTGAGGAAAGCCTCGATATCCTTCTGTGGGGTGAGCCAGACAGAGGGAGTGAAGAAAGAATGACTTGTACAGGAAAAGTGAGCGTAGTTTTAGGACAGCTGGGGCTGTGAGGGCTGTGGGGATGAGAGCCTGTAACTGTACACCAGCTACAATCAGCTCTCAGCTCCCAGGGATAATGGGCAGGGAAGAGAAAAGGAAGAACACTGTGGAGGGAATGACCCAGATAAAGCAAAATTGCAGATAATATAAACCAGATGGAAACTAAACAACAGAAAATATAGTTGGAGCATTTAATCTTTGAAAGACTTATCTGAAGAGGACTGAAGGGGCAGGAGAGGCAGAGCTGCAGAGACTGCTGAGACTTGGACCGTCCTGCTGTGTGAGACACATAGATATGAACAGAGATAATCCACCCTGGAGACCTGGAGGTGCAGGTTTTCCCTTTGCTCTGCACACTCCTGGCAGGCAGCAGTAGGCTGGGCTCACTGTGGAGACGCTGGAGACATCAAACAGCCTCTTTGTGCCCAGCTGCTTCCACACACTGCCCTCATTCCCAGCACACACCTGAGCCCTCCCCAGCAGGGCCTGGAGGGCAGGGGGGGTTGTGAGATACAACAAGAGGATGGGAAATCGTCCCAAAGCTCTGCGGACTGTCATGACCTCAGTTTCCACACCAAGAGGATGTGAACTGCCTTTGGAAAAGCCCAGCTCCAGGGCACAGCACTCCAGTGAAATCAGCACAAGAATCTGAAGATTTATGGGCATGTCACTTTTCTAAGGATCTGTTTCCCCTCTAAAAACCACTTGTGCAGCACTATTTGTGCAAGCACAGGGTGTTGTTGCTGGACAGTCAGCTGAAGAAGAGGTGGAAAAAATGTCTGGAGGCCCACACAGCTCATGGTCCTGGGAGGGAGGCTCCAGATCATGTGCCTTTGGGGACACGGCTCCTTGGGAATGGTTTTCAGATCTTCCAGTGCAAATTGGCTTCCGGAGACTTAAGACACTAAAGCACTAAAAAAACCCCTTTTCCAGGAAATTTCATTCCCAGGCTGCTTTAATCTCACACAAGTTTTGTAAGAACAGGCAAAACGAGAGGAGAAACAGGAAAAAAAGCTCAAAATCTTGTAATCAATTAATAAGGCCCTTTGAAATGTGTTCTTGAGCTGGACATGTGATAAATTTGGGATTAGCAGCAGTATGTCACTGTCTGCCTCTCCAAGGGAAGGATGTTGGAACCTTTGTTACACTTTGCTATTAAAAGCATGTGTTAGTGAGTAATATAAAAGGATTCATCACAACACTCCTCCTACAAAATCAAGCAGCAATGCATCTGTCACCTTCTAGGTGGCCACAGGAGTTTCAGCCCAGGAAGAAAAGCCAGAAGAGAGTATTCCATATGTGCAAAGACATTCCTAGAAGAAAACACCTCTGCTGGTTGCTCCAAGATTAACTGAGGCAATTCAGGTCCTTCTGGGCAACCCAATGTCATGCCAGTGCTGAGGAGCTCCAGAAAGACCCCACTGAAAAGAGTCAGTCACACAGAGCTGCAGGGTGAGCTTCAGTGTAGATAAATGTAAGGCAGAAAAAGAATGCAAACTGTGCTTAAATGATGCTGAACTTGGATGCTGGACATGAAAATGAGGAGTCACGACCACGGGAGCGGAGCAGCTGCTGCGTGAGGGGATGGGAAAGCTGTTTGCCATGTGTTGGAGGGATGGATGCTGTGCTGACACAGGAGAGGAGATGTGTGGAGGCAGCAGTGAGAGAGCAGTGGTACAGGAAATGTTGAACTGCTGCTCTTGGCAGCTGGGAGGGCTTCTGGTTGTTTAAAACAAATGTGAAAGCAGTTGTAGGCTGTGTGTTGGAAGCAGAGCGGTTGATTTGCAGTTCCTCTGCAGTGGGTTCAATTTGAATTCCTTGTGCACCAGCCCAGGCTTCTCATGCTTCTCCCCAAAGCTTGTTCCACAGGGTGCACAAATCTCTGTCCAGAGAGAAGGGCTTTGAGTAGAAATAAAAAAGCAGCATATTCTCCAAAAGTTTTAAATCTCTTCTCAAGCCCCTCATAACTTTTAGCCTCTAATTGTGAAAGAATTCAAGTAAGATATAGAATCAAACCCTGAGGTTTTCAGATCTGATCCTTATTGATTTTCTTGATTGTCAGAACAGTCTTTTCACGGAGTGAAACCATGCAGAAGGATTCACACTCTTTGAGATTGTGTAACCGTTGGCATGTAAAATAACAATTGTTTTTAAAGGAGATTTTCATTATTTGTGCACAATGGACTTATATTTAGCTAAGAAACCCATGTTTTGAATTCAAATTCTCTTGGAAAAACAATAGCTTAAATTAGAGGGAGAATGTTTGCAAAACTGAGAGTGACTTTGGAACCATTTGGAGATTTCACAAATCACTCCTTGGGCTGCTCATGCGAAGATTTGTGCCTTTGCATGTTGCACAGAAATTATGTTATTTCCACACCAAATTTTTTACAGATTTATTTATTGGTCTGTGTTGCTTTTGGCTCTGCTTTTATAAGATTTTCTATTTATATTGTTGTTGGCCCTCCTACACATCTTCAGAGATGAAGCTTTCCAAAAATAAAAATATTTGCCATTACCACAGTGCTTGTCACAGGGGGATGGCAGGTTTCTGTTAAAACTGGTTGTAATTCTTCCTCGTGCATTGTACAAAAGGAGTAAGAGATGAGCAGAGCCAGAATGACCTTGCAAAGATCCCAGAATGCTGGGAAAAGGTTTCTCCTCCTTCCTAGCACTGCCAAAAATGAGCTTTCCTCCAAAAATCCATTTGTGACAGTTACATTTGCCTCTAACTCATCTTTTGTGTGGTGTATTGATGTCAGTGGGGCTTGGATAGGGAAACAGGGCTCATTTTGGGGCAGAAACAGTAAATGTGGCCCTGGGGAAAGGCCACTTGCTTTGGCAGATGCTGAGATGAAACTTGTGTTCGCATCCCCTGCTCCTGAATTTATTCCAACCCCCAGCTCACTGATCCTTGCAGCTCTGCCTGACCCTTTTGGTTGCAAACTTGGGGCCCAAAGGTCGATTCTCACACTGCACTTAACAGAAACTCTGTTTTGACCACTTTTTTGCTCCCAGTGACTAAATACCCTCAAAGCTGGGAAAGGCAAAAGAGGAGGAGATAAGAAAGGAGCAGAAAGGGATGTGATGTGCTCGAGGAACCAGACTTGGTGTGCCTGGGATTTCACCTTGCACGGAGCCTGACTATGTGCAAAATGAATTCAAAACATGTCTGTGTGCTCCAGCAGTAACCCCAGGAGATGTTCTCTGGGGACAAGGCCACCCTTTTAGCCCCATAATTATACCCGGCACCACATTGATCTGATCCTGAGGCCAAGGGGGCAGGAAATGTCCTCAGATGCTGCTGCTCCAGCTGTGATAAATCACATTTGATTCTATTTTCGGATGCGAGAAAGGTGATCATTTAAATATACAGTTCAGTGTGGTTAAACCTTGTGCAGATCCCACTATTCCTGTGTTTCCTGTCCCTGATTTTGGTGCCTTGCTGTTGATGGTAACCCTGTAAGGAGCATATGTCTCGTTTCACTTTTAGGATCTTTTGTAAGGAGTGGGGTTTTTTAGGTTACTAAACACCCTCTCTGGGGAGCCTGGAGGGGATGACGTGGAGAGCACAATGTGCAGAGGAGAACATCGCTGCAGGCACAGACTCAAATAGAATGGAAACATCTTGGCCTCATAAAAAACTTTGTGCTTTGGAAATGGAACCATCCTGCCTTCCCCACGGATATTCCCACAAGGTCAGGGCTGGGGTGTGGAAATGGTCCTGGCACTGCTGGGAGTGTGGGCAGGGCGCACCAGCCACATTTGGACAGCCCCATGGTTTAAGGTGGAATGTGGAATAAGAGCCAGGTCCTTCCACACTGGACAGAACCTGGAGATGTGCACCAGCCAGATGACAAATATTCCTCCCCATCCATGGCTTCACGAGGGATGAGCCTCTGAGAAGCATTTGCTCTCAGTGGGTGCTAAGGGAAGAGCTGTGTGGTGGCTCAGGAACATTTTCCATTCCTTTCCCCCTGGGGTTACAATGGACACTGTTGTCATTCCCAGCTCAGTGCTCTGAAAGCCTTTTTGTGATGGTGCTAGAGCAGGACACGTGGTGTGGGACAGCACAGCGTCACTGGGGCAACTCCTCTGTCCCACCCTCACAAAATCCCATTTCTGGGCACTCACAACCCCTGGGAGGAGTCTCAGGAATGGCAGTTTCCTCGTGCTCCAGGCTGGCCATGGTTCCCTCCTGGCTGTGGGGTTGGTGACATTCCCCAGCTCCCCATTTTCATCCACCATGGGGATGGTGCTCCCCCCAGTTCCACCAGCGTCACATGCACTGTCCATCCCATTGGGGCCTCTGGCTTCCACCCTGGGCTAAACCAATGTCCCACTGGAGCCCCCAGGCCCCTGCCTGAGCCCAGGGAATCAGGGAATCATAGAATACCCTGGGTTGGAAGGGACCCACAAAGAAGGTGGTATCACAGGATCACAGAATGTTACAGGTTGGAAAGGACCTTAAATCCCATCTCATTCCACCCCCTGCCATGGGCAGGGACACCTTCCACTAGCCCAGGTTGCTCCAAGCCCCGTCCAACCTGGCCTTGGACACTTCCAGGGATGGGGCAGCCACAGCTTCTCTGGGCAACCTGTGCCAGGGCCTTCCCACCCTCATAGGGAGGAATTCCTTTCTAATATCTAAATTTCCCTTCTTTCAGCTGAATCTTTTCCCCCTTGTCCTGTCACAGTTACTGATGAACAGTGCCTTGCCAGCTTCTCTGTAGCCCCTTCAGATCCTGGAAGGGGCTCTGAGGTCTCCACACAAGGATCATCCAGTCCAACCCCTCGCCCTGCACAGACACCCCAACAATCCCCCCCTGTCCCTGAGAGAGTCGTCCTTGAGCTCTGGCAGCCTTGGGGCTGTGACACTGCCCTGGGGAGGTCGTTCAGTGCCCACTGGGAACAGGTCTCACCCCACACCATCCCTGCAGTGCCTCGAGGGAATCCACACCGGCACAGCCCCCTCTGGAGCAAGGGGGTCCTGCAGTGATGGTGCAGGGCCTTGATTTGAAGCCGTGTGAGGACACTGAGGGCACTTGGTGTGTTCAGCTGGAGGAGACTGAAGGGAGACCTCACTGCAGTTCCAACTCCCAGGGCAGGGGCAGAGGAGGGGCAGGACTGAGCTCTGCTCGGGGGGACCAGGGACAGGATCCAGGGATGGCTGGAGCTGTGTCAGGGCAGGGTCAGGTTGGATCTCAGGAAAAGGTTCTTCCCCCAGAGGGTGGTTGGCACTG
>JAWWLV010000158.1:17978422-17988689 GCA_035041135.1 Platyrinchus mystaceus | reverse complement strand
GCAGTGGGCACAGCCCCAAGGCTGCCAGAGCTCCAGGAGGGTTTGGATGATCCTCTGGGGCACAGGGGGTGACTCTTCGGGATGGGCCTGTGCAGGGCTGAGAGTTGGACTCGATGATCCCTATGGGTCCCTTCCAACCCAGCCCATTCCGGGATTCTGGGATCTCGGGTCTGTCCCACAGCGCGGGCCTGTGCGGTGGGACCGTGCAGGCGGCGGAACGCGGGTGTCACGGCGCGGCGGGGCGGTGTTGGCGGCGCACGGCCGGGGCGGTTACCGGGGCGCAGCTGGCGCTGTCAGTCGCGGCCCAAGATGGCGGCGGCCGGGCGCGGATGGAGGCGCTGGTGACCGTGCGGAGACTCGCCGCCGTCTGTACCATGGTGAGCGCCCGCACGGCCCCGGGGCGGCCCAGAGCAGCCCCCGAAGGGCGCCCAGTCCGCCCGCCGCGCGCGGCCGCTGGGCGATCAGCGAAAGCGGATAGAAGACATTGTTAAGGGAGGCCCCGCCGGCCCCGCGGGCTGAGGGGCGTGAGGGGTTTGAGGGAGATGTGTGGGGTCTGGGAGGTGTGACGGGGTGTGAGGGGGATGAGGGCGGGGTGAGGGGTGTGTGTGGGGTCTGAGTGGGGTATATGGGGTCTGGGGGCCGTGTGAGGGGGGTGTATGGGGTCTGGGGGGGTATATGGGGTCTGTGTGATGGGGCTGTATGGCGTCTGAGGGGGGTAAATAGGGTCTGGGGGCTGTATGAGGGGTCCCGGGGGCCGGAGCGGGGCGGCTGTGCCGCTCTTTGTTCGCAGGGATTTGGGATAATCGGCCCCGAATCCCGGTGGGAAAGGTGCGGGGGGGGGCACGGAGCATCCAGGGATTAGGAGTCGTCTCTCCCGGGGGGGCGTGAGCGGCTGCCCGGTCCCACCTGGGACAGGTGGAGCTTCATTTGGGAGGGAAGAGGAATTAGGGATTGCCCTCGTGGCTCGGAGCGGAGCTCGGTGTGACGCTGAGCTCGGGTTAAAGGTGGTTTCACTGGGTGGTGCGCGCTCTGCAGTCATTCCAGGGGGGCCCGGGCCGGGTACCCCCCAGTGCCGGGGGAGGTGGCACTTGGGGGTTGTGCAGAATTCCTAAGGAAGGCTGGTGCTGTGTCAGTAGAGCAGCAGTGCCGGGTCTGGCAGCGGGGCACGGCTGAGTCACACTGAAATGGTGCAGCTAAAGGTGCCCCGGAGATCCTGCCCCTGGGAGGGGCTGGGGCTGAGCTGGGACAGGGGCTGAATCCCTGGATTCCAGCGGGGGATCAGCCGGGGGGGGGGGGGGTGTCAGGTTTAGTAGGATTTTGATAATCCCATGTTATAAATGCTCCAAGTGCAGGTTTAGATCTCCTTTGGGTCAGCAGCAAACTGCAATCCTGGGAGGGACTCCTGCACTCCAACTCACTGATTTCACCCCTATAAAGGGTGCAGGGTCCTCCTCTTCCTTTCCCACTGATTCCCAGTTTAACTCCAGACCCAGCTGAAATGAGCCCCAGGACAAAGTGAGTATCTGCAGTTTCCCAGTTACACTCTGACCAAGAGAGGTGAATCTTTCCTTCTCAAAGTTCTGACAGTGGATACCTGACTGGAAGTTTTTGGGACAAGACTTCCCAGAACTTCCCTGATCTCACTCGATGGGTTTTGGGGCATAATGTGTGTTTTTAATTGCCCATCACAGGCGCAGGTGACACTGAGGCCACCAGGGGTGCCCGAACCGTGACTTTGCTGGGCAGTTCTGCACCCCAGAGTGATTGACTCAATCCATGGAATATTTGGGATGCATTCCTGAGATCAGCTGACTGGCCCTCAGATTAAGAGGGCACATGTGAGGCAGTGCCTTTCCCTGGGGTTGTGCAGCCAAACCTGAGCACATTCCAGTGGGATTTGTTTTCAGAGGCTCTGGCTGCACACAGCCAACTTTGGAGTCGTTTTTGCTGCTGTGCTTGCCCTGATTTTGGTTGGGATGAGGGATGGAAGCTGAGCAGGTGCTTCTACCCCCCCAGGGGTCCTGCTGGAATACCCTGGGAGGTTTTTCCAGGAACCACTGTTGCAGCTTTGGGGAGGCGGGTTCTCCTCACTTTATTTCCAGTGGAGAAGTTACTGTTTCTCTGCAGAAAATGCTGGGCAGTGCTGCCAGCACTAAATAATTGTTTGAAACTGGCTTCCACATTTCTTCCAGAGCTGTTTAATCAACAGGTGTGGAATTTTCAGCACCAGTTTTAGGTGCATGTGTAGCTTGGCTAAACTCACTGTCAGTATTACCATTTTTAATTCAGCTGGCTCAGGAAAATGAAGGTCTGGGTGCTGTATTTGAAACCTGAATCAGTTTATTTGCATCTGTTTCAGTTAATGTCAGTAAGTAAAAATACTGTTTTCCTTGCCATACAGTGAATATGAAAAACCTGAGCCTTCTTCATGAAAGCATTTAAATCCGTGGACAAAGTCCCTTTGGGATTGTGCCAATTTGTAGTGATTGGACAGTACTTCACGTGTTATTTGCAGTAAAATATGCAGTTCTTACCAGCAGTTCCAGTCACCATCTGTATTTCAGGCTGGAAAATTGCCACACAGGCTGTGCCACTGTCAGAGCCCTCAGCATCCCAGGGACTGCTGTTCCTGCCTTTGCACTTCAGACACTCCAGTCCCCTACAATAGCTCTTTCCAAATTAAACCAGTGCCTGAACTCATCAGCAGACAGTATGAGGTTTAGCTTTAATCATATCCCCCCGTACAAGAACCCCCAGGTTCAGTGGGATCAGCTCCCTTTGCCTCAGGATTGTTGCATTTCCTTTCCAGTGGTTTCACGACATCTCTGTGGCAACCACAGCCTTGCAAAGATGGGCAGCCTGGGAGGGAACCCTTGCCCATGTGGCTGTGATTCACTGTTGGGGAGGCTGTGACACCACATGGAAAACACATCCAACAGGAGCCACCAGCAGGGCTCTGCCTCCTGCTCTGCCCCTTCCCTCCGTTTGGGTCCCACCCTGATCTTTGCCAGGGGCTCTTGGAGTTCTGCTTGGAAGCAACGGCAAGATCAGGTGGGAGAGGGAGACGCTGCTGAGGCAGGAAAAATGTGTAGTGCTTGTTTCAGAACTGTTTTGTGGTGTCTGTGCAGGGCTGTGGTGTCCCATGTTCATGGGCAGGTGGGAATCCTCTCCTGGCTGAGGAGAGAGAGCCAGGAGGGCTGAATTCCCATGGCCTGACTGTACCACCTAACCTAGAGGGTGCCTTCTGTGCTCTGAGGCGGTTGGAGAAATGATGTTTTTAGTCAGAACTTGGGGTTGTTTGTTGCATTGACAAAACCTCTATTTTTTTGTTGGAGAAGCAAACCAGAACACGAGGATGAAGCAAGGTGAGGAGAGAGATCTGGTCTTGTCCTCTCAGCCAGCTTGGGAAAGGTCAGCAGTGAGCTGGTATTTGTTTCTTTGGAGGCAATTAGAGCCACTTCCCCTGGGTTCGTGACTAATTGTTTGTTAAACCAGTAGGACGTGCCTGAAGAGCTCCAAGCCAGGGTACAAATTGCTGTAGTCTTATATCCTCCTCTGCAATACAACAGTGGGGACATACTGATGAACTCAGTGCTGGAGAGGAGCTGCATCCCTTGTGAGTGATCCATTTCCATTGCCACCTGGATAATGGACACTGCTCAGTCCAGGAGGGTGTCACTGCTGGGTAATGTCCCCTCACTTCACCTGTGGCAGCAGAACTTTGGTTTGGCTTTAGCAGACAAACAGCATTTATATCATTTCCGTTCCTCCTGGAGGAAGGGGGAAGCAGGCCGGATAAAGGCACAGCTGGCACAGCATGGTTCTGGTTCCAGCAGTGCTCTGCTGCTTGATTCACTTGGGAAGCTGAAGGAAACAAAACTCATCTCTGCACTTGAAATCCAGCTTGGGAACAACCTGCTTTGTTTTAGGGATAAAACACATGGAACCCTTTGGAAAGCAGTCAGTAGGTCAGGCATGCAAGATCCTCCCACTTTGTCTGTGCTTTGGTTCAATACTGTGTGTGACGCCTGTTTATTGCTGCTTTCTCTGGTTTTTGGACTTGCAGCTGTTTGGAGTGGAAGCAGAGCAGCCAGTGTGCAGTTACCAACCAGCTCAGGTGGGCCCTGGGAATGAGCTTTGGGATTTTACAGGAGCCCCAAACCACTGCATGGGTGAGGTTCGTCTGCAGTTGCTGTGCCTGGTTTTAGCCCAGATTGCCTGTAAACCTCTAAAATGTCGTGACTTCCCTGAGCTCCTCAACGTGCTGTGTGTGCCCTGGAGAGCTGAGGGCACTGAAACACTGAAACTAAGCAGGAGTTGTACTGGGAGCCTCTGCTACAGAACTGGTACAGGATAAAAATGGAGTGGGAATACTGGGGAAGGATGCTTCAGTGACAGAGTGGGGGCTGTTCAAGAGGTGCTCTGGGTTACTGAATGTTTCTTGTTTCATTCTTTAATCAGGATTTAGAGCAACTGCTTTTAATCCATTGAATTAACATGTTTACATGCACATCACTTAAAATCTTGTTCCTGTAAAAAATTAAGTAGCTTTCAGTGCTTGCTCCAGCAGGTTTGGGAGATTCCTGGACTTGTTGCCAGAATAAAGGGCAGCACTGCAGATCACTGGGGTTTGTGTCTGTGGCGTATTTTGTGTTTTGAGCTCCTTTCCTAGTGAATACTGAAAGTGGGTTTGTAACACAGATGGGGACAAAGTTTGTTAGGATAGGACAAGGGGAAGGGCTTTAAACTAAAAGAGGGTTGATTTAGACTAGATATAAGGAAGGAATTCTTGGCTCTGAGGGTGGTGAGGTGCTGAAATGGATTTCCCAGAGAAGCTGTGGCTGCCCCATCCTGGCAAGTGTCCAAGGCCAGGTTGGAGCAACTTGGGCTACTGGGAGGTGTCTGCCCATGGCAGGGGTGGGACTCAATGGGCTTTAAGGTGCCTTCCAGCGCAATCCACCCTGGGATGTCTCCACTTACCCTCTCCTAATTGTGAACACGCAGCTCCATTAATGGCCCCGGGTGTGAACTTTACTCTCTGTACAATCTGTGGAATGGCTGGAGTTACAACCTGCTCATAAATCCAGAGTGCTTGGCTTTGCCTTCCCTCAGCATCCACTCCCCCCCTTCTTCTGTCATTTTTCCTCCAGGGTTTGATGTGTGAGGGTCAGGATACAATCTTGCCAGCTCCCAAAAGAACAGTGCTGGAAAACACTGGGCCTTGGACAGCTGGGGATCTGTTTGGGTTTGTTCTTTTAGGGGCCTGAAAAGCTGCAAGACATCTGAGAGCTGCAATAGCAAAGACACCCACTGTGTGTGTTAGTGGGGCAGTGAGAGGAGCCCACGGTCAGGAGGGATCTGGCAGGACTGTTTTCAGGTGGATGGACTCCTGGGAACTCTGGGATGCAGTGCCCAAGGAGGGGGAATGGGTTGCTTACAGTACCACAGTGGAGACTAAGCAGCAGTTCCTGTACTTCCTGCCTTTCCTCCAGCATCCTTTTCACTGGAGCCCAACTTTACTGTCTCATTTAGGAGCGTGGAATGAGAGGATTTCCCAAGTGCCCGTGAGTGGCTGTGCCTTTGGGAGCTGTGGATCCTGTAGACCTTGCAGGACCAGCTCCTCATGGAATAAACACGTCCATGGAGCAGGTTACAAAGCACCCTGCACTCATTTGTTTAAAACCACTCCAGTTAAGGCTTCAGAGCAGTAAACTGATTGGGAAATACAGCACTTTCTGGTTTCTATGTGGTCTGCATGCCATTGTAGCAACCAGAGTGTGCTCTGTGAGCTTCCCTCCCTGTGGACAATGGGAAGTTCCCCGTGGTTGTGCAGGTCAGGAAGGTTCTGTGGCACTGGGAATTGTGGAGTTTTGGCAAGTCTGACACTGGTACACCTGCTCCTTTCAGGATTATCAGTGTGTCTACCTGCTTGTGCAGGTGAAGTGCTGGAATCCAAGGTTCACTTCACAGGCATCTGTTACGCCTGGAATGAGAGCCTTCCTGGGCACATGAAAAGGGATCATTGCAGACCCTGAGCTCACAGCTCTTTATCTGACTTCAGTGCTATGCAGCCAAGGAGTTCTAAAAGGTGGGGGAGCAGCATCTGAGCTGTGTTTGGAGAACCATGACAGTGTGTTCTGTAAACTTGGAGCAATACAACCCCAATCTGCTCCATTTCCACTCCCCCACGGGGTGATTTCAATGGTCCTGGAGCTGAACAATTGTGGGGTGAGTACAGCAAAGCCAGTGCAGGCAGACTCTGAATTGCATCATCTCATGCAGGTTCTGCCCTGAAAGGTTTGCAGTAGCTCTGTCTTGGCCTCCTTGTTGTTGTTTTCCCTCTGTGGTTTGTTTATTCACTCTTTCAGAGTCACAGCTCAGGCTTGCAGTGTGTTTAACCAGCCCCTCTAATCTCAGGGCTGTAGAAGGGTGTCCCTGCAGCCTTTCTGCACATCCTGGCAGCTGCTGCCCAGCTTTTTTAAATGCTAAGTCTGATCCTGCTCTGATCTGTTAAAAGAGTTAAATGACTAATTAGAGACCTCAGCAAGACTTGTGTACAGTGAAATATCTTAGATATTTTTCCCTTTTTTGCCTTTCTTGAAGGGAAATGTCTTTTGCAGGCAGGTGCTCAGTGGGAAGAAGCTGTTCTAGCCTAGAAGCTGAGTTAGGGTGGTGCTGAGTCCAAGCTAATATATCCTAAGGGATTTTTATTTCAACACCAGTGATGCTTCACAGGTACTGAGTGTGCCTCCAGCCCCAATCAAAGGTTACAAATACCCAGAATTTTTGGGAGATACATCCAGATTTTAAGAGTTCTCTTCTGCAAGTCTCCCACTGTCTAGAAATGAACTGTAAATGGAGCATCTAAAATGTTTGAGTGCCCCAAAATAAGCACAGCAAACTCTCACTTTGACTCCCGGTAGATTTTATCAGGGCCATTAGTATTGGGAAAAGATCTGACTGTAACTTGGTAGTTGTATTTTTTGAAGAGAGGGGCTTCCTTTTCTTATATTTAAGCAACTGCTTCATCCCTGTTAGCATTTAAAAAACTCTGTTAGCTTGACAAATACTGTTTAGATGCATCTGAATTTCCATGTCCTTCAAAGAAACCAGAGAAACCTTTAGTATTTTGTCTCATTGTGTTGAGCTGCTCATGGGTGGTTATGGAAAGGTTACAAATCCACTGGCAGCCTGCTGTGACATGGATTTTCCTGCATGATTTCAAAGCCACTGTATAATTAGAGCCCCTCTGAGCTGCAGCTTGGCAATGGTGAATGAACTCCTGTGCTGCCCCTCCTCACATCCCAGGGCTCTTGCAAAGGGGGATGTCCCCACTCGTGGCTCTTTCCCATCGTTTCTCTGTGGGTTTTCCCCTCCTTTCGGAGCTCTGTGCTCCCTGTTTGCTCAAGCAGCAGCACAGCATTGCCCTGATTATTTTGACAAGAGCTCTGAACAACGGTGAGAGGACTGACCCAGTGTTGTGCTAATTTGGATCCCTTTTTCACTGGAGCTGCAGCAGCAGCTGCTTGGTGCTCCAAAGGTCGCCTCACACACTTCTCCCTGCTTTCAGAACCATCCCCAGGGCTGCAGAGGCACTCGAGAGCAGCAAAAAGCAGCTACTTAGGACTGGAAGTGTGAATTCCTTCCAAGGGGAAAAGTGCTAGTTTGGGGTAAAGCATTTTGGCATAAGGTTGGAGTAATAGTCCAGTAATTGTCAGCCAACTTCTGTGGTGCAGCAGGATGTCACTGAAACTTAGTCAGTCATATTGCTAAGAAGGGGAAGAGTTGTAACGTGAAGCAGGAACCGTGTGGATGCTGGAAATGTGGATTTCCCAGCTGACAGCAGCTCGTGTTCTGAGCTGTGGAGTTGTTATTAGTCGCTCTCCGTTCATCTGTAGCTTCACAAGAACTTTGGGTTTAGATGTGCAAAGGACCATACGGTGCAGAAGTTTGCCTGTGGCACCCAGAAGAGATGCATTTCCCTTGACTCCCCCAGTTATAAATGTAAATGTTCATCCTATGGACACTTGCCACTTTGCTGAGATTTTATTTCTAGATAATAATGTGACTTTTCTGTTTCTGCAGTTGTGAAGTGTGGGTTGTTTCTTATGAGCAAATATTCCTGTGATCTGAGGCAGGTGGAAAAACCTTCTAGCTGGGTTGGGAAAATGGGCATAAAACACCTCTAAGTCAGAAAATAAGCTGCTTTTTAGGCTTCATTATGGCAAGAGGTGGTTTGTGCTGCACTAGATTTCATCTCCAGCTGGTTAATTTGCTAATTGCAGATTAACTTGCAAAGATCACTGGTGGTGAGTGGCTGAACTTTGGCTCCAGTTCTGCCCCTGACTCACAAAGCTGTCATGTTTCCATCAAACATGGCCATAAAGGAGTTCCCCCCTCCATCCTCGTTGCCCCATTCCGTGCAGTTCTGCTGGACATTGACCCCCTGATGAATCCTCTGGACTTCTGCAGTGTCCTTGTTTTCCATGGAATGCCAGGCATGTGTGTTTCCTGGAGCTTCTTTGGGAGTCAAGTATTTCATGTGCAAATTTGCATCTTCACAGCTAGTCCTGATTAGTTGGTGATTTTTTGATTCCCCCCACAGCTGCTTTAAGTCCTGTTTTTGGGGTTTTTTTAATGATTTGGGAAGGCTAATTTAAAATATCCCCTGACAAGGAACTTCAGAGGCACCAAAGGATGGAATGGTTTGGGTTGGGAGGAACCTTAGAGCCCATCTCATTCCATCCCCTGCCATGGGCAGGGGCACCTCCCACTATTCCAGCCTGCTCCAACCTGGCCTTGGACACTTCCAGGGATGGGGCAACTACAACTTCAATTGTAATTAATACATTAATTAGCATTAAATTTATTAAGGAAACCTTACTTTTTTTATCTGCCCCTGCAGTTGACTCACCCAAATTCATAAAGTTTGGGCAGCAAATAGAAAGAAACTCTTGGAAAACACCCACCTGTCACCTGGTGGGTTGGACGGGTTGGGGCATGTGGGGTACATTGGTGGGTTGGCTGAATTGCAACTGGTTTATGGTAGGTTATTCTTTACAGCACAGGTTTATTAAAAATTGCAATTCTTCTGCTTTTATTTCTTTGTTCACGTGTTTGTCCCGGGTGTCACGTTCCAGGCTGGAGTGTTTGGGCTCTCTGGTTTCCATGGTTCTCTGCGGTGTGGCCTCTCCTTTAATTGGCTGCTTCTCCTGTGTTTCTTTAGTATAAAATTGGAGATCTCTGAGGGGGGGAGAAACCCGTTCAGAGAAATTCAGCTGAACTTCCCAACATGGCAGGTTTTACACATCCCTTTGTGATCTCAGGCAGAACGTCAGAGTGAAGGAACCTGAGTTGCCTTTGCCAGGCTGGCAGTTCTCCAAACCTGGAGCATCACTTCTTGTGCATTTAGTGGAATTCTGGCTCCAATCTGCTCTTACCCAAGGTCAGGGTGGAGCTGCAGCTGCACTTGCAGAGCCCCATCTGAGCAGCTCTTCCTTGCTGATGTTTATCCAGGTTTGGGTTGGGGTTTTGGTGGGGGGAGACAGTGGAGGGAAAAAGAGCTCCTTGGAAGCAGGGAGTGGATGGAGTGAAACAAATGAGAGGAGCTGCTTGAACTGGCACTGATGCCTCAAAAAATTGGGTGTAATTGCTGCTTGTGCAGAGCTGTGCTTGTAAATCTGTCAGCACCTGGTGAGGGGTCTGTGGGTTTTACAGGCCCAAATTTGAGCCTGTCTTGTTTTCTGGCTGGTTCGATGTGTGTAATTCACTGTAAAACTGCGGTTTCCATTCCTCCTGTTGAACTGGATTATTTCTTGGTTTCTTTTCCGTCTCTTAGAAAATTTTAAGTTATTTCTTCATCCAGATGGAAGTGTCTATACCAGGGGTCCTCAAACTATGGCCCGTGGGCCGGGTACGGCCCACGGGCGTCCTCATTCGAGCCCGCCCCACCCCCCGCCGGGGGTTGGGGGTGGAAACCAAGCAGCCCCGTCCTCCTCCTCCTCCTCCTCTGCGATGTGCGGTGGGTGAGAGGCGGGGGCGTCTCCTCTGCCAGGCGAGCAGTGTCGGCAGCCTCTCAACTCGGGCAAATCGCCGGAGCCCCGGTGGCAAAGTTCCTTCAGTCCCTTCTGGCCTCCCTTCCGGACTGCGCGGCCGGGCTGAGGAGGGGGGCAGCGGCATCAGCGAGGTGTGCGGCTCCCCTGTCTCTCCCTCCCTCCCTCCAGCTCCCAGACAGGACAAGCAAGCCAGCACCAGTGGGGAGCACGTG
>JAWWLV010000158.1:17956731-17968114 GCA_035041135.1 Platyrinchus mystaceus | reverse complement strand
GGAATACTGGGTAGGTCTGATCACTTCCTTGGCTACAAACTGGTCACCAAGGAAGGCCCAGACCAAACTACCACAGTCAGCTTTCAAATATGGTGGCAGTTCAGAGCAGGGTTATTTATAAACAAATTATCCCAGAGTGGTGCTCTTTACTGTTTCTTTGCTTTTACTTTGCTGCAGTTCAGTCTTTAAAAGCACAGAACCGACACAAAACCCTGAGCTTGCTTTCCAGGAAAGCCAAATAGAATCCAATCAAATCTTGGAAAAACACTCACTGAAAGAGAAGTAAGGTGCATTTTTCATTGGAGTTCCTTTAGAAGGTGGTGCCATCCTGTGGAATAAACTGTGCACTGCTGAGCTTTTAAAACAGCCTTGTTTCCTTCATCAGATTTGTGTTGCAGTGGCTTTACCTCTGGTTTTGAAAGCAAAGAGGAAAAGTTTTTAAGCACTTTAGGGAAAAAAGCACTTATGGAAAGCAAAAGAATTGTTTGTAACTGCCTTCTGGAAGGGTGAGTTTTGAAGTAACATTGGAGCACACAAATGCTTTGAAGTATCTTTGTGAGGAGCAAATATAATCAATACTAACCCTGCATGGATTTAGTAGAGCTAAATATATAATGACTAAATATAATATAAAGGAGATAATTCTAAGGGATTTCTGTTGTGGTACAGTAGTTTTATTTAATTTTTATCATTTTAAGATCTCATCCTGTGCATTTTCTTCCATAGTTCTTCATTTGCCATACCTGTACCTAACATATATACTTTGATAATGGTGATTAATAATTCAGATGTATTCAATGACTCTGTTTTCTTTTCTCAAGCCTGTTATCCCACGTTGGGTTTTCAGGACTGTGACTCTTCTGGTTTCAGTTCTTACTGGGAACTTGCCAAAGGCTTAGGATAAATGAGATTTTTCTGAATAACTGAGTTCTCAGAACTTGTTTTAAATATTTTGCCCTAACAGTTTTACCTTTCATTTGGTTCCTCTAAACCAAGAAGTTTCATTCTGTGTTGGATAATTTGTTTATCATTAATTCTGCAAGAACTGGAAAAGTACTTTCTCTTGCCTAAAGCTGGTATGAATATTGGTTGTTTTAAAGCCTTATGTAGTTCCTAAGGAAAAAGCAAACCTGGAGAGAGGGAATATTTGTCTTTCCACTGTATCCCTGGGCTGTTTTCTTGGGATTTGAGGTCAGTAAAGGGATGTTTTCCATCCATATAGTTTATTATCTCAGACCCCTCCCTTCCCAGGGCAATATGCCTGCCTTTACTCTTGGAATTAAGTCATTCTGTTGACCCTTCCCTTTAAGGTAAGAACTCAGGATATGGGCAGTGGGATTGGACTGAGAAACTGCCACCAGAAGAGTGGGAACAGCAGTCACAGAAAGCCATCTGTGCTCAGCCACAGGTTCAACCACCCTGAGAATTATAGAAATCCCTCCTGTGCAGATAAAATATCTCAGACCTGATTTAATTCCAAAGTTAAAATTCTTGAGCAGTGGTCACAAGACTCAGAGTGGTGAATGCAGCAAAGCAGGGAGTAGAACAATGGGTTTGAATTGTGGGTTTTCTGAAATTGTGTATTCTGATGACATTTTACTTGTAAGTAGCAAACTCAGAAATTTGAATTCAGTCTATTTGGCAAAAATCTTCAGAACCTGAGCAGTGTTCTGGGTGATAGCAGACAACATGAGGAGCTGGGAAGTGCAGCTGTGGCAGCAGTGTCTGGGATCCTGTGGGAGGACACTGCTCCTGCCTTTGGAGGCCCAGGAATGATGAGTTTTCCCCCCTTTTTTCCTGGCAGTGGCCCAAACCGTGGACATTACATCACCATTGTGAAGAGCCATGGCTTCTGGCTGCTCTTTGATGATGACATTGTGGAGGTGGGTGCTGTGCCAGAGCTCTGAAACGCTGATTTCAGCCCGTCTTTCGGGCTCCCTTTTGTCTCTGATTTGCATTTCACTCCTGCATTTTAGAGCTGCTCACGTTTTTTTTTTTCTAGGCAGTTTTCCCCAACAAATTGAAGTGTAGAAAAACTGTAAAAAAAAAAAAAAAAGAAATAAAAAAGCTTTGGGAGCCTGTGATGAGGCCCTGAGATGATACAACTGTTTGGGCTCCAGCAGATTTTTCCTTAACTTCTCTGCTAACATACCTGTAAAGGCTGACATCACAAGATTTATATATCCACAAATTTCACAGAATTGCTAAGCAAATACCAGGCAGTGGAACAAATGCCACAGCAGAGCTGCTTTTTGTAAAGATAGAAATGTTTATTTGCCTCTGAGACCTTGTGGTCAAGGTTTGAGGCCTGATGGGAAGTGTTAAATAGGTGCAGGAAAAGCAGTGTTGAAATAAAAACATAATCAATTCTCAATTGTTTATTTTTTTGAAATCCTCGCTCAGCTTTGAGCATCGGGGTGACTTCCCAGTGGTTTGGGCTGATTGTGTGTCCATCAACAGTTGCCTGTCCCCCACTTCTGTATTTTGGGGGTTATTTTCCTCTGTTTCTGTCATGGGCCAAGCACAGAATTGTGTCACCTCATTTTGGAAGTAGTGTTCACTTCAATATTTTTAAATCTTTTCCATCTGGGAGATGAACTTTGCATTTTAAAAGCAGATGTAAACCAACCATCTCATTAATCTGTAATTGTATTTTATCAGTCACTTCTGTGTTGTATCTCAGCTTTTAGGACAAACCAGAATTTCTGTTTATCTGCAAACAATGTTGGCACTTTTATAGATGTGCCAAAACATGGCTGTGAAATCTGTGCTGTCATTGGGCAGGAAATCCAAGGAGCTGTCACAAGCTGGAATGTAGTTCCTCCCTCATGGAAAAAACCTACTTTTTTTCTTTTTCCCTTTATGTTGCTTTTCTGACTTTAATGGTGCCTTTCTTTTCTTCAAGCTCATCTTTTATAGAGTTCATCTAAAATGCTGTAAAAACAAAGCTCTTTGGAGAATTCACATTCTAGGTGTGGCCACCTAGAAAACCAGACTTCTGAGTACAGATATTGCAGCTGAAAGAGAGCACAGGAGGAAGGTTTTCCCCCTTAAATACAGTTTAAAAGCTTCATTCCATTTTGGGCAAGTGACAGGAATTAATAGTTCTGCACTGGCAATAGGAAGTAGTTCATCCTGATTACCCACTAAATGTCAGCAGTGGGGAAGGCATATTTATTTGTCTGTTAGGATCTCATTGGAAGGCCAACTTTCAATTAAATGGGAGATAGATGATAACCAAACATTCTGCAGCATATGTGGAAAAGCATCAAATCCAGGAGGCAAATCAGTCCAAGTGAGATCCTGTGCCAAGCAAAATGAATTGAGAAACCTGAGTTTCTGTGGCTAATCTCTGATCTCTGGCTAATTGGACATATTGTTGTTATTAGAGCAATGAAGTGATGCATCACAGGGACAATATTTACCTGGAACAGAGAGGGAAAGGCATCCAGCCAGGGAGTTCTGCACGTGGAGGGAAGGGAGGGAAGGGTTGGATGTCCTTGCTGGTTTGCAGGAAGCAGTTGAACAGATTTTGGTCTGGAGAGCCAGAATAGATGTCTGCAAATGAGCAAAGGATAGTTCAGCTCAGTTAATAGGAAACATCACTTTCAGTGCCAGGTGAGGCTGCAGAACCCTCAGAGTAGGTGTGAAACCATCCACTGGTTGTTACTCTAAAGCTGCAACTGGGTGAAACTGCTGTCCACACTCTGTGGTCATCTAAGGAGGGGAAGAAGAGTTTAAATAATCCTCTTGCAGTTCCACTGTGCTCTCTGTGGGTAGTGAAATGAAAGAAGGAAGCCAGTTTTGCTGTGATAAAACTAAATATATCTGTGGGATGAATTAATCCAGATCAAGTGTTTGACTTGCATTCAGAATGAGTGGTGGAAATAGGGTTGATTGCACAGCAAGTTGGTTGGCACTTAAAACATGAGTTGCTAGTGTTTGAGTTGTCTGCTAAAAATATTGCAGGGACTGGAGGATGTTCTTGGGCTGTATCCCTGGTGAATATGCCTCTAACAGTCTGTAGTAATGTTATGTGTGTGAAAATGCTACACCCTCCATGGGATGTTCGGCTCCTCTGCACTCCCCCAGTGGAGGAGAGGAAAAGACAAAACATCTCTTGGGGGTTTTTTCCCCCCTCTCTCTTTTTTAAACAGAAGATGTTTAACAAAACTCTCCAAGAGAGAATTTCTGCAGCTGCTGCACCTTCTGAAGTCCCATGTTCTTCTTGTGCTTGGGGAAGGCTGGGAAGGTTGGGAAAGGCTGGAAAGACTGGGAAGGCTGGGAAAGGCTAGGAAGGTTGGGGAAGGCTGAGGAAGGCTTGGGAAGCCTGGGGAGGGCTGGGAAAGGCTGGGGAAGACTGGGAAGGTTGGGAAAGGCTTGGGAAGACTGGGAAGGTTGGGGAAGGCTGGGAAAGGCTGGGAAGGTTGGGGAAGGCTGGAGTGGGCTGGGAAAGGCTGGGAAGGTTGGGAAAGGCTGGGCTCAGCTCACAGGTTGTTTGACAGTGCCACTTAGAGAAAGCAGTGCTGCTGAGGCTGCTGGGGATGCCAAAATCTGGTTAGTGAGCAGTTGTGCCAGATACCTTCTGCAGCTGAGGAGGCTCCTGGGGGAGGCAGAGCAGAGCCCCTTTGTTTGAAGATGGAAGCACAAGTTGGTCTCTGCTTCTCCCTCTCCCAGTCAGAGCAGCTTTTCAACCCAGAGCTTCTTGTGTTTGGAGCAAGCATTCCTTTGCTTCCTTAACTTTATGTAAGTATAATATGTAAAATGTAAATATAACAGATAATATACAAATATAATATGTCTAGGAAAATATATAAAGGGAAACTTTAGGCTTGTCTCCCTTTAGGCCTCCACAACAAATTCAGGCCTCTCATCTCTGTGGATCCAGAGTCCTAAAGGTATTTTAGGACCTTTTTTTTTACAGGTATTTTAAAATACTCCCCCTCAGTGCAGTGCTGAGCAGCACAGGTCCCTGGGAGGGTTTTGTTTCAGTATTTTTCTCTCCCTGACTGCAGAATCCTACTCAGTAATCTGAAGCCAGTTGTTCTCAGGAACAGGATCAAGACATGTGGAACTTGCATCTTTAAAAGCCCTTTCAAATGCCCTACAGGCCTGGCTGGTTGGAAAGAAAAGCTACTTTTCTGCTTATAGTTCACAACTTTAAATATAAGCTGACCATTTAATTATATTAATACAGCAAATAATTAATTCTTCTTAAAGCACAAACCTTGTGATAATATTCCTGTAGGCTCTGTGCCAGCAGATCTGAAGGAAGGAAAGCTCTCTTATGGCCAGAAGATCATAATTAGATGAGATCCACAGACTTCATGGTGTAATTACCAGTAGCACTTGCAGGACTTCTTTACTGAAGAGGGTGACAATAACTTTAAAATCTAGAGTTACTTTAGCTGAATGTTAAATCTACTCAACATGTACTGTACAAAAACCTTCTTTGCTGCTCAGTAACTGCTATTTTTTTTTTTTCATTTACATTGCAAAATACTTAGGAAAGGTGACACCAGTTTGAATGAGAAAACAAATATAAAAATGTCATGTAGTCTTTTAAGGATACGTTTTTCTGGATCCCTTGTTTTGTAGCCTAGCTTAAGAGTGCCTCCATTCTCTGAGCTCTATCATTTCATCCTGGTTTTCAATTTTTTCAGCAGTGAATGAGTTATGAAGTGGAGAAGATGTTTGGTTGGATTCAGTGTTGTCGTGTCAATACTGCCCAGCTTTCCAGCATCACCTCAAAGAACTGGCAATAACACCTTGTCTGGGAAAGGGCTTCTGAGTGGGATGGTTTGACTGAACCTGATTATAACTCTCATTAATTTTCAGAAAATTGATGCCCAGGCCATTGAAGAATTCTATGGGTTAACATCAGACATTTCCAAAAACTCAGAGTCTGGATACATCCTCTTCTACCAGTCACGAGACTGAGGTGAAGGAACACGTGTCCAAGAAACAAAGGGATCAAGATATGTCCAAATGGAACATATTTGTGAGGGCAGGAGCAGTTCCTCGTTGTTGCTGTAGGACCAGGACAGAGCCAGCAGGAGGAGGAAGGTCTCTCCCTGCCGTTTTTGGAGGATTAGTGCTGACTGCCATCACCAGAAGAGCTTTGTTCCAGTTTCCTTCCTGGGCTTTTTTCACGTGCTATCTTCCAAAATCTGCATTACCTCTACTTGAAACCTGGCTGCTTGTTTGTCCATGAATGGAAGAAGAGATTTTAAAGTAGCATTGTAGAATTTTGACCATTCAATGTTGGCCTGAGGCTGTACCTTGGTTTCTGCCATCGTGGTTTTTCTGTATTTTAGCAGAACGATTTCAATATTCAGTGTCAGCTGAAGGCATATTTTAGGATATGAGCAGCAGCTGGTTGCTAGATATTTTTGGTGACTCAGACTTGAGAAACAGTACAAAGCTAAGACATACTGGAAATGTCAAGTCTGTCATTTTTATAAAGAAAACCAGACAAAGCCCTCTCTCTGCAGCATTGTCAGCCACCCCGGTCTGCACTGTGCTGGGTTTAGAGAACACTAACAGCGCTGCGCCTTTCGGAGTCTGATTTTTACTCCTCTATGTCTTCTGCAGAAGGGAGAGAACTGTGTGCACATCAGCCTCTGCTGTGCTTTGCTTGGGCAGCAGCAGTTTTGCCTCAAAGCCCCAGATTCCAGAGCAGAGCAGGTCCCTTTCGAGGAACATCTCTTGCTGTAGGAAGGTGAAGTTCCAGCGTTTCTTGGAGCTGTTGCATAAACCAAAAGTGCCCTCATTCTGAACCAGGAGCTGTTCCACATTTCATTCAATTCCAAGCAAACTGGTGCATTCTGAATCTATGCTAATCCACAGAAACAGCACTAATTGGGAAGGGTTAACCAAGGGAAGCAGCATTTATGGAACTAATCCGGGTCTTCTTAGGCTTCAAGGGGATGAACAGGTAAGAAGGAAAACCAACCCACCAATCCAGACATTGCCTTGTTAAGTGTTCCTTGTCCTTTGTTGGTAATCTGGGAATCATAACACTCCCTGAAAATGCTTCTGATTGTTTTACCTCTCTAGGCCTTGCTTAACAGGGGGAATTGCTGGTCTTTTGAAGACTGAAACAAGCAATTCCCCATCTTGTGTATGTAGATTATAATCTCAAGGATAAGCAGAAAGAAAAGACTGAGGAAGTTTGAAAGAACTCTCAAAAAATGTGGTGCAAGTTTCTTGTTGAGAAGCCCCGTTGCAGTGCCAAAGCTTGTCACAGCTGACTCTAAACCCCAGTGGGAATGAATGTGTTCCTGTCTCCACCTTGCTGGGTGACCCTTGTTCCAGCACAGCCCCTCATCTGTCCTCCAGTGCTTGTTGTTCTTGAGGATATTTAACTTATGCAATTCTGTGGCTTGTACAGGATATTCAGTACTCTACCAAACCCCTGTCCTCAGGAAAGCAGCATTTCACATTTCTTGTGGTGGCTTCACATGTCTGTTTCTTCCTCTCATGACCACAAATGTTTAGCAATTAACAATTAACTCCTGCCTTCAAACTGCAAATGACCCATCCCCAGGGTGTTCCAGCTGGCTGCCGCTCTCCTCCTGCCACATCTCCTCTTCCAGAACAGAAAATATGCACATTGGGTTTTTAAAGTATTTTTTATTATACAGAGTACTGTCATTTGGAGAGACACATTCAGCAGCAGCAGACGTTCTTGTCATCTTGTTCCTATTGTGTGCCGATTGTTCCTGGCTAAGAGTCTTCTCCCCTTTTCCACGCATAAGCTGAGTCCTCTCCTGCTGGTGCCACCAGCAGACTGTCATCACTAAGTCTTGCAAAAAATGAAAAAAAAAAAAAAAAGAAGAGAGCACTGAGTTAAAAATAATCTAAACAGTAAATACAAAAATTAATGTAGTACACTAGACGTGTATTTTGTATATCTGGTAATACATTTTTACAAATGAAATACCTGACTGAGAGATAATATTGAAAGATATATACTATAGATTAAAAACTGTTAAAAGTGCACTTTTGCTACAGATTTCTAAGGAGACTAAAAGGAGTTAAATGGGAAGAGAATAGTGTGATGGTGCTTCTGTAGAATAAATGACCCAGCTGTCTCCAATAAAGGTCATGTATGATCAAATGCACGTGGCCCAGAGGCTTTTCCTTGAATTCTGGTCCGAGGCAGAATTCCAACCCTTAGCTTTTCCCACCTGGCTGAGGGATCCTGACCCTGCTGTGTCTGCACCCACACAGAACCTGTGCAGAAGAGGTTTAAGGCAATAGCAGTGAAGAATTCAGTGTCATGGGTTATAATTGATGTGCTGGTAAGACAAGGGCCTCCACCATCCCATCCCTGCTGCTCCTTCATCCCTCTGTCATCCCCCACAGCTCTGCCCTTACCTTTCCCTGGGATCCCTGGTTTTCTCCCTCTTTCCCCCCTGTGTTGGTCTCCACGAGACTTTGTTGCAAATATTATCTGACTGATCTGGAAGGGAGACATTGAAAAGCAAAAATAGTACCATGTGCTTGGAGCTGTCCAGGTTCACTGCAGGACAGGTCTTCGTGTCTGTGTGGTTCACTGCAGTTCAGCTTTATAGGGGGAAAACTGGATCAAAGGCTGCTCCCAGGAGTGGGAATTTATGGGATTAGATGCAATAGAGGCAGGTGAGATTTTCAAATGGCAGCTGCTCTGCAAAACCTCACTTTAAATCCTCAGTCCTGTCTGGTCCTTGCCCTGCTGGGTCACACATCAGCAGTAAATAAATAGAGCTAATTTTAACTGCAGTGAATGTGAGTCTGACTTTCAGACACTGCAGAAGGAGCATCACCCAGAAATAACTTTGAACAACCAAAGTCAGAAGGCCTGGAAGTGGTTTGAGCTTGGAGTGCCATCAGGGCAGGACTGGTGTTGGGACTTGGTCTGGGATGGTCTCTACAGGTGACTCCAGAACTCCAGACCATCCTATGGTTATTATTTCTCTCTGAACACACCCTTTGTTCCTGCTAATTGCACAGATCCCGCAGCGTGTTTGGGGAGAGGCCCTGCCCTCAAATCTGCAGCAGCAGAGGGGGTTTCTGGGCTGGTGTTTGTGCTTGGCATGTCCTGGTTCCCAGCAGGAGCTTTTAGTGTCACCGTGCCAGCTCGGTTTAGTAGCTGTTTAAAACAAATCATATTTGATTGGTACAAGAAAGAAAATAGACTGACAGAGGCCCCTGAGACAAGTCAAACCTTCCCACTGCAGCCCTCGAAAGGAAACAATCCCCTGGAACATAATTAATTCTCAACATGGAAAGTTGTGCCAGTGTTTGCTCTGGGGCACTAATTAACCTTGGGGCTGCTTCTGCCTGCTCCCCTCCCCTCCTGCAAAGCCAGGTTTGGAATTGGGGCCACCTCCCCATCCTGTTTGGTCTCCGAGCAGCAGCCAGGTGGGATGAGATGTCTGGGATGATGGTTCAGGGTGAGGAAGGGTAGGAATGGAGCAGTGGCAGCGGGATGGTGTGGAGGCATCTTGTATTCTGGAGATGAAGCTCTGCAAAGGGGAGTGGTTTGATCCTTTACATGTCTGGCTGTTGGTCAGAACTCCCTGGGCTTTGTGTCAGAATTAACGGCCTCAAAAAGTGACGGGGGGCAGTTTAGATGGATATTGGGAAGGAATTCCTGGCTGAGAGGGTGGGGAGGCCCTGACACAGGTTGCCCAGAGCAGCTGTGGCTGCCCCATCCCTGGAAGTGTCCAAGGCCAGGTTGGATGGGGCTTGGAGCAACCTGGGCTAGTGGAAGGTGTCCCTGCCCATGGCAGGGGTGGAAGTGGATGAGATTTGAGGTCCTTTCCAGTCCCTTTCCTCCCTGATCAGGTGCTTGTATGGACCTGGTGGGGTGTGGGGGGTGTTCCTGCACTGCCCCAGCGGGAGAGAGGAAGCCAGGAAAAGGAGGGTGTATTAGTTACACAGCAGCACATTAAATATTTGAGTTGCTAATAATGAGCATGTTTAGTGGCTGTCAATTGTTCTGAAAGCTGCTAAATACAAATAAACACAAACCACTGCAGTGCTTTCCACACTTCAACGGTACTTGGCTGTCTTCCCCCTTCATCTTTGTCAGAACCAGAGCAATCTTTGGGAATTTTGTCCAAAAACTACTAAAACCTGCATTAACATTATGAAAATCTGGCTTTAGGGCCTTGTTGTAGGAGAATAGGTTACCTCCAGCAAAGCTTTTCCCTGGAAGTGGAACGAGATCAGCTGGGCCTGGAGAGGTGGGCCATGACATCTGAGGAGGTGAGGGGTGTCCTGGTCCCTGCTGGGGTCCCCAAAAGGAATGGGGTGTGGAGGGAGAAACAGGATTGCTGGATGCCATTCAGAGGCTGGTGTGGGGCCTGCTTCCCAAAGGAGGATAAGAGTGAGCTGCTGGAGCTGGATCTGGAATGTGGGAGACAGTGGGAGTAGGAGCAGATGCTCCCCAAGCCCCACGTGGTGTGATCCCATGAGCTGGGATCAGCTTGGATGGGGAGTGAAACACGGGGGCCTTGGAGAGGGGAACTCATAAAACTGCAGGAGGAGGAGCTGGACCTGAAGGGCAAAGCTCAGGAAGGGTTTATGAAGACCTTAAAATATCAGAGCCCCCAAAGTATCACTTCAGGTACGGTGGCCCAGATTTATTGGGGGCAAAACGCTTTTGGTGCTTCCTGGGAAGTGCCCTCTGCACCTGCCCCAACCGCAGGGCCACGCTGCAGGATGTGTCAGATAAACAGCCCAGGTGTTCCCAGCGGGGCCTTCCCTGGTGATTCCCAAGCCACAGGCCGTGTAAGGAGGGGCAGAAGGGCGAGGATGGGGGTTGGGAGCTGCACCTGGAGTTAGCAGTGTGCCCTCATCTCCTGATGGTTTATGTCTGGAGCGGAGCTGCTTTAGCAGAACATGTTGGGTGAGGAATACCGAGGTGGGGAGAGACATTTACTGGGTTTTAAGGCCCGGAGTTGGCAGGGACAGGCCAAGAGGAGCTCCAGCTGGAGTGCAGCTGGGGCTGCTGCTCCCACAGACCACGGGCAGGGAGAGGGGGAGGCCAAAAGCAGCTGAAGCGTTTGTTCTGTGCCCCCCCAGGGGCAAACAGCACAGAGGATAGCAGGGGGTGTCCAGCAGGGTCTAAGCGACTTCGTTAGTGATTAAGTGCCCTAATTAGCACTCTATTAAGTGCATTTTTTTCCTTCCCCGGGAAGCAGCCGGCATTTACTGCAACAAATCACTGCGGGGCTGCCGGGAGAAAACAGGGGCTGCTGTGGAGCAGCCCCTGAGAGATGGGGGGATGGGATGGGATGGGATGGGATGGGATGGGATGGGATGGGATGGGATGGGAGGGGATGGGATGGGCTGGGATGGGATGGGAGGGGATGGCTGGAGCCCCCCCCGT
>JAWWLV010000158.1:17946461-17956631 GCA_035041135.1 Platyrinchus mystaceus | reverse complement strand
GGGATGGGATGGGATGGGATGGGATGGGATGGGATGGGATGGGATGGGATGGGATGGGATGGGATGGGATGGGATGGCTCAGCCAAGGGGAATCACATCTGGGACAGGACCAGCTATGTCCAGGGGCAGTTGGGAGCAGAGGGTTGGTATTTTGAAGGTCTTTATGGGATAGACCCTCATGAAAGCCACAGGAAGGATGGCCAGGAACCTCACAGTGATGACAACATGGATTTCAGACCTTGTGGGACCTCCTGATCCTGACTCGTTTGCATCCCCTACGATTTTGGTCTGGTGGTCCTTTTCGTGGTCGGTAATTTGAAATACTCTGGGTATTTTGGAAGCCTCAGCTCCACAGCTGTGTCTGTGGAGGTCCTGGGGGCTCTGGGTGTTGATGGGGGCTGTGGCAGGTGGGAATTCCCATCTCTGCATCCTGGACAGTCCCGGGGTGATGAAACCCGTGTGGGTCTGACCCATACCTGTAGGTGCCCCTACCCCATCACCTGGCCAAGCCAAGGTGAAACCCCTCAGTGCCAAAACATTGCTCCCTTAGAAAACTGCTCCAGGTCCCTTTGCTTCCAACCTCACACCAGCAAAGCCCCAGCTCCTCCCCAGCAAGGGCAGAGAGAGCTGCACAAGACAACATGGGGGGGTGATGGGGAAAAGGGTTATTCTTGGTCATCCTTCCCAAGTCCTCTTTTTTTTCACTTTTTTTATTTTTTGAATGTTAAACTGTTCATTTTCAGATTTTGAGTCACAATATTTCTCTAAGCAAAAGGCCACGAGTTTGGAAAAAATCCAGTTTATTCCTTCAGAATTCTTTGTCATCATTTCATCATAAAAGAGCCAAACCAGGCTGGTACCTGGTGCTGATGGGGATGAAGGAACGGCCCCTGTGCCAAAGGTGCTCATCTCCTTCCAGAGCCTCCTGCCACGTGCTCAGAGTGTCCCCTGAACATGGGACAAGAGTGGGTTGGTGAGGATCAGAGAGTAGGTTTTCAGGCCAAGAAGGGACATTAAGGGATGTCTGAAGCCACCAGACAGACCAGAAATGGGAATATTTTCATTAACTTACCCCCAGGGTGTAGCAAAATGAAGAGTTGAACAGAACCTTTACCTTTGTCTGGTTTCTCATGGTACAAAACTGACCATAAACCCAGGGTTACACTTCTGGGCCCTTTCAGTTTGTTGAACCTCAGACCCAAGAGAAGAGCCAAGCTTTGGTTTAGCCAAAGTTTCCCTTTTATCCCCCAATGGGAGGTGACTGGATTTGGGAAAACTGATTTCTCCGCACTGTTCCCGCACAGTTGGAGCCAAGTGCTTAGGAAGCAATGGCTCAGGGACAGGAGGGCTCCTGGGAGAGCTGCAACTGCTGAAAAACCTCCAACAAAACACCAAAGCTCTCCAGAATAACTCATTGGAGGGAGCAGGATCCAGTCTGGGCTCTCCAGGGCCATGGCTGTGGGTCACAGCCGGAGGGCAGGAATGGGAGCAACGGGAGACACAGCCTGCCCGGAGCACAACAGCAGAGAGGGCAGAAACCCCCCTGGGAAAGGGGAGTGGGGGCAAGAGTATCCTCTGTGTGGAGGTGCAAGAGGTGGGGAGAACACAAAGGGAAACCAGGAGGTTGGCGGGGGGGTGTGTGGATTTTTGGGTGGTCCCACCCGTGGTTCTGGCTCCCACCCCCTGCCCGTGTCTCCAAGATTCCCTGTGCTGGGAGGAGCTGTGGGTGTCCCACATGACTGACAGGTGGCTCATCCCTCTTCGAGCACTGTCAGAATTTATTCCACTCTCTGAGGCTGCAAAGTGGCTCCTGAAGTTGGGGTTTTTTTCATTTCCCAGGGAGGAAAGCAAATCTTCGCTTTCCCCTGCACCTTCCCGGGTGTGTGCAGCCGTTTGCCAGTTAGTCATGTTCCCAGGAAAAGCAAGGGCTGCGTGGTGGCGAGTGACAGCTCTGAGGAACTGGCACTAATTATATCCCAGCACTGAAAAAATAACACACCAGGCTGGTGAATCTTGCTTGGGAGAGAGCTGGATCCTCTGAGCGCTGCTGGGAGCAGCTGGGATGCCCCAAAGCCACCTTGCGGACCCGCAGACCCCGTCACCATCTCCTGGCTCTGTGTTTAGGGATGGTTCATGCCATGGAATCATCACAGAAAGGTTTGGGTTGGAAGGGACCTTAAAGCCCATCTCATTTCAAACTTCCTGCCATGGGCAGGGACACCTTCCACTAGCCCAGGTTGCTCCAAGCTCCGTCCAACCTGGCCTTGGACACTTCCAGGGATGGGAAGTCACCTTGCTGTGGCTTTCATCCCATCCATTTCTACCCTGATTTCCCTCCGGGACTGCTAGGAGGCATTTAGGCATCTTCCAGATGTGTATCTTTGATAGATTCAAACTGCTGCTCCCCCCACCGGGAGCCAACAATCCCTGAAGTGTCACCTGCAGCTCCTGCCATCCCGGCACCACTCCAATGGCGTCACCTCTTCCTCAGGTGCTGGGAGAAGTCAAAACAGCCCCAGAGGCCTGAGCCAGGCTGCTGTGCTGGGGCTCTGCCTGTGCCCCAGATGGAGAGGCAGCCCTGGCCCCACATATCCTAGGTGCTCTGCAAACAACCCCTCACTGCCACCCACTGCCCTCCCCTTCCCCACCCACCGCAGGGTGGCACCAATTAATCCACAGCCCCCATCCAGCACCCGGCTGGGAGCCAAGAAGATGCTCTGACCCTGCTTGGAGCCCTCATCTCCCTGTTTCCAGTTTAACAGTCAGGGAATGCCAACAGCCCGTGCCTTGGCGTGAAATTCCCCATAATTCCCTAAAATCGCAGTGATTCCAGTCCCCAGCTGTAGCTCAGCACCTGAGGGTGCTGGGATGGTCGCCGGCGGGCACAGGGGGCTCCCGAGGACCGGGGTCAGGGCTCGGGTTGTTCTTCCCGAGGTACCAGCGGTGTTTTTCCTGGATGAGGTTTTGTTTTCTTAAAAAGCCAAGCAGTTATAAATAGCCGTGTGCTGCTCGCCCGCGGTGTCCCGGCGCGGAGCCGAGAGCGGAGCCGACCTTCAGCTCCGGCAGCAGGAGCAGCTCCCACTCCCACCCCAGCGAGCTGCCTCTTGTGCTGAGCTATTTAAAGAATCTGTTTTGCCTCTTGTCTGTCTCGAGAAACACCTGATGGGGAAGGCAGCGGATTTTTTTCCTTGCTGGAATAGCCACCTGGCTATTCCAGATTATCCCAAGGTGGATGATTTTGGATGGGATTTAATTAAGCACCAGGCTATAATAATTGAATTGCTTGGCCATGTAGCATCTCCCCCTTCCCGTTGGACGGAGTGGGATGTGGGCAAGGCTGTCCCCTCTGGAGTTGTGCACGTTAGGATGCAGGAACTCAACGGGACAGGATTTGAGGATCAGGGACTCGCTGAGGCGGGATCTGGGGAGCTGAGAGACAACAAGGTGGGGTTTGAGGGAAAGGGACACAACAAGGCAGAATTTGGAATGCAGGGACCCAATAGGGCAGGACTGGGGGACTCAGGCACCCAGCGAGGTAGATTTGGGCACAGGCACCCCATGAGGCAGGCGGGGAGCTGTCCGTCCCTTCCCAAAGGACGGAAGTTTGGGCTCTCCGGGGCAGTTTTGGCCAAGGCAGCCCTGGGGACAGCGGGGTCTGTGCAGGAGGAGCACAGACACAGGGACGGCCCTGCCCCGGGCTCCATTACAGGGTTCACCTGCATCCTCCTCCCCGAGCCATCCGCAAACGTTCCAGGGGCTTGTACACGGACAGAGCAACGAAGTGCCCGTGGCCCCGGTTTCCTCAGGTGAGGCAGCACACGGGAGCCCTGCAATCACCTGCAGTGCCCGGGGTGGATCACACAAACCCCTGCGGCTGCCAGTGCTGGGGAGTGCCTGGCGCTGCCGCCAGTGGCTCAGCCCTTGCTCTCCTCTCTCACCTCTGCAGCGGCTCCCACCCGCAGAAACTGCGCCTGCAAACAAAGAAATCGGGGGCCCTGAGCGGCTGCACAGACTGGCACCAGCTGAGCCTCCTCCTGCATCCCTCCCGGGGCTCTGCTGCGTCGGAGGCAGCAACTGTGGGAGGGAAGAGCCGTCCCTCGAGGGAAGGGAATGGCTGTCCCCCGACGGAAGGGCAGTCCCAGGTTTGCCTCTCATACCCCCATCGCTTGGCGCAGATAGGACAGGACGGTCCTGCCTGGGCGGGGCATCACGGACAGGGAGAGCCGGACCCGGAGGAAGGGGAGCAGTGCCCATCCTGCTCCTGGGCTCTCGCAGCCGGATCCCAGCGACAGCATCGCCAGGACGCTGAGCCGCGGAGCCACGTGTGAGTCACGGCGCAGCTCCGCACACGCGGTAGCTCCTCAGAACATGCGGCAGCTCCTCAGCACACACTTGCTGACCCACCACCCTGGGTACAAACAGGCAGAGAGGCTGAGAGCTTGGGATCCAGCAAGGGTAGGGGGCTCAGCAGGCCTCCACGCAGCGCTGGGGGGCCCTGCCCCACGCCGGAGCCGGTGCCACCACGGACCAGCTTGCTGAGGGTGACAGCAAAACGTGGGTCCCTGTGCTGGTCCCTGTGGTGCACCCAGGGGTGGGATGGGTCAGGCAGAGGATGGAGCCACATCTCTGCACCCCCGGGGCTGTCACCTCATCAGAAGTGTTTTCCCCCCATTGCATCTCCTCCGGTGACAGCCACTCCCCCTGATGTCCCTGTCCCTGGAGCTGCTCCAGGACCAGCCGTGTTACAGGTTTTCTTGCATGGGGGAGAACTGTGGGACCCATAGAGTGGGAACAGAGGTGATTCCACTAATTCCACCTCCAAGGACATGCTGCTGCCAGCACGAGGAACTCCCAAAACGCTTAAGGAGTTTGTGAGATTGGGCTGCTTGGACAGCACAGAGACGGTGTGAGAGCCTTTCCCAGTGCTGCTCATGCCAGCAGGGCACCCAAACCCACGCTCTTCTGCAATGCCTCCAGCACTGCACTCCACAGAGGTTTGGATCTCTCCCACTGCCACCTTCTTATTTTTCCACCCTTTTATTTTTCACAGGGGATGCCCCTCTCTGAAACCCAGAGCTTCTGGGAGCCCATGCAGGAGCTCTTCAAACCCCGCTCCTGTGGGAGAGAACAAATGCTAACAGAGCCCAGCTGAAGGCTGGAGGCTTCTCCTCTCTCTCCTCCCCATCATGAAGAGGCACCAAATTCTCCCGATCCGGAAGAAGAAGTGTGAGTGGGCAAACTGCAGCCCTGTCAGGAGCAGCAGAGCTAAACATAGCACGTCCCCACAAAGCCAGAGCGTCGGTGAAACAGCATCAATGAGCACTGGAGGTAATTAGCAGTTCCCTAATGAAGAGCTGGGAAAGCAGGGTGTCCCAGGGGAGAGCAGCATCTCTGCCGAGCTCCACGCAGGGGGTGGGGGTTACCCAGGGTGAGGGGCTCTGCAGGGTGGGCCTGGCAGAATTCCCCCACCGTGTTCCTGCAGAAGTGGCCGGAGCCTCCTCTGGGTGTGAATCAGGGAGTCAATCCCCCAGTTTGGCACGGGAGAGGGGAAGGGCAAGCAAAGGGAGTGCACAGGCAGTACTGGGAGGTGCCTGACTGCAGGATGGGGGAGCCCCACGGTGATGAAACCCAGGGGGGATAAAGGCCTGCAATCACTGAGCCAAGAGGAGGTGGGTCACGGTGGCTTTTGTGACTGACCTCGGTGACCTGGTGGCCTCATTTCCCACGGTGCCAAACAGCCACAGCTGCCCCAGCACTGCCCACATCTCACCCTTGCAATCAGGGTGCTGGCTGGATGCAAAGGGATCAGCCCTGACACCCCCAGGAGCCACGTTTTTCTGGGAGATGCAGGAAAGGCTTGAGGAGGGATGGGGTGAATGAGCCCGTGGTGGGGCGTTCAGCAGTGTCTCCTCCCATCACCCCAAAGCCCACACAGCCCCTGCAGCTCCCAATTCCCTGTGGGACCCAAACCCGACATTGAGCACCTCACTCATCCCAATCCCTCCCTGTTCCTGCCACCTCCCAGCCCTGGGATGTCCCCCAGTTCCAGAATGTTCCATGCTCGGGACCCGCCAGGGCAGCCCTGCAGTCAGGATGCCAAACTGCGCCACAGAGTCAGCGCAGAGGGGAGTTTGGCCTGCAGTGCTCTGGGGTTGTGTTTTCCCCGTCACAGGCGGCACTGAGGGCAATGAAGGGATCCTCTCCCCTCTCTGCCATCCCTATAGCAACCAGAGCCTCTTCCCGTTAAACAAGTGACTCATCACACACGATTGCACTGATAGCAGGAGAGATGGTTGTGACTCTGAGCTCTGACAAGAGAGCTGACATTTTGGGAGAAAAATAAAATATAAAAAACCCAACAGGGAATTAGCTCAAAACTGGATGGGAAGGAGCAGTCCCATGTCTCACGTTCCCCACCCATCCCACTGCCCTCACCTGCCCTGAACCCTTCCAATTTGACAGTTTTAAAGTATTTGAAGGGTCATTCCTCACTGCTGCTTTCCCCATGCCCTCTGCCCAGTGCCTTTCTGCCATAAATTCATCCGTAGGGGTCTCGGGGGGATGATGTTTCTCAGCCAAGTGACCCTCAGAATCGCTGCAGGGAGAGGCACGCCACAGCTCTGGGGTGAAATCCCCAGGGCAGAGGGAAATCCTCTGGGAACAGATGACTTTCCTGGTTCAAACTCCATCCTGGAGGATGAAGAAGGAATATTGTCTGTATATTTAGCAGCTCTTTCCTCTGGCTGGGTTGTTCATACTCCTGGAAAAGTCTCTTGTATCCTGGGGAATCTCCCCCTGCTGAGACACAGCTCTGGGCAGTGATGATGAGGGAGAAAATGAAATGCCCAAAGGGAGAAAAAATACTTCCAAACAGCCCAAGTTCAGGTGTGTATGGCTCAGGCTGAGGGTTGGGATGAGACCCAGGTTTCTGGCAGGTCCAGCTCTTGGCTTTACCTGCTTGCCTTAACTCAAGCAGATTTTTATTCTGAGCCAAGCACTTGCTTTATACAAATTATTCCATTTACCAGCAAGCAGCTGTGACCTTTTCTGGTGATGTCACCATGTTTGAGACCAGGCCTCTGCATCCGGTCAGTGTGGTCCCCGGCCTAATTCCAGGGAATGTGCCTGTGTTCTGGAGGGGAGCTCAGGCTGTGACTCCACACAGGATCCTGTTTAAATGTCAGAAGCACGAGTTAAAAATCAATAAATAGGGAGGACTGGCTGTGCTTGGGCGAGGGGGTGTTGAGCTGCCTTGTGCTTGTCTTCAAAGCTGAGACTTGTTCCCTGGGTTTATAGAACCAACTTCCTTCCTGCCCAGTGGGGAAGGAACTGGGGAGGCTGGAGGGCCTTTCACTGCTGCCACAGGGGGCTGTCCCTGCTTGGTGGGAGGGCTGCCTGCTGCTCCCCTGGGGCCACTTCACCTGCAGGGATCAGCACAGGGGTTTAGCACTTGAAATGGAGCAAAAAAAATCAACCCCCACCAGCACATGGTGGCTGCAGATTTCTGCCAGTGCTGATGGATCAGCGGCTCCTGGACACACCTGGGACCCTCCTGGTCCTCAGAGCTGCACGTCTGCAGTGCCTCCAGTGTCACAGTGCTCCAGTGCTCCTCTGGAGTGCCTCACTCCAAGCCTGGTTTTGGAAATTTCATGCTGGTGGCAGCAGGTGGCAGGGACACAGCAAGGAGGGATGGCTGCCCAGCACTCACTGCAAAAAGACTCCAGGTTTTGTATTTTTTGAAGGATCTTTCTTGTTTTTCCCCCATCCAAACCCATAGAAAAGCTTTCTTACCTCCATGCCACATCAAGTAAATTAGGTTATTGTTAATTATTAATTATCACACTCATTTGCCCTAATATTTTGCCTCTTACCCTGCACACTCCCAGTGTTCTCTATGGCTTGATGAATGGCAGTGTAGGGAAACACTGTCACTCCTGATGAGGCAGCAGCCAGAGCAGCACATACAGCCTGGGAGAAGGAGCAAAACATGGAGCAAAAGCCCTTTATTTTGGAAAAAACCACTCTTCCCAGAAGCCCTGTTCTCCAGAGCCAGGGTGACATATGGTGACATGGTGTGTGCCAGCAAAGGTGCTTCAGAACGTGTTCCTCTGGCTCAGGAAAGTGGCAGAGCTTAAGGATTGGAGAAAAATCATCCATGTGGGAATGATATCACTGATGGAAGGAGGAAAAATCCTCCCCCTGCTTTGTCCTGAGTGTTTGGTAGATGGGAACCAGGAGGAGAAGTCAGAGTGAGCCTTCAAATCTCCCAGGGCTTCTCCTTCCCTCCTGGCACAGCTGCGGGTCCTGACTCCATGCAGGTTCCCCTAAATGGGGAAAGTTCCCAGCAGCTGGATATCTAATGGCAACAGGGCAGTGAGACACAGTGTCCCCACTGTCCCCAGGTAGGACACCCCAGGGAGAGCTCGTTTTGGGTCAGGAAGCTGTTCCTGGTGCTGGGAAAGCCAACGATCCACTCGTAGCTCTCCAAGAGGTAACTCAGGGTTGCAGCGGTGCTTCTGCAGGTGGGATGGCAGAGGTCATTCCTGCAAGCCAGGCCCTCAAAGGGGCCCAGTCCACCCACCTGGAGAGAGGTTTTTCACCCTAATCAGCTGGTTTTCAACAGACATGGAGGATTTTATCAGCCAGACTCCTGCCTTCCATCCTCCAACTCCACCGCCTGACTTTGGTATTAGCACCTCAAACACCCAAACCCACCATGGAGCCCCGGTGCTTCCCACCAGGCTGGGATGCTGGAGCCCAGAACCAGGAGAAGTCCTCTCTTTCTAGTGGCAGCAGTGAGAAAATGGCCTCATTTCCACCAAGAATTATGCAAAGCCTTGGAATGTAGGACTCTCTGCGCTCCCAGCGGCGTGTGGCCCCTGACAGCCCCGATTTGGGGAGGGTGGTGGGCGCAGTGCGCTTGTTTGCCACCCTGATTAGTCAGCACTGCTAATTATAGCTGTGTTTTTCCTTCTTAGAGCTCTTCAAGCACCATTGGAGTAACAGGGAACAACAGAGGCACTGGAATAAGGCTGGATCCGTTCGTTGCAGAAAAGATGGGATAAATATGGGGGTGAACGTTCCAACAGCGTGGCTTTGAGCCCCTCCTAGGGGGTCTCAAGGCAATGAGCTCACAGGTCTATTACACAGGAGTGGAAGCTTGGGTGGGAAAAGCTCATGTGGTGCTGGGAGGTGATGACATTTCCCCAAGGAAAAGATTTAAAGCCAATTTTAGTACTTTTAGAGGTAAAAATGATGGAGAATTGGTGAGCTCTGCACCACTCATTGAACAGCAGCCCTTGTGCAAGCTTTGGTTCCCAGCAGGCTCTGCCTGGGACAGCCACGTCATTACTGATTGCCACCCTGTTTTTAACTTGCCACCCACTTGTTTTAACCAAAAAAAGCACAATTTCTAAGGCAGGATGAGAGCCAGGTCAAGCCCTGCTGTGGGCTGGCAGCACCCACATCCCTGCGGGGCAGTGCCAAAGGAAGACCCTGTGTCATGTTCATCACTGAGCTTTTCCCAAGGGCTGAAAGCCAAGGAGGGAGATGAGGAATGAAGATGGAAGATGACAAGGGAAAACCTTCTCCGTGCTGAACAGCCTTCCCAGGTGAGGCTGGTGGCCCCTTGCTCTGTAATTACAGTGCCAGGTTTAGGCTGGTGTCTTTGATTGGCTTTGATTTTTGCTCCTCGCTATTGAGTCTGTAATTTGACTATAGATAAAACACATTTAACGTATTGTCAGAATGGTGTAGCAGGTACCCAGGAAGCTCAGAACATTATATACAACCTGAAAAAGTAGAGTCTCAAACGCTGAAAATACTGTGTGCTATGGCTCATCCTCACAGACACAACGGGGCAGCTCTGGGGGCAGCGTGCCTTGGTTTAAAAGGGGCCAGATAATGTAATTTTTGTCACCAGGAAACCTCAGCACTCTTGGGGTACCCCAGTGGCCCTGGCACAATTTCACCTTTCAGACAGGCAGATAGACAGACAGACGTGCCAGCCCTGTGCAGCTGCCACGTCCTGGCAGCCCCTCTGCTGTCTGTGTCCAGCGTAGGCACCAGCACTGCTGGGAGGGTCTAAAAAAAGAAAAACGTGGCCAGTCTTCGCGAACAAAGATCTGGGAAAGGTGTTTTTACCTTTCAAGCCTGCGCAATGGATTTTTT
>JAWWLV010000158.1:17909358-17942957 GCA_035041135.1 Platyrinchus mystaceus | reverse complement strand
GGGGAGGGCGGGCGGGGGGATAAGGCGGGCGGGGGCGGCTGGTGCGGGGCGCGGGGTGGGGTGTCCCTGAGCTGGACTCCCGGAGCTCGGTGCGGGGCGCGGATCTCCGGGACGCAGAGCGGGCTCGGTGAGGGGCTCCCCGGGCTCGGTGAGGGGGCTCCTCGTGTTCGGTGTGGCTCTCAGCGCGGAGGTCCCCGGCTCAGTGCGGGGCTCTCCGGGCTCGGTGCGGGGCTCGCGGTTTCTCCCCGGTGCCGGTGTCGGTGCCTCCCCTGACTCCCCCTCTCGCTCTCTCCCCAGCGATGCTGCACGGCCCCGCCGCCATGGGGGAGCCGTGGCCGCCGCAGCCGCAGCAGCAGCGGCTCCCGGGCCCCGGCAACGCCTCGGAGCCCCCCGCCTGGCCCTCGGCGGCGGACGGGCCGGGCACGGCGGCGCCGGGCGGCGGCGGGGCCGCGGGGGCCGTGAGCCCCTGGGACATCGCGCTGTGCGCCACGGGCACGGCGGTGGCGGGCGAGAACGCGCTGGTGCTCGCCGTGCTGTTCTACACGCCGAGCCTGCGGGCGCCCATGTTCCTGCTGATCGGCAGCCTGGCGCTGGCCGACCTGCTGGCCGGGCTGGGGCTGGTGGCCAACTTCGCCGTGCGGTACCTGCTGCGGCCGCCCAGCGAGGCGGCGGAGCTGGCGGCCGCGGGGCTGCTGCTCGCCGCCTTCTCTGCCTCCGTCTGCAGCCTCCTGGCCATCACCGTGGACCGCTACCTGTCGCTGTACAACGCGCTCACCTACCACAGCGAGCGCACGCTGGGCTTCACCTGCGCCATGGTGCTGCTGATGTGGCTGCTGTGCCTGGGCGTGGGGCTGCTGCCCCTCCTGGGCTGGAACTGCCTGCGGGACCAGAGCGCCTGCAGCATCCTGCGGCCCGTCACCAAGGACAACGCGGCCGTGCTGGCCGTCACCTTCCTCCTCCTCTTCGCCCTCATGATGCAGCTCTACCTGCAGATCTGCAAGATCGCGTTCCGGCACGCCCAGCAGATCGCCGTGCAGCACCAGTTCATCGCCACGGCGCAGGCCACCTCCACCCGCAAAGGGCTCTCCACGCTCTCGCTCATCCTCGGCACCTTCGCCCTGTGCTGGATCCCTTTCGCCATCTACTCCCTGGTGGCCGATTCCAGCTACCCCGCGGTCTACACCTACTCCCTGGCGCTGCCCGCCACCTGCAACTCCCTCATCAACCCCATCATTTACGCCTTCAGAAACCCAGACATCCAGAAGTCGCTCTGGCTGGCCTGCTGCGGGTGCATCCCCTCCACGTTCTCCTCCAGACCAAGGACATCCAGCGATGTGTGAGGACTGAGCACGGAGCCAGAGGTGCTCCCTTGCTCTCCTTCTCCTTCTCTTTTTCCCCTCTGTCGTTATTGTTTCCTACCGGGAGGAACCCCCCCGGTCAGCACATCTCGTTCCATGGAAAGATGGCCAAAAAGAGAAAAAAAGAAAAAGGGAAAAAGAAGGGGGAAAGAAAGAGAGAGAGTAGAATGATAATGGTTTCCTTTAGAAATGTTATTTTCTTACACATTTTATTTTTTATTTAAAAACACAAAACACCAAAAAAAAAAAAAAAAAGAAAAGAAAAAAAAAAAAAGAAGAAAGGAAGAAAAAGAAAAGAAAAAGGATCCTCGCACGATGGCGTTTGTCTGCTCTCGGGGTAAGGAGCCAGGGGAGCAGTGGGCCCCGTTCGGGTCGTCCCAAGCCTCGGGGCACATCCCGCGGGAAGACCACAGGAAGCGGGTTGGGGCAGGTGTCCTGTACCCCCCCGGCGGGGCTGGTCCCCACGCGTGGGCTTGTTGTGAGGGGCGCCCACACCCCTGAAATCAGGTCTTGCGATGCTATGCAACAACAGGGGGTGGCTTTCAGCACCGCGGGGGGGACAGCTCCGGCCGGGGGGCGGGCTGAGGGGACCCGCGGGGGACACGGGGCCTCTTTGTGTCTGTGTCGTTTGCGAAGCACTTGGAGAACCTGCGGGGCAAAATGCTCTTTAGGTTTGGGTTGTTTGGGCAGTCGCAGGGAAGGGAATCAATTCTGTCCTTGCCTCCCCACAAAGGTGACTGGGGCAGGGGCAGGGCTGATGATGTGTGGGTGAGGAGGGCAGTTGGGGTGCATTCCAAAGTCTGGGAGGCCAAGGAAGGTCTCTTCTGTCTGACTAGGGCTGTGGGGTGATGCTCTCCCCCCTCTGCACTCCCTTCCACACTGGTTGTTTACATGGGGTGGGATTTTGATCCAAAGAGGGGTCCGGGCTTGCTGGGTCCCCAAGAGGGAAGCCTTCTAATCACACATGTTATTTCTGATGCTGCCAGCATAACTCGCTTCATTAGAAAAGCAACGGGCCCCTCCCATTCCCCTGCTGTCTGATGTGTTTGCGGTGTCAGTGAGAGATGAAGTGTCCTTTACCTTTCTTTTGGCCAGGCAGTGGAAGTGCATTCACTTACAGAGCGGGGAACCAAACAACCCTCACAGGATGGCAGAGCTCGGGGTGGAGCACCCAGGGTGGCTCAGGGCACAGGCAAGGGGTGCTGCTCCAGGGCCTGGCATAGGAACAGCTCTGGAGAACCCTCACCAGCTGAGCCTGGTATCCCAAACATTCTACTTTCCTTTACACAAATTGCTGTGATGTTGGAGAGGGACTTTGGACAAGGGCCTGGAGTGCCAGGACACAGGGAATGGCTTCCCAGTGCCAGAGGGCAGGGATAGGTGGGAGTCTGGGGAAGAATTCCTCCCTGTGAGGGTGGGGAGGCCCTGGCACAGGTTGCCCAGAGAAGCTGGGGCTGCCCCATCCCTGGAAGTGTCCAAGGCCAGGTTGGATGGGGCTTGGAGCAACCTGGGCTAGTGGAAGAAATGTCCTTGCTTTGTGTGTACAAAGGCACTTTATGGCTGTGTACAGACAGACCCAAGTGTATTTTCTCCCTGGATCTGTGCAATGACCCTCTTGCTCCTTGGAGCTTAGTGCACATGAGAAAGCTGTGAATCTCCAAAGTGTGCCTGGAGCTTGGTCTTACTGTCTGCTTTCGAAAGGTGGCCACAGTCTCAGTTTTTTGATTTTGTGGGTTTGGTTTTTTTCATTTCCTTTTTCTTTTGAATACCTTGGGCAGCGGGCAGTAGGCACAATATTGAATCAATGTCAGCTTTAAAGTAAATATATTTATTTAACAAAGAGTAATATTTATACAAACACCTTGCTAATTTTATTTCTTCTGGTTTCATAAGTGCAGCCAGGTCCCTGCAGATCCTCAGTGTGAAAAATTCAACAGCTTAAACCATTTTTGAAACATTGTGAACATTTTCAAAAGATTTTATACAACCACCCCATCTAGAAGACAGGATTTGTTTCTCTGGGCAACTCATTTTGTATCTCTAGGTGAAATGTAGTTTAACTAATCAGCTCTAGAGAAACTTCGGCATGAAAAAAAGTTGCATTCTCTTGGCTTTCCAGTAATCCCCTTATGGCTGAAGAGTTTGATTTTAACAAATTTTTTTTTTTAGTTGTATACTTGAAACTTGTCTCAGTTTGAGGGATCCATTGATAAACTTTGCCAAAGTCAAATAAGAATCAATGGAAAATGATTCCCCCTCTCCCCGTGGCTCACCACAGCAATAGGTGAAGGATTTGGGATGTGAGAGCTCAAGCTGAGCACACAGTTCCTGCCAGACAGCTGAGGTCAAGAGCAGGTGGGGATGTGCTCACTGAGACACCTGGTACTCACCCAAACCCCTCTACAGCAACTTTGTCAAACTCAGCTGCCTGAATTCTGGTCCTTGCATGAAGGAGACACTGATTCTGCTGCTCTGACCCAGCTCACAGCCAGTACCCAGATGTGGCACAAGTATATTCCGTGCTCAGAGTTGGTATAAAACCACAATTTAATTTTTTCTCTAGTGGTGGTCTGGTATCTCTCTCTTTGAGATGTCCATGGAATTTAAAACACTTGTTAGGTTTCAGGAAAAGTCTCAAGAACTCTCTAAAAACTGTTTTGTTAAATTGCATTTCTGCAGTCTTTCCCGTAAGTAAAAATAAATGTATTTTCTGGTCTTTTATTTTCCTTTGCCGTTTTTTCTCTCCTTTCTTTTTAATCAGTGGAAAGGAGGGAAAACATGGAGGAATGAGGCAGAAGATAAAGAAGTTCAGGTTCACCTGCCATGCAATGTGTTGTGGATATCTCTGACCATTTTACTGCACCTTTGCCTCAGTGCTTTTTTTTTTGGCTTGGTTTTGTTGGTTTTGGTTTTCAGTAAGAAAATCTTCTACTGGAAAAGTTTTGAGTGACAATGTTGGACATCAGTGAGGATGCTGGATGTTGGATCCTACCTTGTAGTGGACATGAGGAGGCCTGGCTTAAAACCTTAAATTCCTTAGGAAGTTAGTGCTGCTGTGTGCAGGGTGGGAATGCCCTGTGTTTGGGATCCTTCAGTGCTGGCTTTGGGACATGTTTAGGATGGAATATTGGGCCTGACTTTGGATGAGTTGCCATAAAAAGGAGCAGCTCCCATGAATGCAATGGTATCACACGTGGATGAGGCATCAATGACAAGGAAGCACTGGAAAACAAAATGGGTTTTCCAGCTGGTTTTCAGTCCAGTGAATCATCTGTGGATTCCCTGTGGATCCAAAGCATATTCTGACACAGTGAAAAGGGCCAAGCAGCCCCTCTCTACCTCCTGTGCTCCATGAAGACACAGAGAAACTGGAGTGTCCATTTGCTCTCCACTTCCTGGTATTGGCTGTGTTGGGAGGGTTAGGCTGGATTCCCTTGTCACTAGAAAAGTTGAGATCTATAAAAGCCATTGATTTAATTATTGTACCATTCAGATGATATAAGGGGACAGTGGCAGTTCTGCAAAGCACGAGGTCTTTGCTGGTTGGAAATTTGCAGGTGTCCTTTGATGTTCACAGAGCCTCCATGGCCACTCCAGGTGGAAGCTGGACCTGCCTGGAGAGGGCTGCTCAGTGTTTCACTGGGGAGACCTCTGTGTCCTCACCCTGGCCCAGACCTTGCCATTGTACCATCAAATATTGACCTTTGCAAATTGCTTTTGATAAGAGATGAAGGGCCAGAGCTTGGCCCTGCTTACATTCATGTCACTGCTGGACTCTACAGGAGCTGGTGTAGATCCACAGCAGCAGAAACAGGCAGAAAACTGCTCCTGAGGTGTAAGGAAAATTGATACCTGAGGTATCCAACCAGCCCCAAGCTTATGGCAGAGATCAGCGTGGCCAGGAAATGAATCCACTACTCAATTGGGTGGTTTATTTACAGGTTTCTGTGTGCCTTTGGTTTTTCCACCATGAGTTGGTGGCCAGCAGAATGCAAGTATGAAGTGCTTTTGCAATTGGTGGTTGGCTGTTGAGGGGGTGAGAAAAGGATGAAGAGTAGAAAGAAGGAGAAAACATTCCTGGAATACACAGTGACAAAGGCAGGGCCACCCTTGGGTGGGTCAAGACCTCAGCTCAATGAATGCCCTGAGGTTTGTGGAGATGTGCCAGGGGTGGGTGTGAGCTTGTGCGTTTACAACAAGCCCTTGTTGTCACAGCATGTTTCAACTGAGAAATAAAAAAAACCCCAACCAAACAAAAACACAACCCCCCTGGTAGAACGTACAAACTCTGCCAACAAAGCTGCATAGTTTTATTTGGGTTTTGTTTTCCTTTTCCATTTTGGTCAGTTTGGGACTTTGAGCAGTGAAAACATCTCTCTTTAGCCAACTTCATATCAGTAACCAGCAGGAAATGTCTCAAGGGTCTCACTCCTGATGTGGCAGCCCCAACTGGTTCATGTCAAAGAGTTTTAACTGAACTTTGAATGAAACCCCAAGAAACCATTACTGTTCTCAATAGGTGATGAAGTACCTCTTTCTTGTAGAAGCATCAAATTTGGGGTGGGGAGGTCTTTAAAAAGCCATTGCTCCTGGTAATCACTTGTGTTGGTGTGTTCTGACCAGCATCGAGGACTCATGTCATTGTTACCAGTGAATTAGAGTTCACTTTAATTGTCAGGAATAATTGTTGAATGCACATGGTATTTCCTTGTAATTCCTCTTGTTCATGCACAGCCTTTCCTCCTGTCAAGGTGAGACAGCTTCACCTGAACCATTTGTACCTCTCCTGTTCCCAGTGCAGTTCCTACTGCAAGCTCCCCTCAAAGCTGCCCTTCCCACTGTCCCTGCAACCCTGGGAATGGAGCTCTCCCTTTCCCACTGGAAATCTCTGCAATACAGAGCATTATAGAGATAAAATGGGGTTTTCAGTAGAGAAGACCCAAATCAGAACAGGTGGGCCAAAGCTCTTCTGTCCCTGACTTCGAGGGATGTGAATAAATTGTCTCCAACTCCAAGGGTAATAGTTGCCTTCACAAATTCTGCTTGATGTCAAAACCGCCCAGGTTATCCCTCCCAGCTGGAGGATGCTGCAGTGGGCAGGATGTTGGATGTCTGACAGCACGTTGTGACAAGCACAGGTTCATGGCTTTATTGCGGGATCTGGGAGCTGGAAAACAGCAGGCTCGTCCCAGGGAAAGCTCTTTTCCAGCTGGGCAGTACCTGGCTGAGGATGAGGCAGTGCTGGCTGCTTGTCCTTCTAACCAGGCCTCTTGGCTCTGCCTGGCCTTTCTACATCATGCAGTGAGAGGACTGGGCTCGTTCCTGATGTCCGTCGTGAGCAGAGCAAAATACATCAGCCCCCGGGATACAGAGCATCCTCCCTGCAAAGGGAATCCTCCAACCTGGAGGGAGGCATGAGTTTCTGGTGGCAAAGCCCAGCAGGAGACTCACCCAGAGCTCAGTCCTGCTCTTCAGTCACCCCCCGGGGCTCTGGGGCCCAGGTCAGGCTGGCCAGGCCTCCGTGCCCGTCAGAGTGGCTGTTACAGCAGAGATGACAGAACGGGAACCCATCCCCCCCACTGCCTGCCTCCTGTCCCAGCTGATTCCCCAGGAACCAGCTCATTCCACAGCAATCAGGACAGCGACTTGTCAGTGTTGCTGTCGGTGTTTTCATAAGCCTTTTAACTTGACTGGGAAAGTTGATCTCAAAGAAAAATGTACAGTTATCATTCAACTATGGTTAAATCAAGCCCCGTTGATGCACTTTATGAACAAGTGAAAACAAATCAATGCTGTTATTGCACTGTATCTCTATTGTGTATAATATTATACATTCATCTGTAAGAGTAATTTATTTTTATTACTGTAAATAAAACTGTTAAAGTGATTTGTCAGAGGATATCCAAAAACAGGGCGAAGGGGGTTAAAATTAAAACATTAGAAGATCTGGGCTCCTGTCCCAGATATGTGCCATCCTGTGTGTGTGCTGGTGTTTTTATTTCAGTTGAGGCAAGTCTAGAGCAGGGCTCTGCTTTTCCTCACCTGGGACTTGGATCAGGATGAGCTGGATGAGAAAAGGAACCACTTGAGACATTGCGGGGTTGGGAAGGAGCAGCTCCTGCTGCTCAGAGCCTCCAAGCACAAGGATGGTGGCTTTTCCATCAGCAAGCCATTCTCTGCCCTTTGATTAGGGAGTCAGGGATTAAACACTCATGGGAATTAGTTGATCTTTGAGGGCTTGATTCTCCAAATGAAGGGTTATAAAGAGATCACAGCTTTCTGCTGCTTCTTCTGTGTCCCAGACTGTGACAGAGGAGGGAATATCACAGGACTGATAACTCACAGCCAAAGGACCCGGTGAGGGCAAGATGACAAAAAGCCAAGCCCAAATCTACTGTAACCTCTTAAAATCTTTATTAATTTTTTTTCTTTTTAAATTTCATTAGCACATGCATAAAGTGTCAACAGTTTGGGATTAAGATGACATTTCTTGAACAAATGTAGTTACAAGCGGTGCCTGGGGTCGTTCCAGGTTTCCTCTCTACACTGTACAGAAGGAAGCTGCAGGAGTCCCTCCCTTTCCTCATCGTGTCACCACAGGCAGAACCCACAACACTGGGGAGAAATACACTTGTTCACACGTAGCAACTGGGTAGGGTAGATAGATACAGGCAGCAACATCTACTCACCTATTGACTAAGTGCACATGGTTAAAGACCCCATCAGACAGTGAACATCTCCTTCTTTAATCTCAGCTATGGAATTAAGGAAATCAGTTATGGCCTGGAACAGGTGACCCTCCCTTGGGAAATATGCCTATCTCCCATCAGCTCCTTCTATCTAATGGCAAATCACAGGAGATGGGGCAATACTTCTGCTGTTATTAAAAAATGGGCCTTTTGCAGGAGAATCGGGGCAGCCCCATGGACGCTAAGGAAGCACCCGGGAAGCCAATGCAGGCTGGCACCTCCCTGTCCCCACTGTGCCACCCCTGCAGAGCTGCAGCCAACCTCCACAAAGACTGGCCCAAGCTCTGGTTCCAGGCTGTTTGCATGATCAGTCAGAGCCAAAAGGGGAGAAAACTGCTTTTAATGCGTCAGGATCAAGTTGGATGCTCTATTTCAGTAGGATCACTTGCCCCAGTGCTCCAGGAGGTCTCCCTGGCTCAGAGCTGCTGTGTTTGGGTAGTGCAGAGGAGGTTAGGGGCATCTGAGGTGTCTTGATCCCCAGCCTGCTGGGTGCAGGGCACAGGAGATGATCCTCACCTGCCTTCAATGCCCCCCAAAATGACTCTCCTACAGCACCTGCCCTCACTCCGAAGGGGATGGAATCCTGGCAGGGAGATGGCTCCTTGTCCTGCTGCAGCAGCTGGTTCTGGCCCACGGCCCTGGGATGGACAGGAGGAGGAGGAGGAAGGCTCTCCAGCCTGAATGCTTGTCCATGGCAGCAGCAACGCACATACCCTGGAGCACCAGGAGGTGCAAGTCCCACAGCCAAGTGGTGACAGGGTTTGTCCCCTTCCTGCATTCCTCATGTGTCCTCTTGGGGACTGTCCCTGCCATGTGCACCCAGATGTGTGTTTGCCAGAGCAGGTTTCCTTGGGTTGGCCAAAACCAGCTCCCCAAACTCCCTCCTGTGCAGGAAGGAGGATTCCCAGAGGATACCTTGGGGTCTGGACAGGTCCAGGTTTCCACCCCAGGTGAGCTCTACCCTTTCCCAGCACAGTGAGACCACCTACCCCAGGAAGCCCGTGGGGACCTCCAGGAAAGGCACTTGTGTCAGTAAAGAGCTGCCACGCTGCTGTGGCCCCACTGCGTTCCAAGTGGGAACTGAGCCCTGGTGTGACAGGGCACATCCCACAGCCAGGGGAGGGAAATGCCAGCACAGCTCAGCATTAACCCAAACTCCTGCTGGGGACATCCTGCTTCAGATCCCCCCCCAACTCAAGCAGTCCCAAAATTAAGGAAGTCTATTAAGGTGACAAGCCATCAGACCCAAAATCTCCTAAAAATGCATTTCAAAGAAAAGGGGTTTGTTTGGGGGTTTTTTTGGGTGGGGATTTAAGTCGTTTGGACAGGGCTTGGAGCAACCTGGTCTAGTGGAAGGTGCCCCTACCCGTGGCAGGGGGTGGGACTGGATGGGCTTCCAATCCAAACCCTTCTGGGATTCAGTGACTTTCTTTCTTTTTCCTGATCTGCTCTGATCTGAGATGAAAAGCACCACCAAGAGTGGCCCCATTTGATAAAAACTGGCCAGAACTAAAGGTAGACCTGAAACATCTCACTATAAAATTAAATTTGGGGGGGGGGGGTGCAGTGAAGGGGGTGTTGATGCTCATAGCAGTATGATTTTTGAAGACCTGGCAGGACTGTGCCAAAGCTGTTCCTGCTGCCATCAGGAAATCACCCGCTCCTCAACAGGCATCGCAGGAACATCACCAGGCTCAAAGACAAGACTTTTATGGTTGCTTTTTCCGTGGTAAGAAATGACTTTCTGTGGAGTAAGTGTTCCCAGCTGAGGTGTCGGGCAGGGACACCGGTAAGAGGTGAAAATCAACAGGATTTCAAACACTTGGGCTGGGGAAGGGCCTTCAGGGTCAAAAGCACCTCCTACGGTGATAGGAGACCCCCCTCCTTGCTGCACTGTGATGAGGTTCTTACTGCTTTGTCTTAAACACCAGTTCCTCAGGATGTGATTTTTTGGAAGTGGTGAGACCTGCCTCATTTTGTTGGTGACTAGCTGGGAAGTGTTGCTGGGTCTGACCTTCCCTCGAGGTCCAGGAGAAGAGAACAGAACAAATTGACCTTCTGGAAATCACGTGTAAGTTGTTTCTTTGCTTTTTAGTTTTGTTGGGGGAGGGGTTTGGGTTTTATTTTTAGATTTTTCAACTGAGCTAACCCAAATCAGAGGGTAACTTTTAAAATCTCCCCCTTAATTTACCAGCATGGTTTACCCACTGCAGTCTGCGGGCCATGAAGGGTCCTGAGGAGCAGGTTGATGGAGCTGCTGCCTTCTAACTGTGGAAATGCAGCAGTAACAGCTCCATGTCCTGGTTTTCCAGTCAGCTCACATCCTTCCCTCTCAGATGTTTTATCTTTATTGCATTTAACCAAGAGAGAGCCCTAGCAGCTGCCCTGGCTGATGGAAGATGCTTTGGGGCTGGCACACCTGCAGGTGTGAACTACAAACATGTTTTGAAGATGCCCTATGAGCACCTCCATGACCCCCTGGCCCACAACAAGGTCGTGGGCAGTGCTCCTCTGTGGAATTTGCCCACCTGCTTCTCAGATCCCTCCCAAGGCAGAGCCTCTGTGACCTGTTTCATGGTTTCTCCATCCCTTCCCTTGGGAAAGCCTTCCCTGAGATCTGACTCAGCTCCCTTCTGCCACAACTCACTCCTCCTGTGCCATGCACTTCAGTCCCACCCTGACATGGAGAGCACGTTTATTTTCCCCACTGCCCTTCATGGCTTTTCAGGGGTTTTTACCCACCTGAGGTTTTCCCTGTGCAGAGCAGTGGGAACAAAACCAACCTAAAATGCTGGGCTGTTTTCTTTCTGGCTTTTTCCTCCTCTTTGCACTCTTAATACTTGATACAGAACTAAGTTCTGGAGCTGAAAGCCCCCCAGGGCCAGCCTGGGGCCCTGGCATTGCCCCCTCGGGAAAGGTGTGCAGGGGAAGGCTCACTTCACACACATTTGGGCTCACAAAGACCAGCAGGTCACTGTTTAACAGGTTTAAACCTGTTCCTGTGAAGAACAAGAGACTACAAAGGCACCTCTGGAGGGCAGAAACCTGTGGAAAGATCCCTACTAGGAGAAGCCCGTGGGGGGTGAAGCATCACTGCTCTGCCATCACACAGTCTGTGGAGGAGCCCATGACCTCAGGGTCCTGTCAGTCTGTAATGCAGACATTAATATGGATAAAGTCACATCAGCACTGCCTTTGGGGACTCTGTGGCCAAGCATGTTCCATCCAGATCTTGCCTGGGGATCTCCCTCACCAAGAGCCCATCCCTTGCTGCAGGCTCTGCCTCAGCCTAGTGACAACACCAGGATGGTGTCCTCCCTTGGGAACATCCCAGTGTCCTGCCCTCACCCTGCCTGTGGGCATGTTCTGAAGGCTCTGGGGCAAACTCACTGCAGTTCATGACTGGGAGTTTTGTTTGGTTTTCTTTTCATTCCATTCCCCAGCAATATCCAAGCTCAGGCTTTACCTGCAGAAAGCAGAGCTTGAGACAACGATCCGAGAAAATATGTCAAAGTCTAGGTTTGGGTTCCAAGTGTCTGAAGGAGAACATTTTCCATGAGCTCAGAGGCCACCACGTGAATTGATGGGCAGCCCTAAGTGTTGGCAGGCAGTGGTGCATCCAGGCATGTTTCCCAACACATCCATGGCCATCCCAGAAAGCAGAGCTGTGTGGGGACTGGGAAAGGCCCACCCTGAGGGCACAGGGACAAATCCAGCATGGCTTGGCACTCCTGGATTTTGCTCAGGCACTTTTGCAGGGGAGTAGTGGAGGGGCAGGAGAGCCCCACTGTGACATCAATAGGGAGATGTGGTCGTAGGGCTGCTCATGAGGTCACCTAAGGAAGGGACAACAGTCCTCAAGGTGCTGCTGCCCAGTGGAGGGTAAATGGGTGAGTGAGCATTTGAGGCTTCTAAAGTGCAGTGCAGGTTATATGGTCTTTGCTGTAGACTGTAAAGTCCTCAGGACAGACTCCTTACCCTTATGTTTTGGGTTTTTTTAATCTGTAAAGTGACATTCCAGCTGAGAAACCCTTACCTCTAAATAACTACTACTACAAGAAAACAGGAATCTCGGTGAAAGGAACAGCCTGTGCTCGCCCTGCCAGCATCCCACGACAGGTAGTGCTTCCCATGGCCACACATGGTCCATCCACAAGGAAACCGCACTGTGTTCCTGCCAGCCATGGACCTCTGGAAGGCACCCTCCAAAACACCACCTCCAGTGCTACAACCTGCCTCCCTCCAAGCAAAACTTCCTTTTATCATTAAAGCTGAGGTGTAAATTCAGGCTCTGTCCCCAAGGGAGTCTGCAAAGCTTCTGTTCAGGCTGTTGGGTGTCTTGAAAGGGAAACAGAGATGAAAAAGTTGCCGGGAGGAAATTTGAGGGAGCTCTCTGGAGAAGCCAAGTTCAGCCTCATGTTTGTCCCAGGAGTAAAACCTTCCCCAGACAAAACATCTGCAAAAACAGGAACTCTCATGGGATGTGATGCTCACTCCTCTCTAGGCTTCCCAGGGTACAAAGTTAGAAAGTACCCAATCCATTCTTCCTTCAGGACACCTCTAACCAGCATCAAGAGCCAGCTCCAGTGGTGTCTCTAACCCAAGGAGACACTGAGCGCAAGGCCAGGCATGAACACTGCTGGACTTCCACCAACCTTCAGACACTTTAGCAAGAGCAGACTTCACACCTGGTGTAGGTTCACAGATGTACCATGGACATTCTGGTCCCCACAGTGTCCCTTTTAGATGAACCAGAGACATCCAAGAGGTTCCTGATGGAGCTCAAGGACCACAGCCTTCCATTAATATCTCCAAGCAGAACCAAACTGGCTTATTTACTGTTCCACTGACTCCAGCCCAATCCATCTGTATGCACTCAGGGTGTTCCTCCCCCCGTTGGCAGTCATATTTATTATTTGTAATCTATGCCCATAAATTGGCAAGTAGGGGAAAGCAGATAAAATGGAAATAGGAGCTCTCAGGAGATCAGTTGGGCTCATTAAATGTTTGGCACTCCGTGATTATCCGTTGGCAATGAAGTGGCACTGCTATATTTTAACATGGAACACGACACCTTAATGTACAGGAGAATCTCCTCAGCCCAACTCTGGTACTCTTGAGAGAGGAGAAATTCAATCATCTGTGACCTGGATTGTATTTTTTAATGTCTACCAAGCTAGATAAAATATTTAAATATTCACTTTTATATCAGCCCACATGAGGATTTGAGCATTTCAGGTTGTGTAACACAGCATGGCCTACTTTGGGAAGAATATACAGGAGCAGGCACATATGTGCAAAACATCAAGTGTGCAGCATGTGGGTCAGACAGACAGTGTTAATGAGTGGGGCACAACCCACTCCAGCATCGCCAGCCTGGCCCAGCCGAGGAACCGGTGTCGCTTCTGTTGGGTTTCATAGGTCACCTGGACAAAAAGCAGATGAATGCGCCTAAAATAAAGATGGTCATGCTCAAGTGTGGCTGAAACATCGGGTGGAGGTGCTGAGGATGGAATGGCTGTGTCGTGAGGTCGGGGCTCTCAGTGCCACCATGTGGCATTCATGGTCTGACTTGATGTTCTGAGAGGTCTTTTCCAACCTTAGCAATTCCGGGTGCTTGCCTGCCTTTTGGTGCTGTTGGGAGAGTTGGGAAGAGCATCACTGTGACCAGATCAGAAGTGGGTTCTACAGCCCACCCTGACTACACAGGTCACCTCTCCACCAGCTACACCAGAAAGCTGAGCTCTGAGCTCTGCTGCAGATCTCACTGGGATGAGGATGGGGGGGGATCAGCCCCATCCCTGCTACCAGCACAGCTTAAGGGCTGCCATGGCAGTTCAGATCCCTAGAGGAGGAGGATCACGGTTTTCAAGCAATGGGCAATGCTGTGAGGTTATGGTCCTGCTGACTTGCTTTGGGCCTGAGCATGTGAAATGTGTTTGTGTTATCAAGGGCTGGACGTTATAAGCAGAATAGGAATGGTGAGGATGGTGTAGGAACATAAAGGGATGAGGAAGTGTGGGTGGGGGAGCCTTGCTACCTGCCCTCCTGAGGCTCCCAGCTGTACACCTGCTCTGCAGACGTGGCCTGTGCACAGGGCAGGGCAGGCAAGGCTTGAGAGAACTAGATGACCTTCAAGGTCCCTTCCAACCCAAGTCATTCTGATTGTCAAGCACTTTACCATGGAACAGCATCGACCCTGACACTGGCATGGGTTGACTGACAGCTGCCAATCAATCCCAAGTGCAGCACAGCTACAAGGAGGTGACAGGGCAGTGGGAGGCTACAGGGACAATCCTGACGTGCCACAGATCAACAGAGTCCTGCCAGAATGACCACAGTTCCATGTGACTCACACAGAGCAACTGGTGCATGAAAAGAAGGGGCTGGATCTTCCAGGGCACTCAGCTGCTCTCCAGTCTCACAGGACTGGCTCAGCTTTGCAGAATTGGGCCAGTCACAGATCCAAGGGACAAGCCAGTCCCATGTGTCCCTGAGCCCTTTCCCAGGGCTAACGGGACTCTGCTCTGCCTGAGCCCCCACTGGGTCCCCCTCGCTGACTCTGCAGCCCTTTGACCCCCATAACAGGTAAGGGCAGTTCCACCAGCCCCTGCTGTTCTCTCTCCCTCATAAAGGGTTATTCCTTTTTCTAAATTATCCAAATAAATCCACTTTCTCTTCACACACAAACAGGATTACGATTGTGTCTACACTAATAATGCTCCACAATAAATACCACCAGGAACCTGCTTAAACATTGTTCTGAATTCTTACACCACTCCTTTCTGAACCTGTTCCGGGTCAAATCCCAGCTGCTTTCTCAAGGAAGGCCCACCACAGGCATCACAGAGGCTCTCTGCCTTGGCCAGGCTTTGGCCAAAAGCTTTTGCATCCAGTTCCCTGTGATTCAGAGGGTCTACACCAGAAACGAGAGCTCTTGGTGAGCACCAAGCATCAGGAATTTCCCGACCTCCCAGTGCACTGTGTCTCCCTGCCTCCTCCTGCTTCCTTGGGTTTTGTAGATGAGCTATTCCATGCATCCTATCGCACTTCTGCTTCTTGCCTTGCCCTCTCCCATGTCCACGCTGCCCCTCTGCTCAAGCGCACTCGGCACCACAGCTCACAGCCCAGGTGTGGAGATGTGGAAGGTGTCACTCCCAAGGGACAAGAGACCACTTTGTGCCAGCCAAGAGAAGGGAGCGCTCCTGGGGGCAATGCTCAGCAGCTGGGCAGAGGTTTCACCACATCTAGCCATGAAAAGTTTCTCACACGGGGGAAATGAGCAGATGTTTGGGGTGTTGTTCAACACCAGCGTTTCTCAGGGTGAGGAACCAGCAACCTGGTCTAGTGGAAAGTGTCCCTGTCCATGGCATGGGATTGGAATGAGATGAGACATAAAGTCCCTTCCAGCCCAAACCACTCTAGGATTCTATGAACTAAGGATGAGCCTTTGGGTCCCAGCTGTATCCTCCCATTTCCTTTATAGCTCTGGTTGCTTCTGGGGAGTCAATACCCTACTGTTGTAGCCATCACCTACATGGCTACTGGGAGAGGCAGAGAGGCAGGCACAAAGCCCAGGCTTTCCCCAGAAGAGCTGCAACATGGGGCCTCAGTTTACCCCCTTTCATGGCCTTGTGGTATAAGGGAACACAAGAGAGGGCCTGGGAACACCATTCTGGCAAGTCCACGGCTGATCCTGGCCCATTTTCCACTGGTGGGGAATGTCTCCCAGCACTCTGCAGGTTTTTACACCTGACTGTGATATTTTCAGCATTCCCCATCCCTTCTCTCTGCCTTCCTGTGCCTCCTCCCTTCCTGAAGGGAGGAGAAAAGTCTTGGATGAATCACTGTATTTTGATGTGAGAACAGTATTTTCAGTGCTGTGGCAGGGGCCTGGCTCTCCAGCTCCCCCATCAGCACCGCTCTGTGGGATAGGGAATGGGGCAGGATCAGGGAGGGGGAACCAGTGCCTGGCTCTGAGTTGGTCTCAGGCATGTGGGGCTGCAAAGGGCAACTTAAGAGTTTACCTAAAAGAAGCAGATTGTCTAATTAACTTCTTTTTCAAATAAACTGAAATGGTGTCACATTAAGGCCAAGGAGAGCTGGGTCTGGGGAAGCTCCCTGACACCTTAATCCTTTGCTGGCAAAGACAAGGCTGTGTGTCTCTGCCAGCCACACAAGCCTTGCCTTCACCTTTTTCTCCCAGAAAACCAGTTCTGAGGACAGAAATGGGCTCAGGTCACCAACACCTTGGCCTTCTCATGCAACCTGGTCTAGTGAAAGGGGTCCCAGTTCATTGCAAGGGATTGGACTCAATGGGCTTTAAAGGTCTCTTTCAACCCCAACCATTCCGTGGTTCTCCAGGGAGTGACAGTACGATGGGGACCATACCTACAGAGCTGCTGCCAAACATGATGCATCACTCTCAGGGGAAGGAGGCTCCTGCTCATGGGCAGCCTTTGGAGCTGCCTGACCCCAAAAACTCCGACAGCAGAGGGTCCCCAAGCCCATGCAGGGCCATCCCTGAGCTCCCATGGTGGCACCAGCTGTGCAAACAGGCTTCTTCTCCAGGAGCTTTTCATTACCACAATTAGTGTCTAGCTGGAAAAGCACTGCTGCCTCTGGGGCTCCCTGCTCTCACAAAGCACACTCAGGGCCAGCCTCTGGTCCTGCTCCAGGTGTAAACCATGAGCAGTCCTATTAACCTGCCTTCAGAGAATTTTGGAAGTCATTAAATGCAAAGGTGCTGCTAATGTCTGGTCTCACTGCCTCCGAGGTGTATCCTACCAGTGCTGCTGCTGCCCGCAGGGTTTTGGACAAAGTGTAAAAGCAAAGCTCCTGGACGAGCGGGGCCGCCCGCGCTCGTTGGCATCGACGGTGGGGGAGGTGCCTATACACACCTGGGGCAGAGCTGGGGGCTCCTCCAGCCCAGCCTGGCCCTGCCCGGCCCGGGGCCCCTCAGTCTGACCACTCGTTCTCGTCCAGCTCGGAGTCGTCGTCGGACTCGCTGTACTCCACCGCGATCCGCCGCGACAGGATCGTCGCCACGTCATTGCCCACAGGCTCTTTCTTGGCTTCTTGTTCCCACTGCTCCTGGACTTTCCGGAGTTGGATCCCTGTGGTAGGAAAGGGGGGAGGGCTTTAGGAGCACCACAGCCAATGTGCAGCATCCACCCATTATGAAGTATTGGCTGAAAAGAGACAGCTGCAGCCCTGGGCAGGAGGATGTGGGTGATTACAAAGTTATATGAGAGCATAGGATTGGTAGGACAAGGGCGAATGGCTTTAAACTGAAGGAGAGTAGGCTTAGATGGGATAATGGGAAGAAGTCCTTCCCTGTGAGGGTGGGGAGGCCCTGGCACAGGTTGCCCAGAGAAGCTGTGGCTGCCCCATGTCTGTGAGTGTCCAAGGCCAGCTTGGATGGGGCTTGGAGCAACCTGGGCTAGTGCAAGGTGCCCCTGCCCATGCCAGGAATGAAATGGTCTTTAAGGTCCCTTCCAACCCAAACCATTCTGTGATTCTATGAATAATGCAGTGTGTGTGATTATAAAGCTCTACCACAGAATAAAGCTCCTTCTCTGCTTCCATTCACCCTGAAGATGTTTAACCTTCTGGAATTTTGAATTTACCACTCAACATGAAGATTTTCAGGAAGGGGAAATAGGAGAGACCTTGGAGCACATCATCCTCTACAGCCTGAAAGTAATGCAGTGATCTGTGGGGCTTCATTCCACCTCTAGCGATGAGTCCCCAGCCTCTCTCCAACACCCTGCACCGCACTTTGTTCCCTGCCTCAGGTCCCACCTGGGTGTCACCATCTTCACCCCTCACCTTTCTCCCCGGGGGCTCATCTTGCCCTCTCAGTGAAGCAAATGCTTCCCCAACTCTACGCCAAGAGGTATTTTGCCACTGCGGTGACAGTGTCGGGGACCTGTCCCCACCTTCCCACTGCCCCTACCCCCCTGCCCCCCTCACCCCTGCGGATGGCTGCCAGCAGGTCACTCCGGGCGTCGCTCATGGGCATCAGTGGGATCTGCGGCTTCCGAGGCTCCACGGCGGGGGCGGGCGGCGAGGCTGAGTGTGCCGGCGAGGCCGAGACCGCCGGGGGCCCCGGGGGCGGTGGAGGAGGGGCCACCGGGGGGCCCATGGGGCCGGCCTGCGGCGGGGACGCGGAGTAGGGGCCGGGGGGCGCGGGGGGTGGTGAGGGGGCGTAGGAGGGGGGCCCAGCCGAGCCGGGGGCCAGCGCGGGGGGAGCCGAGATGGGACTGTCGAAGGCCGTCTGTGCCGAGGGGATGACGGGTGGTGGGGGCGGCGGGGCCGGTGGCACAAAGTACTCGGCCATGGGCACAGGCTGAGGGCTGCAACAGGGGCACAGCCATGTCAGTGGTACACGGAGGGGTGGCACCCAGCCATCCTACACCCATCCCAGAACCCTTCACCCATCCCAGTGCCCATCACCCATCATCCTTCATCCATTCCATCACCCATCCCAGCATCCATCAATCACCCATCCCGGCACCCAACAGGCTCTACTCTGGCTTGGTTTACTATGAACCCCCATGTAAGGTCTGTCCCAGGGTCAGAGAGAGAGGTGGGAGGGCTCTGCCAGAAGGAAGGGCTATGGGGCATGGGGAGGTAGGAAGGTGGCCAACACCCCAGGGGAACACCCCCCCAGCCCCCTTTTTCCCTGAGATAAGGTTACCCCAAGAGCACTCCTGACTGATTTGGATCTCAGTTTTGGACCACAACAGCTGCAGAGGAGGGCTCTCCTCACTACCTCAGCCCAGAAAAGGGGGGTCAGGCCCCCACCACAGCTCCCTTCCCCTGGGCACCCCTCCACCCAGACAGAGGGCTGGAGCCCTACCCGTAATCCTTGACGAGGTGCGGTCTGGGCCCGTTGAGCACGGCCTCGGGCGGCGGTGGTGCGTGGGGCTGCTGCAGCCGGTTGAGGCTGTTCTGGCGGCTGCCCGGGGCCGGGCGGTACACGTGCTCCTGGGGGTTGGGGGGGGCCAGCACCCCCTCCTTGTGCTCCGCCGGGGCCAGGTGGGCCGCCGGGGCCAGCAGCTGCGCGGGGTGGTTGGGGCTCGCCGGGTACGAGTGGTCGGCCGCGTCCGATGCGTAGGATCTGCAGCACGGAGAAACCCCACGGTTGTACTCCTGCCAGGGGGGTCATGGGGCAGGGGGGACGGGAGTATTTTGGGGTTGAGCCAACGAAACAAAAAAAAGGCCACAAAAATAGAGATGTACAAGACAGCAGAGAGATAGCAGAGGGGAGGAGGACATCAGCACAGCTGAACCACTCTCTCTGCCCATAGCTGCTGAATGGAAAGTGCTCTGATTTTACCCCAATGCCAAGGCTGCTCCTGAGGTCCAGGATGACACCCTGGGGGCACCAGCTATCATGATGCTACCACGGGCTTATGGCTTATCACCCCAACCCTGCTGCGGGAACACAAACCCCCACAGACGGAGCAGAGCAAAGCAAAGCAGAGCTGGCGAGCTGAACATGCAGTAGGTAGAACCTGCCTATTATCTGGGGACAGTGATCCTTCCGATGACGCCATGTGATAGGGGGATGGTGAGAACCTGTTATCGGGCCGGAACTCTTTATCATATGCCATCATGTTCCACTCCAGCCGCCGGTTCCGGGCTTTCCTCACTTTCTTCACCTCCCGGGTGGAGTCCTCCACCAGCCGCTGCTCCTGCGAGCACACAGAGCCACAGCTCCACCTCCAGCACGGCTCCTCTGAACCAGGAGCAGTGCCCAGGGAGCATCCCCCAGCCCCAGGAGATGCACCTGATGCAGTGGAGGGGAGTGCACAGGATGCACAGAAAGGTGACTGTTCCCCAGGTCCCAGGCAACCACAGCTCCAGCCCCACAGCATCCCCCACCTGCCCGTTACCTTCTGTCTGCGCTTCTCCTTTCTCTTATCTTCTGTTGCCTGCAACATTTTCTCCTTCCATAAGTTGAAGAAGTAGGAGGGGTCGGTGTAGAATTTGAGGCCATCCTTTTTGTCATCCCTGAGCATTGGGAAGGGAGGAGAGAAGTTATCAGACACAGGAGAAGACACCCATTCCCCTGCAAAGGGGCTTTGGTACAACCATGGCCGTAAGCTGTTGCCCCACCAGGAACATGTCCAACACAGAGGTCACTATCTGTAGTACCACTGAGGGGGCCACCCATCCCAGCCGCCCTCACAACAGGGGTGGCAGCACAGCAGCTGCAGAAATCAGCCTCTCAGGCCTCATCAAGCAGCAAATGGGGTGCAGACCTGATGCCTCTCTTGGAAAGGGCTCCCAAGAAGCTCCCAGGACCCCCTTGTTTCCCCCAGAGGTGATATGCCTGTACCTGTAGGGTGTGAGTATGTTGAGGGGCGGGGGTTTGTCGCAGCGCTGGTACATCTCCATCACCGGGTTGGGGATGGAGTTGCGAGACACAACCTGCTGGTTCTGCACTGTGGAGCTCTTGAAGGCTTTCCTCATGTTGATGTCCTGCAGTGAAACTGTGGGCACAGAAAGGAGAAGGGATACAGGGGTGGCCTCAGCCCCCCAGACAAGGCATGGCGGGTGGTACAGCCATGAGAATGTGTCCTGGCTGTCACCCCAAAACAGCCCCAGGCCCTCACCTTCCTCCACGGTGGAGTCCAGCTGCGTCACCTTGATGACCAGCAGGTCCACCCTCTCCTGCAGCGAGTTCATCCTCATGTAGAAGCTGTTGGCCTCATTGAACAGCTCCCCGAAGATGTCCTCGGCGTGCCTGCCTGGCAGGGGACACCGTGCCCATCACCAGCCCATCCCCTGCACACACACCTCTCTATGCTCTTCACAGCCTTGTTTTTCTGGGAGCTGAGCCTCACCCTCTCCCTCTCCCAAAGCCCTGCACAGAGGGAGGGGAGCACAAACACCACCCCAACAAACACCCTCAAGCATCCTTTTCAGTGAGTGGTACCCACGGGGGCACAGAACATTCACAGTGCCCCAAAAAGCCTTTGGATCCACCAGGACAGATGAGCCAAAAGAATGACCATCACATAGCATGGCCTGTGGAAATCCAGCCCTGAAGGTGGGAAACCAAGAGCAGGGCAGTGGGGAGAGTTCCACAGCAGGGAGAAGCTGTTACTTGTTTAACTTCATAATAACTTTATGTTAGCTTTATAATAACTTTAGCAGTTATTTTCCTGCAGCACTCCATGCATTGCTACAACAGCTTTTAGGGCTATTCCTATTGTGGGGCTGAGCAAGGAGTCTGGCAGAGCATTGCTGACACCTGTAGGCTACAGCATCCATCCCATCCCAGCTTATCCCACACCCCAGCCCAGTCCCTATCCCATCCCAGCACCCAGCCCAGCCCAGCACCTCACATCCTCAGGGTTTCCTCCAAACCCACATATCAAACAGCACCCAAAATCAAGGTACCATTAATACCTCCTCAGACCATTCACCCAAGTCAGTCATTTGTATTCGATTTTTTTTTCCTCTGGACAAGGTACCCATGGCCTGAGCATCTATGTCACTTCCAGCAGCTCCATAAATACAGGGTTTATTTTTCTGGGAGTATTTTAGAGAAGAATCTAGTTCTGGAGTGGGAGAGAAGAGGAGAAGCCCTGAAGAGCCTGGGCTTCTTTCTCTGTTTTAATTGGATATTCAGCAGTGAAATATGCTGTCCCCATTAAACCTTCACACTGATGTGCCATGCTCTTGTCTGCCCCTCTTCTGCTGAGATCAGTCTCAGGGAAGAAAGACAGCTGAGGATTTAGACCTTTTTGATAGACCTCTCTTCCTCATAAAGCTCTCACATTAAAAAGCATAGGTTGGAGTATTTTAGATCTTCACCTGACCTTCCTATTTCTGGCCAAGTGGAGAAGCAAGGGGCTCACGAAGGCTTTCTGTCCCCCACTGCACAGAGCAGCTGTGGGAGGAAAATGGGTCTTAAAATGTCTTAAAAAGTCCTCAGTTTGGGTTTGGCCCTGAGCATCCTCCTACTTTTAATTAGCTGGATAATTCCCGCTGAATTAGCAGGGGCTGCAGCCCACACAGCTCTCACATGGACCCTGTTTCTCTGTGTTTGGAACCAGAGGAAGTGACTGCAGCATCCAACCAGCATCCCAGCAGCATCCAACCATCAACCCACCGCCCCACCACCATCCCCTGCGGGGATTGCCGTGCCATGACTTACTGAGGCTGCCCAGCTGCTTGATGATGGCAGCCAGGGTGCTGTTGGTAACACACTCCAGCTCACTCGTCACCCCATCGGGCAGAGCCCCCCGGCACAGGTGCCGGGGCTCGATGTTCCTCTTCACCAATGGCATCCTGCCTGGGAGCCCTCACGCCTCTGCTGGCAAAAGGAGAAAGAGAGGAAACAAAGAAAATACATTTTACCATTTGCCTTTTTGTCCTCCCATTCCCTCTGCTTTCTGCCCAGGATACTCATCCTGCCCATGCTGGGACATGCAGCTGGCAGCAGGGCTTTCCCAAGCAGGGGGTGCTCCATGGGTGCAAACCTTGGGGTGCTGGCGAGCACATGTATGCCAGGATGGAGGTGAGGACCACACCAGGGCCTTGTCTCTGCCCTTGTGCTCTCCTGCTAAGCCACTGTGTCCTTTCCCCCTCACCTCCAGAGCTGTGCTTAAACCATGAGCAAACCCCCATGTGCTGCTTCCCTTCTGCCGGCCCCGAAAAGGCTCACCCAGCCCAAAGAGAAGCGAGGAAGCGCTTGTAATGCCATTATTTCCAGCTCACTGCTAGCTCTCCAGGGTTTTATTTGTGCACACATTACACTGAGGCAAGCTGCTGGGCCCAGCTCATCCCAGCTCCCTGTATGGCCCCCCCAGCATCCCTGTGTGCCCCCCCAACATCTCTGGGTGCTCTCATAGCATCTCTGGGTGCCCCTGGCTCTGCTGCCATTCCACCTGAACTGGGCATGGTTCATTTTCTCCGAGGCTCAAGGAGACGTAGGGAGATACCCTCACCCAAAAGCCTCATCTCCAGCGAGAGCACCCATGGGAGCTGGCGAGGAAGGGTGAAGGACGGGCACCACGGGGTTGGGGGATGCTGGGGGCAGGTCATCCCGCTGATGTAAAGGGGGAGTGGTGGGAAACAGGTTGGGGAAAGAGGCAAAAAAGGAGCATTTATTAACCACGGTGATGCCTCCTGTGATGCTGCAGCCTGGGACTGGGACACGGACAGGCAGTGACCCCGCAGGTTTGCACAAGGGGGCCTGAGGTGACACGAGTGCATCCAGACTCAGCTCCACTCCCAATGTGAAGGCAAACTGGTGGCCAGGTTGATAAGGACCAGAGAGCGCAAGCAGCATTCCCAGCTCCCAAGTGCAGCGAGCGGAATCCCCCTGTTTCACATCCCAGGCACCCCCATCCACCCTGTCTTTACAGAACTTTGGCAGCGAAGGAAAAGCAGCTTCCGTTAATCGCCGGGAGCAGAGCCGCCGGGTGCCGACACGGGAGCCAGCACTTCTGCCCGTGAACCGAGCCAGCAATCTGCAGAGTTCACATTTTTTGGCCCCGGCAGCGTTCGACAGAACAGTTTCCCATTGACAGCACTCGGCCAGTGCTCCCGTCCCCCCGCCAGCACCATCAGCTCCTCCATAGTTTTCAAATGCAAATTCAAGCTCCCTCCACGAACGAGTCCAAAACTTGTTCCTAAATCATTTATATGGAGCTTCCCAAAGGGCTGATTGTGTTCCCAGGTCGGTATGGACAGGGCTGGGCTCTGCTCTGCCCCAGGCCAGTCGGGGCACCGTGGGAAGGAACCCATCCCTGACCCCTCCGCAGGGTTGTGAGATGCTTTGGGCTCAGAGCAAACAAACGGCGTGTCCTCCGGCGCTTCCCAAACTCACTGCACATGGATGTGGGGTTGGTACCGTCGCCGGCGCCCATAAAACCAAGAGGTTTCTGCCGGCAGAGTTTGCAGAGCAGACTCTGGATGTCTGCTGATGGATGTCTGCTCGGCCCATGAACAGCCCCTCGGCACCCCCTGGATCCCCGCTGGCTGCATAAAGAGCTGAGCAACGCTGGCAGCTTCACCCCAAGCTCACTTTGAGCTGGTTTAATGTGTCACCCCAAAATCCGCCCTCAGAGGCTGAGCCCCGGCACGTCCCCGCGGGGGTTCCCCCCGAGCGGCGGCTGCAGGGACCCGAGGGTACAGGGAGAGCTGTTAACGAGCTGCTCGAGCCCAGCAATTAGAAACAGGGAACAAAGAGCCATTCTCACACCCGCCTGGGACACGGCCACTGAAAACAGCCACCGGCACCCGGGGCTTTTTGTCCCTCACAGGGAATCCAGGGGAAATTGGGGCCACTCGCTCCTCCAGCCCCCGCAGGGACCCCAGAGCCGAATGAATTAAAAAAAGGCATTTATGGTTTGAAAATTCCCCTCAGGGACAGACTTGCAGAGAGGCAGAAGGCGGATAAGGGGCCTGATAGCAGCATTTGGGAATGTGCCATGGGAGAGCATCAATGGAGAGGAAAAATCCCTTTAATCTCACTCCTAAAAAGTCCAAACAAGACAGAGCCTGCAGCAGGAGGAACCAAGGAGGAACTGGGCACACGTTTTTAGGCTTGGATAGCCTGGAAAGGCAACTTTGCCCAAGCTGCTTTTTAACCCTGCCCAATTAATGGCAGGTAACAGGAACACAGGGATCAGAACCCCCTGCCAACCTCTCCTATGACAAATGTTCTCTCAACCTGCTGCACCAGCAGCACCAAACCTCCGATTTCTGGCTTGAAACCCAACTTCTGACCTAAAACCTGTGTCCTCAAGGCCTGTCCTGACTCAGGGGTCCACAATTCTCTGGGTGGGGATGGGCTACACACAACCCCACAGACATCAACTTAATTTCTATCCCTCCTGGCACGTCTTGCTCACACTTACCAAGCAGCTGCACACAAATCCTGAGAGCTGGTGGCCTGGCCAAGGAGCTCCAGCAAAGGGGCTCCTGCTTTTGCTGATACTTCTGGTAATTTTGGAAATTACCAAGCCTTTCAGGGGGTGATTAAGGGTGGCAGGTCCTCAGACCTGTGGGAGAGGGCTCCCAGGGACAGGGATCTCCTGGGAGCAGGGGTGGCTCCCTGGTGCAAGAAGGAGAAGTCCAAACATTGACAGTCAGGCCTAGAGCTATTAATGATTTCTTCCATACATAGGACCAGCCCAGCCCCCACCTCAGTGCTCAGCACCATGGGCCACCATCAGTACAGCCCAGTTGGGCATTGCTCCAGTAAAGCCCCATCTGCAAGGGGAAAGTTGCAGGGCCAAACTGACACGTTCCCATGGGCACTACCAGCCCCTGATGGCCTTGATCAGCCTTGTCTGGGACCCCTCTACCCCACCCATGGCCCAGGAGGTTATTCAAACTCAGCTGGGGGTGCCAGACCTGCTCTGAAGGAGTTGCTGGTCCTCAGCTGTGCTTCTGGCCCTGCTCCCGCCCTGGGTGGGTGCTGGCACCGGGGAAAGTCCTGGGTTTGGCACAATCTTCAGGGTGGGCACTGGACCTATGTCCTGGTCCCTTCATTCTGGGTGCTCCTGGGCCTGCCAGCAGACTCTGCTCTGCCTGCTGTTTGCTGGCTATGGGGGGTGCTGGGGAGCTCCTGCTCTGGGGTCACCCTGAGCTCCCACTCCCCCTCCCCTCGTGGCCCCAGGCCCCGCTGTGCCCCAGCAAGGGCAGAGGCAGCGAGGCTGGGGTGGCACCTCACTCACAGCACTGTGGTGACCTTGTCCTGGAGCTGGGAGAGCACAGCCAGGGTGACAGCAGTGCTGATGGGGGGACACGCTTGATGCAGGGCAGGTGGGATGTTTGGCCTTGGTGTCCATGCTCAGGCTGGCTGGCAGGAAGGGTTTTCTACCTTGTCAGGCTGCTCCAGGTCTGGTGCAGGTGTCTGACCCTGACAGGCAGCACGGGGCTGGGCTCTGCTGCAAAATGCCACCTCTGGCACAGAGGGTATGAAATGGAGTTCCTAAAGTCCTGCCTCGGGACAGACATCACTGGGATGGATGGTTGTAGGTGGGATGGGCTCTTTCCCTCCTGCTCTGCTCCTGCTCTCCTCTCCCAGTGTGACTCAGGAAACGTGCCAGCCCTGGAGGGTTTGGGTCTTTCTTTCCCCTCTAGCTGAGCGTGCATCAGGAGATGCAGCTGATGGCTCCAAGGCCACAGGGAGACCCCAGCCATGGGTGGAAGCACTCTCTGCCCAGCTCAGCATGATGCCTTTGATCCCACCTTTCAGCTGCTTTGGGATAATGGGGTAACCCCCCAGCTTGGGTTTAGGTGGTCACATTGGCTTTTCCAACCACCCTCAGCAAGGTTTGCTTCTCCTATTTATTCCTCATGGGATGGTCCCTGTTTCTTCAGGTGCTGGCTGCTCTATTGGGTGTGGGAGTCAAAGGTACAACCTCAACCAGCCAAACCCTCCTGGGACGGTGTTGCAGGATGAGCATCTCCTCCACTGGGTCTGGGAACATCAGCCAGGCTCTGGCATCACTTACATGGACTAAAATCCATGAGGTTTTGCTCTGTCTCCTGAGTGGAAGCAAGGAGCTCTCAGTGGGAGGTGGTATCAGGATGCAGGAGGAGGAAAATAGAAGCCACAAAATCAGCAGGAATTTCCAGGAGGTGGAAGGCAGGAAGAGTGGGACCAGCAAGGGCTTCCTGTGAGCTCCTGTCGTGGTACAGGCACACTGTGGGGATTCTCCCATCACTCAGCTCCTCTCCCCAACAGTGGAAGGAGTCAATTACTAAATCTTGTACTGGGAAATGTGAAAGGAGATTCACCAGCTTCCCACTTGCTTTCCAAACCAGCAGAGGAACTTGGAAGGGAACCACGTCTAGCTCACGCTGCCCAAGCACAGATCAGCTGAGGTGCCTAGGCAGGGGAGGAAATGAGCTTTATCTTCTGCCTTAAAAAGCCGGTTTCTCCCAAGGAACAATCAGCCAATTGCTCACAGCATCCCAAATCCAGAGCTGCTGGTGCTACTGAGGAGCAGCCCCTGCTTTCCCAGACCAAGGACTTCTGGGGAATAAGGGCTGCCCTGAATCCCAGCTGGCAGCCCCCAGTCCTTGCAGATCACACTGGGAGTGTGATTTGGACTGGCCCAGAGGTGACTCCTACGGCTGGCTCCTTCCAGATATTATCCTTCACCTCAGCAGCCATCACATCTGGCAGCTTAGATCCTTGGAGTCCATCAGGGGCAGAAAAACAGTTTTCATTTTGCAAGAGGGTCCAAAGAGAAAAGTTTCATGTCCAGCTATTGCTCCTTATTTTCTTTGCAACAGCTTTTCATGTACATAACTGTGTCCTCACCCCCACTGAGCCCCCAAACCCACTCACGCTCTGGGCAGGGGATTGAGCTGGGACTTACAACTCTGCAGCAAGGTCCAAAGGGGCCTAAAGGTCAAGGAGAGACAAGCTGGTGACAACAGGTTTCCCAGGTGCTGGCTAATCCCTGTGATGGATGTTTGGGTTGGTAAGTGCCTGATATCTGCAGTCCCAGACCCGGTGCCCTGCTTTTGTTCATGAGACAGGAGGTAAAAGTCTCCCAGTTGCCACCCTCCTTCTCTGGGCCATAGTGGGGCAGAAGGACATTTTGGGGGCTGTTTTCTATGGCTGGGTGTTCCCTTCAGGAGAAACCTGGATTGGGAATGGAGCCATGGCAGAGATGAGCAGCACTGGTGGGAAAGATGTCTATGTTGCACATCCCCCCTTGCAAACCAAATCAGTGACTGGGGGCCCTCCAGCATCTGGTGTGGCAGTGTTGGAGCACACATCCAACCAGCTGGGTGGCGCGTGGAGCAGCAGCAATGACGGAAACCTCATTCACTGCATGTCAGTCAAGAAAAACCCTGAGCTTGGATTTGGGAAGAATGTGGGGAAGTGTGTGGTGAACCAAACACCTGAAGACTGGGAGTTTGGGTCAGCCCAGCACTAAGCTCAGTTCTGGGCCAAGCTTTGGGGCAGTCCATTTGTTCAGCCCTTGCAATCAAAGCTCTTACCCAAATCTGGCTCCCCAGGGTGATGCTGAGCCCTGACATTGCCAGGGACTAGAGGCTCTTGAAAGGGAGCAAAAGCTTTGGTTGGTTGCCAGGAGCCAGAGTAGTGCAAAAACCCCAAGTGGTGTGTTGGAAAACCTATTAACCTCAAACAAAAAATTTACAAATGAGCATCAGATGAACAAGAAGTGTCAGATCTCACAGTGACTGCTTGGGACCTTGTTTTGGCACAGGACTCTGGGAATGGTGAGGTGAGGAAGGACTGGGGGCAGGAGGGAAACACAAGGCAGCCCTGAAATATTAAAGGAGCAACAAAACCCCTGGCTCTGAAGTCAGGGAAAGGTCAAGAGGCAGAGACAACACTCAGCTGGGCTTGTCGGTGCCTGAAGGAGCTTGTCCTGTGGAGTTTGGCAGGATGGATCTGGTACAGAAGAGGACTGGAAGGATCTGGGGGTGCGTGGTGGTTTTGAGCAGACAGAAATAGGTGGTAGGTGTGAAAGCAGCAGGTTCTCGAGGTGTCTATTTGTGGAACTCTGCCATGGAGTGTGCTGGAAATGGTGGGATGGTTCAAAGAGCAACAGGACAAGCCTGCAGAGGACAGACAGGGCCACCAGCAGCCACCTAATGGTTGAGGGCAACCTCTGGCTCAGGTGGCCCTAAACTCCTACTTCCCAATGCCAGATGTTGGACTGATGTGGGCCATGAACATCTTCATGAGGGAGAGCAGAGCCTGTAGCCTACAGGGGCTGAAGCTTTGTTGTCTAAAAAAAAAAAACACCCAGCAAAAACTGTGCAGGCGGCTCCTCATGGTGCAGGGAACCTGCCTGCTAGAGCTGGGCCAGATCTGCTGATTTACTCCCACAAAATGGAGCACGAGCTGCACCACAAGGACTCACTGCTCTAATTTATGAAATGCATCTGTGACCACTTCTTTTTTTGTTGCCAGCTCAAATGCCTGTGACCACCACCAGCACAACAAATGTCACTGCTTTGTGTGAAGGTGATCACTGCTCCACAGCTATTGTCCAAAGGTTAATTAAGTATATTAAAACCTGGATCTCAAGCGTTCCCCTTGCTTAAAATAAAGCAGAGGGCAGGTCTCCGGTGAAGGAAAACTCTCAGGATGGCACTGAGGCTGATGGGCATGGGAGAAGCAATGTCACTGCCTGCCCTTTCCTCGAGACCTCTGCATCCCAAAGGAGTCTGGCTTTACACATGGTCTGGGGCCACGGGAAGCAGCCCAGGCCCGCTGGAGGGTCAGCACACCTCATGGCAAAGCACTGGGTGGCAAAATGCCTCAGGGGCTGCAAAGGCCCAGGATGTGGGACGCAGTTTCTGGACCCCATCCTTTAGGGTATCAGCTCAAGGGAGGCTGTGGCCTCCCTGCTCCTGCAGCATGTGTGAAATGAGTTGAGAGGTCTCAGCCCTGATCCTGGATGGCACAGAGGGATATTTGTGCTGGCCAAGAACAGATTTGGGTTGAACTCCAGCCATGGGGAAAGGGTCAGGCCCTCCAGCCAAAGGGGGGAGAGAGCTGGATGCCTGGCTGGCCCCGGGGCAGAGCTCCATGGCTGCCTGGGCTGGGGCGGAGCAGTGACCTGTGTCCCACCGGGAAGGCACATCTCCCACCCGGCTGGGAGTGCTGCCCGCACCTCTCCTCCGGCCCATCTGCAGCTCCTCCTCTGCAAGCTCAGCCAAAGGCAGCTCCACCACAGGGAGCTACTGCCAGGAGGCTTCAGCGAGCAAACACTTCACAGCAAAGTGCAATACAACGTTAAATCACAGCTAAAAATATTCCCCGAGAGCTTTATTAGTAAATGCCACAGTTGGTGTAGTTTGGTGGGGTTTTTTTCCCCTTCTACTGCAAAATGTTTCAGCTCTAGGAACAGCACTTGACTAAATTGCCCCTAAATCTCCACCTCCTTCGAGGGCTGGGCTCCACAGCACCAGCCCTGCTTAGGAGGATGCCATAAACGCAATGGCCTTGTTACCTTGGGGTTAGCATGAAAACCTTGTCCTGCTGCAAGTCTGGGTTAAAACAAACAGGCTCCTGTGTGTTTTTTATCTAAATGATGTTTTTTTACAGTTATATGATGAGCAAATGCTGTAAATCTCAGAATGTTTTGGGTTGGAATGGACCTTAAAGATGATCCAGTCCCACCCCCTGCCATGGGCAGGGACACCTTCCACTAGCCCAGGTTGCTCCAAGTCCTGTCCAGACAAAGCTTCTCTGGGCAACCTGTGCCAGGGCCTCACCACCCTCACAGGAAAGGATTTCTTCCCAACATCTAATCTAAATTTCTTCTCTCTTAGTTTAAAACCATTCTCCCTTGACCCATCACTATCTAACACTGTAAAAAGTTGCTCTCCCTCCTTTTTATAAACCCCTTTCAGGTACTGGAAGGCATCAATGAGGTCTCCACAGAGCCTTCTCGTCTCCAGGCTGAACAACCCCAACTCTTGCAAGTGGGTTTTCATGCAGCACTTTTCCTTGGGGTTTAGTTGATGTGTGGTTTGGGTTCTGTTGTTTCAGATCTCAGAAATGGGGAGCCCTGGGTGGCACCTGGCACTGGTCATGGAGCTGAGGGCCACTTCATCAGGTCCTTCCCATCCCACAGAAGTTGCTGCCAGCCTCAGTGGCACCACCCCCACCTTTTGGCTCTGTCTCTGCTATGGATACCAATTAAATCCATGCAAAAAAAAAAAAAATTCAATCCTGATATCCTAATGCTGAAGGGAAAAAGGTGGGGTGAAAAGTGTGGATGGAACTGCATGATCCTCCTCCATCATCCTTTGGCTCCTCCTGCCTGGGAGCAGCGATGCTGCCTTGATCTTCAGAGGAGTCAGGGGATGGGGCTGTGGGAACACAGCACAGATCCCGGCTCTGTTTTGGCTGGAAAAGATCCCTGCTGGCCCAGGAATCATGTGTTGTTTTTAATGACTCTATCACCAAAGGAAAATCTCCAATGGTGGGTTTTTCCCCTTTGTGCCCAGCTCATTACCAGAAGGATCTCTGCCGGTCTGTGTGAGCAGGACGCTGCTGAACAAACCAGCCTTTTTCTCCCCAGTATAGAAGGCGCTTTGATAAACCCAGCAAACCCTCAGCCAGCAGCAAGGGGCTTTCTGGAAACCCGGCACTCGCTGCCTGTGGGCACAGCCGCAGGCCTGGCATCTCCAGCCCCGGAGCAGGCACTCCCAGCCAGCCCAGCTGTGCTGCCCTGCAGGGCAGTGTGCCTGGCGCTCCCTGCACGGGGTGTCAGCGTGGCTTCTCCCACCGCTGCCGGACGTGCCCCCTACAAAAATCCAGGTGGATCTGGGGAAGTGGGGGCAGATCCTAGCCAGGAGCTGGTTGCAGACCCCCTGCTCACAGACACGATGTGCGAAATGCCACAGCTCTCGCCTGCAGGGTGCAGCTCAGAGGGTGCCTTTTGGATGAGCAGCTCTGCAGAACAGCATTCTTGCTTTTCTTTTTTTGTTTCTTAACACTTTGGCTTGAGGGCTGTTGTTCATAACTTGTCAAGATCTTGGCATCCGCGGCTGATTTGTCATCCGCCATAAAATGGAGGATGAGCATCTTTGGTTCAGAAGTGGGCCAAGGGAGATGACAGCTCAAAGCAAAATATGTTTCATCTCGAGTTTTCTCTGTGGGCCTCAGCTCCCAGGAAAAGGAGCGGACATTTGGGATCTGAGTTGCTTCACAGCGTTCTGGGTAAGAGCCCTTCACCTGCTCTGCGTTTGCGACAGCAGAGCTCGGTGCACATTAACCTTCTGGCTGCCAGAGGAAGTTGTGCCCGCCTGATGCTGTCACCAACCTCCCCTGTTCGTCTTCCTCCAGCCTATCACAGTGGAAGCTCCTGAGATACACAAATGCCACCAAAATGCCATTTTTTAAGAAATTCTACCAGCAATCTCCTTACAATCCAACAAGCTGCAGCGTGAGGGGTGTGCCTTGGCAGACTGAAGTTTTGAAGATGAATTATTAATCCTGCCAATGCTGAGCTGCCCATACCCCCCTGGTGCTGCACTCCCCTGCTCAGGCTCGTGTCCGGCAGTGCATCCGGCAGCGCATCCGGCGCCTGTTCCTGTGTTCCAGGCGGCCCCAAAGCAGCCACAAACTATGGGAAAAAGCATCTTAATCCATGGGTATTTTATCACTCCGACACCACCACGAGGCAAGAACTCCAGTTTTCAGCGATAAAATTAAAGCTCCCTGCAAGTAGCTGAATCACTGAGCATGGAGGCCCAGGCTCTGCACCTTTTGGGGTGTGGGCCTACCTGCAGCTTGCCCACAGGGGCACCCCCAGTGGGGGCTCCAGCAAGGGGGCTTCCAAACCCCAAGGGGGCCCCAAATCCCAAGGAAGGCCCCAGACTGGGGTCAGGGGGGGCACATGGGACAGGTGACACCAGGGTTCTGGCCTGCTTGGCGCTGTCCCCTTTGCACCCCCAGCCTCACACTGGGCTGCAGCCCCCCCGGAGGCCCCCCCCATTCCTCAGTCATGGGGTGATGAGCCCTGCCCTGCACTGGCTGCAGGTGCACAGGCAACCATGGGCCCAGTTTATCCCCCACAATGATGTAAAGATGATGGATCCTCCCTCTCTGAGACGCATGGATGTAAAGTGATGCCCCCCACGCCCACGCCGCCCCCATGTAAGGGTGCAAATTAGCCAGGTGGAATTCAAAGTGACAGCACGCACGCCCCCTCCCCATCGCCAGGGCGCAGAGAGGCCCAATGTGCCAAGTGCTTTGGGCATCCCTCCCTCCTGCCATGAAAACGTGCAAAGCAGCCTGACCCCCTCCCCCGCGCTCAAAGGTATGAAACGCCGGAGGATTCCCCGCACCGTGAATAGCCGCAAAGTGGAGGGACCCCCCGCGCAAGGATGCGGAGCAGCTTGGACAGCCCCCTCCCAACGCAAGGATGGGAAGGGATGGAGGGCAGCCCCCCACCACCCTGCACGGCTGCAAAGCTGGGGGGACACCCCTACAATAGGGGACGCAGAGCGGCCCGCCCCCTCCCGCAGAGATGCAAAGGGTGGAAGAACGCCCCCCACTGCAAGGATGCGAAGGGATGGATGATCCCCCGAACGCAAGGATGCAAAGCGGCAAAGGATCACCCGCCCCCCCCATGCGAGGATGCAGAACGGTGGGGGATCCCCTCCACTCAAAGATGCCCCCCCCCCAAAAAGGATGCAAACCACGGGGCTGTAAAGCGCCTCCCCGATGCGGTGTCCCCCCATCGCAACCTCACACACGGGGGGAAGAGGACCCCCCACTTTGCGGGTGCCGCGTCATTCCCTCACCCCCTGCGCTTACCTCCACCGGGCTGGGGGGGCCGCGCCGTGTGGCGGCGGGGCCGCGAGGGGCCGTGCGGAGCTGGGGCCGTGCGGAGCTGCGGCCGTGCGGGGCCGTGCGGAGCTGCGGCCGCCGCCGCCACTCCCGCTGCCCTCGCCCCGCTCCGCTCCCCGCGCTGCCCGCGCTGCTCCGCAGTGCGCGCACGGCGCA